>CM044312.1:51669166-52280833 GCA_024291935.2 Okapia johnstoni
ATCTAGCTTGCATGCCCACCCTTAAAACCTGGAATGCCATATATTGATTACTGTTTGTGGCTGGGAATGGTTAGTTTGTTAGGAAAAATGAAACAGGGGATGAATTTTGGCTAGACAAACAGAACTACCTACACCTGTAAAGGTCACCTACCCCCACCAGCATAAACAACACATTAAAACAATGTCGGTCTTTTTATTTTGTGCATGTGTGCGTGCTATCGCTTTAGTCATGTCTGACTCTTTGTGACCTTATGGGCTGCGGCCCGCCAGACTCCTCTGTCTGTGGGATTCTCCAGGCAAGAATACTGGAGATGTTGTGCCCTCTTCCAAGGGATCTTCCTGACCCAGGGATTGAACACGAGTCTCTTCTGTCTCCTCTATTGGCAACCATTTTCTTTACCACTGGCGCCCCTGGGAAGTCCCCTTTTTATTTTAGTATGAATTAATATATGACACCTTTTTCAATAGAACAGCTGACTCAGGGCACACTGGATAGAACTTTTAACAGTTTGGGCAGGATAATTCCTTGTTGTGGGAGGACTGCCCTGTACATCATAGGGAGTCTAGCAGCATCCCTGACCTCTACCCACTAGATGCCAGTAGCACCCCACTTCCAATTATGACTACAAAAAACTTCTCCAGACATTGCCAAATGTCCTCTGGGATCTGTTTTGCTCATCAACTACTGGTTTCAACCCAGGACTTAGGGTTCCAAAGCTGGAAGATTTTAGCTTCTGTTCTCCTCCCTCTAAGGCACTGCTTATCTGTAATCAAATGTTAAATTGATGGCTCAAAGCAACGCCGGAGAAGAGGTACATTTCTGAGGGCTGGAACCCTGGGCCCCAGAAAAATGAGTCTGGAGACAAATCTTCTGGGCTCAGGAGAATGGAATGTTCCAACTGGGGAGGCCAAAGTCTCTAGATACCATCTCTCTCAACTTAGCAGATTCTACTGTGGCTTTTTTCGTCTTTGAAATTCAAACGATATGAAGCTCTTGACCTGAAGATCTATATATGAAGATCTTAAAAATGTTTTGGTTTGTTTTAGATAACTTAAGAAGATTTTAGCCTGAGTTAGAAGGAAGATTTCATTTAGCTCATGCTTGGGTTCCAGAAGCATCAACTCTTCAGACCATAGCAATGATGTAAGTTCCAAAGGAAGCAAACAAATGCATCTCAGCAAGATGTAAACTGTCCAAAGTCTGGGAAATGTCCTCATGCCAGAATCTATTGACATTTGTGTAAAATAAGCTTACCCAAAACTCTCCTCTCCTCAAGAAAACCCTCCTTAGACCTGTTTCTCCTTCCAGCATCCAGCCGGTCTTCATCTTTTCTCAATAGCTAAGGCTCTCAAAGGATTAGTCTTCATTTTCTGTCACAATTTGTTCTCCTTCTGTTCATTCCTTGGATTCTGTCTCTAAATACCAACAATACTGTTCTAATGTGTTCAGTCACCTCCTCTAAAACATCCTTGTTCTGTCTCACCCTTAGGACAACTTTGGACAACATTGCTGACCAGCCTCTCTCCTTCATGTTTTTGCCGCCTGTTAGTTCTGTAATGCTGGGGTATTTTTCCTACCCTGCTGTTGAATTCTTTACTGGTTCTTTTTTCTCTCTCTGCTGCTTAAATAGAAGTATTCCTTCAGGGAATTCGTCTTGTTCCTGTTTCTTTCCTTTCCTTTCTCCATGGGCTGTCTTCTTATCACCTCTTGACTTTAGGTGTGTAGCTTCCAACTCTTCATCTTCAACCATGCACGGCCTCTTTCCTTGGCTCCAAAGATGGGTATATTCACCTTCGCAGGGGTGGGGGAAGCCACAGGGGCTTCAAACACAACACACCTAACTTGGAACTCCTTTTCTATTTTCCTAACCCAACTTTTTTTCATCTCTGTCTCAGTTAATGAAATTGCTTTCTTTCATGTCTCCCAGGGTAGAGACCCTAAAGACACCTTGAGTCAAAGTTTCCTTGTAAATCAATCCCAATATGCCATGTGTCTCTGCATCCTGTGAATTTCACTGCCATCATTTCCCTGATAAGAATGCCACCCTCTCCACCCTCACCACACACGTTTAGATCACAGACTGACAAGCTTTGTCTTGAAAGGACCAGATAGTAAATATTTTGGGCTTTCTGAGTCACTCTTTGTTGCAACTATTCAACTCTGCTCTTGTAGCCTGAACACAGCCATGGATAATAGGTGAATGAGTAGGTAGGCATGACTGTGTTTTAGTAAAACTTTATTTGCAAAAACAGACTTCTGATCTGATTTAGCCAAGGGACATAGCTTGCCACCTCATTTAGAGTGTTCTTGTCTTTCACCTGGATTATCTCGTCTTCCCAGGTGGCGCTAGTGGTAAATAACCTGCCTGCCAATGCAGGAGACATAAGAGACGTGGGTTCAGTCCCTGGATCTGGAAGATCCCCTGGAAGAGAGCATGGCAACCCACTCCAGTATTCTTGCCTGGAAAATCCCATGAACAGAAGAATCTGGCAGGCTACAGTTCATGGGGTCACAAAGAGTCAGACATGACTGAAGCGACTTAACACACGCACGCCAGAAGCTTATCTCCCTGCTCCAGTATTATTTTCCTTTAACCATTTTTATCTTGCTGTTGAAGTAAATATTTGTTGATGAATGCATCTTCTTAAAAGACAGACTGATTAGACACATCAGACTTTGAAACTGTACGTAAGTTAACTTTCTTCAAACATGCCACACTCTCAAGCTCTATCATTCTCCCTTTACTCTGTTTTCCAGCCTGGAATGTTCTTCCCTGTCCTTAAATCCTTCTAAGTGACAATTCATAAGACATAGCCTACAAGGTATCTTTTCTATGAAGCCCTCCATACTTCCCTTCCCAACTCAGAACTCTTTCTTCTCTAATACTCTCTTAAACAATATTACTCCTGCCTCACCGTGTCATCTCACTATGAGTCTGCCTCATTGTGAAGTGACATCTACCTATGTTGGTCTACCTCCCTCAGTCCAAAGCTCCTTGGGAAGCAAAAAGTGTCTTTTGAAAAAAATCTTTTTTTATTCCCCAACATATTACTCCATTTAAATACTAATCTCTACTAATGTACTCTGCAATTTCAGATACAAAATACACACATTTCTCAAGAATAGATGCAAAAAAAAAGAAAAAGTCCAGAGCTAAGCAAGTTCACTCCACCCACCACCACCAAATGACATTTGGGATAGCTTATTTCAGCCTCAATCACATCTTGTTCACCAGCCCATACCATGCCTACTGAGTCTGTGATTAGTTTTTAAGTTTGTCTTTTCTCTTTTAAGCTTTCAAAAATGGATAGAATGTTGAAAGTTGTGGGGAAATGAAGCTGTGACAAAAATAAAAGAGAAATTAATTTTCTAAATGGAAATTGGCAGGAAAATGTTGTGTGTGGATCGAATCTTTTGTCTACAAATATGACTTTAAAGGACCAAGAATAAGCCAGACAATGTGTAAAGAGTACATTATTAATGGGGTGCAAGGCAATTAACCACAAGCAATAAGGTATGGCGTGTGCATGTGCACTCGGCCGTGTCAGACTCTTTGTGACCCCATGGACTGTAGCCCGCCAGGCTCCTCTGTCTACGGAATTTTTTAGGCAAGAATACTGGAGTGAATTGCCATTTCCTACTCCGGGGGATCTTTCTGACCCAGGACAGTAGCCCACCAGTCTCCTCTGCCTATAGAATTTTCCAAGCTAGAATACTGGAGTGGGTTGCCATTTCCTACTCCAGGGGATCTTTCCAACCCAGGGATCAAAACTGTGACACCTGTGTCTCCTGCACCAACAGATTCTTTACCACTAGGCCCCCTGGGAAGCATGCAGTAAGAGGGGAAGCTGTATAATGAAGAAATGGAAACATGTTTTGGGAGTTTAGCTAGAGTGAGCACTATTTAATATGGTTGTTACTATCAATATGTGTGGTTATTTACATTTAAATAATTGAAATTAAAATTTAAAATTCAGTTCCTCAGTTGCATTAGTTATGTCTTGAGTACTCACTAGCCATCTGTTGCAAGGAGCCACCAAATTTGGACAGGACAGGTATAAAACTTTTCCATCGGCATAAAAAGTTCAAGTGAGTAGTGTTGGTCTAGAATCAGTGAAGTCAAATATCTGTTAGCTGAAAGTTAGAAAAGGATGGAACTTTGTTTGAGAATGTGCTGTGTGTTAAGTCACTTCAGTTGTGTCTAACTCTTTGAAACCCCATAGACTGTATCCTGCTAGGCTCCTCTGTCCATGGGATTCTCCAGGCAAGAATACTGGAGTACGTTGCCATTTTCTCCTCCAGAGGATCTTCCTGATCCAAGTATCAAATCCGGGTCTCTTATGTCTCCTGCATTGGCAGGCAGATGCTTTACCACTAGTGCCACCTGGTAAACACCAAACTTGGTTAACATGCTGGTGATGAAAGTTGAGTCAAACTCTGTGGACAGTTCCACAGAGTTGAGGCCCAATAGAATCTAATCAACTTCCATGTGAGACTGGAGATAGTCAGCTCTGAACAGCTACCTCACAAACTCAGTATTTCTGTGTGCCTGCTGAGAGCATCATTCATTACCGATGCTATTTGCTTTTTTCAATGTATGTTTAAAAGTATCTTTTGCAGAGGGATGTTCCACAACACTATTTCCCAAAATGTGGGTCAAATTCACTTAGTGGGTCATGAATGACTTAGGATAGAAACAGAACAGACTGGGAAAATCTCAGGCTGGGTCACACCTTTAAGGACAAAAGTTGTTTTGTGAATCTTTGCTTTTGGTGATATTTGTCCATATTTCTTAATGTGAAGTGAAAGTGAAAGTCGTGTCTGACTCTTTGTGACCCCATGGACTATACAGTCCATGGAATTCTCCAGACCGGAATACTGGAGGGGGTAGCCTTTCCCTTCTTCAGGGAATCCTCCCAACTCAGGGATCAAACTCAGGTCTCCTGTATTGCAGACAGATTCTTTACCAGCTGAGCCACAAGGGAAGCCTTTCTTAACATGAGTCAGGCACAAACATTTAAAAGTCACTGTGTTTCAGAACATAGATTAGCACAGAAGGAGAAAAATATGTTTCGTTTTTGAAATGGAAAAACAAACTCGACTGTGTGGGGCTGCATGTGAAGAAGACAAGCACAAGTGTCACCTGGACTTAGAAAAAAATCACAGTTAAAACAAGCCTCAAGAATCTAACTTGTTTGTTCTTTTAAAAAAAAATTTATTTATTAATTTTTTTAATTTATGACTGTGCTGGGTCTTTGTTGCTGCATGGGCTTTTCTCTAGTTGCCATGAGTGGAGTCAACTTTCTCATTACAGAGCACTGGCCCTAGGGCCAATGGTCTTCAGATACTGCGGCTCCCTGGCTCTAGAGCCCAGAGGCCCCACAGAGACTGAGCCAGAACTGTGTTTGAGTTTCTCCTGTGGAGGTATGGGTCAGCACTTGACTGCTGCAGAGGCAGGGGCTCTGGGTGCAGTAGACCTGGGTATGGCATGAGCCCTCTTGGAAGAGGTCGCCATTAATCCCACCATAGAGCTGCCAGAACGTAGCACAAGACTGGGCAAACAGACTCTTAGAGGGCACAAGCAAAACCTTGTGTGCATCAGGACCCAGGAGAAAGGAGCAGTGACCCCACAGGAGTCTATCCTGGACTTGCTTGTGAGTGTCCAGGAGTCTCTGACAGAGGTGTGTGGGTTGGCAGTAGTCTGCTGCAGGGTTGGGGGAACTGAGTGCAGCAGTGGGCACATGGGAACTTTTGTAGGAGGTCACCATTATCTTCATTATCTCCACCATAGTTTGGCCTCTTCTAGCAACACAAGAGAAGACTCTACACATGGACACCACCAGATGGTCAATACTGAAATCAGATTGATTATATTCTTTGCAGCCAAAGATGGAGGAGCTCAATACGGTCAGCAAAAATAAGACTGGGAGCTGACTCTATTGGCTGTATTGAGTTCATGGCTCAGATCATGAATTTCTTATTGCCAAATTCAGACTTAAATTGGAGAAAGTAGGGAAAACCACTAGATCATTAAGGTATGACCTAAATCAAATCCCTTACAATTACATAGTGGAAGTGAGAAATAGATTCAAGAGATTAGATCTGATGGAGTAACTGAAGAACTATGGATGGAGATTCTGGACATTGTACAGGAGGCAGGGATCAAGACCACACCCAAGAAAAAGAAATGAAAAAAGGCAAAATGATTGTCTGAGAAGGCCTTACAAATAGCTGTAAAAAGAAAAGAAGCAAAAGGTAAAGGATAAAAGGAAAGATATACCCATTTGAATGCAGAGTTCCAAAGAATAGCAAGGAGAAATAAGAAAGCCTTTCTCAATGATCTATGCAAAGAAATAGAGGAAAACAATAGAATGGGAAAGACTAGAGATCGCTTCAAGAAAATCAAAGATACCAAGGGAACATTTCATGCAAAGATGGGCACGATAAAGGACAGAAATGGTATGGACCTAACAGAAGCAGAAGATATTAAAAAGAGTTGGCAAGAATACACAGAAGAACTATACAAAAAAGATCTTCACAACCCAGATAATCACAATGGTGTGATCACTCACCTAGAGCCAGACATCCTGGAATGCGAAGTCAAGTGGGCCTAGGGAAGCATCACTATGAACAAAGCTAGTGGACATGATGGAATTCCAGTTGAGCTATTTCAAATCCTAAAAGATGATGCTGGTAAAGTGCTGCACTCAGTATGCCAGCAAATATGGAAAATTCAGCAGTGGCCACAGGACTTCAAAAGGTCCATTTTCATTCCAATCTTAAAGAGAGGCAATACCAAAGAATGCTCAAACTATCGCACAATTGCACTCAACTCACACGCTAGCAAAGTAATGCTCAAGATTCTCCAAGTCAGGCTTCAACAGTTCATGAACCATGAACTTCCAAATGTTCAAGCTGGATTTAGAAAAGGCAGAGGAATCAGAGATCAAATTGCCAACATCTGTTGCATCATCAAAAAAGCAAGAGAGTACCAGAAAAACATCTGCTTTATTGACTATGCCAAATCCTTTGACTGTGTGGATCACAACAAACTGGAAAATTCTTAGAGAGATAGGAATACCAGACCACCTGACCTGCTTCTTGATAAATCTGTATGCAGGTCAAGAAGCAACAGTTAGAACTGGACATGGAACAACAGACTGGTTCCAAATCGGGAAAGGAGCATTTCAAGGCTGTATATTGTCACCCTGCTTATTTAACTTATATGCAGAGTCCATCATGAGAAATGCTGGACTGGATGAAGCACAAGCTGGAATCAAGATTTCCGGGAGAAATATCAATAACCTCAGATATGCAGATAGCACCACACTTATGGCAGAAAGTGAAGAAGAACTAAAGAGCCTCTTGATGAAAGTGAAAGAGGAGAGTAAAAAAGTTGGCTTAAAACTCAACATTCAGAAAACTAAGATCATGGCATCCAGTCCCATCTCTTCATGGCAAATAGATGGAACAGTGGAAACAGTGACAGACTTTATTTTGGGGGGGCTCCAAAATCACTGCAGGTTGTGACCGCAGCCATGAAATTAAAAGATGCTTGCTCCTTGAAAGAAAAGCTATGACCAACCTAGACAGCATATTAAAAAGCAGAGACATTACTTTGCCAAGAAATGTCCATCTAGTCAAAGCTATAGTTTTTCCAGTAGTCATGTATGGATGTGTGAGTTGGACTATAAAGAAAGCTGAGCGCCAAAGAATTGATGCTTTTGAACTGTGGTGCTTGAGAAGACTCTTGAGAATCCCTTGGACTGCAAGGAGATCCAACCAGTCCATCCTAAAGGAAATCAGTCCTGAATATTCATTGGAAGGACTGATGTTAAAGCTGAAACTCCAATACTTTGGCTACCTGATGCGAAGAGTTGACTCATTTGAAAAGACCCTGATTCTAGGAGAGATTGAAAGCAGGAGGAGAAGGGGACGACAGAGGATGAGATGGTTCAGTGGCATCACCGACTCGATGGACATGAGTTTGAGTAAGCTCCAGAAGTTGGTTATGGACAGGGAAGCCTGGAGCGCTGCAAATGTCAGACATGACTGAGTGACTGAACTGAATTGGCTCTAGTGACACAGGAGCCTAGTTGCTCTGCCGCTTGTGGAATCTTCCAGGACCAGGCATTGAACCTGTGTCTCCTGTATTGGCAGCAGATTCTTTACCACTGAGCCACCAGGGAAGCCCTAAGCTGTATGTTCTTTACTCTCGCTTCCTAGAAATGTGTGGTTTTTTACCAATTCTTGAGTGGTCTTCATCCCAGAAGAACTGTTCTTTTCCTTGTTATAGCTTGTTACCAGAAACCACCTGAGCTTGCCTGTCAAAAGTGGATTGATCCCAGGAGCCACAATTAGCTACCTAGAAAATGGTGTGACCCCTGCATGCATGTGACAGGCAAGACCAGGAAGTCTTCCATGTGTCCCCAGGCACACAGCCCAACAGTCACCTTCCTACTTGGCAAAAACAAAAGCCCTAGCAAATTTTGAGGGAAGAGAATAATGCTTGTCTTATTCACATATTAATATGATTTATTTAAAAACCCTGATCCTGTTGCCTCAAAACAACTTATAATGCTCTGTTTATCTCTTGGAACGTTGACAGTGAGAGTTCAAATTTCTCCCTCCAGTCTCCTAAGTGATCTTTTTTTGGAGCTGTTGGGAGCCCAGTGTACTCTGCTACCCTATACATTACATAGTAATATGGAAAACTCGATTGCTGATTTTGGCCAATTAAATTAAAAATTAAAGGAAAAAACCCAGTGTAATAAAAAGTTCTATGGATGGCCACGCAAATTTGCAGAAACCCTGAAAACTTGATTAGTCACTTTGAAAAACAGCATTGATTACTTGTAATTGTCATTAAAAGTTCAGTTTCAAAATTCTTTCCTCAGGTTAAACATCCAATCAGTTCTGACTGAAATATATACATGTTTGTTCTAAATTATCAACATTTCCATAGGCAACAACTTTGTGCTTCAATGAGGGCAGATATTAACTGAAATTTTGGAAATAGTTTTCTCTGAGCATTTGGATGGATGAGATATTTCCAAATTCTTTTCCCACGAGTTTTCATTATACACATATATAAATATATATATATATATTATATATATGCATATCTGTATTATATATATATGTGAAAGTGAAGGTGTTAGACTCTCAGTCATGTCTGACTCTTTTGTGACCCCATGGACTATATAGCTCACCAGGCTCCTCTGTCCATAGGATTCCCCAGGCAAGAATACTAGAGTGGGTTGCCATTCCCTTCTCCAAGGGACCTTCCTGACCCAGGGATTGAACCCCAGTTTTAACGTGGTGGCTAACAAAGTTTACTTCAGAATGTTTCTGTATATTTGCATTTATCCCTTCAGTTTTCTCTGTGAGGCACTGCAAGTATTAACATGGCTCAGCTGCCAGCTCCATGCACTAATCATAAATTACATTTATCCCAAGTTCTTAACAAATTCAGACTCCTGGGCCCTGTATTCCCAGGGACATCTCCACCTGAATCTCCATGGGCATCTCAAATCCAACATGTTCAAATCTTCCTGCCCTGACTCGCTTCGTCCTCCAGCCGCAGTGCTGTCTTGGTGAATAGTGTAGTGTCTGCCCCATCTTAAACTGACAGCCTTGAAGTGGTCTTGAAGGTTTCCCTTGTCATCAGTCCCCTGTTAACTAAGACCATTAATGTTTTTTAATGATAAAAACAATAGGATTTATCAGCTCTTCCTCAGAAATGCCTCAAATTTCAGACTCCTCTGGCAGTGCCTGTGGCCTGGCTCACTATCTCACCTGGAAGACAGTGCCAGCTCCCTAATCAGCTTTCTCCTCCATTTCAGGTCCTCATCCATGCTTCCTTTGTGTTATCTTCCTAAAAACAAGCAAACATACTTCTGACAATCCACTGTCGAACTCTCCTCTGTAGGATGTGTGTGCTAAGTCACTTCAGTTTTGTCTGACTCTTTGTGAACCCATGGACTATAACCTACCAGGCTCCTCTGTCCATGGTGATTCTCGAAGCAAGAATACTGGAGTGGGTTGCCATGCCTTCCTCCAGGTGATCTTCCTGGCCCAGGGCTTGAACCCATGTCTCTTTTGTCTACTGCATTGGGAGGAGGGTTCTTTACCTCTAGCACCATCTAGGAAGCCCAACAATCCCTGTTATCTCCTGTTGTTGGCAGGATGAAGCCAAACACTCAAGAAGGGGCCCCACAGTTGGCCCCTCTTCTCTCTACCCCTCCTGAATTTGGTGCTTCAGACACACTGAATTTCCTTCCACTTCCCTCAGATGGAAGATATTTTCTCATCCCTGCCTTTGCAGTGCTCTTTCTCCTAGAATGGTCATACCTTTGTCCCTACAACAAAGCCTTTTTATCCTCTAAGACTAAACTCAAATGCCACCTCCTATGGGTACCTTTTGTAATTACACCATGAAGTATGTTAGCAATTAATCCCTCTTTTTTTGTTTCAGTTCTCTATTATAGCACTTTTCACATTGTATCACGATTATCTACCAAAATGTGTGTGGGATTTCTTAGGGCTATCTATCATGTGTTGCTGAATCTTCCCCAATCTAGTTGTAAGGGGGAATGGCCCTTTCTGATTCTTTTGTGATTGAGTAAGATAAACGACTAGTTCTGGATAATGAATTGGGAGTGAAAGGGATGAGTGTCATTTCTAGACTGAAACATTTAATTACAGGTGCAAGAATTTTCAGACATCTCCTTTCTTCTAGTGTGGTGACTGGCAATGTTAGAGATGGTAACTACTCCATCAACCCAGACTCCTGACCCACAATACACATATAACACGAGGAAGAACCTTTGCTAATTTGGGGCAAAAAGATTTGGGGGATGTACGTTCCTGCAGCATCACCTAGTTAATTCTTCATGATACACTATGTGTCATCCCCATGGGGCAGAGAACTTCTCAACAGTCTTCAGCCAGTTCAGTTTGGCATTCCTATTATCTTGCAAATGCATGGTAGGTGGGTGTTCAATGTAACATTTGTTGAATGAATGCGAACAAAAGTAAAGCTTTTAAATCCCAGGGATATCAATAGAAAACCATTAATAAAACTACAGTGTTTCCATGCCCTTTGAAAAAAATGGCCACTTGAGAAATGTACTTAAAACCAATTCACAGCTGTTTTCCTTAAGTTTTCAGTGCAGTTCTGTATTCTGGCTCTGGACCTTACATTGCAATGAGGGGAATGTTTGTTAAAGAAATGGCGCAAGCATACGTGTTTAATTTGTACATCTCTGTGTAGTTGGATGATTGGTCCTAACGGATCGTCAGAGCTTTTTTGGAAAACAGCACTCAGCAATGTGTACATTGCCTTGATTAGGTGAGCTCCTGTTGTTGTTCAGTCGCCAAGTCATGTCTGACTCTTCTTGACCCCATGGACTGCAGAATTCCAGGCTTCCCTGTCCCTCACCATCTCCCAGAGTTTGTCCAAGTTCATGTACATTGAATGTAGGGGATTGCAAAACTCAATGAAGCTATGAGTCATGTCATGCAAGGCCACCCGAGACTGACAGGTCATAGTGGAGAGTTCTGACAAAACGTGATCCACTGGAGGAGGGAATGGCAAACCACTCAAGTATACTTGCTGTGAGAACCCCATGAACTGCATTAAAAAAAAAAGACAAAAAAAGGTGAGCTCCCAGGTGCAGAGACATAATAAGGGTCTGCCTAGTTATCCCCACAGATGTTAAGGGACTAGCTGTTTAAAAGCAATTAGTTACTGAGACTTACACGTTTTTCAGTGATGGAAAATGACGAGGAGCTGCTCTTGAACCAGCTGTGTGTTTGCCTTTGTAAGTGACCAGAACACTATGTCAAAGCCCCACACACGATCTAATAACTTGCATTTGGAACTGCTTCCCCTGTCTTCCTGGAAGAGGCTCAACATTAGGAAATACTGACTAATGGTGAAGAGACAGAACCCTGGGAGGCCAGTCTAGTCAGGGAGGGCTTCAGGGGATCTTTACAGGAGCCAGAGACAAGTAAGATATGGCTCGATTAACCACAAAAAGATAGCAATGAGCAAAGTGGACAGTGTTTGGAGGGGGACAAGCTCAGACATCAGGGACTCTGAGAAGGAGTCATTCTTATTATTTTATCTCATTGGAGCATGCTCAACTTGTGCTTCTCCAAACCTGTAATCTGGGCGAGGGATTCCCAAGCCTTTGTAAGCCCTGAAACTTCTCTCAATGTGACCTCTTTCCATAAACTAAGAAGGGATGAGAGAAAGATAGTGCACTGATTGAAAGAGGGCTCTGCCTGGGAACCAGACCTGTCTGACTGGAGGTCAGATCCCAAAGCCGCCACCTACTAACTGTATACTTTTCACCTCTTTGAACCTCAATTTTGTCATCTATAAAATGGTGTGCTTATTACACTGGAGTGTTGTGAAGATTCAACGAGATCATGCATGTAAAACTCTCACTAGTCTCATGAAGCACATACTAAGCCCTCCAATAAGTTTAGTGGTTATCCAGCTTGGAAATACACATTGGGAAGTCCATCACTTACAAATGAAGTTCTGTTCCTGAAAATGAATCAGAATGGAGAGGTTTAGGTGGTAGGGATGAAGGGCAGAGAGTTGGAGTGTTGGAGGTGAAAGAACATTTTAGGATTTTAGATTTCCTACAGGAAACTGTTTTATAAGATATACTTTTGGGTTCTGTTGTCTCTGCAGCAGGCAGCAACCATTCAGAACTGTAAGCCTCCTGCTGATGCTAATAGCCCGAGAATCAAACAAAGCCCACAGTCTTTGCTTCCTGAAGCAGAGGCCCAGTAGTTACTGTTTTTCCAAAGGCTGCGTTTGAGCTTTGTCAGCTGTCTGGGCTGAAGTTTATCCTGTGTCCACTTCCCTTATCAGCCGCCCGTGGCAGGCACACGTTTCTCTGCTCAGTGAATGGCAGGACTTTAGGACTCCCTGTTGACAGAGCCAATCCATCTTTCTGCTGTTGCCATCTTGAAATAACTTCAGAGCAGCTTGTCGGAGGATATGGAAGCAGCCATGACGACTGGGAAGTTTTCTTGGGGTATGAAGAGCACTTATTTCTAACGGCCTATCTAACGGAAACTCTGATGAGGATATATTAGGGAGGAGACCCAGAACATCTGCTCATTTACTGGGGGAAGAGGGAGGCCCTCTCATCAGACAGTCCAATGTACCCCACTCATAAACTCTCTTAACACAATGTCTTTAAAGGAGGTTTAACTAACAAGAGAGCCCCTGACAAAGTCAGGACATCCCGTACCCCTCTCTACCTCTCAGAACTACTATTGCTCACATCAACCGCTGTCACTGGAGCAGACGTGGTGCTGCTTCCTGTCCCTAAGATGGGCCTCTGGCACTGCCCCCACTTTCGAGTAGCTCCCATGGTTCCACATCTGCCAGGCGTTCTGCAAGCATGCTGCTATCAGGTCATTTTCGCGTGACTGGCCCTAGGTTTTGAGAACTGTTTTCCTTTGGCAACAGAAAGCAAGAGGGCAGAGACATGCCTTCTTATGATTAGTGCTTTTTTTCTTAGGGATGGATTATCCTCTATATGAAAGAGCCCAGGTTCATAAGAAACCAAGTCTTCCTAAAGGCTGATCAGAGGGCAAACCAGGATTCCTGCTTGTCTCTTCTTCACCACAAAGTCAGAAGTCAGGCTAAGGGACTTCCCTGTAGAAAACATACCACCTAGTTTAGCTAGAGGGAAGGTCATGGGGTGGAAGTTTAACCTGGTCAAAGTGGGTTTCTAGGAACTTCCACCCTGGTTCCAAAGCCCAATCTGAGCAGTCTCATCTCATTACATGACTCTGGGGTGGGGCTGTGGGGAGGAGGGTGGGCATCTTTCATATTACCCGCTATGTGACTGGTGCCCGCTGGAGTCATATGGTGTAGAACCTGTGCACAGCAGGAGGCAGCAACTTGAACTTGAACTTCAGTTCCCACATGACACGGGCTTTCAGCCTCATGTTGTGTTCAAGGTACTGCTGCGTCAGTACCTTAGCGGGTGGTTGCAAGTCACTTGTATCTCATGGTAAAGTACAAACATTTGCAAACTTGTTCATTCTTTATCGTGAGTTAAAGAAAGCCAAGATCATCATTGCTTGATCACTTACTGTGAGTTAGATATGCTGGCTTTGTTTTCCTTATAATATTTCAGTGTTAGATATGAGAGGGAGAGAGTCATGAAGATACAGCTCCAGAATTTGAGTAGGTTATAACTGAGCATTGTGATCCGTTATCTTCGTGTGCTAGTGATAGGAATGTCATCAGTCATGTGTGTTTTGATGGAAACAGAGGCAAAGATCTTCAGGCAAGAAGAGAAAAAAATGGGAACTCTTTGGGCGAGGACTATATCTTAGCCATCATTCGTCTTCAAGTTGAGTGTGTGGCCTGGTGCCTCAATACTGTATTTAGATTTTTACCATGAATACTCCTGGTACCACCCTGCCTGGGGGTGTGTTGGGGGGCGGTGGGGAGCTGGTGAGACTTTAGCTCTCACACTTCAAAGGAGGGAAGAAGACAGATTGTGGGTTACCCAACCCATTCCTTATCCTCACAGTGGATTGCATTTCTCTGAGTACATGGTGATCAGCATTTTTAAAAGAATATTTTCAAAGAAGAGTGATAACCTTGTTAAATTTGGCAAAGGAGTTTTATTCCCTGCTTTTTCTCATGGCACTGTCATCAAGCTTCATTTTTTGCTTAGCTATAAATGTGTCTCTCAGGGACGTGCAGTGTATTTGGAGAGCAAGTGGTGAGCTTGGTACAGATCCATTTTTCAAAATGGGAAAATCAAGGCAGTTAATTTAGAGTTATATCAGAGGTGGCACTTATAAAGGCAGTTTTCTCCTCTAAGCTGTTTTGCGAAACCAGCCTCATCTTGGCTTAAAAATATCGCATGAAAGCCTCTGGCAGTGCTAGAGCTCACAGGGTCCTTGGAGATCACCTAAGACAGCCTCCCCTTCACGGCAAAGGTCCTCTGAGGGCAAGTGAATTTGATCCTTGAGGAAAAGTCATTTTGGCAAACATTACTCGCCTTGGGCAATGTGGGGCAGGAGGAATGTGCCGGGACCCGGGGGTTGGACAGCTTGGCCTTCATCTTGGCTCTTATGCTTGTGTTTGACCTCTGGCAAGTTCTTGAACTCCATTCTCCTTGTGTACTAAGTAGGGGTCCAGCCTCTCCCTGCCTGGGGGTTGGAAAGAGAATTAGAGGAGAGTATGTCTTTCCCTGCGACAGCAACCCAGGAGAGTTCTGTTATCATTAAAATTCACTCTCTCCTCAGCACCTCCATAGCTATTCTTTGCCCCTGATTAAGTCACTAACTCTAAATTCTCTGCAAAATATGTGCTTCCTACGCAGTCAGTAGTTGGCAGAGCTTTTTGCCAATAGCTATTTGCCAATCCATGAATGCATATGGATTTGCAGAAAAACTTTCTGGGCTCATTTAGGGACTGAGTGCATAGCCTTCTATAGGGTGCCTCAGTGATTCTTTAGAACATGCCCTAGGGAATTTTAAGGCTATTCCTAAATGGGGGGATGACCCCTTTCAGTGTGACATCCAGGTTCAGTATGACCCCCCTGTACTGCTGTTTGGGGATGTTGTAGTCTTGTAGAGTGGTGTGGCATGTTCTTATTCTTTGTGCTTGGTCGCTCGCTCAGTCATGTCTGACTCTTTGCAATCCCATGGGCTGTAACCTGCCAGACTCCTCTGTCCATGGGGATTCTCTAGGCAAGAATACTGGAGTGGGTTGCCATGCCCTCCTCCAGGGGATCTTCCCAACCCAGGGATGAAACCCTGGTTTCCCGCATTGCAGGCAAATTCTTTACCATCTGAGCCATCAGGGAAGCCCTTTTTCTTTATATTCCTCTAAAACTGTGGATATTCGTAGATTCACATTTTAGTGACGTTCCACTCATCAAGTTTGCAGCAGAGCCAGAAACCTAGGACACAAAACACTACACTATGTTCCCTCCCTTCCTACCACATAAACTAAGGAAAGCTCCTGGAGGAGATGGCTAATGATGAATGACTCATGCGATTTGAGGCCATGTGAAGTAAACAAGATGCTCATATATGGAAGGCTGTCTTTCTTTGGTCTCTCTGGGGCTTTCTCTGTATTCTTTCTCCTTCTATAACTGGAGACTAGACTTGAGGTTGGATTTCAGTTTTAAGGTTTATGATACAGCATTGGTTTGATCAATAATATAGAAAACTAAGATTTAGTACAGCTTTCAGATTCTACTCCTCAGCCACTGCTCATGTTCTGTCTTGTACTGCAGCTCCTAGGGAGGTATGAGTGACTGCTGTGTTGGAGCTATTAGACCAGGAATGGTGTTTTATTCTTGGCATTGTTGTATCCCTGACTTAGTTCTGAGGATAACTGGTACCCTCCCCTTAACTGACTCCATCCTCCTGGAACTCTGATTTCCTCCCTCAAATTGCTTCTTCTGCAGTCTTTCCTGTCTCAAGAAATGGTATCACTACCCAAATGCTGAAGCAAGCATCTATGATCCATATCCCTCTCTTTTCTGTCCACTGCCTAGCCATGTCCAATCCATCAACAAGTCCTCCTAGGCTCTCTCAGAGTTGGCATTGACTGTTGTGGTTATACAGATTGATATTTTGAAATCCTTCCAGACTAATTGATAAATTATCTCTTTTAAGAGTCCCCACTGAGGGCCCCCATCCCACAATCTCAGCACCCCAGCCCCTTCGATGGAACCTCACGTTTTATTCTCCCATGGAATCTAACAGTCAAATGATTAGTGTAGCCCAGGGAGAATCTTCTGAGTCTCACCTTCTTTCTCCACTGTAGAGGACAGGAATGCCACTTTTAGTTTTATGAGGATTAAATTAAAGAATGTATTTAAAGTTGTGAATGCATAAGGCTTGGCATTCCCCATGTGGGCACTCCATAAATGAGTTCACTTTCCCTTCTGCTTTGGGTACAGAGTAAGAAAGACTTTAGAGAAAGTTAGATATAGATACAAATTTTGGCCTCGCCTCTTTTCCTGTGACCTGGGAAATTAACCAACATCTCTGAACTTCTGTTTTCTTGTCTGTGAAATAGGAATAAGGAATGTCTAGTGCTATTCCTCGGCATAGAGGGTATCCACTTTCACTAAATAGTTTTCCTTGGTTAATTGAGTTTGCATCAGTGGATGCCTTTGAAGTGAAAAAATGTATTGTATACTGAAAAACAGTCTAAAACAGTGAGATACCACCATACACCTATCAGAATGGACAAAATCCAAATCACTGACAACACCAAATGCTGGTGACGATGTGGAGCAACAGGAACTCTTAATCGTTGCTGGCAGGAATACAAATGGTACAGGCTCTTTGGAAGACAGTTTGACATTTTTTACAAAACAAAACATACTCTTAACCATACAATCTATCAATTGCCTGCCTTGGCATTTACCCAAATGAACTGAAAATTTATGCCCACACAAAAACTTGCATATGGATGTTTATTACAGCTTTATTTATAATCACCCAAACTTGAAAACAACCAAGATGTCTTTTAGTAGGTGAATTTATAAATAAAAAGAGGTGCATCCATATAATAGAATATTATTCATTGCTAAAATGAAATGAGTTAGCAAGCCGTGAAAAGACATGGAGAAACCTTAAATATATATTATTAAGTGAAAAAAGCCAGGTAGAAAAAGGCTATATATTTACTACATACTGTATAGTCCCAAATATATGACATTCTCGAAAAGGCAAAATTGTGAAGCCAGTGAAAAGATCAGTGCTTGCCAGGGTTCAGTGGGGAGCGGGGAATGAATAGTTGGAACACTGAGAATTCTTCGGGCAGTGAAATTATTCTGCCTAATAATTACTGTAATGGTGGATATGTGTCATTATACATTTGTCAAAACCCATACAATGTATACCAAGAGCGAACCCTAAGGTAAGCTATGGACTTTGGGTGATTATAGTGTGTCAATAGGTGCTCATCAACTGAACGAATGAATCACTCTGGTGGCGACATTTGTAATAGAGTAGGTTTGTTTGTGTGGAGGCAGGGAGTACATGGGAACTGGCTGTATTTCTGCTCAATTTCGCTGTGAACCTGAAACTGCTCTAAATAATAGTTTATTTTTTAAAAAAGTCTAAAATTTAGATTTATAATCTGAATTGACCTCTCTCTTAGGAATTTCCTTAGAAGTTAGATTTTTTTTAAAAGGAAATAGGTAGATGCCCTATGTCCCTTGATAATAATTCCCTTCTCTTAGGCCTTTAGTACCATAGCTCGGGTAAACTTTGAATGAATTTACCTTGTGGGCAGTTTGCTACCAGGGGTTAAAGAAGACATTAGAGTGAATGAAAAGGAGTATCCGTCTGATACAGTTTGTACCAGGCCAAAAATCCCAAAATAGAATGCTCTTAACCATCAGAGTGTTTTCTACCCAGAGGGTGGCAGCTAGGTGGGGCCTGTTGACATGTTGGTGGTGATTGCTTTCTCAATTTTGTCCCATGTTTTTTGAATCCTCTTTTTGAGTCATGATAATAGCCACTATAAAGAGTTTTATCTGGGCCTTTGAGAATGAAGTCATTCCACCTCAAATTCTTTGTGGAGCAAGGCAGGCTATAAATAGATCCCTGTGTGAACAAGTGAGTAAGCAGCACACGTTTCTGTTGATAGCTCTTCTTGCTTATTTTATGAGGTTAATCTCATTGCTGGATAGAAACCTTGAGTTATCACAAGTTCACTCACGCCTGGGAGAGCTGTAGGGGTGGAGTACCAGGAATTTTCACGTGAACCTATAAGACTTGCTTATCTCTTCCTTACATCTGCCTCTTTCCACACCCAAGAGCTTTTCCTGATCACCAGGATGGCTGGGAAAGGGCAGAATTAGGTAGGAGAGGAATGTCTCTGTCCCCTGTCATCTTTTATAAGCAGACCACTCAGCTCCTGGAATATTCTTTACCAAATGATCAGGAAGGAAGAATGGTATCAAACCACCATAAATTTTCACGAGTACTCTAAGTGTTCTAGTGGGAGGATGTTTCATAGGTTTGTTGAGTCAATCCAGGAAAACTATTCTTATACCAGTGTCATTCATCAGTGGGCATCCTTATGTTCTCAGGACCTCCTTCCTAAGATCTGGGTTCCCAGTTGGAGAAGTATCAGCAAATCAGGTGTGAGATCCATTTTTCTATCTTCTTCACATTTACTGAGTACTCCAATAATTGTGGGAATTTTTAATCCAAATACCTCCCTAACACTTGGAGCTTTGGAAACATTACAAATTACTCTCTCTCCCAAATGCCTGATGCCTATTGGCTTGGTATCTCTGGGTTGCAAGGGGACTAGGTTTTCCAGAGGGATGTATCCAGGCTTCATTTTGAATGCACTAAGAAAATGGGATCTATATGAAAATGAAAGAAACCCTTTTTTTTCCCCACAGGAAATTGGGTCTTCTGAAATCTCAATGTCTTTGTTTGTGCTGGTGTTGAGTTTTGAGTGAAGGTTCAGCCAGATTCTTATTTTCTGTAAAACACTCCTATCCATAGATACACTGGCTAATGAAGCTGAGCCATATGATCCAACCTGGCAAATGTTTTGCTTAAGTCACTAAAAGTTTGGCATGAATAAAGATCGAGCAAGGATTTAGGATTAACTTTCTTGGTCCCAAAAGGTGAACTAAGTTTTTGAGACCCTTCCTTAAGGGATTTGCATCCAAATTGTCATCTACCATCTGGGTATTTGACAAAGAAGAGTTTGGATTTTTTTAAAGGTCTCCATTTAGTCCACTTCTAAACCCACATAAGAGCAGCTTTGGACTATTCAGAGCCCTCAGAAAGAAATAGAAGACTGAGATTTTTGGATAAAAGTGTTTCCTTTTTATGGAGATAATTTTCAATAATACTGACTTTCAGCATAGAGTTCATAGCCTTTATCAAGATCAGAGAACATTTTGGATGGGGTGATGGAGTGGGGGTGAGCTCATTGCCTGCAGTGACCCCGCACAGGGACCCTGAATAGATGTTCATTGGCAGAAAGGCAGTGGTTACTGAAAATGTCCAGGTAAAGAGTAGAGGGGAGGGGCAGTTGAATGGGGCTTGGGTTCCTTCCTCCTCAGGGGAGCTATTTTTTGCTTTACATGCAAAGAATTGCTTTGTACAGCCAAGTTGGTTTCGATCTTGTTTACATAAGAGAAATCGAACATTTATTTTGTGCCGGGTTATTTTTTTTCTTCCTTTGCCAGTCAGAGGGTCCTAGGCAGATCAATAAACAAAGACCCTGCTCTGTTTTCATTTTGTGGCTGGGGATTTGGACTGGGTAACCCTTCAATGACTGGATTAGCTACCTCTGTGGAGACTGAGACTTTTTGCCTCAGTTACATGGGGTTTCAGACACATTCTGGTCAGGCTGGAACCCTGCAGCTCCAGAAGACAGTGGGAGGGCCTCTGGATCCTTGGGTCTGCAGCAGATGGCAAAGTAGGAGAGAAGAAAACTACCTTTTGGCCTCTGTAGAAATCAGTCAAAGTCCTGAAGTATGTGATTTGGTTACTCTCATCTCCGCTCAGTCAACAGCCAGTATTGTTTGGGGGCACTAAATCAGCACAAACGTTTTTAAACACTGCATCTCTGAAATTTGACTCAGCAAATATGGAATTCCATAGAGAGGCTCCATGCTGGGGGGTGAAACATATTTTTCCTTTCTTTTTTTCTCTAACTGTACCTGCCATGAACTTGGACTGACCCTTTGTTCTCTTGTTGTGGGACAACATGAAAAATAAGGGGGAAAAGTCTTCATTGTAAAAGGACTCCCTTAACCAATGTTCAGCTGGCTGATTTCCCTCTTTTAAAGTTCACAATAGTGGCTTTTATAGTGGTTCATCATCTATAAATCTCAGCTACTTAATTTCTCCTTTAATTCCTATTATCATCAGCTGGAACAGCATGGTTGAGGTAGGGAGAATAAGAGCGTTGGTGTTAGACCAAGACTTGAAATCTTATTTTATCCCATACTAGTAAGTTGGTCTTTGCTAAGTTATGTAGCCTCCCTAAGCCCCAGTTTTCTGCTCTGTAAAACAAGGATGAGAAGACTTATTCTAGACATGATATCTATAAGGAGGTTGGCATGGCACAACATACCACAGACTCCCAATGAATGGGAGTTTCATTATTAGGGGTTTCATTATTCAGACTTGGAAGCTGTGGTGACAGGATCCCTGAGAGTAAGAAGACCTGTCACGGTTGCAGAGGCTCTTCACTCTTCTGAGGGACTCTAGAACAATCTTTAGTGGTATGATCATAACATGTCAACATATCAGTCATGTGCAAGAAAAGTTGTGTGTGAATATAACATGCCCCAGAGAATGAAAGTAAAATAAATTAAATTGAATTAGGCAGTCCTTGTTCTTTGCCAAATAATATTATTATCCAAACTGGACACAGCTTGTTCCTTTGAGTATACCTGTTTGAGCAAGTGTAAAATAGTGGGGAAAAAAAGTTGAATTAGTCAAAAGAACTCTGAGTCTTACTAGCAGCATATGTTTATTAATTATCCAACCATTTAACAAGCTGGAAAAGTCTGTGGCATACTAATTAAAGTTCACAGCTAGTATTTATTTAATAAGGACCTATAAGAGAGCAGGCAGTGTTCTCAACTTTGCACATATATCGAACTCAATGACAATTACCTAAATACAGTCTCATGGGATAGGTTGTTCTTCACCTCTTTTTACTGATGGGACCACTGAAGCTCACAGAGATCAAGTATTTTGCCCAAGGTCACCCAGATGGAAAGTGATGTAGCTAAAATGTGAGCACAGAGTCTGACTCCAGAGTTTATTATTTTAGCCACTATATTATTCTCCCTCTAATAGTGATGAAAAAGGTCTGTGGGCAACAGACCTGAGTGTGAGTCTCAGCAGCACTGAGCACTGTTTCCATCAAAGTGATCTGTGTGAGATTTCCACCTGATACCTCGCAGGGTTTAGCTCAGATAATAGGCTCATGGCAACTTGAGTATAATAATGTAACATGATAAAAACTATGTGAAAGGACCAAGTTAAAGTAGCGTCTCGTGAAAAGATTAGAATCTGAAAGTCATTGCCAACCATTAAAATCACATGGAGTCAAAACTGTCCTTGAAAATCTCTTAAATTCCTCACTATGTTCTGTGTATATAACTGTATGCATACTACCTGCTACAACGATGTTAAACCATGAGGCAATGGATTCTGTACAAACTCCAGTAAGCTCTTCACATATCCAGTGACTAGCCTTTTCCTCCCTGTGACAACACTACTTAAATTAATTTTTTTTTCTTGCTGACTGTATAGGATTGAATCCTTAAATACAAGCGATATGTTCTAATTGAACTAAGCAAATTTTAGATCAGTTAGAACCACTCCTTGCTGGTGGGAGCATTCTGACATTTCCTAACATCAGGATCGTTATAAGGATCAAATAAGAAGGTGATTTTAAAATGTTTTAAGGGTCTCTAAAGATTGCAGTGTATTATCTTGGAGGTGTGGATTTGTGTTCACTTTGAATCGTCATTACATATCTGTGATATTCAGCAATGTTTGCTCAAAATCACAGCCATTCTGCCCACTGATTTGTTGGTAGGTTGGTTGTTTTTAACTGCTGACTTTTCTCTTTTCTCTCTGTCCTGTAAGTATAGTATTCAACAAAGTTTAGGGACACTTCTTGAATCTTTGCTCTTTCAAAACATGATTTTCAGCTCTCAGTCCTGTTGCACCTATCTCTTAGTCCAAGTCACACATTGATGAGGGTCCACCGTGCCCCGGGCTTGGTGTTTTCTGCAATCCTCACTTTCAGGAAGCTCCAGATCTACAACCGCTTTCAGAACATTTCCACCTAGAAGTCAAGCCATCTCTTCATCTCAGCCTGTTTAAATTGGAACTGAGCATCTCTTTTACCTTTTGGGAGCTACTCCTGACTTCCTGGTTTCTGTTGCTGGCAGCAGTTTCTTCCTGTCCGATGAGGCTGATACCTCAGCAGTATCATAGGAGGCTCTTCTCTTGTTCACTTTTGAAGCAGTAACAGGTTCTGATTCTGTAATCTTTCTATTCCTTTCACCTTCAAACCACTGCAGGAGCCCCCAGTCAGACTCTGGTATCCTGTGTCTCTCCAGTTTCTTTAAGGGATACCTATTTGTGAGATTTAATTTTCCTTAAAAGTGCTTTGTGCTGCTTCTAAGAAAAATCTAAATACACTCTGACCACAGCCAGCGTTGCTGTCTTTCTGCTTCTACAGAAAGATTCTACATGAATACTTTTCTTCAAGGATATAGTTGTATTTCTTACTGTTTCCCCATATGTCCTGCCTTTTTTTCCTGAATATTGTCTATTAAGGAAAAGATAGCAGTTCTTACCCAAATTGGTCTACACATTTAATAGAGTTGCAGTTGAAATGCAAATACATTTATTTGTGTTACGTTTATCTGAAGGAAGAGAGACACACAAATAGCAAAAATATATTTAAAAGAAGAAATTGGAGGGGAACCTTACACTGATAATAAACTGTAACATAAAATTACATTCAAATAAACATGCAGAGCCTGTAACACATAGAGAAAACAATGGAATAGAATAGACAGCCCCAAATGCAAGGATACATCTATTTTTAATACATGAAAAAAAATCTCCAGCACTCAAAAATAATGTGAAGTGATGGATTATTCAATGAGTGATGCAAGAATAATTTTTATTTAAAAAATTAAGTTAAGCCTTTCCTTCTCACCATAGACTAAAATAAATTTTGGGAAGATAAAAAAGTCAAAAAGTAAAACATACCATAAAATCACCAGAAGAAATCTTAGTTAACTAGTTGTATAATCTGGGTATGTGGGAGGTCTTTCCAGGCGTAACCCTAGGGCAGAAGCCATAAAAAATTTAGATATGTAACTATATAAATGTGAAATTATGCATAAAAGTTATAAACAAAATGAAAAGCAAATGGTAAGGCTGAGAAAAATATTTGTAACGTATAAGACAAACAGGAGATTAATATCTTCAATATGTAAGGCATCATTACAAGTCTCTCAGAAAAAAATAAACATGAATAGAAACAAAGGAGCAAAGGCTATACAGAGGCAATTCACAGTGAGGAAACAAAAACGCTCAGTACATGTGAAAACATCTTTAATCTTGCTTGTAATCAAAGAAATGAATATTTAAATGTTACCTCTAAGGACTAGGACATTTCCTGTTTTACTTTATAAACTTTTGTATTCCTAAGCAATTTTCTAAAAAGAAATTCAAACAAAATTAAAAGATAAAATATGCTACTGTGGAATTCTTGTAAACCTGTAAAGCCCTTACCAAATTCTTAATACTTGAGAATGATCTTCTAGGGGTATATTTATTGGAAAGTTATCCATCAATAAATGCCCAAGAGATAAAAATAACCAAAGGATTAGAATATGTGATAAGGTCCTGTTTCAGTGAAAATATATGTAGAAATATAAAAATATATAGAAGAAAATTTAGATGCCTATAAAAGAAAATGTCGATAGGTTCTTTTTAGCTATTGGAAATATGGATAGTATTTTTATTTTCTTATTTTTGCTTATCTATTTTCTATTTTTTCAGCTGTAAGCTTACATTGCTATAAACAAACTTTTAAGTACAACAGACACACATAAAAACATATAATTTATAAGTATCAGTTTGTTGTATTGTCAGTAAGTGAGCACACTTGTATTAATTTTCTAATTTTAACATCCTTTGCAATCTGGGTGGGCCAAGAACCTCTCAAATTGCCAAGTGCTGGCTCCTTTTTCTTAGCAGTTCCTTCAGCAGTTTATCTTTCTTCTCACATTTTATAAGAGCATCAAGAAGAGCCCAGGCTGCATCTTCCACATTTTCCTTGAAAAATCCCTCAGCTAAATATCCAACCTCATGGCTTACAAGTTCTGCCTTCTACCCAATGGTAGAACTCAGTTCAGCCAAGTTTTTTCCACACTTTATAACATGGATTGCTTTTTCTCCAGTTTTTAAAAGCATTTTCCTCACCAGAAATACCTTGAACGTTCACATTTCTTACAAGATTTTATTTAAGATGATAAATGTTTTCTCTAAGACGATAGAAGCTTTCTCTTCCATGCCCTTCAGTTCTTTTTGAGCTCTCACCAGAATCACCTTTAAAGTCCATGGTTTTACCATCTCTTCAAGGCAACATAGTCATTTTTTCTATCATGTGCCTCAAAATTCTTCCAGCTTCTACCCATTACCCAGTTCCAAAGCCACGTCCCACACTTTTAGGTATTTGTTACAGCCACCATCTCCCTTCCCAGAAGCAAAATCTGTACTAGTTTCCTAGAGCTGCCAAAACACATTATTCCGAATGTGGTAGCCTGAAACAGCAGAGGTTTATTGTCTCACAGATCTGGAAGCCAGAAGTCCAAACTCTAGGTTTCAGCACGTTGTACTCCCTCTATATGCTCTCAGAGAGGAGACTCCTTGTCTCTTTCAGCTTCCAGTGGGTCCAGGTGATCCTTGGCTTGCAGATGCATCACTTCAATCCCTGCCATCTTCACAGGAGTCTTCACTCAGCCTTCTCTACTTTACTCTTCTGTGTTTCTCTCTGTCTTTTCCTTTTCTCTGTCTTACTTTTATGGGAGCAGTTTGTTGGAGTTTGGGGCAATGGGCGTGGCTTCTTTCACTACTCTTGTCTGCGTATGAAGGACACACTCCAGGCAGCCTATAGTCCTTTAGTCTGAATAGTGTCTGAGTGGTGAGGGGTGCAGTGGGGGAGGGTGGCAGCTTCCATGGTTGTGTCATCCAAGGCTCTTCATGAGTAAGCAGTCAGAGGTCTGGGAGAGGGTTGAGGCAGGAATCTGAGGAGAATGTGTATATATTGGGTCTAACACACACACACACACACACACACACACACACACACACACACACACTCCTTCAGCTGCTCCCACTGCTTCGAGAATAAAGACAAAATCCTTTGCGTGGCCTACTGGCTCCTGCCCACTTGCCTTGTGTTGGAGTCACGTTGGCTTTCTTTTGGTTTCTTGAGTATACCGTGATCCTTCCTACCACAAAGGATCTTCATGGAATGTCCCTACCCCCATTCAAGAGTTAACTCCAGGATCTTCATGGAATGTCCCTACCCCCATTCAAGAGTTAACTCCATTCATCCATGGGGTCTCAGCTTTTCATGATTTATGAGGAGGATTTCCAGCTACCCTCTCCCTGCCCCCTTCTCTGTACCCCTTCTCCTTGTACCATGTCATAGAAATATCCTTTCTCTTTCTTCAGAGTGCTTTGACCACACTCATCAGTTTATGTGTGATTCACTCATGTCTCCACAACTAGACTATATGCTCCTCGATGACAGGGACATATCTCTAGCTACTCAGCACTCCATTGCACCCCCTTTGCCCAATGCCTGACACCACAGCTGGTGCTCAGTAATACATAAAAAGTTTCAAGATGAAAGAGAAATTGGATAACAATGAAGACCAGCTTATATACTATAATTGTTCTTGGGGTGGGGGAGTGGGGTGTGGACTGCCTTGGGTGGGTTCATTTTTGTTAATGAATAGAGATTCATACATCTACAGGGGATTCCTACATCAGACAGAGGTTGACCCAGATGATCTCTAAGAGTCAGCTCTGAGAATTTGTTCTTTGAATACTCCACATATTCAAGTCACACCGGGAATAGAACTTAGCGGGAGGTGCTCGCCATTCTGTTCACTGTCACTGTCCTTGTCCTCTTGGAACCTTCAGTCTATGGAGCATTTCAGAAGCATCTCCAGGTGAGATTTGGGAGTCTCGACCCCATTGGTCTCTCTGTTTCTGGTGGTTGAACTCTGTGACCCGATAACTGGGGTCAAATTTGTAATCAGTTATGTTTATTTGGACCATTGTAGCCCTTGAATTTGGAGACAGTGAGGAGGGGGAAGCTCACAGAATATCTAATTCAGTCAGGCTGAGATACTGAGTGGAGACAGGGAGGAATTGAGCAGAGGTGAGACAGACAGGATGAGGCAATGTGTCCTTGGATAACAAAAACTGGAGAGGGATCTGCAACTTCTCAAAGGTTAGCCCCCAGGGATCCCAGGGATGGGCACTCCAGGGTTTCTCGGCACAATTTTGCTTTCCTGTGTTGGCTCCAGCCAGCTCAGAATGTGCAAGAAGCAAGCAAGACGCCCCAAACTTTGGCCTGTGTAGCAGTACGTCTCTTTAAAAATTTACTATTTTTGCAGAGTTCTAACGTTCCTTGCTTCTAGTTTGCCCTGGTAAATGCTTGTTAATTCAGTTTCATTGTTGCCTGGGGAGAAAGAACCCAAGTGACCCACTATAACCACTGCTTTAATGTGGGGCCTCTGCTTTGGGCCTGTGGAGTATCCTTTAACAAATGAGCAGAAGTAGCCAAAGTTATATTAGGCAACGCTGCCAGAGGTTTATGATAAAATCTCCAGTCGCTGCCAGGGACAGTGTGATCCCTGTCAGTCTGAGGATTAACTTTTCTGTAGTAACAGCTCAGACCTTTATTGGGAGGTTGTGGGGGAGGCTCTCACTACATACCAGTCACTGTGCTGGTGGTGGGAGTGGGGGTGGGGGAGATGCTTTTATATGCATGATTTCAGTTAGTCTTATGTTGTTGTTGTTCAGTTGCTAAGTTGTGTCCAGCTCTCTGCGACAATATGGACTGAAGCACTCCAGGCTTCTCTGTTCTCTAATAACTCCTGGAGTTTGCTTAAATTCATGTCCATTGAGTCGGTGATGCTATCTAACCATCTCATCCTCTGTCGTTCCTTTCTCCTTTTGTCTTCACTCTTTCCTGACATCAGGGTCTTTTCCGATGAGTCAGCTCTTTGCATCAGATGGCCCAAGTATTGGAGTCTTCATAATATTTTTCTAATGTGGATATTAATATTCAGTTCAGTTCAGTCGCTCAGTCGTGTCCGACTCTTTGCGACCCCATGAATTGCAGCACGCCAGCCCTCCCTGTCCATCACCAACTCCCGGAGTCTACCCAAACCCATGTGCATTGAGTCAGTGATGCCATCCAACCATCTCATCCTCTGTCGTCCCCTTCTTCTCCTGCCCCCAATCCTACCCAGCATTAGGGTCTTTTCCAATGAGTCAACTCTTTGCATGAGGTGGCCAAAGTATTGGAGTTTCAGCTTCAACATCAGTCCTTCCAATGAACACCCAGGATTGATATCCTTTAGGATGGATTGATTGGATCTTCTTGCAGTCCAAGGACTCTCAAGAGTCTTCTCCAACACCACAGTTCAAAAGCATCAATTCTTTGATGCTCAGCTTTCTTCACTGTCCAACTCTCATATCTATACATGACCACTGGAAAAACCATAGCCTTGACTAGATGGACTTTTGTTAGCAAAGTAATGTCTCTGCTTTTAAATATGCTATCTAGGTTGGCCATAACCTTCCTTCCAAGAAGTAAGAGTCTTTTAATTTCATGGCTGCAATCACCAGTTGCAAAAAAAAAAAAAAAAGCAAAATGGCTGTCTGAGGAGGCCTTACAGATAGCTGGGAAGAGAAGCGAAAAGCAAAGGATATTAATATTAGTCTTCATAATATCTTTCTTATGTGGATATTATTATTCCTACTTTATCATGGTAAAATGGAGATGCAAATTGTTTAGATGACAAACTCAAGATTACACTGTGGCTGAGATTCCACTCCAAACCCATTACCTGCTCTGCACCAGGCTGCCCCTAAGATGACTTAAGAACATAGAGCTGGATGGCCTAAGGCTGGTTATTTGTCACCCATGGGTCAGGAGGAACCAAACTCTTTCCCACTCCACCTGAGATCATGCAAAGAAAGTGAATTAGGGATAAGAACAATGAAATTTTCAGCTAGACATTCTCTGTCTTCCTAGGTAGCATTTAGAAGGTGTTGACAAATGTTGGAATAAATTAGAAAATTTTCAACCAATCCTTGCTATGTTTGTTCAGCTGTCTCTTGTCTTAAATTCTCATTCCAATGCTGAACCAAAGTTTCTCTTTGTCTGAAAGATTCCAACATGAACTTTAAATCCCCCCAATAATATCCACTTTGCTGGGTTATTGTAAAAAGAAACTGCAAATGATCACATTCTCATTTATCACTTCATTGTATTATATAAAAAATTAAGTGCTGGAAAATATGGGAAGTTAAAATGTGAATATACAGACAAGAGTCCTACACAATTTTTAATACTGAGCAGAAAAATTTGGCTTTGAATTTCTTGCTGGTCAAAGGAAAAAGAGAAATAAGATCGAATATTTAATATTAATTCTCATAAAGAAAAACTATGGAAAATATAGTTTCTCAGGGGCAGAGAGATTTCCCTGGCACTTAGAGAGGAAATAAATTTCTCTATAAGATTGAGGATGACACTGGATGATAAAGTGACTATAGTGTCATCACTCCCCTCCCTCCATTACATTCAATCGCTGTTGTTGTTCAGTTGCTCAGTTGTGTCTGACTCTTTGTGACCCCATGGACTGCAGCACGCCAAACTTCCCTGTCCATCATTATTTCCCAGAGTTTGCTCAACTCATGTCCATTGAGTTAGTGATGCCATTCAACCATCTTATCCTCTGTTGCCCCCTTCTCCTCCTGCCCTCAATCTTTCCCAGCATCAGGGTCTTTTCCAATGAGTTGACCCTTCATATCAGGTGGCCAAAGTATTGGAGCTTCAACTTCAGCATCAGTCCTTTTAATTAATATTCAGTACTGATTTCCTTTAGGACTCACTGGTTTGATCTCCTTGCTGTCCAAGGGGCTCTCAAGAGTCTTCTCCAGCGCTACAGTTCAAAAGCATCAATTCTTCAACTCTCAGCCTTCTTTAGGGGCCAACTCTCATATCTGTGCATGACTACCGGAAAAATAGCTTTGACTAGATGGACGTTTGTTGGCAAAGTAATGTCTGGTTTTTCATACGCTGTCTAGGCTTGTCACAGATTTTCTTCCAAGGAGCAAGCATCTTTTAATTTCACGGCTGCACTCATCATCCACACTGATTTTGGAGCCTAAGAAAAGAATTCTTAAATTCAATATTACAGTAGAGGCAAAATGCCAAAGCACAGTCCACTGAAAGGAATTCTTCAAAGGGGTTAAAAGAATGTGGTTCACAAGACTTCCCTGTCAGTCCAGTGGTTAAGACTCTGTGCTTCCAATGCAGGGGGCATGGGTTTGATTCCTGGTCAGGGACCTAAAATCCCACTTGCCACATGGCATGGCCAAGGAAAAAAAAAGAGTGTATATGATTCATTGATACATATTTCTGGAGTGCCAACAAATCCAGGATTTTAAAATCTAAAATAAAAATGAATAAGATGCATATATTTTAATGTATCTTCTATAAGGCACATTTTTCTCAAGGGAGTTTCAGTCAACAATTGGGCAGTGGGCAGAAGACAGTTTGAGGTTATATAAAGACAACAGTGGCCTCAGAATTTCTTCGTGGGGTAGAGGGTTAAGGGGGACAGTCTGGTTGGAACTGGGGATGCTGGGTAGCGTGACCAACTTGTCTAGCTTGCCAAGAATGTTCTTGGTTTGGGGACTAAAAAATCCTACACCCCTAGATGCTCATCAGGCCTCAGCAATTGGAGCAGTGGATCACCCTAGTGCCAGTCTGGGAGTTCCAAAGCCGCACTAACATAACAAGCACACTATTTTTACTTAGATTGCATGTTTATTTAGGGGTGGCTCTGGGGGATACTGATGGATTTCTCCCCAAAGCCAACACACATGTTCTGCATTGCCAAATCAGAATGATTTAGCAGTCCAGTGCTTGGGTGGTGGAATCAGATCCATCTGTGAAAACTGATGAGCCCAGAGATTCTCTGGGGACTAAATATCCATCGTGCCTTGCCTTAGGGTGACTGTAAAAATGCTAGGTGAAAACGCACATAGGGAAGTTTTCTTTCCTGAAATTTTTTAGAAACTAGAGAAAAGAGCCAAATGGAGTGACCCTAGTTAGTGTCCTGGTTTGCCACTGATCAGTTGTAAGGTTTTGAGCTGTTCACTCAACCCTTGGAAATGTAGTTTTCTTATTTGTAAAGTGGCCATAGGGATGTTATGAAAATTGACTGAGATACTTGAAAGCCCCTGGCAGAGTGCCTAGTTCAATAAGCATCTCTTTTTGCCCCCTTTCCTCTTCTCAGTCTAAGATAAGTGGAGTTCAGCCTGCAGGTGGGAGATTTGAACCAAAACAATAATTGTTCTTCAGATAAACCTCAGCAGTTAGAATATCCCCACCACACCACGGCGATGAATGGAGGGCTGAGCATCTCAGGGGTCATTCCTAAATGTTGTCTGTCCGATTGCAAAAGATGTGATTTGCAAAGTGCTTTAAGGATATTCAATATTAATTCAGTGCCATCTAAAACATCCTTGGATTCTAGACTCTCTTTTTCAGCCAGTAAAACATGTGATTTCCCTCCTTCCTTCCTCTCTCCTTCCCCCCTCCTTCTCCCCCCTCCCCTTTTTCTTTCAAGCTTTCTACTTTTCCCTTTTGCTTTTTGGCCTGATCCATTTTTTCTCTACACTAGATTAGTTTGCTTTATCATGCTGATCACTGCTCCAGCCTCCTATGTTGTTCAGTTTACTAGCTATGAGCTCCCAGGTTAGTTATTTGTAGACTCAATCTCCTTATCTGTAAAAGAATGAAGGAAACCAGGTAATTTATAAGGTCCCCTACAGCTCTGCATCCTGTAGTATGAGGAATACTGTTCTTTTATTTATTCAGCAGATATTTATTGAGCACTTACTAAGTACCAAGTGCAATGTAGTAATTGGGGCTACGGCGATAAACAAAACAGCAAAGCCTCTGCTCTCATAGAACTTAAATATCAGAGAGAGAGAGACAGACAATAAATGAAACACAAATGGATGTGTAGCATATCAGAGGTAGTAAGTGCTGGGAAGGGAAATTAAGTGGGATGAAATGTAAGGAATGATGGTGATGGTGGGATGTGGGAGTGCCTCGTGGTGCTACTTGAGAGGCAGTGGTCAGGAAAGCCTCTCTCCAGTAAGCTGACATGTGAGCAGAGACCTGAATGAGTGAAGAACAAGCCAGGTGGTTATCTGCGGAAGAGGGTTCTGAACAGAGAAAAGAGTTAGTACAAAGGTCCTGAGGTTGGACCATGTGCTCATTTGGAAGAAATATCAAAGGAGGCCAGTGTGGCTCTGATTGTGTGGAGCCAGAAAAGAGTAGTAAGAGATGAAGCACAGAATTATGAAAGGTAATAAGAACAATGCACCATCGATTCAGCATCTATGTCCAGCCCAGGTTTTCATGGGAACCCTAGAGAGGAGCATAGACCATCTGAGACTTATCTAATTTCTGGGTGCTGGCCTCTCACAGTCTCTGTTTACATGATGCTGTGTCTTTAACCTCATCCAGGGCTAAGGCAGACAGTCTTCAGAGACCATCAAGCAGGGACACAGAGGCACTAAAGTCTGAATGTCTGGCTTGTTATTCCTGGTACTCTCAGGGATGAGGGCTTGCCCCAGGCTCTTCCTTTCACCACCTCCCAGCCTGGAATGGTCCTCACAGGTTTTGAACACGTGCATTGCGTTTAGTAAGAAGCTGGTATTTTCCATCCCATTGAAAATGGAGCAGTGTGATAGAAAACAAATCGTGAGGAAATGGAAGCCTCAATCTTGTTCATGTGTTCATGAAATCTCCCCAGTCTGTCCCTTTCCGAAGCTGAATTTGCCCTCAGCCCATCCCTCCCAGCACCCATTTTTCCATTATGTAAGGGAAAAATAAAGGGCCTGGAAAATCTGACTGGGCACTTGCTGTGATAGGCTGAGAACCCTCAAAGTTGAACCTTTGTGTTTTCAATTATCTATCAAGGCACAAAGAACTATGGCTATGGCTTCCCGTGTCCTTGCAAACTCAAGCCACTATTGGTCAGAGCCAGCTGTGAAGACATTGATAGAATATTTCTTCCCGTGTTACTGACCGCCTCCTTCTTATATTCCAAGGTCTAGTAGAGTCTGACACCAGCCACTCTGGCCTCATTGAATCAGAAACTGTCCCTAACCGTTCCATGTTTTGGAAATTTTTGTGTTCAGGAAGAAGATACTAATGACACATTTTTGAGTGGCTGTAAAGTTCTAGAAACAGCACCAGCTACATTTTACATAAATCGTATCCTTCAGCCTCAGCGCTAGGCTGTGGTGGTGGACGTGATGAGTCCACTTTCCAGGTGAGGCCAGGGAGGTGCAGGTGAAGCAGCCACAGTCATAGAGCTGGTAAGTGAAGAGAGTTTTCCCTTTTGTTGCCTCCTTGTTATTCTTCTAAACATTATCAACTTTTGCTCAAATGAAGTCTGGCTCCTTGACCTAATCCACTTTCTCTTCGAATGCTGGCTGGATTGGAATTGAGGTTTTGGGGAAGGTGTAGTGGAGCAGAACTTTGTTTTAGACAATGGTCTTTAAATAAGATGAGCTAAGCTTGGCCACTGGAGGAAGAAATGGCAACCCGCTCCAGTATTCTTGCCTGGAGAATCCCATGGACTAAGGAACCTGGCAGGTTACAGTCCATAGGGTCTCAAAGAGTTGGACATGACTAAAGCAACTTAACACTGCAGCATGAGCTTGGCCACACACCTAGGCTGGACATCTCCCAGCCAAAGCAGAAAAAAGAGTTGTGCAATTCTTCAAACAGTTCAGGGCCACCCTACGTGCTTCTGCTTCCTCACCTTGCAAGACATCTCTGGGAGCAGCAGGACTCAAACAGGGCACTCAATTCTTTTCCTTCTCTTAGTTTCACCTTATCTCTGAGCAGTTGATCTTCCTACCACTTTTCTTGCAGAGCCAAGGGAGTTTACACAAGGGATGTGATTGCTCTGATCGCATAGCCATGGAGGGGGTCTTTGATTTTTGGTTCCCAAGCACCCAGATAATTTAAAAGCCAACACTTTCTCCTATGGAATTTCAGCTGAACTGGCACTTTTCTGGTGAAGTGTGAGTTAAGTGAGCCCCGCTGTTTCAGAGATCGGCTCGCTGAATTGATCTCCCTGGCCTCTTCTGCCTGTTACTTTGTGTTGGAACAGAAATTCCACGGCATCTGCTTGCTGAGAGCTCAGCTGGTGTCATCACCGTCCTCCTGGATCCATCACCACTCACTGACAAACAAGGAAACTGGATCCATGTTGGACATGAGCTTTGCTCAGTTACGTAGTTTGTCTCTCTGTAATCCCTCTGGTATTGACAAATAGAACGCAGGGACGCAGGCGGCAGTGACAGCTCCTGCAGACAGCACGTGTTAGCATCGGCGTTATCGTCCTTGGCCCTGACAGCCTGGGCACTAGAGAGAGGATTAAGCGATTAGTACTGTGTATGTTACAACCATCTTTTTATTCCTTGTGACTTTTCGGTTTTGCTCACTTCATAAAGATGTAAAAGCGGGCTCTGAGTAAAAACAGATGCATTTATACATTTTTCAGGTCTGATGGGTAGCATATGTCTTCGATATTTGGGCAATGTTGAGACATTATCAAGTTTCTCCGTGTACTGAGCAAATTCTCTGCCTTTGTGGCAAATATAGGCTTAAAGGGAACTGTGAGGTACATTACATATATTTAGAAAATAAAGATCTGTTTGATTCTCTGACATTGCATTTGATGGGTTGTTGTATATAGATAATCATTTAAAGGAATTTGTTCCCTAAAACTTTAGTAAAAGTTAGGCTGATCTCATGGGATTTTTCCCCTGAGATGGGATTAATATACCAGTTATATAAAATTTGTTTTGTATTTATTTTTGATTTGGCCAAATTCTCTGGAATAGTCATCCACAAGAAGTGGCCCAAAGGAATGTCCACCATATCTCTCAACATCAATTTTACGAGTGATAGCATGTTACACATTTCTAGGGTAGAAAAGTCTATTAAAGTCATTATAAACTAGGGCCTTTGGTCTTTATCATAGTGTGTGATTTTTAGATTGTAAAATGCTGACCTCTTATATTCTATATTTTCTTTTCTTTTAATTTATTCATTCATTCAGGACGTTGTTGTTGTTGTTGTCTGTTTGTTTGTTTGTTTTACTGAGCATCTCCTGTGTGGAAGTGGCAGAAATCTATAACAATCTAAAATATGTATTCCTTGCTCCCCAAAAGTCTGCTGAGCTGTCAAGGACAGTTTATGACTACGTGCCAAATGAGCTCTGGCAACAGGGAGTGGAGTGGACTTACTGCCAGGGTGAGTCAGTGAGGATGCAGAAGGCAGACAAGACTTTACAGAGGAGGGGATAAGATGCCCCTCAGAAAAGGAAAGGCACGCAGGAGAGAAGGGTGTGGTCCCTGTAGGGGTAGGAAAGTAATTAGTGATTCATATTTGGAGTTCGGGTAAGACTGGAAGGGGAGATTGGAGCAGACTATGTTGGTCCTGAATTGTCACATTTTGGAAGTTTGGATCTTATCCCCCTAGAAATAGGGAGCCTCTGATGTGAATGAGGATGACATTTGATAGGTGTTCTTAGGACAGATTGTTGGCAGGTAGGATGAAAGAAATGCTAAGGAAACCGGACAGGAGACCAGAATGCAGGAATCAAGGGATGTAGCCAGGAGGCCCTGATCCCCAGTTACCACAGAAGCGAGAGGGAGGGGGTTCTCAAAGGAGGAAGTAGCTATGCTGAATTATTGGAAGTCGGAGTAAGAGCCAACCTTTTTATTTTTCTTTGGCCCATGTGGGATCTTAGTTCCCTGACCAGAGACTGAACCTGTGCCCTCTGCTTCCTGGACTGCCAGGAAATTACCCGAGCCAATGCCTGTGTGCTGGCCAAACTGCTAAGTAATTTGCATGTATTTGATCTTTACAGAAATACTGTGATGTAGGAATTCTCATTAGTCCCATTTTTGGATGAGGAAATTGAGGCTTAGAGGGGTCAAGTAACTTGATCAATGTCATATTGTAGGAAGTGGAGAGCCAAAATTTGAACCTGCCCTCCAAACTCCTAATCATTATGAATGCCTTACTGCCTGACTGTGGAGGAGATGGAGGGTAGAGGGAGAAGGGGAAAAAACTTTTTAAAAATATTGGAAATGTAACATTTCAAAAGAATTTTATTAGTATAATCATATTATTATTAGCCTGGAAAAAATAGCTAGCTTGAAATAGAAATGAATAAATCAAATTTTCATGTTAAAAAAAAATACTCTATAAAGTGAAAAAGAAGTTCATCCAAAATATCCTGTCTTAAAATAGATGCAAAATTCAGAACTGCAATGCATGCTGTTTATCTTAACCCTCTTTATTTACATGTTCTCATACACAGAGCACTGTATACTATGAGGCTGCCCATGAGTACACACGTGTGTAAATGTCACCCAGGGACCCAAACGAATTTAACCTTGGTTCAAGCTTGAAGGGGAAAATGGCTGTAGTTTCGACTTTTAAAAAATTATCTGTTTATTTCCCTTTCTCTGTCGATAACTCCTGGTTGTAATGCTGAAATCTTATAAATACAGCACAGTTAACTCACAAAATGAGCTTAGTGTTCTCAGGGCAGCGCAAGTTGAACAACACATAATTTGGCACAATTTGGTGGGCCTGAGTTTAAGACAAATACAAGACTGAGAGAGCACAGAGGCTTTATTATTTCTAAGTGAGTTCATGTAGTGTACATGGGTGGAACCGATCAGAAACCCCCACACGGCCCTCTGCCACATCCAAGCATTCAGTTCTCGTGCTTTCATAAGTGTCGTATTCATGGCACAGGGTTCCTTCTTCCCAAATAGGAATGCTGTTGTTTTAAATGACCATCTGTGCTTTTGGCAGAATAGTGAATGCCATCTCCTTTCGCCCCCTGTGGGCCCTGTTGGTGTCACAGCGAGGTTGGAAGGGCAGTGGAACACACAAGGCAGAGTGTTTTTTCTACACTCAGAGTGGTTTTCTACAGTCTAATGAAAGGGATGGCAGAGGGGAAGTGCTCTACAGAGCTGCTAAATGGGGGCTTCCCTACCCAGTCAGAGTGCTTTACATCATGTTTACAAATGGAAGAGAAGGATATTAATGTAGATTTGCTTGAATCCTTGAGGAAAAAGAAGAGAAAGAAAATGAAGATTTGTCAGGCACCTATGCAGGAGACCTGGGTTTGATCCCTGTGTCGGGAAGATCCCCTGAAGGAGGGCATGGCTACCCACTCCAGTATTCTTGGCTGGAGAATCCCATGGACAGAGGAGCCTGATGGGCTATAGTCCTTGGGGTTGCAAACAGTGGGACTTGACTGAGGGACTAACACTTTTACTTTTCACTATGTTGTATAGCTCAGGTGGCCATATACCAAATCCTAGATTTTACCTACAGGTTTAGGGTAATGAACCAGAAAACTTCTCACTTTCGGAGGTGTCCTGGTTTGGACAATAAATTACATCATTGTCCTATGCATAATCTGAACAAGAGCCCTTTTTAGGGAAAATCTCATTCTTCCTGCTGTCCATGTCTGGAAACTGAGTCACTGAGAGGTTAAGTAGTTCAACACATGCAACTTAACATGGGAATTTGACAAGAAATTCTTTCTGCTTCATCATGGTACCTCCCAAAGAGCATTTTATCAATGCCAAAACAATGGTACTCATCTACCAATGGGGCAAATTAATTTATTTTCAAAGCTATTTGAAAGGGCAGCATGTTCTTTCCATTGTTTTCCAGTGAGGGGGAGTTGGATTTATCCCATGCTCTCTTACTTTGTCCTCTTGTGACCAGGCATAAAATTTAGAGGAATAAATGAGGAACTGATGATCACAGTTAAATGGACTGTGGGTTCAGGGACTACAAGAAAGGTAACAGATCTGTACAGGAATTAGACCCAGAACAACTTTTTCCAACTGTGAAGTCAGTTCATTTCAGTTCAGTTGCTCAGTCGTGTCTGACTCTTTGAGACCTCATGGACTGCAGTACGCCAGGCGTCCCTATCCATCACCAACTCCCAGAGCTTACTCAAACTCATGTCCATCGAGTCGGTGATGTCATCCAACCACCTCATCTTCTGTCATCCCCTTCTCCTCCTGCCTTCAATCTTTCCTAGCACCAGGATCTTTTCCAATGAGTCAGTTCTTTGCATCAGGTGGCCAAAATATTGGAGTTTGAGCTTCAACATCAGTCCTTCCAATGAATATTCAGGACTGATTTCCTTTAGGATGGACTGGTTGGATCTCCTTGCAGTCCAAGGGACTCTCAAGAGTCTTCTCCAACACCATAGTTCAAAGTCATCAATTCTTTGGCGCTCAGCTTTCTTTATAGTCCAACTCTCACATCTGTACACGACTACTGGAAAAACCATAGCTTTGACTAGATGGACCTTTGTTGGCAGAGTAATCTCTGCTTTTTAATACGCTGTCTATGTTGGTCATAGCTTTTCTTCCAAGGAGCAAGCATCTTTTAATTTCATGGCTTCAGTCACCATCTGCAGTGATTTTGGAGCCTATGAAAATAAAGTCTCTCACTATTTCCATTGTTTCCCCATCTATTTGCCATGAAGTGATGGGACTGGATGCCATGATCTTAGTTTTTTGAATGTGAAGTCAGAGGCTGAACAAACCCAAATTCCAGAGGCCCAAATCATGGAAGTGAGTATTTATAGCATCATGTTTCCACACTTTTGTGTTGATAAGTAATAAAGTGCGTTTTAGCCACTGCATGTTTGATTTGTCTTAGCCAGTCATAGCTAAGAGATAGTTTTGGACCTTTTGGGTAAGCTCTCACTACAGGAAGTAGTGCAGAGAACAAAGAGTTCTGAAAAGGGGATCCAGAAACCTTGAGTCCTCCTCCACCTTGTAGTTAACTATCCATATGAGCTTGTGCAGGCTTCCCTGGTGGCTCAGTTGGCAAAGAATCCACCTGCAATATGGGAGACCTGGGTTCGATCCCTGAGTTGGGAAGATCCCCTGGACCAAGACATGGCAACCCAACTCCAGTATTCTTGCCTGGAGAATCCCTATGGACAGAGGAGCCTGGTGGGCTCAAGTCCATGGGATCGCAAAGAGTTGGACATGACTGAGTGACTAAGCACACGTGAGCTTGTGCAAATCAGTAGACCTTGATGGGGTTCTGTTTTTTAGGAGTAAGAAAAAAGAAAAAAAAGATAATGAAGACATTAATTGATAAGGAGTCCCTGTCTCTAGGGGGTCCTGATTACTGCTAGTTTTTGTAAATACAGCTTTCTTAGAACACAGCCACATCCATGGTTTACACGTGCTGGTTTTTCAGCTACAATAGCAGAACTGAATAGATACAAAAAAGACTATAGGACCTGCAAAGCATAAAATACTGTCTGACCCTTTACTGAAAAATCTTGTCTAATCTTGGATTAAATGATTTCTGAGGACACTTTCACTCTTTGTCTCTAACCACAAGAAAAAAGAAAAGGAGAGTCAGGGAAGATGAAGTGAGAGTTATAAATCTGGGTCCAGAAACCAGAAAGCAACTTACAAACAATCCACAAGCCAGTTGTCCTAACAGTGACAAATTGCATCACCCCCTGCTGGCCAGGAGGTCCTTTTGCTGTAATGGTAGGCTCAAGAACTATAAGAAAGTAACAAATCTGTGCTGGAATCAGACCCTCAAACCCATTTTCAACATGGAAATCTCTGCCAGTCAGTAAGGAAGTTTCCGCTTGCCCTTGATGCCTTTGAATTCATAAAGCACGTGCTTTTTGTAGGGAAACTAGGGGAATTTGGATCCTCAAGCTAGAGTGTAAAGCTCCTTTGGAGAGAAGTAAAACCAAGAGAGGACAGGAAAAGCTTGCTTGAAAAGAACTTAATCATGGTAAATGAAGCCAAAGCTAATAAACAGTGCTGGATGGGCTCTCATGGCCTCAGACAGTAGGTGAGGATGGTTATTGTTATGATTGCATTAAATCATACTAATCCCAATGCCAAGAGCCACTTTGAATGATGAAGTGAAGTGGCCTGCAATGGCGACCAGAAGGCTCTCCGTTCTATCCCATCTGGGCAGGGCTGCTGTCAGCCCTCTCAGGCAAGCTCTGCATCCTGTCTTAGGAGCCCAACTCTGCCTTCAGAGGAGACTTGCAGACTGGCAGATTTCAGTTTGGTTTGGAGTTTTGTTGTGTGTTTCTTGGCAGGAGGGGACCATCCTCCATCCATGGAGAGCCCCGGATTAATGGCTAAAGTAACACCTACTGGCAGGACCAGCCTCTCTGCTATTGACTCAGGACTCCTCTTGACTCACAGCCTCACTTAGTTTTGTTGGCTGTTTGAGGTTCCTGCTCTAAAGTCGGCCTGTTTCATGATGTGAAAAACATGCTAAAGAGTACATGTTCCTTCTTTCCCAGAGTGGAACATGGGCTCCTTCATGGGCAAACCTTGGGGGACTCAAGAGGAAGTTGTTTTGTGCTATAGTGAATCCCAAGCCAAAAATAAATTAGCTTTAGCATACATAATCTTGACTTGGTTGCTTTCTTTCTTAAATTTCCTTGAACTTCTACTCATAATCTTAGGGAATGGTTGAGATAAAGTCCTAATAACCCAAACCCACATGGAGGCTTAGTTTTTTCCTTTTGCCTCCAGTGAATTGAGGTGAAAATTGCCACAGTTTTGGTGTGTTTTCTTCTCCTCTGTGATAAATCCTTCTGGAAACAAGGTGGGATATGAAAATATATGGTGACATGTTTGTTTACTTACATTTTTTCACCCTTTCTCTGAACCCAAATTGTGCCCCGAAGTGCCATCTCTTTCTACTTGGTAGAAGGGCGGAGATTTTAATTTCCTTAATCTCTCTCTCAGGAATATAAGAAAATCAAAATATCTTCTGTAAAGTTTTAAAATGGGTTAATTTAACTTGGAGCTTGCCTTTGCTACATATAAAACATTTATTTATATCATGGGTGGACATTGAGTAATGTGAATCTTCTCCATTTTTGAAGGGTACAATACACAAACCAAAGGGATGGTGATGCATCTGTTGAATTGCCTTAGTCGTCCCATTAAAATGATGCTAAAAAAATTAGAAGAAATAAGATTGAAAAATGAACTGAATTTCAGAAAAACTAAACAAGAAGTTCCTACGTAAAAAAGCATGCAAAAAGGAACTGCTGAGCAGTTCTGCATGTCTGTATGTATGCACATGTCTTTATGTGTCTGTGTGCACGCTCGCTCTCACACGCACACACGCATGAACTCTCATGCAGCGGGGTGAGATGTAGGGGAAATCTGACTGTTCCTGGAGTGCAAGTGTAAGGAGAGAGGATTCTGGGATTCAGGATATCGGAGCAGGAATGGATTCCATATCTGCCAGTGTATTGGATGGCCTGTGTAAGACGAAAAATCATTCCCTCTGAGCTTCTAGGCAGGAAATGACCTGATCTCAATCTTTTCTTCTTAAGGGAGAGTCCAAAGTTTGGAGCATATAAAAAAAATAAAATGATGGATCTCTGAGAAGAAGAAGGCAATGAGATTCAGCCTAAAGGCCAACCCCTCCCAATTATCTCTTACCTCTTGGCCAGGAACAATTAGCACAGAATGTGCCCTGGTTTCCAAAGGAAACCTTGCCAGAGAGTCACTTAACTGCCCCAGTTGGGGGAGGGAGTAAGGGAATTTCTTATTTCTGCAACAATTTAATTCAAGTGAATTTTTCCTTTTGAGAGTCACCTTAAAGCCAGGATCTTGAAGATGTCAAAACCACCTGCTAAAGTTAATTTTTTTCCAAGTGACATAGACCTCAAAAAAGGAGATTTATTTTCATCTCAATTTCTCACACTCCATGAGTGGCCGTTGTATACAGACTATGGGAATTCCTGTGGAATTACCATCCCGGGAGAAGAATCTAGCTGGAGTGGTGACCTTGGAATTGGAATTCATTTCAAAATTGACACTCCAGAGGAACTTTCCATATGTCCCACCTCCTAGGGACAGGGCACACTTCTAGAACTCTCAGAAACACTAATTTATAGCAGTGTCTGACAAATGGTAGCATTGCACCAAAACATGTAGCTGTGAATTTTCCTTTTGCTGGTTGTGGTTGCAATGTTGAACCTCACAGGCACATGGCAAAGTCTTACCTCTTATGTATGTAAGTCAAGAAACTTCATCAAGCTGATATTGACTGAAAGAACTGAGAACTGAAGACTTTGTTTACACAAGGAGATGGTCAATACATATTTATTCAATAGAATATTTTTGCTTTTGAATAGAAGATTTTATGGGGAGGTATTGCTTTAAGAGAAACAAAGTGACTTGCAGCTGTGTCCACTCTCTTTAGTTGGCTGTTTAACCTTGAGCAGTATATTATCAGTACTCTTGCCTGGAAAATCCCATGGATGGAGGAGCCTGGTAGGCTGCAGTCCATGGGGCCACTAGGAGTCGGACACGACTGAGCGACTTCACTTTCACTTTTCCCTTTCATGCATTGGAGAAGGAAATGGCAACCCACTCCAGTATTCTTGCCTGAAGAATCCCAGGGATGGGGGAGCCTGGTGGGCTGCCGTCTGTGGGGTTGCACAGAGTCAGACATGACTGAAGCGACTTAGCAGCAGCAGCAGCAGTATATTATCAAGTAGACATTTTTTAAAAAGATAGAACCCAGTGTTGGTGCGAGGTTGAGAAATGGACACACTCCTACATTGCCAGCAAGAATATAAATGGTAATGGATTTTTGTATAAAATTATTTGTATACTGTGGTTCAGTAATGCTTCTTTTAATAATTTATCCTAAGGACATAAACAGTAACATATATAAAGGTATATATACAAGGATTTTCATCACATCATTATAAGAATGAAAGCTTTGAAGATAACAAAATTTCCAAAAGAGGAAAATGGTTAAATAAATAATGACATATGTGGTCTGCAGACATAAAAATCATTTTTGAAAACTTTTTAGAGACATAGAAAAGAATACTTTTCAAATATAATATTAAGTTTAAAAGGCAGGAAATGAAGTGAATTAATTAAATAATTTTGGTAAATAATATATGTATAGGAAAAATATTAGAAGTACATAATCACTGATACATTTTGGTTTATATCTGACCGATGAGATTTTGGAAAATCTTTTTTCTCTACTTTTATATATTCATCATCTTTTTAACAACTAATATGCAATACTCTTATAATTTACAATTTATAGTTGTGATATTTTTTGAGGAACTGAACAGTTCATTAAAGGGTATATGACAAAAGTAGCATTATTTAATTTAACCATGCCCCATCTCCATATAAGATTTGAGGCTAGTTATGAGAAATACATAGGGTACAATTATTAAACACAAATAAAAAATCAGGACTGAATAAGAAATAAAATTGAATACAACAAGGCTGAAAAATAAAAATAGAACCCAGATCTATATGCCATAAAATCCTACTGAATCATATTAGTCAAGACATAGATTGAATGACGTTTCCTAGTGGCTGGAACAAGGAGGGAAAATCTTTAGGTGGTGCAGAGGCAAAGTTTTGGAGCCCCTAAATTGAGAGATGTTCGTGTTGGACTTTATAAAGTAGAAATCAAAGGGTGAGATGAACACATTTCTTGGTGGTATTTCTACCGTGGAAGTTGCCACCACTCAGTGGATGTCAGTAGAGGAACTAAAAAATGTGATTCACTGAGCAATTACCTGGGGCCTGCTGTAGTTTAGGTTTTTCCTGAAACAGAGCCCAAATTGGACTGGGTGCAGGTAATTTATTTGGGAAGCTATCCTAGAAAGCAAGAGTATGAGGCAGGGAAAGCCCATAAAGAGGTTTTGTTTGTTTGTTTGTTTTGTGGTATAACTGAAACATATAAAGAGAAGCTTGTTTTCCTTATATTCGTAAGTGAAAGCCATACAATTCACCCAGGCTTCCCAGATAGTGCTAGTGGTTAAAAAAAAAAAAATCCACCTCCCAATGCAGGAAATGCAGGAGAAGTGAGTTGGATTCCTAGGTCAGGAAGATCCTGTGGGCATGACAACCCACTCCAGTATTCTTGCCTAGAGAATTCCATGGACAGAGGAGCCTGGTGGCTACAGTCCATAGGGTCGCAAAGGGTTGGCCACAACTAAAGCAACTGAACACACACACACACACATACAATTCACCCACTCAAAGCATACAATGCAATGTTTTTTTTAGTACATTAAAGAGCCTCTTATAGAGCTGGTCACTGAGGATCACAGAAGTTCCTTCATGCTGGAGACCATATGAGGATCTAGGTAGAAGATTCCCCTACCTAATTGTCCCTCAAAGGAGAGGCAGCTGGGATCTCCCCCTTCCCTGACTGAGGGGCAACGCCTGTGGTGTGAACATTCTCTGCACCCTGGATGTGCCTGCCCTCCAGACCCGGAGATGAAGGTCAAGAGGTGTGGCCGTGCTGGAGAAGGGAGCCCTGGGTTTGCTGGGAACTGACCCACAGCCACAGCTCTGGTCTACAAGGCAGAGGTGGGCCAGGGGAGTGGCATGGGCACCAATGCCTGTGCTACAGGGCCAGCGGCCATGCCACTCCAGGCTTCAGTCTGACCCAAGGCTAAAAGCATGACTGGCTGCCACCATTTCTGGGATGTCCTCCTCAGAGACAATGTGTGTTTTCTTTTTAATGACTCCTGTTTCTGCTTCAGGCTGCCTGATTCCATCTTCAGTGTCCTCCCACGCCCCTCCTTAGCCGCTCTTTCACTAATGTCTCTTCCTTTCAAAAGCCACCTGAAACCTTGTGTCCCTTACCAGTCCTTTCCCAAATAGGAGCAGGGCACTGTCCATGCCTTGCTTCCTCCTCCTCCTCTCACCTCTCATGACATTTGCATTTACACAAACAGTTGCTTATGCCCATAACTTAAGGAAAATATTGTTTTCATCTGGTTGAGTCTTATTATGGCATATAGAGCTTCCCTTGTGGCTCAGCTGGTAAAGAATCCACCTGCAATGCAGGAGACCTGGGTTCGATCTCTGAGTTGGGAAGATCCCTTGGAGAAGGGAAAGGCTGCCCACTCCAGTATTCTGGCCTAGAGAATTCCATGGACTGTATAGTCCTTGGGGGTCGCAAGGAGTCAGATACGACTGAGTGACTTTCACTTTTGCTTTCATATATATCTATACATATACCTGCCCCAGTGGCACTAGAGGTGAAAAAAAAAAAAACACCTGCCCGCCAATGCAGGAGACACAAGAGATGCAGGTTTGATCCCTGGGTCAGGAAGATCCCCTGGAGGAAGTCATGGCAACCCACTCCAGTATTCTCGCCTGGAGAATCCCATGGACAGAGGAACCTGGCAGGCTACAGTCCATAGGTTCACACAGAGTCATACTTGGCATGTACACCGTTAAAAAAAAAAAAAATATATAAATATATATATATATATATATATATATATATATATATATATGTATATATGTATATATAGTTTATTAAAGGGCCAGAGCAAGAGATGTATCTTCTTGATAAGCTTACTTACTTAAAAAGCTAGTGTGCATAGGCATAATATTTTTTAAATGATACTTTTCATTTTCATTTTTTGTTTATTTTTTTAAACTTTTTATCTTGTATTGGCGTATAGCCAATGAACAATGTTGTAATAGTTTCAGGTGAACAGTGAAGGGACTCAGCCATACATACACATGTATCCATTTTCCCCCAAAATCTCCCATCCAGGCTGCCATGTAACATTGAGCAGAATTCACTGTGCTTTCGAGTAGGTCCTTGTTGGTTTCCATTTTAAATAAAGCACTGTGTACAAGTCAATCCCAAACTCCCTAACTATACCTTCCCACTATCCTTGACACTCTCTGCTTGCCCCTGTCCTGTTCAACCATAGGTTCATTCTCTTAGTCTGTGAGTATGTTTCTGTTTTGTAAGTAAGCTCTAAGCGATATTTTTTAAATGATGCAAGTTTCAGCCTCTTGACATCTCTAATGACCAAGCAATATCTCCAGTATATCCCAGGGCACCCTGCCTCCTCTCCTCCTCTCCTCAGCCCTTATACACCTTACCCTCCAACATATGAATTTCTCTTTTTTCTTTGAATACACTAAGTCCCAACTCCATCTTATGCCTTTATTCATGTTCTTCCCTTTGCCAGGAATATCCTTTTCCCCTTTTCTGAATGGAAGATAAGCCTTCAAAATAAAACTGATCATAATAAAGGCCACATTTGTTAGATACTTACCTAGCCCAAGCACTTTATATACATCATCTTGCATAATTCCCAGAACAACTGTATGAAGTTAGTGTATATATGTGTGTTAGTTGCTTAGTTGTGTCCAACTCTGTGATCCCATAGACTGTAGCCTGCTGGGTTCCTCTGTCCTTGAAATTCTCCAGGCAAGAATACTGCGGTGGGTAGCCTTTCCCTTCTCCAGGGGATCTCCCCAACCCAGGGATCAAACCCGGATCTCCTGCATTGTAGGCAGATTCTTTACCATCTGAGCCACCAGGCAAGCCCCTGATGAAACTGAAACTATTCTTAATTATCACATTATAGACTGAGGCTTAAAGAGGTTAAGTCACTATAGTGGGTTGATTCCCAAATAGCTTACAATGGCCTCCACTTCTTGATATTCATACCACTTGAATGTGGGATGGTTTAGTGACTTACTTCTAACCAATAGAATATGGCACAGATAATGAGATATCAATTCTGCCATTATATTATAGAGGTGTTTAACTTCTGTCTTGTTAGCAGATTCTCTTCCTCACAGGTTTTGATAAATTAAGTTGCCATGTTGGGAACGTTCATTTGGCCAGGGACTGGCAAAACCTCCAACCAAAAAAATCCAGCTAGAAATTGAGACACTCAGTCCAATAATTCAAAAGGAACTGAATCCTCAGCGACTATGTAAGTGAGCTTGGAAGCAAATTCTTTCCCAGATGACCTTTCAGATGAGACCACTGCCCTGCCTAATAACTGAATTGCAGCTTTGTGAAAGATCCTGAAACAAAAGACCCTTCTAAGTTATGTCCAGATTCTTGATCCACAGAAACGGTGAGGTAATAAATATTTATTGTTTTAAGGCACTAAGTTTGTGATAATTTGTTATGCAACAAAGGTAACTAAATACAGTCATATTCTTAAGATCCTAGAACTTATAAATCCATGCCTGGCTGAGTCCAGAACATACACTATTGGTAAGTTCTCTGCTAGCTCTGAATATACCTCCATTAGGAAACTTTTCTACTATATGTATAATTAGCTCTGTTTGTGATTTTTATTACTATTAATACTTATATTTAAGCTCTTTCCATATTGAATTGTCATTTTCTGTTTATTTATCTGTTGGACAGTAGACAGTTCAGGGTCATGAATACAGATTTATCTCTATAACTCTGGCACCTCGCCCAGTCCTGATATGTAGATTCTTTGGAAATGTACATATTGAATTGATAAATTATTACTTTGCAAGAAATGTAAATCAACCAACAATTCACTTCTGATGATATTTATTGATGTCTGTCATATGTCAGCCACTGGACAACATGTCAGGGCTCAAGCATGAACAAATCACTGTTACCTATCTTATAGCTGCTAGCATCTAGAGGCGACTGGCATATGAAAAAGAAAGCCAGCACAGAGCAGTAAGCAGTATCAGAGAGATGTTAAGTTGAACTATATGAAATGACCATCTTTGTATGTCAGAAAAAATTGAATATGGACAATGGCATATGATTCAACCTATCAGAGATTATGCTATCAGAACATAAGGTAGAATACTTAGTGGATCTGACATTGTCTTGATCTTTAATTCTAAGGCTTGGGAAAATGAAAAACATAACTGAATCCTTAGCAAACAGTAGAATATCCTTTGATCAGATAAACCCAAGAAGAGATTACATCATAAACAAGCAGGATGATTGGTATACTAACAGAGGTGGGAGTAAATTAGGATAAGATTTTAGACTGCTAACTTCAGAGGAACAAATCTTCTTTTTCAACATCATACTTCTGTAAGTTAGTTGCTATCAAAATAAACTGTGAAGGAAATTATCCTGTGAGATTCCAATTCAAGTAACTGGTAATTCTACCTAATGAGCAAAATACATGTGCCAGGTATATTAATTATCTCTTGTTATATTTACCCAGAATGACATTATTATCTTACAATTTCTGTAAGTCAGGAATCCAGGCACCTCTTAGCTGGATCCTCCAGCTCAGGATCTGTCACAAAGTTGCAATCAAGGTGGCAGCCATGGCTGCCCTGCTCCTAAGGTTTGACTGGAGCATGACCCACTTCCAGGCTCACTCGCGTGGCTGATGAACCTTGGGCCTCAGCTCCTCAATGGCTTTTGGACAAGGGCCACTCCTAATCCTGGCCATGAGGGTGTCTCCAGAGGGCCATGCAAGTCATGACCACTGAATTTTATCAGAGCAACAAGTGAGAAAGCGAAAGAGGGAACACAAGCTGCAAGTCACTGTCTTTCATGACCCAACATTGGAAATAACCTCCAGTACCTTAGAATGTAGCCATCCTTCTAGAGGTAATGAACTGAAGGTGAGGTTATTAGAATGGATTCTAACCCAATGTAACTGGTCTTTATAAAAAAAGGGAAAATTTGGACACAGGGAGACACACAGAGGGAAGATGACATGAAGAGGCAGGGAGAACCCCATGTAAACGTAAAAATGGTCACTGATCTGCCCAGGAAAGAGGCTTGGAACAGATGTTCCCCTCTCAGCCCTCTGAAGGAACCAAACTTGCCAACATCTTGATTTAGGATTTCTAGCCTCAGAACTCTGAGACAATAAATTCCTGTTGCTTAAGCCACCCACTTTGTGGTACTTTGTTACAGGAGTGCTAGTGAACTTATGTAAGTGGTGAACAAAATGGATAGGTTTCCTGCAGTCAGAGAGCTTTCAGTCCAAGGGCAGAGACATATGTTAGACAAATGACCAAATATGTAATTGAAAACTGAAAGACATGTTCTTCAAAAAAGAAAAAAGGCCCTATGAACACATAAGAACCCAATGTACCCCTGCGCGTTCAGATATCAAGAACAAGCAGATATTAAGGAGGTAAACATTTGCATTAATCTAGCATAGATTCCTAGATGAATCTGGATAAAACTTGCTCAGGAAAATTCCAGCAGGGAAGAATTTAAACGTTGGATCCACTGGGCGGCTAAGCATTTCAAAGGAAGGATGGAAATCCCATTTCCTGAGCAATTTCAGATAGCACAGCGGAAAGCACTCCAAAATCAATTCTAGGGATCTTGGGACTTCCCTGGCGGTCCAGTGGTTAAGACTCCATGCTTCCACCGCAGGGGGCACAGGTTCTATCCCTGGTCAGGGAACTAAGATTCTACAGCCAAGTGGAGTGGCCAAAAAAAAGAAGAAACAAACAAACAAAACAAAACAAAAATAGAGAGCCTTTCTCTGGCCAGTACTTTTCATCTGGGTCTCTTTCATTTCTTTTGCTTGCAGTTTTCTAATTGCATCTCAAGTTATGGCCTGATAGTCAAAGGGGCTCTAATGCCTCCTTTGTATAGTCACAGCACGTTGTCCTTTATAAAAGGAATTATGCAAGGCTAATAAATTAGAATAACCCTCAAATAAAATAAAGTGGCATTTAAAACAAAATCATTTAGGACTGTTCACCTTCTGAAGGAGGAACAACTGTTAAGAAGTTGAGTCTTGAGATGAACTTGGTGTTTGGCAACCTAAGAGGCTCTTTTCCAATGTAACATTACTTGGCAGCCCAAAGGTTTTAAAACAGAAGTCATTCCTTTATAAGTTTTCAGAAACCTTTTGGATTATCTAGTCGAAAATCACAGGGTTGATAGTTGATTCGGCTGGCATATGAGTCATCTTGTATATATCCAGGCTGTTTTAACTCAACATCTCAAATCTTAGATGCTCAGATTTCAGCTGAATTGACCTTCAAAATCTGGGAAATGTGTCAGATGGTTTTAGCAAGCCAAAAGACTCGCTTTTGTTTTCCTACACAGCCTCCCAATGGGTAAAGTTTAGAGGCGCTGATGGTCTCTTTGCCATGCAGGTCTGTGTCACTGAGATCCGATTTGTCAGTGACATTAGGTTGTCCAGACATAAGCGTCACTCGAGACTGCTGCCAAGGTCATGCTAGACAAGGGCAGCCAAGTAGGAACAAGCATCACCCTCCCTCATTTTGAAACACAGAGATCTCAGCCTGAGCCGCAAGGCGGGGAGAAAAGTTCTGATTCCAAATCTTTTACTTTTCTGCACCCAGTGCTTCTCTGCTATGCTGTATTCACCTGAATTTACTCCCTCTTCTCTGTCCACTCTCCCAGGGCTTTCAGGTGACTCAGTGGTAAAGAATCTGTTTGCCAGTGCAGGAGATGTAGAAGATGTGGGTTCTAGTCCCTGGGTCAGGAAGATGCCTTGTGGGAGGGAAGGACAACTCCCAGTCCAGTATTCCTGCCTGGGAGATCCCATAGACAGAGGAGCCAGGCAGCTACAATCCACGGGGTCGCAAAGAGCAAGACATAAGTTAGCAAATATTCACTGTCATAGCAGCCATTCTTTCCCCTCTGTAACTCTCCATTTGGGGGCCATCATTGACCTTGAAGACCTGGAACCTTGTTCATGTTTGAACTTGTTTTTACACATTCTCATTCAGATTACCTGAGTGATTCTCTCATGCCTGCTGCTGCAAGGATGCCATCTATGTCCAGGAAAAGGCATATCAACACTGTGAAACATTGCTGCTGTGATGGGCCCAGTGAGGTGCCCAGTCACTGACTCCAGCCAGCCTTGTCCTGTATCCCCAATATCTGATGATTAAGGATCATAACAGAGGGGGCCCATCTGGGAAGAGGGCTCAGGTTCTCTCTTGGATCTGGTTAGTACAGGTTTGAGAAGAGCTCAGTGGTGGCCATGAGGGCCATGGTTTCTCTTACCCTGTTGGTGTGCCTAGAGATGCTGTCCCACTGCTGGTGTTTAAATGAAGTCTGAGCCCTATCTCTCTGTCTTGAACAATGACAAAGAACAGTGTGAAATCTGAGATTAAAAGCTTGCTTGGGGCAGAATGACAGCACATGGTAATGGTCTGTTTGTATATTTGCTGTAAAATTCTACTTGAATGGATGTGTTTGTTCTTACTCTTTCTCCTTTACACTCACACACACGTGGCATGATGTACATTGTCAGTGTGAAGGTCAGATGAGGGAGACATTGGGGTGATTGCTCTGGTTGGGGAGGCTACAGGATGTTACCTGGTGTCAGGGGCAGGTACAGCCTCACTGTGTCCGAAGTCTGGAAATAGCATGTCTCAGCTATGTTCCCTTGGGTCTTGCCATTGCCCACATCTTGTCCTTCAGCACCCCTTTGACCTTAAGAATTCTCCTTATTTCCTTCCAAAAATCTCTAATTTCTGCTTTAGTTAGTGAGAGTTGGACTTTTGGCATTACCATTTAGGTATTACATTGTTGATAGTGGAGTTAGATGAAGTGGTTAATCTTTTTTTCTTTCAGCTCTCTCTTAAAACAACAATTCATAAACCCTCCTGGACTGCATCAACTCAGTGATTTGGCTGAAGGAGGTGAAGAGGTTGATCTAGTTTCAGGATGTGAGTCAGTGGGAATGTTAGTTAGAAAGACCCCTGGAATCCAGAGGCTCCTATTTTTTCTCTTTTCTGAAATTCTCCACCTTGAAAGAGACAAAAGTTTTTGGCAATTAGCGTGAAACTGCACTGACCCTATTGATCTTTTAATTATTTCATTTTCATTTTCATTTTACTGATTAAGCTCTAAATAGAGCCTAGTTAAGTAAAGACTTAAAAATTAGTATAAAGTGCCAAGATATTGAAGTTTACAAAAAGACCGCTACTTGTATGGTACAAGTCAGTCCACAGATGGAGATTATTATGAGGATGGGTTCGTGTCACATGATTCGGTCCATTGCAGAAGAGAGTAGGAAGGCAAAGTCTCAGCAAAAGGGGGAACATTGGTCATAGCATTTGGGCTTTTAACTGTGTTTGACTGCCTCTTATTCCAAGTCTGTCACCCTTGGATTATATTGTTTCTGAAATAAAATATGGCAATGTATAATGGTGATGAGATGAGCCTCAATCACGATTCATTTCAGGTCTCCTTGGCTGAACTAGGTCCAGGAATTCAGCAAGAAAAAATAGTAATAATCAAGGAGAAGAATGAATAATCATGCAATATATAGAAATTCAACAGGAAAGTATTGAGGCCCTACACGGGGTCAGACACTCTGCTAAGCCAGAGCATATAAAGATAAAAGATGACTAGCTCTTGTCCTCAAAGAGCTTAGACTCTCTGGTCACTTGGAAATGTGGGTGAAGTAAATGTATTCTACGTATGTCATTTCAGACCAGAGGCTTGCAGGGCTGGAGGTCGGATTACTCAGAAACAGGAATAGCTGTCCCACACCAGACCTGACAGCCCTTCAATTCCAGTCTGTCTGGAGTTGACCACCCATTGATTCTGTGGGGTTAGCCAACAAAATTTTGGAGCAAAAGAGACAAAAAGGTAAAATGAGAAGATAACTGCAGAGCAGAATAGAGCCAGCTTGTGTGGCTGGAATTCATTCATTCCAGTGGTTAAGACTCTGCGCTTCCAATACAGGTTCAATCCTTGATCAGGGAACTAAGATCCCACATGTCATGTGGCCAAAATAAACAAAAAAGAATACAACCAGTTCTGCAATGTGAAAATAGGAAGAGCAGAACAAAAGGCCAAAGATTTCAAGAAGCCAAATCTATGGACTGGCGCCATCTTGGTAATATTTTATAACCTATGGCAAAATGATAGAGAAAGCACAGTGTAGTACTTTACTGTATGCCAATTTAAGGTTGCCAAAGGTTTTTCATGAGAAAGACTCTCATTTATTTTAGTACTATCTTCTCCATAATTTAAAATGCCCTCTCTTTTATGAATTCCCCAGAACACATTACACTGGTGTGCAAAAACCGTAAGTCGGGAACCCCTGAGAAATTGCAGCACAGTTCCCACCACTGGAGGCACTTCTGCTCTTCAAAAGACTGAGGCATTTCTCAGGAATTAAACAAACCTGGGTTCTTTGTGCAGAAAATGAAGAGGAAATGGTGATGGGATTCTGGAAGCAAAGCTTCCTTCACAGTCCATAGGTCCGATTACATTTGGTGAATCATTGCTTTGAATTTCTGGAGACTGAGGGCAAGGGGTCAAACCAGTGTTTACATGGCTGTAGGGAAGAGTGGGAGGAAGGAATGGATGAGTCAAGATGTATCATTCTGGAGTTAGAATGAATTCCTGTCCTCCTCAGCAGCATCCCTGACCAGCCAGCTACAGAAAAAACAAGGATATTACTTCAAAACAGGGAGTGGAGGTGGAGAGAAAAGTTGCTTTAACTTTCTAAAAAGAAGTCAATAGGCTTTTTTTTTTTAAAGATGTGCATGCAATTTATTTATTTATTTATTAAAATAAATTTATTTATTTTAGTTGGGGGCTAATTACTTTACAATATTGTAGTAGTTTTTGCCATACATTGACACGAATCAGCCATGGGTCCACATGTGTTCCCCATCCCAAACCCCCCTCCCTCCCCCCTCCCCATCCCATCCCTCTGGGCCATCCCAACGCCCCAGCCCTGAGCACCTGTCCCATGCATCGACCATGGAATGGCGTTCTGTTTCACATATGATAATATACATGTTTCAATGCTATTGTCCCAGAACGTCCCACCCTCACCTTCTCCCTCAGAGTCCGTAAGACTGTTCTATGCATCTGTGTCTCTTATTCTGTCTCGCATATAGGGTTATCGTTACCATCTTTCAAATTCCATATATATGCATTAGTATACTGTATTGGTGTTTTTCTTTCTGGCTTACTTCACTCTGTATAATGGGCTCCAGTTTCATCCATCTCAATAGAACCGATTCAAATGTATGTTTTTAATGGCTGAGTAATATTCCATTGTGTGTATGTACCACAGCTTCCTTATCCATTCGTCTGCTGATGGACATCTAGGTTGCTTCCACGTCCTGGCAATTGTAAACAGTGCTGCGATGAACACTGGGGTACACGCGTCTCTTTCAATTCTGGTTTCCTCAGTGTGTATGCCCAGCAGTGGGATTTCTGGGTCACATGGCAGTTCTATTCCCAGTTTTTTAAGGAATCTCCACACTGTTCTCCATAGTGGCTGTACTAGTTTGCATTCCCACCAACAGTGTAAGAGGGTTCCCTTTTCTCCACACCCTCTCCAGCATTTATTGCTTGTAGACTTTTGGATAGCAGCCATTCTAACTCGTGTGTAATGGTACCTCATTGTGGTTTTGATTTGCATTTCTCTAATAATGAGTGATGTTGAGCATCTTTTCATGTGTTTGTTAGCCATCTGTATGTCTTCTTTGGAGAAATGTCTGTTTAGTTCTTTGGCCCATTTTTTCAATAGGCTTTTTATCTCTTCTTCATCTAAAGTAAGGAAGAATCCTGAAACTAGGAGCTTCTCCTTATAATGTTGTTATCGTTATTTAGTCACTAAGTCATATCCACATTTCTTTGTACAATCACAAATTTTTTTGTAGCCCTCCAAGCTCCTCTGTCCATGGGATTTCCCAGGCAAAAAATACTGGAGTGAGTTGCCATTTCTTTCTCCAGGGGATATTCCCAATCCCGGGATTAAACCTGAGTCTCCCACGTTGGCAGGTGGATTCTTTACCACTGAGTCACCGGGAAAGTACCTCTCCTTATAGTACAAGGCTCCAAAACAGTGAGCTTACACCTAAGACTTCCTCTTGGAGCCTATAGAAAGCAACTGTGCTTTTCCTTAGGCATTGACAAAGCCCCTGAAGAAAATGCTGGTCTTCCCGAGGGAGTAGATTCACTGACTTCTCTCATCACAGTGAAAAGGGCTCATCTTGCCCTCTTTTCTTTTTTTCCATATTTGTTCAACTTAACTGCAGGCTAGAAGCATCATATTGCTTTTCTCAACAGAAGTGAACTATCATTTTTTTAGTATTACTAATCAGTGTTATGAACTGCACTGTACCTCCCCTACCCACTAAATTCAAATGTTGAAGTCCTAACCCCCAGAATAACTGTATTTGGAAATAAGCCCTATAAATAAGTGTGTGTTAGTTACTCAGTCCCATCAGACTCTACAACCCCATAGACTGTAGTCCACCAGACTCCTCTGTCTATGGAATTCTCCAGGCAAGAATACTGGGTAGCCATTCCCTTCTCCAGGGGATCCTCCGGACTCAGGGATAGAACCCAGGTCTCCTGCATTGCAGGCAGATTCTCTACCATCTGAGCCACCAGTGGAAGTGGAAGTGAAAGTCACGCAGTTCAGTTCAGTTCCGTTTAGTCGCTCAGTCGTTTCCAACACTCTGTGACCCCATGAACTGAAGCACTCCAGGCCTCCCTGTCCATCACCAACTCCCTGAGTTTACTCAAACTCATGTCCATTGAATCTGTGATGCCATCCAACCATCTCACCCGCTGTCGGCCCTTTCTCCTCCCACCTTCAATCTTTCCCAGCATCAGGGTATTTTCCAGTGAGTCAGTTCTTCGCATCAGGTAGCCAAAGTATTGGAGTTTCAGCTTCAGTATCAGTCCTTCCAATGAATATTAAGGACTGATTTCCTTTAGGATGGACTGGCTGGATCTCCTTGCAGTCCAAGGGACTCTCAAGAGTCTTCTCCAACACCACAGTTCAAAGGCATCAATTCTTCGACCCTCAGCTTTCTTTATGGTCCAACTCTCACTTCTGTACATGACTACTGAAAAAATGATAGCTTTCACTAGATGGGCCTTTGTCAGCAAAGTAATGTCTCTGCTTTTTACTATGCTGTCTAGGTTAGTCATAACTTTTCTTCCAAAGAGCAAGCGTCTTTTAATTTCATGGCTACAGTTACCATTTGCAGTGATTTTGGAGCCCAAAAAAATAAAGTCTCTCACTCTTTCCCCATCTATTTGCCATGAAGTGATGGGACCAGATGCCATGATCTTAGTTTTCTGAATGTTGAGTTTGAAGCCAGCTTTTTCACTCTCCTCTTTCACTCTCATCAAGAGGCTCTTTAGTTCCTCTTCACTTTCTGCCATAAGGGTGGTGTCATCTGCATATCTGAGGTTATTGATATTTCTCCCAGCAATCTTGATTCCAGCTTGTGCTTCATCCAGCCCAGCATTTTTCATGATGTACTCTGCATATGAGTTAAATAAGTAAGGTGACAATATACAGCCTTGATGTACTCCTTTCCCTGTTTGGAACCAGTCTGTAGTTCCATGTCCAGTTCTAACTGTTGCTTCTTGACCTGCATACAGATTTCTCAGGAGGTAGAACAGGTGGTCTTGTATTCCTGTCTCTCTAAGAATTTTCCACAGTTTGTTGTGATCCACACAGTCAAAGGATTTGGCATAGTCAATCAGAAGTAGATGTTTTTCTGGTACCCTCTTTTTTTCTGGTACTCTGCTTTTTCAATGATCCAGTGCATGTTGGCAATTTGATCTCTGATTCCTCTGCCTTTTCTAAATCCAGCTTGAACATCTGGAAGTTTGTGGTTCACATACTGTTGAAGCCTGGCTTGGAGAATTTTGAGCATTACTTTGCTATCATGTGAGATGAGTGCAATTGTGCAGTAGTTTGAGCATTCGTTGGTATTGCCTTTCTTTGGTATTGGGATGAAAACTGACCTTTTCTCATCCTGTGGCCACTGCTGAGTTTCCCAAATTTGCTGGCATATTGAGTGCAGCACTTTAATAGCATCATCTTTTAGGATTTGAAATAGCTCAACTGGAATTCCATCACCTCCACTAGCTTTGTTCAGGGTGATGCTTCCTAAGGCCCACTTGACTTCACATTCCAAGATGTCTGGCTCTAGGTGAGTGATTACACCATCATGATTATCTGGGTCATGAAGACCTTTTTTGTATCAGTTCAGTTCAGTCGCTCAGTCATGTCTGACTCTTTGTGACCCCATGAATCGCAGCACACTGTGTATTCTTGCCACCTCTTCTTACTATCTTCTGCTTCTGTTAGGTCCATACCATTTCTGTCCTTTATTGTGCCCATCTTTGCATTAAAAGTTCCTTGATGTCTCTAATTTTCTTGAAGAGATCTCTAGTCTTTCCCATTCTATTGCTTTCCTCTATTTCTTTGCATTGATCACTGAGGAAGTCTTTCTTATCTCTCTGCTATTCTTTGGAACTCTGAATTCAAATGGGTATATCTTTCCATTTCACCTTTGCCTTTTGCATGCCTTCTTTTCTCAGCTATTTTCTCAGACAACCAATTTGCCTTTTTGCATTTCTTTTTTGGGGGATGGTCTTGATAACTGCCTCTTGTACAATGTCAAAAACCTCTGTCCATAGTTCTTCAGACACTTTGTCTATCAGATCTAATCCTTTGAATCTATTTGTCACTTCTACTGTATAATCATAAGGGATTTGATTTAGGTCATACCTGAATGGTCTAGCCCACTTTAGACTGAGTTCTCACCTTCCTTGTCTAACATATCACTTTTGCTGCAGTGATTAAAACCACTTCATAAACTGGGGAAGGTTCTTTAGAGCAATTTACTGAGATCTAGTGGTTAGATGATCCCAATTTTGCAGGGATAAAGAACAAAAGAAAACACATACCGTATATCTTGCATTTTTAAAAAGCCTGGGGAAAAAAAGACTGGAAAAGCAACATCAGATAGTAAGAGTATCTTTGTTGTTGTTGTTTTTTGGAATAGTAGGATAATGAGTGACTGTATTTTGCTTTTATATTTTTTTGGACACTTTTATTTTACATTCTCAACTCTTGTAGTCAGAAAAACAATTTTTAATGACAAAAAGCAGGATACCCCGTCCTCTTCCTGTGGCATCCATTTGCTCTGCACCAGCACAGGGTGTCCACGGCTCCTTGACTAAAAGCCTGGGCATCACGGTTAGGGTTTGGGAGAACCACAGAGAAAAGTCAGTGGCAGGAGCTCACCCTGAGCAATCCCATTACAGAGCAGTGGGGGCAGGGAAGAGATGCTGACACTGGTGCAGTTCCAAACCTAACTGGGAAAACGTGAAACCATCTGGAGTTGCCCATGATGGGAGGTGAGGGGGGGGAGGTGGCCTGCCACAGGGCTCCAGCACAAGCATCCCCTCTCTGTGCCCCTGCCCTTCCTCCGAACTGTGACGCAGGAGAAAGAGCTACACCTCTCTGTGACCTTCAGATGACCCAGCCGCTCTGACAGGGTGGCCACCATCCAAGTGACATTTCCAAATAATGAACTGATCCACAGACACTGGATCATATCTTCGTAGATCTATCTTTATCAAATAGAAAGAAATGAAAAGCAAATTTTCTGCCTGTGTTCTAGAGAGTGTGTGGCCTAGATGGGTGGTATTCTCTGCAGTTATCTTGGCAATAATCAGCTCTTGTTCCCTCTTATGTCTTCTGAAGTGCCATTTTTGGCAAAAGAGCCCAGGAGAAGTAGTAGATATTGAGGAAAAAGAAACAGTAGGGTTCCCCCCTCCAACTCTTTCTTTCTCAGTTTCATAACGAAAAGTTGTGAACAGTAGAGAGCTAGGATTTCTTGAGAGAAAATGATGGTGAATGAAAGATTATTATAAATGCTAGAATATTCTGGAGGTGATCCAGCTGATTAGAAAGTGAAAGGGCTATTGTATTTTCTCCAGGGGGCAGTGACCTGAACAGTGCAAAACTTCTAGAGTGATTTACATCTGTCCTAAAGCCTTTTTGTAACCCTTTGCCTTTTTGTAACTCTGTCTATCTTTGCCTCTAGTTTCAGTTAACTCTTAGAAAGCAGAGATCCTATTCTGTTTATCTATTTGCTTCTTCAGCAACTATTATTGAGCATCTGTTATGTGAACAGCTCTGTGCTACCCATGGAGGGGATATACATGTGTATATATGTGTGTGTATATGTATAATGAATACATTATACATGCATTCATTACATATTTTACATCTGTATATGGTAGTAGACTGAGTGGTGCTCACCAAAAAGATAAGTCCATGTCCTAACACTTGTGTGTGTGTGTGTGTGTGTTAGCTGCTCAGTCATGTCTGACACTTTGCAACCCCATGGGTACAGACCCCTGGCTATAGCCTGCCAGGCTCCTCATCCATGGAATTCTCCAGGCAAGAATACTGAAGTGGGTTGCCATTTCCTTCTCCAGGGGATCTTCCCAGTCCAGGGATTGAACCTGGGTCTCCTGCATTGCAGGCAGATTCTTTTACCACTGAGCCACCAAAGAAGCTCCTAAAGTGAAGTGAAAGTCATTCAGTCGTGTCTGACTCTTTGCAATCCCATGGACTATACAGTCCATGGAATTCTCCAGGCCAGAATACTGGAGTGGTTAGCCTTTCCCTTCTTCAGGGGATCTTCCCAACCCAGGGATCGAACCAGGGTTTCCCGCATTGCAGGTGGATTCTTTACCAGCTGAGCCATAAGGGAAGCCCTAACACTTGTTAGGTATGCAATTTTGAGTAATATATATCTCCAGTGGAGGTAATAGTTTATATGTTCTCACATATTCTCTGTTCTTCACTGATCATAATGCTCCCTACTCCTTATTTCAAATATGTGTTTAATGTCTGTCTTCTTTGATGAACAATTATGTTCTATTGTTCCATGAGATCAGGCATCGTTTTGTCTGCCTGTGCACTAGTGCACACTTATACATATAATATATACATATGTGCATATATTATAAGTGTGCATTAGTTTCCCAGGCACTCTGACTCAGGAGCCTCAATTTTTCACCACTATACCTCATTGCTCTTTAGTATGTGGAAAGACTAGCAGTATGACTGAACCTGGCTTTGTAGGCAGAAGCAGCAGGCAAGGGCTTAGTACACTGTGATATGTACAGTAACTACACCTTACATGAATGATTCCGTGCAAGTTCACAGCTTAGTCTGAAAAAGGAGAACTAGACCAAAGGGATTGCTGTCTTTAACAAATGGTCTTAGCCTGGGATTCTGCAGAAGCAGATGCTAAGACCAAGACTAACAGAGATGATCCCAGAAAAAACACAGGTAAGAGAGTTGGGGAAGTGAGACAGGGAAAAGAAGGCAGCCCAGGGAAGAGTTCATTATCAAGCAAGCTCACACTGTGGGTAGCTGAAGATTAGTCCCGCTGTGGGTCGCTGGGAGCCAGCACCGGACACATCCTGGGGTGGAAATTACCTCCACTGAGAGATAAGGGAGCTGGGCTATTTACACACCAACAGCCATTAGTGTTTTGTTTAGGTCTCTTCACAGGGGATAGAATTTTCTTGCACTTTTGGCCAACCAAGCAGCCGCATAGGCCTTCCAACAGAGAAAAACACAGGTATGTTTCCCTGGGAGGCAGTTATTTGGGCCATGTGGAAAGCCCTGAGAACACCTGCCTCAGGGGATTGAAAGGATTCATTTTCTAAGGTTACTGGTCCTGAGGGTGCATATGGAGAAAGAGATGGGGCATTATTTCCCAGAAACGCCAAATCCCCAAACTAGATACATTGTTCTCCCAACTTAAACCCAAATTCAGTCAAAAACCCTACAGCAATGAGTGAAACAATGAGTGACTATCCCTCTCTTTTGTTTCTCCTCCACATGACCAATATGATTGTTTATTATGATTTGAACAGTGCTTCTATTTCAGGTAGAATATTCTAGAGAAATAGGAAATCATATTAGGCATATTGGAGAAGGAAATGGCAACCCACTCTAGTATTCTTGCCTGGAGAATTCCATGGACAAAGGAGCCTGGCAGGGTACAGTCCATGGGGTCACAAAGAGTTGGACATGACTGAGCAACTATCACTCACTCACTGTGGGTATGGTTGGGAAAATAGAAAAAGGAGAAGAATCTAAATGTGGAAGTCATCTCAGACACAACTGGCACTGGAAAATTAGAAGATAATTTTTCCTTCTTTTTTGTGGGGGGGCAGGTGCAGGCAGCTGGAGGAGGGTGTGGCTTGAAGCCCAGCATCTCCCTGCATATCTCAAGTCCAGTGGGAGAAGAACTTTGTGCCCTGTGGATCTTTTGAAAACATTTACCTTGGCCTTCCCTGGTGGCTCAGATGGTAAAGAATCCACACGTAATGCAGGAGACCTGGGTTCGATCCCTGGGTCAGGAAGATCCCCTGGAGGAGGAAATGGCAACCCACTCCAATATTCTTGCCTTGAGAATTCCATGGACAGGGGAGCCTGGCAGGCTACAGTTCATGGGGTCACAAAGAGTTTGACACAACTGAGTGACTAACACTTTCACTTCATAACTGAGCATGAAAAACTGTGTGGAAAATCATTACCAAATCCTCCTGAGGGAGGACATGCACGTGGCAGGTCCGGGGGCAGGGGGAATGGATCTCTCTATTCTCCCACTGGGGGGTTGGGGGCGGTGGGAGCAGAGGTCTCTTGCTCCAGGAAATAAAGCCGCACTGAAATGAGTTGTTTGGAGCAGCAGGGAGGGAAATCTTTTCTTTACCCACCCAAGAACCCTCAATATCTGTAGAAAGGATGTCATTTCAGAGGCCACAGAGGAATTTCTGGAAGAAGAGACATAAAAACATCTCTGTGATCCCCTCTAAGGATAAAATGAAAGAATTCCACATTTTTGGAAGTAGTAACAGAAGTGAGCAGTCTCAGAGGTTGGTCCTCAAATCAGGGAAGGGAAGCCCTGGGAAGAGTTGGCGGTGAAGTCGTTGGAACTTCCAAGTGCTGTCTAGTGATGGCAGCAGCTGTGAGACCAACTGTCATTGCAGGGGAGTGAGGGTGGCAGATGGGGCATCAGTGCAGTTGTAGGGAAGCCTGAAAGATTAGAGGAGCCTTCTGGAAGAATCAGGGAACAAAGAAACTGGAGCTATGCTGCTCTCACCTGGTGGCAGAGATGATGTCCAAGACTCTCAAGGCTATGTAAATGAGTGTTTCAAAACTGGTATAAAGTATATTCATAGGAAATTTGAGGTATAGCAAGGTCAACAGAGGTGACAAGAATACATAAAAGAACTATACAAAAAAAGATCTTCATGACCCAGATAATCACGATGGTGTGATCGCTCCTCTAGAGCCAGACAGCCTGGAATGAAGTCAAGTGGGCCTTAGGAAGCATCACTATGAGCAAAGCTAGTGGAGGTGATGGGATTCCATTTGAGCTATTTCAAATCGTAAAAGATGATGCTATTAAAGTGCTGCACTCAATATGCCAGCAAATTTGGAAAACTCAGCAGTGGCCACAGGATGAGAAAAGGTCAGTTTTCATTCCAATTCCAAAGAAAGGCAATGCCAAAGATTGTTCAAACTACCACACAATTGCACTCATCTCACACGCTAGCAAAGTGATACTCAAAATTCTCCAAGCCAGGCTTCAACAGTACGTGAACCATGAACTTCCAGATGTTCAAGCTGGATTTAGAAAAGGCAGAGGAATTAGAGATCAAATTGCCAACACCCGTTGGATCATCGAAAAAGCAAGAGAGTTCCAGAAAAACATCTATTTCTGCTTTATTGACTATGCCAAAGCCTTTGATTGTGTGGATCACAATAAACTGTGGAAAATTCTTCAAGAGATGGGAATACCACACCACCTGACCTGTCTCTTGAGAAATCTGTATGCAGGTCAGGAAGCAACAGTTAGAACTGAACATGGAACAAACTACTGGTTCCAAATTGGGAAAGGAGAACATCAAGGCTGTATATTGTCACTCTGCTTATTTTACTCATATGCAGAGTACATCATGAAAAATGCTGGGCTGGATGAAGCACAAGCTGGAATCAAGATTGCTGGGAGAAATATCAATAACCTCAGATATGCAGATGGCACCAACCTTATGACAGAAAGTGAAGAAGAACTAAAGAGCCTCTTGATGAAAGTGAAAGAGGAGAGTGAAAAAGTTGGCTTAAAACTCAACATTCAGAAAACTAATATCATGGCATCTGATCCCATCACTTCATGGCAAATAGGTGGGGAAACAATGGAAGCAGTGGCAGACTTTATTTTTTCAGTCTCCAAAATCACTGCAGATGGTGACTGTAGCCATGAAATTAAAAGACACTTGCTCTTTGGAAGAAAAGTTATGACCAACCTAGACAGCATAGTAAAAAGCAGAGACATTACTTAGCTGACAAAGGTCCATCTAGTCAAAGCTATGGCTTTTTCAGTAGTCATGTAAAGAAGTGAGAGTTGGACTATAAAGAAAGCTGAGCACCAAAGAACTGATGCTTTTGAACTGTGCTTTTGAATTGATACTTTTGAACTCTCGAGAATCCCTTGGACTGCAAGGAGATCCAACCATCCCATCCTAAAGGAAATCAGTCCTGAATATTCATTGAAAGAACTGATGCTGAAGCTGAAACTCCAATACTTTGGCTACCTGATGCAAAGAACTGACTCACTAGAAAAGACCCTGATGCTGGGAAAGATTGAAGGTGGGAGAAGGGAATGACAGAGGATGAGATGGTTGGATGGCATCACCGACTCAATGGACATGAATTTGAGTAAGCTCCGGGAGTTAGTGATGGACAGGGAAGCCTGGCATGCTGTAGTCCATGGGGTCGCAAAGAGTCAGACATGACTGAACAACTGAACTGAAGGTCAACAGGTCCAGAGATGATTGTCATTAAAAGATGGTTTATGGTCTTCCCTGGCAGTCTAGTGGTTGAGACTTTGCTCTTGCAATGCAGGGGCCTTGGGTTCAGTCCCTGGTTGGGGAAGTAAGATCCCATATGCCGGGTGGTGCTGAAAAAGAAAACATGATTTGTTACTTACAGTTCCTAAGAGGAGGGGGTGGATACATCAAGGGCAGGTGTGTGGGGGTAGCACGTGAAAAGGCACCAGGTTCGGTTAGAAGGCAGAAGGAGAGAGAGAAAACTGTGGTTTCCGCAGGAAGGTACAAGCAAGGCAGCGTAAGTAGGCTTGACATTGGCCAGTTTGAATGGTTTCAGTGGACTCAGGAGCACAGGACTGTCCCTTACTGTCTGGACCCTGTCCTGGTGTGATTAGTACAGGTGGTCAGTGGCCTGGAGTGTGAGAGTCTGATAAAGGAGGTAGCTGGGATATGTGCTCTAGAGTTGTTGGTGTGTATTTTGAGAAGTGTTTTCCTGAGTGAGTCGTTCATCTTTGGGAATTAGCTAACTCTGGGAAGGGCAGTCTTTCCATAGTCAGCAAGGCCCCAGAGCTCAGAGCATCCAAATAGAGAAAATAAAAGACATAGTTAATACCACAAGCCAGCTGGAAGGTGGTGAGCACCATTTTTTCTTTTAAAACCTTTCATAAAATGTTAAAACACTTTACATTTTAAGTCATGGCCCCTATTTCACCACATAGAACAGCCCTCATGTATCTACTCCTAAAGGGAAGTGGTTATATTTGTCCCAGGCCTCACTTGGAAAGGATTTTGAAATCTTTCTCTGTAGAAGGCCTCATATTCATAAGTACAAAACCTTATTCATTGATAATAAACTTCAATGGAAACTTTTAATCATGTTTTTAAAAGCTGCTGTTTGAAAGCAATCTAGTAGAACCAAAGCGTTCATTATTTGAGAGATGTTTTTATGCAGAGTCTGTTGGTACCACACTTTGAAAGCGAATTAATGATGAGCCTGGGTAAGCTGGGTATTCAAAAAGATGTCAGAAGAGTTCCCCACTGGAACCAGCTTATACTGTGGTATAAAGGGTGTTCCTGTCGCAACCCCACATGAACTCTGATTCCCCTTCTTTCTCGCTCTTTTGGGTTGCCCTGCCAAGAAGAAGCCAGTCAAAAAATTACACATCACACTGCATTTCACTATATAGCACTATTGTTACTGCCATTTGAATATTAATTTTCTAGAATCAAATGTCAGTGCAACTGCATACATGACACCAGGGAGGGTATGAAGGAGTGAGTGGCTTTCTACTGCACATGGATTCCTGGGTTTGACCAAAGACAAACAGCAATAAATATAACATATTTTTAAAAAGAGAGAGCTTTAAATCTCAACAGAATTTGGTTGTTGGGCTTGTGAGAACAGTTTGGTCTCTGAATCACTGAGTGAGCTCTCAGGGAGAGCTAAGCTCTTGGAAGAACCAGCGCATGAGTTTCAAAGCCAGGGCTGGCTTCAGGAGCTCAGGGTATCCTGGTGCAGTGCAGTATCCAGAAAATGTAGCCAAGAGTTCAGTTGTGTCCAAAAGGTTGATTCTAGTGCTGGAAAAGTTCTCTTGGGTCATCTAGTGTGAAGCAACCCTCTTCAAATCTGGGCCTTGGATTCTGTGCTAATCCTACCCAATTTTAGCCTGTCTGAGAGTTGCTGATATGTAGAGGAAACCGTGCTTCATGGGGACAGTTGGCACTTACTGTTCCATGATGGTTTCCTGCCACCACCCCTGGACTTGCCATGGGCTCCCACTCCTGTCGACAGTATTTCTATAAATGCAGAGTCAACTCTAGTGTGATGTGGTAAGAGGTACAACTCGTGCCATTCACAGAAGAGAACGTTCTCATCCTCATTTGTTCAAAGGCAGACCTCGAAAGGCTGTTCTACTCTGCTTGGGCCTATTCAGCCAGCTGGAGTGGCCCGAGTGCCCACAGGCCCGGAAATACAGACCATAATCCCCTCCAGGTGTTTATGGTATCATTCTTTATGGAAACAAAAAATGTACAGATAGAAAACAGGGATTGCTTTCATTTTAATTTTGCCATATGAAAAAAAAAATTCTATCTACTTTCCCTATCATGTTACAATAAAAGTAACACCTAAAATGTGCATACTCTCCTAAGTTTTCTTGTTTACTCACTGTCTGGAGAAAATGTTGGCACAGATTGCTCGGCTAGGTAGAAATAATTGACCTGTTTCTCTTGAGTGTTTTCCAGGTATACTAAGCATTCTTTAAAGCCCTGACGTGTGCTATCTCATTCCCTCCACCCCCACCCCCATCTTTTAAATTCGTTGATGGCTTCAAATGGTCTTTTGTAGTGGTGGCAATTTCTCATTTCTGTCACATCAGATCCATCGACAGGGCCTTGCCCAGGGCATTGTGTAGATAGGGATCCTGACATGAACCAGAGCTCAGCTGGAAGGGTGCCTGATTGATTAATAATGCCTACCCCCAGAGCGACTCTGAGGCAAGGAAGTGGGATGGGATGGGCGGATATTTGCCACCCCACAGTTCTCCAGAAAAGTTTCAAAGTCCTCAGTGGGAACGTAAGGCACTTGACAGTTCTTACCATGCCTTCCTAAACTCATCTTTTTTCTTTCGATTCAGTACTAGTGCTTCTCCAACTAAAAAAGATACATGAATCTCCAGGGTTCTTATTAAAATGCAGATTCTTATTCAGCAGGTTTGAGATTTCCCATTTCTATCAAGCTCCCAGATGTTGCCAGTCCATGGGCCACATTTTGATTAGCCAGGCCACTTACTATTAAGTTCTCAGAAACTGCAGTGCTCTTTCACTCGTCAGTTAATAATGATTGCCATTTATTAGTTACAAGTGTAAACCCCTGTGCTAAGCATTTTACATAAATCATCTTATTTAATTCTAACCAAAACCTCTTAGATAGATAACTGTGTTGTCATTCCACTTTACAAATGAATAAAACCAGACTCAGAGGTTAAGTAACTTGCTCATGTTTAGAGGACAGCAAGGGGCTTGAACCCAGTTCCCTGCCACAAACCATTCTTTGGCGGCTCAGTGGTAAAGAATCCACCTGCAATGCAGGAGACCTGGGTTGGATTTTCCTGGGTCAGGAAGATCCCCTGAAGAAGGAAATGGCAACCCACTCCAGTATTCCTGCCTGGGAAATTCCAATCCATGGAGTCGCAAATGAGTTGGACACAACTGGATGACTAAACAGCAACAACAACAAAACTCAGCCCAGGGTTAGTAGTATCGGCATCACTCTGGAAGCTTGTTAGACAAGCCAAGCCTCAGGTTGTGCCCTAGACTCTATTGAATCAGAATCTGCATTTTCTCAAGGTCCCAGGTAATTTGAATACACATGAAAGAAATAAGTAGTGCTATTCCAAACAACCAGAACTTCTCAGATTTTTCTCATGCTGTTTCTTTCAAAATAGAAAGTCTTGAATCACAATTTTTACGATACCATTTCAATCAAAGATTATTTTTTAATACTCTGCAGTTTTGATCACACAAATTTGACCCAAAGGGCATTTTTACTAGGTTGCTGAGCAAATTTTTGGCTTGGCTGAAATAATCTACACAAAATAAAACTGACAATGGCTAAAGATACAAGTGGTAAAACGTCTTATAAATGAAAACCTGCCTAATGGGTCATTCCATGTTGATCACGTTGGATACTGCAAGAATTGGCTCAGGACAAAAACTAGACTTGGTTGAAATAATCAACATGAAATAAAACTGTCAACAGCTAAAATTACACATGGCAAGATACAGATTAAAAAAAAAAAACTGAAAGAAGAATCAAGTCTTCTTAAAAATGAAACCTGCAAAGTTGGTCCCAGAAAGTTAAACTTGGTAGAAAGAGTGGCCTCAAAAAGAAAGTTCACAAATGGAGAGGTTACTCCTCCAAAACTCCTCCTCCTTGTTGTCTATTTCTAGACAAGAAATCCTGATTAATGATTCAATATTAAGTTCCCTGATTGCAGGAATTAATATCTATCATTTTTACTGTATATTCCAGCGTATGGAGCAGAGCCCAGTATATAATAGTATCTCAGTTTAAAATGTGTTTCACAAAATCTTAAAATGTACAGGAATACAATCTGATTCAAAAAAATTCAGTAAAACAAAAATGAAAATGGAAAAAATATTTTAAAGAGTCTGAATGTGTGATATAGAATTTGACCAAAGGAGTAAAATGATTTAACGACATTTAATCCAAAGAATGATTTTCAACTGAGAAAGATTTCATGAGAAGATGATTCATCAATGTTGGCAAAATTTGGATAAGAAATTCATAAACATGAGCTAAAATAAGTTGGAAGGGTGAGATCATATTGTCCACCTGGTTAAATGGTGGAGTCAGAAATACAGAGCAAAGCAGCTGTGTGAGAAAAATCTGCATTCTTTCCTTCTGGCAGTAAATCTTAATTATCCTTCAATGCCTAACTGAAATTTAACATCTTGCATTAGGACTTTTTTTGATCCAAAGAAGGACATGTTGTCCTCACTGCTTTCACCCCTACCATTTTGACTCAAGGACATGTTGACCACACCACAGAGCTTATTGAAATTCATCAAAGCTGAAAAGAAGATTTTGAGCACAATAAGAGTATTTTCATAATAGAACAAGCTTTCGATACCTGAGAATTGCTTATAATTTTATTATAGTTTAGCTAAGAAATAAATTCAAACTGTCAAACTGTTACTCAGTTCATTATATATGTTACTAAGGATAATATATGAAATATAAAGTGTTAAACAATTAACTGCCTAAAAAGCCACCTTTGTTCATAACATTGAAAGCTACAAAAATTCACCAGAAGTAAATAATACAGTATAAATATTTAATTAAAATAGTCTGAAGTTGAACTATTGACAGAAGAATGAAAACGTCTTTGGAAATTTAAATCTGAATAATTGAGCTCAGGAAATGGAACTAGATGAAAATGATCAAGAATAAAATTTACAGAGTGATTCAGTACTTAGACTTTTAAGTATGTTCCTTAACAACATAAACAACATTCAAAAGAATTATATCCTAAAATGTTCATTCAGAAAGTTATTTATAAGAAAAAATTAGCAAATCCTGCTAAAGATGGAATATATTGGGAATATTAAGTAAACAATGTCACCTTCTCTTGATGGTTGACGGCTATTTCCCAGAGCAGCAGCTCTCTGTTTGTCTGATCATTTTTATTTGTATAGTGATGAAAATAATATTTTCCCCATTCTCCTTCACAGTTTCGCAAGCTGGCATTTTTGTGGGCAGTTGTGTGATGTCTCTGAGTGACAGAGGCCTGGAAACACAAAGGCTACTGCTACTGCTCTTTCATCTCCAGGATACCACACACCAAAGCTGTGTCAAGGGCTTGGGTCAGGGCAGTCCTGAAGGATCAAAATATAATTTTGGAGCCTGCCTAGCATGCTGGGACCTAAAGGTTGGAGGTTGGAGGAGTGAGAAATATGAAACACTCCACAATGTTTGAGTAAAAACCGAACATCCTATCTTTCTCGATTCATTTAATCATTCATTCAAGAAACATTTCTTGAGTGCCTACTGTGCACCAGGCATTGTTCTAGACAATGTTCTAGCTTTAGAACACCAAATTCAGAGACTGAATGGTGAACAAAAGAGACAAAAATTCCTGCCTTTGTGGCCCTTATGTTCTGGTAGAGAGAGACAGTCATAAAATACAGAAGAATATTTGAGGAAGGTAAGAACTTCTCTCCAGTGTAGACCAACCCAGAGACATAACTTTATTACACACTAAAGCTCTTGGTGTCCTCAATAATTTTTAAGAATGTAGAGAGGTCCTGCAACCAAATAATTTGAGAATTGCTGGCCTAGACAATCCTTTTTTAAGCTCCCAAGAAGTCAAATTACTGGTTTGAGACCTGCAGGTTACTGAAGGCAACTCCCCTCTCTACTCTGAGTCTATCTCTAAACTTGGAGAACAGTGATTTTGATTTTTGCCAGTAAAAGTATTTTTAATAAGTCTCATATATGACTTTCATGGACTTATCCCTCTTCCCATGGGGACTCTGCTTCTATTGTCAGATATGGAATTTTGAATTCTCATGTCATTGTCCAATCCCAATTGAACATTGATTTCTCTCTTTGCAAAGTCTCATGCATCCCTGTGATGCTGTTCTTACCGTGAAGCTGTACAAATATTTATTGAATGTCTCCTATGTGCAAGGGTTTCCCTGATAGCTCAGTTGGTAAAGAATCTGACTGCAATGCAGGAGACCCCGGTTCAATTCCTGGGTTGGGAAGATCCCCTGGAGAAGGGAAAGGCTAACCACTCCGGTATTCTTGGGCTTTGTTTGTGGCTCAGCTGGTAAAGAATCTACCTGCAATGTGGGAGACCTGGGTTCGATCCCTGGGTTGGGAACATCCCCTGGAGAAGGGAAAGGCTAACCACTCCAGTATCCTGGCCTGGAGAATTCCATGGACTGTAGAGTCCATGGGGTCGCAAAGAGTCGGACACGACTGAGTGACTTTCACTTTCACTCTGTGCAAAGCGCTTGTCTAGGGAGTTAGGGAGACAGCATCATGAAGGAGAGGCTATCCTGTTCTTGGAACTGATAGTTCAGTCAGAAAATATAACGTGTAGTATAGTCATCCTTTGGTATCCAGGGAATCAGTTCCGGGAAACCCCATGGATACCAAAATCTGTGAATGCTCACATCCTTTATATAAAAGGTTTAATATTTCCTTATAGTTCATGCACATCCTCCCATAGACTTTTACTCACTAGATTAAGTATAATACCTAATACAATGTAAATGCTATGTAAATAGTTGTCAGCATGGGGCAAATTCAAGTTTTGCTTTTTGGGCCCTCTGGAGTTCTTTTTTCCTGGATAGTTTCCATGTGTGATTGGTTGAATCCATAGATATAGAACCCACAGATATGGAAGACTGACTGTATTAATTGAACACTTACTCTGTATCAGGTTCTGTGCATTTTACGTGTGATATTTCCATTGCATTATCACAATTCTTTGAGGTTGGTACTAGTCTCTCCACTTTACATAGAAGGAAATAGGTTAAGAAATTAAGAAATGTGCTCACAATTACCATACCCCTACTTGATCTTGGCACCCTCACTAAGATCCTTTCTGGTCTTCACCAGTGCTGTGCGTCTATCCCTAAGTTTGGTGTGTTGGAAGGTTAATAACTTGTAGCTACAAAATACTTCAGAGGATCATCTATGCGCCACCATAGTTGCAAGGCCTCCCCAAGTGCTCAGGAGTTTACTCCTGAACCTCCACCCATGAGCTGATGACTAACTGAGGTTCAGGTACAAAAGCCCAGCTTCTTTTAACTCTGGATAAACTCTGGGGTGCAATTCATACTTCAGAGATTTGCAGGGATCAGGCTGAGGCTGGTCTTCAACTGAAATTAGACCCTTGCTTAGCTTCTTCTTCCCTAGTCTGATTCTCAAAATTTACCATTTTTTGGAGATGTCCCTGGTAGTCCAGTGTTTAAGACTCTGAGCTCCCAATGTAGGGGGCATGGTTCTGATCCCTAGTTGGGGAACTAAGATCCCACATACAAAGTGACCTTGAAAATAAGAACCTGAAAGTTCTTTGTTGATAAATCACTTGAACTTGAATCTTTGACTCACTCTCTGCTTCTGGGAGAAGCTGACTAAAGCCAGTTATCTGCCTAAGTGGCAGAAATCAGGATCTGAACCCAAGGCCAACTGACTCAAGCACATGTAATTTTAACCAGCACGTGTTCCCAGTTTATTGGTGTGGGCTTGTTGGCAAGTTAGTCTACCCAGATGTTAAGGCTATATAATCGTTATTTCTTATTCTGCTACACACAAGGCTATTTCTTTTCATCCTGAGGATATGTGTTCTTGACTCCCTTGATAGAAATTTTGCTCAGAAGAGAAAGTCACAGTAAGACAGGGTGTCAGGCTTATTTAAAACCAGACAACTGAAAGCAAGAATATATAGACATTTCCTTGCTTCTTCTCCTCCCCAACCTAAATAAAAATAAAGGAAATAGCAACAAACTCTTCTTTTCCTGTTTTCATGATGGAAACAGATAAGTAAATGGAGAAATAACGATCCATGGGCTCCGTCCAGAGTATCAGCAACAGTTAAGAGTGTCGTAAGCTGTCATGACCTCTCTAGAGAAGCAGCAGCAGCCTGGTGTGTGTGTGTGTGTGTGTGTGTGTGAGTCACATCGTCATCATTGTGCTGAGTTCTGCCTTCTGGTGTTGAATGCATGAGCTGTTACTCCCCAAGGTTCTCGCCACCCCTTAGTCCAGTCCCTGAAACTCGAGTCAGGGTGACTACAACTACCCATGCATTGCCTTTACAGAAAATCCTCTGGGCTTGACTGTTGGTTGCCTTTCTCTATTGTGGGGTCCTTGAGTTTGTCTGGTGTTAAAATTCACAGGAGGCATAGGGACATGTACCCTCAAAGCAGCCTTAATATCAAAGACATTTCCGTGCAAGGGGCCCTTCTCCATTACTACAAAGCTGTTTATTTTTCTAATTAATGAGGGATAAGGTGGTCCACTAGGGAATTTTGGCTTGGAGTTCCAGCATTTAAATACATATGCTAAGTGAGAGGCTTGAAAGACCTTAGATTAATCCAGTTCTTGTGACATCTGGGGCTGGCGTGGGGGTGGGAACAGCTAGTTTAAGTGCTGACTCTGGAAAGGGCCATTCTGTTGAAGTTTGGAGCCTGGAGCTCAGGTCACAGCTGCAGGCTTGAAGTATTTCACTGAGCTACACTCAGTTGAAAAGTTGACAGTCCATCCATTGACATTACTTGATATATACTCTCATTCCTCTATTATACCTTTCCTTCTCTCCTCCTCAACAAACAGCATCTTGTATTTTACTTGAAACTTCACATACAGACTTTAAGGCACAGTCTATTTTTGCTTTTTTTTTTTGTCTATTTTTCATTTTAAGGAAGAATAAGCCCCAATGAGGTCTTCCTCAGTGACTCAGTGGTAATGAATTCACCTGCAATGCCGGAGATGTGAATTCAGTCCCTGGGTTGGGAAGATCCCCTGGAGAAGGAAATGGCAACCCACTCCTGTACTCTTACCTGGGAAATTCCATGGACAGAGGAGCCTGGCGGGCTATAGTCCATGGGGCCACAAAGAGTAAGATATGACTTAGTGACTAAAATAGCAACAACAAACAACAAAGCCCCAGTGAGAACCTTATTGGGGGCCGGTTTAGGTACAGAAAACACCTCACTGATCCATGCTCCTTTTAGGTTAGACTGAATGTAGTGCTTTTACTCCTCATGGATAGCAGAGAGGTCTATTGCATTTCAAAGCAAGGGTATTTGTAGAAATGCTACAAATTTGGTACCTCTGCTCTGCAAAGTTTTCTATAGCAGATATTGGCACAAAAGCGGGGAGGAACTCATCAGGAACTACTAAGAGCACTAATGACTCTACAGATAGAGGCCACACTCTGATAACTTCCCTTTTTGTTTCCTTCTTCACTCCATATCCTCCCTTCTCCAGGCTGAAGCTACAGATTCATCAAACTCCCCTGGGGTGGGGATGATTAATGACCAGTCTGATCTTGGGAGAAACTAGACTTTGCTACATCTTTCAGCAGAGAACTCCAGTAAGATTTCTAAAATTTACCCTCCAATTTATGCAACTGAGAAATATTTACACCATCTCTTGATTGATTGATTGGAGTAGTGAAGTCTTACAGAAGAGGAACCTCCTTTCATTGTGGCATCACTGTGCTCTGTAATGGATGGTGTTCAGGTCTGATTTTGTCTCCTCTCCCCCCTTCCATTTTATTTCCATCTACTGCAGAGAAGAGTCTCTTGAACAAAATGTGTGTTATGATCTTATCACCTCTGAACACACTGTAGTCTTTTTAGGGCCCAGGACACCTCTCTCCTGGGCATGGTAGATGCATGTTTATGTAATAGAAACCAAAGAAATAGAGAATGGGAAAGTCTTCTGGCTTAAAATTCACTTGGGGGTTTGCACTACCCATATAATACTAACTGCCTCCAGAAGGTGGATTTCCACCTCTGCTCAGAGAATATACACTCATATAAAGACTGAGCAAAGTCCAGAAGTGGAAAAACTTGGTTTGCCTCCCACAGCCCCTCCACTTTCCAGCAAGTGTCCTGCTCTTCATTTCCCTTCATTTCTTCCTGCTGCCTGCAAACCCATCGATTCTGGTACTAGGTGTGGTTGGATTTGCAGCTCAGTGTCAATGGATTTAGTTCAACATGTTAATTTTTCCTGTATTTGTCTTATCTTTAATTAGGGAAGGAAAGGTTCTGCCCTCTTAAAGACATTGTGGGGAACCTGGGAGGTACTGAGTACTCAGAAAGGAAATTTCTTCAGGAACCAAGAGAAACACCATCTGAAAATGCCTCAGCTAACAAATGTTTAGGACATCTGCTTTTGGCCCATTCTCATTAACCACCATGTCCCTAGAGACTGGTTTTCCTCCTAATATGGTGAAATATGCCAAAAGCAAGTAAATTCTCCTGTGGGATTTAAAGGATTTAACTGAATCACATGGAAAGTTACCAGATCTTCTCAATGATTTATGTGGTAGAGGCATGGTTCTATTTGGATGAACTTCTTGCTGTATCACAGGAAAAAGAAAGTATTCAATATATATTCACCAAGAGGTTCCGAGGACCTTGTCTTGAAAAAAGACATATTTTGTTCTAAAAGTTAGCTTAGAAATGTATAAAAAGAAGTCACATTTTTTATATTGAATTATCACATTGACTTTTTTCCCCCATTAGTACTATAAAGTCACTTTTCTTGTTAGTGTATCATTTAATTGCTCATGAATTTTAAAAAGGTGTATAAGTGTGATCTTAATCTAAGTGTTAACACCTTGGGTGGAAATGTGGAGTCCCTCAAATTTATCCTAAACACTTAAAACACATGAGAAAAATTTTAGAAGCTGAAAACCACATGGGGGTGCTGGGTCCCAGATACATGCCCTTGTGCCCTCAAAAATCTACAGCATCTCTTAAAAGGGATTATTTCTATTCCCTGCCCTGCTTTAAAATGGAACAGCAGTAATGAATTCTGTTGGGTTCTGTTCACATCTCAGTGACCCTAGAAAAGTCTGCAGGAAGTATACTCCTCAATCATACATTTAGTTGCCTTGTACCTCAAAGACCGCAGATAGTGTGTGGTATTTTTCAACAACTATAGCAAAAATTGCTAGAGAATCAGGAAAAAAATAAACAACTTTTTTTTTTCAAAGGTGTCTTCAACTGGAGAGGCAAGAATTATTAAAGAACCTTACATAATAATAATAATAATAATAATAATAATAATAATAATAATAATAAAAAGAATGAACTGTGTTTGCAAAGAATAGATTTGGCAGAGGAGGGATCCAGATGGAATTCAAGTAATCATGGTGTACTCTGCAGTCAGTACGTGCCTCACATTTCAGAAGGGTTGGGAAATGTTATGGGGTCACCTGGATGTGTCCATCTAGTAAGTTCCTGTTCAGCAGTATCCTTCACACCATCTGAAAACCAGCAGTGGTCTTGGGAGGAAATTTGGGTGCTTATTTGACAAACCTTCTCGGTTTAGAAATGAAGTTTGTAAAATACATTTGACCTTTGGAACAAGGTAGGGGCTAGGAGAACTGACACTATGCCCAATCGAAAACATTAGTATAATTTATAGCCAGCAGTCAACATATACATGATTCATCTATCCATATATGTGGTTCCACATCCATGGACTCAACCAACTGCAGATTGTATAGTGCTAAAGAATTTACTCATGGAAAAAAATCCTTGTATAAGTGGACCCATGTAGTTCAGACCCATGCAGTTCAAACCTATGATTTTCAAAGATCATCTGTATTAGGTTTAGAGATCATTTTGAGAGATTGATTCAAGACAAGCAAAAAGGTACATACCTATCATATACACATCACTTTCCGTTCCAGGGTTCTCAAAACTCCAGGTCTAGAACATCATTATGGGAGAGATTTTATTTTAAAAATATCTATGATAGACAGGAGGAAAGAAATAGGATTCTAACCTTGGGCAGAGATATAATTCCTTTAACTAGTGACCAATTAATCCAACTCATCAGAACAACATTTGCCCTCACTTTAAGTGGTTTATAAACAAGAACCACGGGAAATGGCATTGCTAGGAACTTTTCAGAACTGGAAACAGAATCAAATTGGCTCCAGAAACAAACAAATATAACATACACCAAATTCAAGGTTTAAATGCTATTCAAGCCAGAGAGACAAAGAAGGAAATGCTGATTACTTGGGAGAGAAATGGTGGGAGGGGGTGTGGGGGGGCAATGGGACGGGAAGACCAGATGTTCAATTTTCAACATCAATGTTCCTGAAGCCAAGAATATATTGCTGACCCAGGCGTGATAAAATGTGCAGGGATTTCCAGCAATCCACAGTCAGCTGACCTGTTTAAGGAGAAAAACAACAATTGAAAAATAATAAAGTTAGGCTGTAAATATAAATTTCTTATCTGGGATTCTGGTTATTTATACCTCAGAATGAATAGCTGCATAAGGATCTTATTGTTTCTCACTGGAACAAGCTTCAAGGCCAGGGAATGCCTTGACTTCATAAGGTTATCAGAAGAAAATGTTGTCTTTTTGTGAGATAGACTGACATGGATTTTATTCAATAGCCAATCTGACATTGATCAAGATGCTATCAATTATATCAAAAACAAATAGAAATCTTCATCTTATGGCTGGATATGTGGCAGTAATGTTCTCCTTCCAAAAACTGATGGAATTGAATGTTGTTTGCTTGTTTTTTTTTTTTTTTTTTGCTTTTCATTGGAACCATTTTACAAGTTTGTTGTTGCTGTTGAAATAAAATGATTTTACTGATAACACTGAGTGAGCTATACATTGCCTTCATCAGCTGATATTTTGTATGTTTGGTTGCCTAAAGATACTGTTTAAAACTTTACAATCTGTCCACTTTCCTTTTGACCTCGCAATTACCAAACAGAAGAAAAAGGCTTTTATAGGGACATGAATCCAATCGAAACTCTGCAAGATTGGAATCATTTAGTTTTTGGAGGCTGTGTTCTATCCAAAAGCCTTCTGTGGTTTGTGTACCCCAAGAATGATTTTCTATCCAAAGCATATTTGAATAGAGCAATGGATAAAAGCATATCCTGTGTTTCCAAGAAACCTAATCTGGTCCAGCAGTGGAGAGTCTATAATCTTTTCTTCCACCATTCTTTACAAAACAGGCTGGTAGAAAGTTTGTTTGAAAGCTTGTCTACATGAAAAAAATGTCATTTCATTAACAAAGTCTTACAGCACAAGTTATCTATTTCATGTCAGGCTTAAAAAATTACATCACAAATACGTATATTTTCTTTTTTATCGAAATATACAGTTTATGTTTTTCAATACCAAAGAGAGAGAGAACGTAGATTATTTTCATCAGAAGTAATTCTGCAGTTTTTCTTTTTCCCTCGACTCAAGATAGACAAAAATATTTTTGCTATTTTCTTAGAAAGAATGACCTCAATACCAACTGTCTTGTTCCACACACAACTTAAGCAACCTCAATAAATACATGGTATCTTTGTGTTGAATCTGGTTGTTGGTTTAAACATTTTATAATCCAAAACTTTCTAATTAAACCTTTTATAATCCCACCTGTCTAAAGCTTGAAAGTGAAAGTGTTAGTCGCTTAATCGCTCTTTGCAACCCCATGGACTGTAGCTCACTAGGCTTCTCTGTCTGTGGGATTCTCCAGGCAAGAATACTGGAGTGAGTAGCCATTCCCTTCTCCAAGGGATCTTCCCAACCCAGGGACTGAACCCGGGTCTCCTGAACTGTAGGCAGATTCTTTATCTCTGAGCCACCAGGAAAACCTTTTAAAGCTTAGGTCTATTTATTCCTACCTTAACCTGCTCTGCCTTCCCTTCAAACAAATTTAAGTCTTATCTGATAAGTTAAACAAAATTGTTAGTGATCATATGGGACTTAAAGATTTCAACATGGACTTCAAGGTGATAAATACTTGTAGTAATTTTGTTCTATACCCTAAATTGGGCTAGTTCCTGATTGAAGACTGTTCGATAACCATTTGAAAGACTCTAGCGAATTCCCTGGTGGTCCAGTGTTTAGGACTCTGAGCTCCCACTGCAGAAGGCATGGTGCGCCCCCTTCTCTTGGGAAATGTTAAGTAATGAAAATCTTCTTTCAATGATGTTATCCTCTTTGTGTCATCACTCAGTCACCCCCCTAAATTAAAAGCCTGGGGGTACACATTTGACACCCATATTGTCTCCAGTTCAAGAGCAGTGTCCTGAGCAGTGTAAACCAATGAGACCATGGCTCCTGCTTGGCATCTACATTTGTTTAAGAGAGGGCACAAGAATGAGTTGACCTAGTCATACAAGCAGGAATGATTTGCATCCCATGTTGGGGGAAAAAATAGCATTTTTTCTTTCTCCTGCTGAGTGTGAATTAGGAATTGTAAGAACACTCATTGCTAATAGGCAGCCATCTTGTAAGTAAGTGTTAGCCGCTGAGTCATGTCCAAGACTCTACAACCCCATGGATTATAACTCTCCAGGCTCCTCTGGCCATGAAATTCTCCAGGCAAGAATACTGGAAGTGGGTTGCCATTTCCTTCTTGCCATCTTGTAACCAAAAGGCAAAACAGCTGTGGGACAGAACCTCTGCTGAAAGTCAGAAGAGCTGAGGGCCAGAGCTTAGAGCCTGACCGACCATCAGTGCTTAGTGTGTGTTAACTGAGCAACAGCCTGGGTTCTGCTGAGTTGGAGAGGAACCGTCATTTGAATCCACACCAAAAGGACTCTGGGGCATTGGCCAATGAGGATTGGAAGGGCTACTCTATTTCCCGTATATTTTGTAAGGAAAGTGCAGTTTTATCATGTGACCAGCCTTAAGTGATTGTTCTCCTTAAAACCAAAACTCAAGTACAACTGGGACACTGGCCTCTGTAATCACTGCCTGTAGTCATAATTCATTTCTATCAAAAATACTACCTTTTCTGCCAAATTGTGGAAATTACAATCTTGAAGAGTCTGTCCTAAAAAAGTATTTTCTCAAACAGAGATAGTATTTTTACTGTGAATTTTGCCCATGATATTGTACAATAACAACAGTCAAAATTGTGCTTCTGGTCATAGAGTATCCTTTAAGTACTGCTAGCACCACTACAAGGTGACTCTTCCAATTCAAGTTGGGGGCTGTGATAACAGAGCTGGAAATTTTTGCTGCTGGCTAATACTTAGCATATTAAATTTAAGCTTCCAAGCATTCCTGTGAATACAGTTTTGCCAAAATGCAAGCATGCACACATGAATACACATACACAGACACACTTTTTTTTTTTTTTTTTTGAGAAAACAAGCCCCAAAAAACCACATAAAGGAGGAAGAAGCACACTCTGACAAAGCATGAAGTCTTGCTTTCTTCTTGGCTCTTAAAAGCAGCAATCTTGTTTGAAGATGTGGGATGAGAACAGGGAGTCCATCCAAAGTGATGCCCCCCGCCTTTTTTTGCTGGAGTTTTGAAATTCAGAGACTAATATTTAAAGTTTGGATAAACGGCTAAAATTGCATACTTTTGAGTCACCGGGCTGATTCTTGCGTGATTTTGTTGATGATCTTGTTCGTCTCTTAACAAGACTTTTTTCAACCCTTCCCTCTGGGCAGGTTTTGGTACTCCCCAGCAGGATCCAGGAAAGTCTCCACAGTCAAATGCCAGCCTGGGTTCTGTACTAGACTCTACCCGCTCTGTCATCATTCAGGGCCTGAGAAGAAGTCCAAGTTCCAGTTAGGGTTAAATGTAAAATCCTGTCTGTTGGTACAATTCATTAAAAGACAATTCGCCTATAATAGCTACTTAATGTGTCTGCAGTATATTTTCACTATAGACAAAATCAATGGAGGCAATCAATAAAAAGAATTATCACAGTTTCCTGACAACTTCATGGTGGCAGCAGCTGGGAAGCCACAGAGAAGGGGCGGGTGACTTTGCAGGGCTGCCCTTGGGGAGTGGCTGTCTCCCAGGCACTGGCAGGCAGTCTAGACTGGTTATCTCCGAGTGCCAGCCTCAGGGCTCCCAAGAGAGCTGCCCATGGTCCCCTCCCTACTTATCCAGTAGACCATTACCTTGATCTCCTGCTGAACACCCCGGCTCCCAGCCCTTCCCTGGGTGGAGACGGGATGGGGTGAGGCCCCGAATCTGGACTGTTTTGATTTTCATTCTTGTTAACTCCAACCAGGAAACTCTTTAGAACGAGGGTAGCCAATCACTGACTCAAGCTGAGGGAGGCTGCTCTGTGCAGTTACAGCAGAACAGACATATTCTTTCACTCCTGAGTTCTCCTGATTGTCTGTTTGTCTTCACCTATTTTATCCAAGCACAAAAGTGTTAAGTACAATATTGTTATATTACAATCTAATATAAATGGAAGAGGAAGTCAAGGTCCTGGGCCAGGACATGTAGGACCGTTTAGTGGCTATAACTGAGTGGCACAAAAGGACATGAAGGGAAAAAAAAAAAAAAAAAAAAACACCAAAGCTCTAAAAGGATTCCCTACAGGTTCTTGGTGAAGAGGAAAAACACACCTGTTCCTCGGCTATGTATGCCTTTTTTGTTCCTGCTCATCGAGCCAAGTTTATTCAAGCAGTAAAGATGTCCAGGTGTCAGGGAAAGTCACCCTTTTCCAGGTAATCCTGCAGAGAGCCTGTCATGGATTTCAGTTTCCATTTGCTTGGGAATGCTAACCTCAGCCCCCTTTGCAGAGGAGGTGGTGTGTTCAGACCAATGACTTGTAAGGGGAAGTCTCGCAAGATAACGGGACAGAATCTCCTCTGGGGAGAGCAATTAGAGTTACTCTTTCCTTCTTGTGACCTTAGTGTGGAAGTTCCTTTGGTGGTGTTTTTTCCACCATCTTGCCATATTGGAACTTGGAGGCAAGGTCAAAAGAAGTGCAAAGTTACAGAACCAGACCCTCTGGGACTCCTCTCCAGATTTCTGGTTATGTGAGAGAATCAAATACTTTCATTATTCAAGACACTACTGGGAATTCTGTTCATTGCAGCTGACCATACCCTACTGATACAGATAGGTCCTGTTATTGTTTCTATCGTGTAGGTAGGAACAGTTGAGGCTTCCCAGCATGACACATTAGTGAGTAGCACTGCTTGGGCTGCAATCATCCTCTTTTTGACTCCAGACTCAGAACACTTACTTCCCCTCATAGTAATTCTCTAATTTCAGCTGAGATCCTTGTCAAAAATGCAGATTGCTCTGCTTCGATCCAAAAGATTCCTTTCAGTAACTCTGAGGTCAGGTAGTAGGAAACTCCAAAAAGCCAGCAGTACAGGTGGTTCTGGTGCAAGGGCTTCCTGGATCCCTTTTTAAGACTCACTGCCTATGTTATCCAACTCCTCAACCAAGTTCATTTCTTTCCAAAGCCCACTCTTTGTCCCATCACTTTGGGCTGACCTCATTATAGCATCCACACCTCCCCTCCTATCCATCACCCTCAACATGAGAATAATTTCAGACACAGGTCTAGCGTCATAAGAAACATCAGGTCCCAATTCTTTGGGATTGGAGGCTGAAAAGTGAGAACAATTAGGAAGGAGGCGTGAGACAGTCTCCTCTCTTCTTAAGCAGTATTTTTTCACTTGTCAACTGGACATCCTGGTGGTCACAGATTGAAACAACCAGCTCTAAGCCTTACTTAGTTGGCCAACTAGCCAGATTATTACTTGGATGTCAACTCCTTGAACCATAGAGAAACAAAATGATCACAAGTCTTTTGGGGGAACATGTAGAGAAAGAGTGGGGAGAATAATGCACACATTCATTTTTGTCTCCAAAGAAATCCATGTGGTTCACTGTTATTCAGCATAGATCAGTCTCTGGCTTTGCCTGAGAAACACAGTCCAAACTCAATATTGTAGGAAGCTGTGAAACCAAACTTTTGAATTTTTCTCAAGAATTTCATTTTTAATAATAAAAAAAATCACCGAGGCCATGTGTCCCATAAAAATAAATGAATGTTTTCACTCTTGAACCAATAAAGCAGATGAAAGTTGGAAGCCACATGACGCTCACTGTAGCTCATCCAGGCTACACAAGGGCTTGGAGACTCAGTCATTGTGTGTTTTGCAAATGGGGGAAACTGAGGCAGTAACAGGTCTGAATCCCGGAGAGTGATCTTCAGAAAGTTGCCTGCCAGCTGTTCTATTCTGGAAGAGCAGCTCTCCAGAGAGTTGGAGAAAAGCCCAGATTCTGTAGCATGGCAAGTTCCAGCCTAGCCAGCAAGCTCGCTACATTTCCGGCTGAGTCCTTCTTGCACCCAGTGACCTGTTGCAGGGAGTCCTGTTGCATCATGCCTTTATGCATGCTGCCCCTTCTCGCTGGAATCCTCTCTTGCTTCTTCCCACACAGCCAACGCCCACTCACCCATCACTCACTCATCGCCAGAAGCTGCTAGTCCACCTGTGTGGCTGCACTGTTGGGCCCTACTGCAACACCTGGCTACTCGATGACGTTTACCTGCTGTCCTTTGTCTGGCCATCCCATCACCTCCCACCATAACATATATGAAGCCTCTCAAAGACTCGATCCCATTTAATTTATCTTTATGTTTCCAGGACAGACCACACAGAACAGATGCCCATTAAATGCTAGTTGAAGGCATAAGTCAATGAAACAATGTAGACACAGGGTAATGTGAGCGAAAAGATGACAACTTCAACCCCTCAAAGAAGTCAGAGGATGAAATGGGAAGGATGCAGCTCATTCAGATTTCTGGCTAGCCTTTTCCCAGGGGCTGCGTCTCCTTTCTTGGTCGATGGAATGTAAACACTCAGATTCCTTTCACTGATAAATAACTTCTTCCATTAGAAAAAAAAGGGAAGGAAAACTGACAGTTACTTGGGGGAATGGCTTCTGCTAGGTCACCAGGGAACATGTTTGTGGCTATGATGGGTATTTGGGCAATGACACTACAGACAAGGCTGGGATCACTTAAGGCCTACCCCATTTGTGGGGAGACTTTTTTTTTTAAGCTTTTTCTTCTCTTGAGAGGAAGTCACACTTGGCAGCCACTGTCACGCTATGCTCAGTTTAGTCCTGAAGGAGAAAACCCAGGGTTTTAGTAAATTGCCCCTCTAGCTCCTTCAGTACAAAGGCTAGGAACTGAGTAACAGACCTACCGTGAGACGGGTTTTCCCTCCAGCCAGCAGGTGTCAGCCTCCCCACCAGGGGGCTGGAGTCAGGCCTGGCTCAAGTATTTACCCAGGCCCCCAGGCAAGGCGGCCCGCTGTGATCCAGGGCTGCCCCCAGCCTAACCTGGGCTGTCCCACAGCCTTTCCTGTCAAGGCTCCATAGATTGTGCTATCTCTAAGCCACATCTTCTCACAGCAGGTTCAGGTATTTGAATTTTCAGGGTGGGGGACTGGGAAATTGGCAATGGGTATTGATGGGAAAAGCTCAGAGATGGAGTTGGAGAGAAAGTTCTATAGAGTGAACTTTGTCCCCTTAATTGAGGCACCCTGGTACCAAAGAAGAAGAGAGGGGGATAAGGGAGGGAATTAGCCTTCATGAAGGGCCTGGTCTGGTGGGGCTGTTCAATATGTATTATTTGATTTAAAACACCCAAGTACCCTTGAGAACCATATTATCTAACTATCCGTCTATCTACTATCCACTGTACACATACGGCAAGACTGAGGGTAATAGATCTATGGTCAGGATGGGAATATGGTCCATCTGGGGCCCCGCCACGAACCACGCATAAGCATTAGGAAATTTATTTTTAAAAAATAAAAAAGAGTTACCCCTGAACAGTTTAAAATCAGGTCAGCTTGCATTTCTTGAGTGGCATTTCTCTGCCAGGTGTCATTATTTTTAATACTTACAAAGCTTCCATTTTATAGATGAGGAAACTGAGACTCAGAGTGGTCATGCCACCTGTCCAAAGTCAGATGACAAAGGACTTGTGGAGTCAGAACTCGGGCCATCTGGAATCCTACATATTGAATTATTTCTTCACTAGATTAATTTAATTTAATAAATAAGGCAGGGAGGAACACATATCTGCATAAAGGATCAAGAGACAATGAGAATGAACATCTAGACTCTGATGAACCATTAGGAAAATAATGTCCTCCCCAAGATGCTGAGTGAGATAGGGTGGAACCCACTTGGTTCAGAGGATGAGTAGAAAAAGGAGAAGACTCTTGAGAGTCCCTTGGACAGCAAGGATATCAAACCAGTCTAATCCTAAAGGAAATCAATCCTGAATATTCATTTAAAAGACTGATGTTGAAGCTGAAGCTCCAATACTTTGACCCCCTGAAGCAAAGAGCTGACTCATTGGAAAAGACCCTGATGCTGGGAAAGATTGAAGGAAAGAGGAGAATGGGGTGACAGAGGATAAGATGGTTGGATAGTATCACCAAATCAATGGACATGAGTTTGAGCAAACTCCGGGAGATAGTGAAGGACAGAGCAGCCTGGTGTGCTGCAGTCCATGAGATTGCAAAGAGTTGGACATAACTTAGTGGCTGAACAACAGCAACAAGAGGAAAAGGAGCAGAGAACAGATGAAAGCACTTCCTGTTGCAGGTTGGCGCCGCCTAGAGATGATAGTGACCTCTCACTTTCCCCCCCAGATCTTGAGATAAGTACAGGCTCCCCCCAAAACTGGGATATTTTAAGCTCCTTTGAGGTGGTTTTAAACAAGCACACAAATTCTTTGATACTCATCCCATCAAGAAGGGAATGTCTATGTACCCATCCTTTGAGCCTACATGGGCTTCTGATTTGCTAATAACTAATATAATGCAGGAAAAGTGACTGCAAGAGTTTTGAGGCCAGCTCAGAAAGGCGACACAGCTGCCACCTTTTTTTTGTTGTTGGGACATTCATCTTCGGAACCCTGACAAATGTGAGAAATTTGGTTCCCACAGGCTGAGGGACCCTAGATCATGTGTTCTGGCCAAAAGCCCCAAGTGAGGTTCCAACAACAGCGATCAAATCACCTCCAGCCCCCCTGCCCACCCCATCTTTTCATCTTCCCAATCCAGGCCCCAGTTATCATGTGGCATAGATAAACTATGACTGCACCCCATTAGAATACAGGTGTTCTCCAAGAGCACAATCAAGTCGTTTATGACACAAAGTTGTGGCATGAATTGTTGCCAGCGATAGTAACCAGCATATCTAGTCACTTCATTTATTTTTAGGGGAAGCCCATGTTCCTTTCCTTGCCTCCCATGCCAAGCTCTTACTTTTCAGTGAATTCTGTGAATACAAGTAGCGGCTGTCCTCTGAAGATTGCACAGGCTGATCTCATCCTTTGATGAGGGTGATTAGAAGGGCGAAGATGAGCCAGCTGCTTTGCAACTGCCTCTCCTAGCCAGGCTCTCAGGCCCTGCTCTCAGCCCCTCTCCATCCTTCACTTCTAGCTGACAGCTCCTTACTCCCTCCTCTGTGCATCTCCATTTGGATGACAGATACTTTTCAGTCCACTGAGCCCCCAGGGCAAAAGCTTCCCATCAACTCTGAGCCATTTCAGCCATTACTCCATTCACCACACCCTGGGAGCAGCTATGGACTTTTTGTGAAAGTGGTTGGTATGGAGCTGCCTTAGCGGGTATCTATGTAGCTCAGGTTCTACCCCACTGGCATAATTCCGTGGTTGTTAAAATTCTTCAAAGAACAAGATGAGCTCATTTCTCTTAAATTAGTGCCTGGTAGGAGAGCTCTCATTTTCCCAGAATAAAGTTCATTATGGTACCCCCACTGCAACTCACAATTAGCTACCCTTTCAACCAGGAAACAGAGCATAAAGTTCAGAGTCCAAATAAGATTTTTCATGCTCTCTTTTATTTATTTATTGTTTTTCTTAGTTGACTCTGGAATCTAGCATACATCCAGCATGGAGTACTGGGAAAATTTTAAAGCTAAATAGATCAATGTCTTCTCTACTTACTGGCTAGTGACCTTATCAAGTTATCTAAATCCTCTGAGTCCCAGTTTCCTTATCTGAAGGATAGAGATACTAATTCTCACCCAAGGTTGCTGTGAAGCTGGATTGAGATAATATTGATAGTCAAGTTGGCTAGAGTTAGGCTAGTTGAAAAATTCTAAGATCTAAAATATTGTTATTTTTCTTGTAGTTATTATTATTGTTTGTGGTTTCTCTTCAGCAAATCCTACCAACTCTGTTTTCCCACTAAAGCCAAAATCTAGCCACTTCTCATCACCTCCACTGCCCATCACTTGGTCCAAGCTATGATCGCCTCCATTTGCATGATTGCAACACACTCCTATCTGGTCTCCTGGTTTCATCCCAGATTGATGCCTTTCCCCCCTTCACACAGCAGCCAGAACAATCCTGTTCAATCTTGTCATATTATTCCCAGGCTCCAAAAGCTTCAGTAACTTCCTTTCTTACTCAGAGTAAAGTCTTTTACAGTGACCTGCGAGTCCGTGCAAGACTGGATTCCTATTACCTCTTTGCCTTCATCTTTTCCTCTTCTTTCTCCCTCTCCCTCCATTTTTTTTTTTTTTTTTTTTTGGCTATTCCTCAGACAGCACACATCTGTCCTAGAACCTCTGCATTTTGTTTCTTGGCCAGAGAATGCATGACTTGTGCCTTTATCTCCTTCAAACCTCGACTCAAATGTCCTCTTCTCATTGAGATCTTCCCTAACCATCCTGTTTAAAACATCCCCAGTGCCTCCTTTCTGACTTGTTTTTTATTACAGTTGATCACCTTCTAACATACAACTGACTCTTTTTTTTTTTTAATTTGGCTGCACTAGGTCTTAGTTGCGATGTGCAGGGTTTAGTTAGTTCCCTGAGCAGGGATGGAACCTGGGCCCCCTGCATTGGAAGCACAGAGTCTTAATCATTGAACCACCAGGGGAGTTCCAAAAATTGGCTTATTCATTTATACTTATGGCCTATTTCTCCTAACTAGGATTTCCGCCAGCTGAAAGGAGAGATTGCTCTTTTTGTTTGACTGTTATCTCCAATGACCCAAACAGCAGCTATTACATAGTAGACCCTCAAGTATGAGGCTGAATTGACCATGGACCAGAGAAACAACTTACTTGGTTGCTGGTTAACATTTTATTTTAATGAGGATGACTATGTGCATCTACTGCAGCATTAATAGTTTTGTTTGAAAACATTGTCACTGTGCACCATGTTTGGGTTTGAGAACACACTCATGATGAAAGACTGAAGTAAGAATCCAGCTGAAGTTAGAGAATGCCAGAATAATAGGACCTAGGCATTCTGATTGTTGATTCAGGAGGCCCCCAAGAATCAAGTGTGGACTCTCATTTTCAACACCAGATATATAATTTTCAGAGCCTGGTGCAAAATGAACTTGCAGAGTGGCCCCTTATTCACAACGATTAAGAATTTCAAGACTGAGATAGCAGAGCATTGAACTGAGAGTGGGCCCTTCTGAGCTCAGGGATCTGTGTCACTGCACGGATTGCACCCATGTAATGCTGGTCCTACTCATTTTTTTACATCTGTATATGTTTTTTTGCATCCAATGAAAACAGACCCTTAGAAGGTTTGTTTGCTTAGTGAACTTTAACCACCTAGTATCTCTTTAAATAGCCATTAAGCTGGAATAGTTAAGGGTATCCATTCTGCCTGAGGTCCACTGATATTCAGGCTTCAGAATAATCCACTTTTGTTTTGTATTGGATTATGTGACAGCCTTCATGACCCAGATAACCACTCACCTAGAGCCAGACATCCTGGAATGTGAAGTCAAATGGCCTTAGGAAGCATCACTATGAACAAAGCTAGTGGAGGTGATGGAATTCCAGTCAAGCTATTTCAAATCCTAGAAGAAGATGCTGCGAAAGTGCTGCACTCAATATGCCAGCAAATTTGGAAAACTCGGCAGTGGCCACAGGACTGGAAAATGTCACTTTTCATTACAATCCCAAAGAAAGGCAATGCCAAAGAATGTTCAAACTATTGCACAATTGCACTCATCTCACACACTAGCAAAGTAATGCTCAAAATTCTCCAAGCCAGGCTTCAACAGTATGTGAACCATGAACTTCCAGATGTTCAAGATGGATTTAGAAAATGCAGAAGAATCAGAGATCAAATTGCCAACATCCATTGGATCATCGAAAAAGCAAGAGAGTTCCAGAAAAACATCTATTTCTGCTTTATTGACTATGCCAAAGCCTTTGATTGTGTGGATCACAATAAACTGTGGAAAATTCTCAAAGAGATGGGAATACCAGACCACCTGACCTGCCTCTTGAGAAATCTATATGCAGGTCAAGAAGCAACAGTTAGAACTGGACATGGAACAACAGACTGGTTCCAAATCAGGAAAGGAGTACATCAAGATTATATATTGTCACCCTGCTTATTTAACTTATATGCAAAGTATATCATGCAAAATGCCAGGCTGGATGAAGCACAAGCTGGAATCAAGATTTCCAGGAGAAATAGCAATAACTTCAGATATGCAGATGACACCTCCCTTATGGCAGAAATCGAAGAACTGAAGAGCCTCTTGATGAAAGTGAAAGAGGAGGGTGAAAAAAATGGCTTAAAACTCAACATTCAGAAAACTAAGATCATGGCATCTAGTCCCATCACTTCATGGCAAATAGGTGGGGAAACAATGGAAACAGTGACAGAGTTTTATTTTCTTGGGCTCCAAAATCACTGCAGATGGTGACTGCAGCAATGAAATTAAAAGATGCTTGCTTGTTGGAAGAAAAGCTATGACCAACCCAGACAGCGTATTGAAAAGCAGAGACATTACTTGCCTACAAAGCTCCGTCTAGTCAAAGCTATGGTTTTTCCAGTAGTCATGTATGGATGTGAGAGTTGGACTATAAAGAAAGCTGAGCACCGAAGAACTGATGCTTTTGAACTGTGGTGTTGGAGAAGACTCTTGAGAGTCCCTTGGACCGCAAGGAGATCCATCCAATCAATCCTAAAGGAAATCAGTCCTGAATATTCATTGGAAGGACTGATGCTGAAACTCCAATACTTTGGCCACCGGATGTGAAGAACTGACTCATTGGAAGAGATCCTGATGCTGGGAAAGATTGAAGGCAGGAGGAGAAGGGGCCGACAGAGGATGAGATGGTTGGATGGCATCACCAACTCAATGGACATGAGTTTGAGCAAGCTTCGGGGATGGGTGATGGACAGGGAAGCCTGGCATGCAGCAGTCCATGGGGTTGTGAAGAGTCAGTCATGACTCAGCGACTAAACTAACTATATGACAGCCTCAGTTTTAGAGCAGTAAGATTAAAAGATACCTAAAATACTCTCCCTATCCTTTGCACAGGTTATAATATATTATAAACTCTGAAGACAGCGCTAGATGATGAGACTAGGAACATCCTGGAACCAAGTAAAGAGGGATTGCTGCTTCTGAAAGAGATAAGGTCATTTCTGGTCCATCATCACTGTTATCCACTGCCTGACCAGCAGCACCAATCTCTGGTTTAATGGTTTGCAAATGTGGTCCAGCCTGAGAGGCACCTAAGAGAAAGTGAGAAGGGGACTAAGACACAGTCAGGGGTGGAGGCCAGGCCCCAGGACTCCAGATGCCATCAGGTAATTTTAGCTAATGACAGTGATCCCTGCTAGATTCCACCGGGGCATTGCTGGCCAGTCAGCTCCTGTCCTTGGTTTTATTTTCTCCATCTTTCAAAGGAGGACTGTATTATTCAAAGGATTTTTTTGAATATTAACCAGACTTTAAATATTGCATTTTGAGGGGTTTGTTTGTTTGTTTGTTTTGTTTTTTGGAGTCAAGAATTGTAAGAAATGCAAGCCACTCAGCTGCTTTATTTAAACATTTTCTGGGGGAAAAAAATGAAATCTTTTGCATATTTTCATTACAGGTCCATCTTAAATTTAAAACGGACCTAAGGCTATCTTTAGATTTCTAGGTAGTTCTAAAGATGAGATGATTTGGCCACAAAGGATTAAAAAATATTAAATGAAATGAGCAGAAACATTAGTTCAGCATTTCAAGGACAATTTATCACTAAACAAATGCATTTGAATTTATGGAGGTCTTTCTTACAAGACTTCAAAGTCTTTTCTTAAAGATAACTAAAATAAATATCGTACACTATTTAAAAATTTCTGTGTACACTTAAATCTTAAAGTACTGTTTTTTGTGGGTCAGAAGTAAACCATTTGTATAGGAGGACACGTGACCACTCATATTTACAAAGGTAAATTTTCTTCACTTCCATTTTTGTGTTTGATAGGGCTGTTAACATTTCAAAGTAGGTTGGCTTGTGGTGTGATTGTTTAAATGTGTCCATTCAACTGTGGACATCAGTTTCACAGGAAGTGAAATGTCCTGAGGTACTTGACTCTGGAACAGACTAAAAACTTCAGCCAAACACATTTGGAATTATAGGTTTCTCCCTCTTTAAGTAAATATTCTCATAATTTAACTTTCTGGTTCTATACCAGGTTCTTGCACAAGTAGAACCAACTTTCACTTTGACCATTCTGATTCAGATGCTGTCTAGAGAAGGATGCAGCCTGCTCCAGAAAGGGGAGCCTGGAGCGTGGATCACCTTATTTCTGTGCAAACCTAATGAAACTGTTGCATTTCCAGGGATGGCTAGCAGAGTGCAAGGCATTCCTTCTCCTGCAGAAAAATCAACTAGGAAAGTTGCAAGGAAGCTGAGTTGTGCTGTCTTCATGGAAGTTAGCCTGGTTTCTTTATCTCAACCAGGGGAGATATCTCTGCAAGGCAGTCAGCCCCGACAAAGCTGTGTCCCCATATTTCTTGGTGAGATTCTCCTTTTCTAAGCCCCACTCCTTCTCTTTAGATCTTCACATTCTTTCCTTAGATATGTTAATGTTCTCTCCAGGGAGCTACCTGGGGGCAGCCTCTTAGGAGGGGATTTTATATCTCCACTCAGATCATTTACAGCATCCACAGAGTGGCTTGAGTGTGTGGCCTGGCTTCCCTGTTTACAAGTTCCATGAGGGTTTCAGGCAGAGGGTATCATTTCTGGGTCCCAGGTGTCTGACAGGCATGTGAAAGCATTCATCCTTGGATTGTGCTAAATTCAAGGCTGGGCCCCTAAATAGCCATTGTTTCTAATTGATGAAAATTGATAAAATAATTGATAGCAAGATTGATAAAATAATTGACAATTAAAAAGTTTTTCAGCTGAATATAAGAAATTGCCAATATTCAACCATTTTTTGCTTATCAGTGTAGCAATTTCTTACGGTTTGATCTAACACTGCAAAATGGTTTCAGACATCAATGAAGAGATATTGAAAGGTTTTCATTTTGTCTTTTCACTATATTCCACACCTCCTAGCTTCTTTTCCTGTACCCTGTTTCCTGCTAAGACTACACACACACACACACACACACACACACACACACACACACACGCTCACACTCACAATATGATTATTCTTTCTTTTCTGGGACCTTAGAGAGGTAAGAAAACCAGATGACAATGAGATACCAGGTTTATAGGAATGATGGGCAGGTCTACTCACAATACTCTTGTCCTTTGTTCAGGGACATCCATCCCTCTCATCTCCCTCCCCCAGTTCTGCCTGAAATCATTCAATTTAGCTTGAAAGCAATGAAGGCTTGAGGGCAGGCAGCTTGTGTATGGAATAAGCTCCAACGCTGAGTTTCAAGCTCTGGATTCTGTATGTGGTTTGATTACTTCCTGATATGTGATCTTGGACGAATTACCTAAGCACAGTGTATTTCAGTTTTCTCATCTGTAACAGGGACAATCATATCTACTCATTAAAGTTGAAGGGTGTCAGGGAAGATAATGTTTGTAATGTACCCTAAACTGGCAGCCAAATTCATGTAAGACCAATAAGATTATATTTCCAGTCCCCTGGAGCTTCCAGCCTCCATGCCTCGCTATCTACCACACGTGGCTCAGAAACCAAAGAGCCACTTTAAATGACATGTGGCCAGGGACACTGGATGTCTCAGTGGGAACCAGGAGGCCGCGTGAGTCATGGCTAGCAGGGTCTCTGTTGCTTTGGGAGAGATAACTTGCAGCTGGGGAGGCTCAGAAGTGGCTTTGTGGCGTCATTGACATTTGGGCTAGTCCCTAAGGATAGTTAGGATTTAGACATGCCCTCTAGGCCATCGGGGTCTCATTAAACCCTCTGCAATGATGGAAATGTGCTCTAATCTGTGCTGTCTGAGATGGTAGCTCCTGAGCACTTGGAGTGTGACTGGTGAGATTGAGGAGAGAATTTTAAATTTAACTTCAATGACTGGTAGTAGGCACACATGGCTAGTGGCTACAGTACTGGACAGCTCAGGACTAGGCAGAGGAAACAGCAAAAGCGCGAGAAACCGAAAATGATGGGAGTGGGCATGGGGTGCAGCCCGCATCTGAGCACAGCTGAAGCCCTGGGTGTGAGAAGGACACTGGCAGGACTAGCCAGAGAGGGATGCACAGCAAACCAATAGTCAGGGGAAAGTTTCAATGCTCTTTGCTGAGCTGTGCAAGCTGGTGAGGGTTGGTGAGAAGAGGAATGACATCCTGTTGCTCAGTTCAGGGCAATGAATCTAGCAGGAGTTGAGGGGCTGTATCTCTCTGACTGGACCAGATAGAAGATGGAAATGGAAGCGACTTGGGAGTGTTACTGCAAAAACTCAGGTGAAGCCTTTACTGAGTGCTGGGTACTTACTGAGTGCAAACAGCTCTGCCTGGAATATCTCTTGTCACTCTGAGGCAGGTGCTATCAAGAGATCCATCTTACAGACAAGGAAGTGAGGTTTGTCATTGGCTAAGTTAAAGTCCTAAAGTAAGTATAGAAAGAAAAATTTTAACTCAGGTCTGTTGGATTCCAAAGATCACAAAAGAAAGTATTTAACTCCACTCCACCTCTGGATCTTCCCTGGTGGCGTAGTGGTAAAGACTACGCCTGCCGTTAGAGGAGACACAGGAGATGCCAATGCAATCCCTGGGTCAGGAAGATCCCCTGGAAGAAGAAATGGCAACCCACTCCAGTATTCTTGCCTGGAGAATCCTCCCATGGACAGAGCGGAGCCTGGTGGGTTACGATCCATGGAGTCGCAAAGAGTCAGACACGACTGAGCATGTACCACCTCTGCTTTAGATCTCCCTTGGGAAAACAGAATCATGAGAGGTGATGTAAAGCCAACCCTAAAGGTGAGGACCTGACATTAAATGAACTGGGTGTGGCTTTTCTCAAGACCAGAGAGAGGGAACTCTTCTTTCCACATACATTTCTAAATGGGACTCCCTGTTTTGCTGCCAGGTCTGACCCCTCTCATCTTCCTACTGCCTTGGTGAAAGCCTAAATTAGGCCATTACTGAGCCCATTAGCTTGCCTATTTGTGGCCCAGAAGAGTTATTATCTGTATTTGGGGAGCTCTCAAAGAGTAGACTAGAGACATTTCTTTCCTGAGATCTCTTCAATTTGCAGGCAATTATCTTATGGCTTTGAAAATTTCTTTTAAGGTCTTCCCTTAGGCAGCTCAGTGTGGTGTTACCAACACCCATTTGAGAACCAGGCTGCCTGGGTCTGAACGCTGGTTTACAGCCTGACTTGGAGTGTGTTTCAGACACCGACTAGTTTTAAGGACTCGGTGAGGAAAGGTACTTAACGGGCTGTGCAAAGCATTTCCTGTATGTGTTTTACAAGCATTATTGTTTGCAAAACCTGGGCGAAGATGGGACAGGAGTGGCCAGGAAGAGGAAGAAGCAAGTCTCAAAAGGCCATTGGAAAACATTCATGTGTGAATCAAAACGAATTGGTCAGAGAGCTAGGTCCTGAAAGGCCAGTTTTCTGAGTTTAAGTTCAGACTCCCCCGTAAAAGAGAAACCTTACAAATGTAAACGCATGCAGAGAAGTTAGGCTGGAAGGGAAAAGGAAACTCTGACAGGTACTGGGAAGAACAGTTTCTACATGCGTGGGAGCAAACTCCTTGTCCTTTCGAACAGATGACGGGGGCTTAACCTCAGTCAGGGTCGCGGCGGCCACCTTAAATGCAGCATCCAGGGTTGCGCTCGCCGGTAGCCTCGGTGCTGCCACCTACAGGGCCTGCGAGGCAGGGCGCGCAGCCCTGAAGGCTCCTGGGCGGCAGGGAGCTGGTTGTGCCCTGGAAGGGTAACCTCCTCATTAGCCTTCATTAGCTCCTCTCTCCTACAGGTTTTAAATGATTTTAGCCTTAGACATAAAAATTCTAGGAGATATTTATAAACATTATTTCCCCAAGGGGGGAATTTAAAAGATAAAATCAGAGCTTCCTACATGGAAATGTAGAAATGTCACATTGATGTAGCGCCACGTGCCAGGCACTGGTTAGTGGCTTGGCACGTGAAATTACACTTGATCCAAATAAAAGATGGCATAACTAGTATTATGCCACTTTCACGGCAGGTTAAGGAATCCCATACAAAATTGATTATGACCCGTGCCACTCCCATTCCAAAGTCCATATGTGTTATAACATGCTAGCTGACAAATTATTTTTGCATCTTTCCCAAGTATAAAAGTGGACACAACTAAGTTGAACAAACAAGATCAACAGTCACAAAAGCTTCTGTTTTCATATGGCACATGGCACCTATCTTGAGATTTGAAAATCAGAACTACTCAAATGAAGATGCTAGAGCAGAAATTCTCACTTTAGTGAGTAGGGACTTTATCACCACAACCTAAATTTTTGTCCATTTGTAAATTATGTCTATTTATTCAAGCCAACCTGAATGAATTTATAATGTGGACTAAACTACAAAACAAAGTGTCCTGCTTTGTTTTACCAACTCAAATTCTTTATTAATGAACCGACATTTGAGCACATTTATGCTCTATGTACACTACCAAAGTCATGTTTAAATTGACCACCAGTGGTACTACAGCACTTCTCAAACTTTATTGTCCATGCCATTCCCCTGGGGACCTTGTTGAAATGTAGATTCTGACTCAGTGAACCTGGAATGGGGGTCTCAGGTTGTGTATCTCTAACAAGCTCCTAGGTGATGTGGAGGCCGCTGGTCCAGCAAGCACACTTTGAGTTTCAAAGGAATTTGAAGATCTTAAAGTCCTTTTGAATCATCAAAATATTGGGTTGGCCAACAAGCTTTTCGACCAACCGAATGAAATTTTACTTATTTTCACATTGCTTATATTTTATTGTTTCCTAGTGCTTTGAGAATCAGTAACCTATGTTCCATCTAAAATGCTTTCTCAAAAATAGAATAAAATACTTTCTCAACTAGAACAATGAACTTACCAGAATGTTCTATTCCTTTACCCAGGCTGGATTATAAGGTATTTATCTTTAGAAACTCTGTGACTTTCATCTTCAACCAAAGAGAAATTTAAGCACCACAGGAATTATTTTCCAAACTCTAAGGGAGAGTAATGATGATACTAACATAAGATAAATCTTGTTAAAATTAAGCTTTCCACTTACTTAGGTTTTTCAATCTGACTCTTTTGCCATCTAAGGAATTAACTGTATGGATGTACAGAGCAGGGAGTGGGCCCAGAGACCCACTGAAAAACCAAGGAGCACCTTCTCCTTCCTGTCTCTCATATCTGGAGGTCCATTTATGCTTATGCTTATCAGAGTTTCCAGATGTTGAAGGGCAAAAAGTAACACACTCACATGTGATACAGAGTAAACACCTATGATAATGCTCAAAGTGCAAGCTATTTATAGCAGTAAAGAATCAACTGATCCATAAATAGAGTGTCATTTACTTCTTTATTTTGTCTAGGGTGCATTGAACGGCGTCTGTTAGTATTGCAATAGCTAATGTCCAGCAATCATTTCCATTATACACCTCACTGGGGATGAGAAATGCAATGAAATGAGATCTTCTGTTTGAAATTGATTTTTTTTCCCCAATATCAATTAAAATATGCAAGAAAGGCATTGAGTTCTCCCCCCATGCCTTCCTATTTACACAAATAAAATATATACACTTAAATAGTTAAATGTGAATGATTGCCTTATATGCCTGAGAGAATAGAATGTCTCATATTAGAATAGTAGAAATTATGGCAACTTTAATAAGAAGAAAATGAAAGAAAGTATGGAAGCTTTGATGGGAACAAAGTATGCACATTGGAATTTGTCAAAAACGTGCATTTACTGAATTGTAGGCCTTAAGATTGATTGCTAGGTTAACATAGCAAAGACTGACATGGGATTGTGAAGATAAGGGTGGGCTCCAGGGTAGGGAAACAGGCTGCTGCTATCTACTTCCCGTGAACTCGGGGCTTCAGCAAAGCTAGTATTTCTTTCCACCTTTGCAGTTCCCACTCTAATGCCCCAAATTCTCTTTTAGTTTTAGTTCTTTAGGTTGAAACATTGCTTATAGCAGATGCTGTATTACTTAAGTACTGGTGTATTAACTATGTGCTCTGATTATTGCCAATAATATCTATGGTGGCCAGCTTCTGCTCAGGGCAACCATGTTGCAAGCTTCAGGCAGAAAGGAAAAGGTACTGTTTCTGCAACTTAAATTTGAAAAATCCAGAAGAGGTGGGGTCATGTTTTTCAACCCTGGACCGAAAAAATGTGGTCAGAGGGATAGAGAGTACAATTGGCCCAGTCTTGACCACATGATCTTCCTGTTTGCTGGAAGTATGTGTGTTTGTGGGTGGGTAGGACTTAGGGGGCCGTTATCATTATTTTAAAGTTTAGTTAAACCATATATTTTGAGGAATATTTCCCAAATAAGGTACTTGCTTTTCTGGAAAAAAATTCACATCTATCACAACTTTGGACAAGTTACTTTATTTGAACTTCAGATGAAGAGTTCGTATGTTTGTTTGAGAGAGTAGAATTAGATGTTTTCTGACAGCCTTTCCATACCTAAAATCTCTAGTTTTCAGTTACCTTTCTATGTAGCACTTTATGAAATGATTTCATATCCAACCCTGATAAGCAGGCAGAGGTGACGCTATTTCACCCTCTTATTTGATGGGGGAAACCAAGCCTCACAAAGTTAATTAATTGGCCTCAATGATTAGAATGTCAAGAGGCAGAACTAGGACTAATATTAAGTGATTGGATTAGTTTCAAAGAATTCCCTTTGAATGCTACCCACATTAGTGAAATTAGCTTTGTTCATTCTGTAATGACCAATAGCTAATTTCATTGGTAGCAAACTACTATAAATTAAGCTAGAGTTGATGGGAAAGTTTTGATGAGTTAAATCTTGGGCACTTGAATTTTTAATTTTACTTCCTTCTGGGAGACACTGAGGTTGTTCATTAATATGATTACTATCTTTCTGATGGGAGGTACTAGAAACTATGGCTTAGGGAAATAAAAGTCACTAAGAATTCAAGTTGAAAGAAACTGCATATAGGAAGAGATCCAGGGAAAGCCTGAAGGGAACTGATTATTATCTTCCAGCTCACAGACAGTTGATGTTATGTGTGAAGCTGATAGCAGTCAAATAAGTCACTATTGTTTGTTTTAAGATTTCCCTAAATAAATATTTACACCACATAATCAATGAAATCTAGAAAGTCAATGGAATGTGCTTTATTTCTAACAAGGCTTAAATTAATTGTATATCGCCTGCATCTACAAAACTTCATTAAGATCACTCTCTGAACTAGCTTAGAGCTCCTAATGGCTGGCTTTCTTTTTGAGTAAGTATTTCAGAATGGTGCATAAAAATTTTAAGACTAAAATGGAAAATAATCTTTGATTAAAAATGTATAAAATTATGATTCACAAGCCTTAATGCACATACCTTTGGTCTGCCAATTAATAAATTTATCCTCCAGGAAATGAAAATGAATAGTAAAAGTATATTCACTGAAGCATCTCTTAGAGTAGTAAAATCAGGAAACAATTTAGATGAGAGACTGTTGAAGAAAATTGTGACACTTTCATAAAATAGAATATTATATAATCATTTAAAATGATGCTGCCAAAGAATAATTAGAGACAAAAATATTCACAACAGCATAACCCACAGAAGCATAATTTCCAGAGTCAGGAAACCTGGATCTTGATTCTAGCTCAATCAACCCCCTGTTGTGTGACCTTGAACAATTTACTTAATCTTTTGTACTTAATTTTACTCAGATATGAAATGAGGCTAATAAAAACAGCACTGGGCTCAGAAACTTGTTGGGTGAAATGAACGAGGTAATCTATGTAAACTGCTTAGTGCAGAGCCAGGCACTGTAATAAGGTTATCAAACAGCATAACTTTTTCTTTCTTTGCTAATCTGTATTTCCTACTTTGGGGGCCAAAGTTATGTTAATTTGGTAATGATGAAGAAAATGTAAAGTTATTTTTTAAAAATTATTAAAAATTGTAGTAATATACATGTAAAATTTATCATCTTGATCATCTTTAAGGATACAGTTCATTAGTGTTAAGTACAGTCACATTGTTGTGCAACTTACCTCCAAAATTCTCTGTCTGGCAAAACGAAAACTCTATACCATTAAACAATAACTCTGCATTCCCCCCAGTCCCCTGACAACTGCACTCTTTCTGTCTTTATAAATTTTACTACTCTAGGTACCTCATATCAAGTAGACCTGTACGGTATCTGTCTTTTCACAACGGACTTATTTCACTTAGCATAATGTCTTCAAGATTTATCTATGTTGTAGCCTGTGTCAGCATTTCCTTCCTTTCTAAGTGTAAGTAATATTCTATTGTATGTAATACCACATTTTGCTTATCCATGTATCTACTAATGAACAATCGAGGTGCTTCTGCCTTTTGGCTACTGTGACTACTACAGCTATGAACATGAGTGTACAAATATTTAAAGATTGCTTTTTCAAAGGAAAAATAGTATAAGTTTCCCCAAATTTCCTAAAACTGATAAGGCAACTGATAAGGCAAGCGTAAACAGGGTCTACACAGGTGATTGAAATCCTAAATTTACACTTTCTTTCTGAAAGTGATTCAACACAAATATTAACTAATTAATTAAGCATATTTAGTTTTTTGTTGGGCATTTTGTCTTTGAGCCTAATTATTTCAGAAGATTTTATATTTAGTTGAAAATAATAAGGGAAAAAAAAGAACACCAAGAGCTGAAACAAGACTGGCACTGAAAGTCAGAGGTAGTCAGCTCAGGGTTCATAATGCATTTCATGGTATCAGAGTCTAACCTTCTCTCTTCTAGCTCTACAATGTCCCTAAAGGTTTCCTCCTAAGGTCTTTTCCTGGAACAATGTGGTTGCTGGTGCTCCAGCAGCATTATTTCTGTTTCTGTTCCAGCCATCAGAAAGGAGAAAGGGAAGAAGGAGGTATACATCCCTACTTTAAAGATGTTTTCCATTTCCACTCCTTTGCCTGCAAGTTAGTCATGGGATCACTCCTATCTCAGAGAAGCTGGGAAAAATGGTGTTTATTGCTGATAAGCCATATACACCACGCACATTAGGGGCTCAATACTGAGAAAGAATGGAGGACATTGGGGCCAGCCAGGATTCTCTGCCTGGAGTCTCCACACATGTTAACTAGCATCTTGGGATATACAACCTTAGGTAGGTAATGTTGAACAGTTTCTCTCTGAGTCTGTAAATAATCTTGAAGAATAATTCAGAGATAGTGGTGAGCTTCATGGCTTTACTGATAACCTACTTCAAAGAAGATCCATTTAAAGTCTTGTAGTAGAGCTGGTAAAACCTAGAGCAATAGGCTTAAGGCATTAGCTTAATATTCTGGTGCCTTAAGCTTGCGTGAGATTCCTTCAACTATCCCCTACTTCAGATAGACCTTTAAGGCTACAGCTTTAGTGCCAATGAAGATGGTGATGAGGCTGATTTGGTTTGGGGAGTTACTTCCCAGATGAAATGTAGAGATGAGAATCCATTCTCAAGGATCATCCTCTATTAATAAGCAAACATTTGTGCCTACCTAGAGGAGTGAAATTGGTGTCTGATTTTTATAGCTTCCAATATAAAAATAACTTCTTTATTAAGTAATTTAGATGTTGATGAAAATTAAGCATCTTTGAAAAATCATTGCTTTTAATTGTGGAACTGGAGAGTTTATGACACTCCAATGTGGCTGTTTTGGCTCATAGGTATTTAAATGAACAAGTACTATGTGAAACAGGCAAAACTTACCCTATCACTCGTGATGTACCATCATCTTTGAGGCAGGAGTTGGAGTGAGATCAAAGGTGGGTGAGGGTCAGGGAAGTGAAGGGGATTTATTACAATATTAAATCAAAAAAAAACCCCCAGATTTTATTATTCCAATGCAACTGTGTCTACAAATGTCTGGTCCCACCATCTTTATTAAAATTCCCTGCTTTAAAAATGAATAAACTCAAAAAATAAAAATAAAAATGAATAAACTCTTCAGTGAGTATAGTCTTATGAAAAAAGCCTTGAAGTTACAAACAAAAGAGAAAATGATTGCGTGTGTGTGTGTGTGTGTGTGTGTGTGTGTGTGTGTTGATCAGTCGTGTCCAACTCTTTACAACCTCATGAACTATACTTCCTGCCAGGCTCCTCCATCCATGGAATTCTCCAGCTAAGAATACTGAAGTGGATAGCCATTCCCTTCTTCCTGACCTAGGGATCGAACCCAGGTCTGCTGCATTGCAGGCCAATTCTTTACTGTCTGAGCCACCAAGGAAAACAGTACAGAAAATGATTAGCAAGGAAAAGATCAGGTTAGTGACTTAATTCAATTTTAATAAAAATCATTTAAATAAAATAGGCGAATATCACTAGGATGATGCTTTTGTCATTGTCCCCACTTCCCTCACCTCCACAAAAAAGGAACTTCAGAGCCTCTGACTTTTTGGAATGACATTATTATTTAGACCTATCTGGCAGAATCTAGAGGACTTCTCATCAGGGTCAATGGTACCCTCTCCTGTCTGAAGGACCAGAAACTGAGCAAACCAGCAGCAAAACCCAGAAGACAGCACAGTTCTTTAACATTTTAGCCTAGTGACCTAAGAATAAAATCATCTTTCAACCAGTGAGTGAAGCTGTGGTCTGTTTTACTTGGTCTTCCAACTTGTATCAGTGGTAGCAGTTCAGTTCAATAAACATATGAGTACCAACTGTGCCAACTCTATAACTTAATTTGTATTGCATCTAATCCAGTGGTTCTTTCCTATATTCTTATGACTCAAGAAGGCAGAACACTTGTAATGGGAAGCATCATGATCAGGAAGCCAGAGGAACTCTGTTTAAATGGCCTATGCCATTAACTAGCTGTGTGACCTAGGACAAGCCATTTCCCTCTTAGTCTTCAGAATTCTCATTCTCAAAGGAAAAGGGCAGGAAGTTGATTAATATGATCTCTAAGATATCTAGTGCTTTAAAAAAAATGTCAAAAGCATCATTTTTACTTTCATCCCAAGAAGAATCATACAGCCATTGATACTAAGAAACTGATTCATGATGTATTACTTATTCCATCACCCAACCCCTTTTGAACAGATGGAGGTGGAAATGGTGCTCTCCAGTGAGATTAATAATGAATACATGTGCAGACTGATGAATACATCTGCAGAAATACTTCACATTCTAAAGAAATATAGTCTGATTGTTTCTAAGAGGTAGGCACTTACTCCATGGTAAACATCCTGTTGCTCATCTCAGATGGATCCAAGTGCTGCTCATGCATCTCTCATGGTCAAGCCTTCCCAGAGCTCTGCTCAGCTGACAGAGCCAATTATATGACTGTTCCCCATTCTCTTTATGAATTTCCTGTCTCCCTGCTGTTACTCTGCAGCTCCTGGATGGTCCTTCCATCTACTGAAGGTTCTGCTTTTCAAATTTCAGCTCCGGTGCCACCTCCTCCATGAAGCTAAGTCTCTTCTTTCTTTAAACTTTCATGCCCTGGTATTGTAAATAGTGCTGTAGTGAACCTGGAGCACATGTGTCTTTTTGAATTATGGTTTTCTCAGGGTATTTGCCCAGTAGTGGGATTGCCAGGTCATATGGTAGTTTTATTCCTAGGCTTTTAAGGAATCTCTGTACTGTTCCTTAGTGGCTGTATCAATTTACATTCCCACAACAGTGCATGAGGGTTCCCTTTTCTCCACATCCTCTCCAGCATTTATTGGTAGATTTTTTGATGATGGCCATTCTGACCGGTGTGAGGTGATACCTCATTGCAGTTTTGATTTACATTTCTCTAATAATGAGGGACATTGAGCATCTTTTCATGCATTTATTGGTCATCTGTATATCTTCTTTGGAGAAATGTCTGTTTAGGTCTTCTGCCTTCTTTCTGATTGGATTGTTTGTTTTCCTAATATTCAGCTGCATGCACTGTTTGTATATTTTGGACATTAATTCTTTGTCAGTTGCTTGGTTTGCAATAATTTTCTCCCTTTACTGCATTCATTTATAAGCATGCTTTATCTCACCTCCTAGACTATAAGCTCCAAGGCAACATCATCCCTTATCCTCAAGTCTAAAATGGCATGCCTGGTAACTTTCATAGAACAAAACTCACACCGTTATGGAATACTTTTGGCCCTCCCTAGTGGTTAATATCACAATTCCTTTACCCTGCTGCTTTTGAAAGGTCTATTTATTTTTATTTTTAGGAAACTGGGTTGCTGTAATTTCTCTTGAAGTAACTTTGAATACACTGTTATTAACTGGTATATTTAGTTGGGTTTTTCAGTGCAGATTCAGCATCATAGTTTTACCAGGAGATGAAGAGAATTTCTCCTACCACAGGCCTGGTTCCCTCTTGGTCTGATTAGGTTATATCTGTTATTTTAAAGAAGATGAGACAGCATTTTTTCTGGCTAATAGTGGAACAAGTCCTCATTACCCATAGGTAATGAATGAATGATCTTTGGGATTCATTACCTCTCTTATACTGAAAAATGTCATAAACAGAGCCAAAGACAGATTTGTTATCCTTTTGATTTCAGTCAAGAGCTTTTGGGGGTTTGGATGGTATCACCCTTAACATTATTGGCTTCTCAGGTGACCCAATGATAAGGCATCTGCCTGCTAAGGCAGAAGGTACAAGAGATGCCGATTCAATCCCTGGATCAGGAAGATCCCCTAGAAAAGGAAATGGCAACCCACTCCTGTGTTCTTGTCTGGAAAACCCCAGGGACAGAGGAGCCTGGTGGGCTATAGCCCATGGGGTCAAAAAGAGTCGGACACGACTGAGCACAAGGTGGGGGGCCCTTAACTTTAAACGTAAAGGCAGATCTATATGCTTTTTCTTGCATACTTGCTTCTTTTTTTATTTTTTTTGACCCCAGAATATTTCATGTTTGTGTAGACAGAGACCAACTGGCAGCTTACAGACCATCAGTTGAAGGGATGGTGGCAGCAGCAGTGGAGGACTGATAAGCCCTTTGGGGAGAAGGATGCTCTTCCAGAATTAGGGCCCACTTATCCAGAAGGCAGCAGGGGAAATCACTGGTGGCAGCTGATAAACAAACAGGAAGAAGGGACAGGCTTCTGTACATCTTTCCCATTGGTAAACTTCCAGGCAGATGAAAATACTTTCCAGGTGGTTTTTGCATTTGAACCTATAGGGGAAGTTCCAGTATACCCCAAAGCACCTAGTTTGAGAAATGCCACAGATTCCATCATAAAGACTTTTGTTCTGCAAACCCTTGAGGATGTCAGGGAAGGCACTCTTCAAATGTTCTGCAGTCCTCTAAGGTGAATTTATCCAGGTCTACTGCTGAAATCTAGGGCAATGAAAGATCTCCCACCCTACCCATTACTCCATTTTCCTTCATTAAGTTACGCTTAACAAGTTTATATAAAAGCCCCGTACAAAGAGAATCTTTGTAGGGTAGAGTTTCAACTGACTGTACTTATCTGTAGCCATAAAAGTTTTTATTTTATTTTTTGATTGGTCACTATAGATCAAAAAGTATTTAGGAGATCGGGCTAAGTTTAGAGATTGCTTTTTTTCTTTTCTTGTTTTTTTGCATGTTCTCTTTATCGTTAATAAATACACTAAACGCTGATTTTCAAGGAGCTGCCTGGCCATCGTGGTTATTTCTGGGGAAAAAAGCAACCACACGTCATCTTTCTTCTCTTTTAATTTAAGTTTTACACTAAAAATCTGTTTTGAGAGGGAAATGGAGCGTGTTAAGCTAATGACAGCTTTACCCTCTCTTATTTTTTCCGTGTAAGAGCAACGCTCCTATAGGCTCCCTGGCGTGCCTGGATGTGGGCACTGCAGCCTTAAGTGAAGGCTCCAACGACTCGAAAAAATAAAAACAAATAAACAGCCCCATTCCCCCCACTCCAAAAGGGGGAGGGCTTAAGAGGAAACTGTACAAAATGTGTCGGCGAACACGAATATATTTGCAAAGGTATAGTTTCTGTGACTACAGACAACCCCCACGTTGTCCAGAAACTGTTAGATGCGTCCTGCTGAGAAACGTGCTTGGCTAGTCCGTGACTGCCTTTCGGATCCGCCAAGGCCGACCTACCAGGAGGACCCGCGTGAGGGGTCCCCATTTCCATTCTTAGGGAGAGGAAGCCGGGGACCCACGTGAGCTCAGAAGACAGCTGATCATCAGGTCCCGATACTTGCCAAGCGTCCCCTAATTCCCATTTGGTTACAAAAAATTCTCTCCTCCATTGCATATCCTCCTTTGGGCAGAGTGGGCCACGGCTAGAGAGAGAGGCCGCGATCTGGCCAGGGTCATCCCTGGGCGGTAGGTAAAGTCGGACTAAACGACAACTCCAAGCTCCCGAGAACGCCGCGGCGGTCCCTGCCAGAAATTAGCCGCCACACGGGTCCCTCCCTCTTTCTCGGGTGAATGAATGATTAGTCAAACAGCACTTCCCTGCCCCGGTTCGCCCGAGGTTGGATGGGAGGAGTAATGGAACCACTGTTCCTCTTTTTTAAGCGCGACCAGCGTTCGCCTCTGTGCGTGTGTTAATCGACCTTGCGTGTCGTTTCAAATTCTGGCTTCCCTAGTGTCACGACGCACAGACACAGAAGCACTGAGCAGTGATCTCGAAGGCCCCTCGCCCCTCTGTCCGCTCAGGGCTTGTCGGCCGTCGTGCCCCAGCCAGAGGAAGGCAAAGCAGAGTGAAAAGTTGCCCGCACCCCCACTCCGCCCCAGGCACTGAGTTTATCACTCCTTCCCAAAGCTGGGGCATCAGGGAACGAGCCGCAGTGGTGGGGCTCCCTGCGTCCCATATTCTCCTCCCTCCTAGGGTTGGAGCACAGGAGGAGCAGGGTTGGCGCGGCAACCCCCGGAGGGGAGTGATCCCTCCCCACCCGCCCCCCGGGAAAGGGAGGAGGCGCTGCGCGCTCCGGGTGGTGGAGACACGCCTGCCCCGCTCCGATCCGTGCCCCCGGGCAAACAGCCTCCCTCGAGGGTCTGGGGGAGCTGGCTGGACCCCCGGCGGAGACAAGCGCCCACCGCGAGGCTTCTACTATCCCTCTTGCGTCCGGGTGCCCCCAGCGGGTTCCCCGAGGCGCCGGGTGCGCCCCGGTCTCCGGCGCCGGAGCGAGCGTGCGAGCGGGCCGCGTGGAGAGCCGGCGGGGCCGGTAGGAGGTGGGAGTGCAGAAGTGGAGGACGCGGCAGCTGCAGCAGCGGCGCGCCCCGGGGCAGTCACTGCAGCCCCGGCGGCGGCGGCGGCGGAGCAGCGGTGCGCAGCGGACAGCGCAGCCACTCCTCTCTGCCTATCTCCCGCAGTTCCCATACCCCCTCCTCCTGGCCCCCTCCTCCTGGCCCCCTCTCTGGCGTAGAGGAGCCGACGACTAAACCGCTGCGAGCAACTCCTTTAAAAAAAAAAAAAAGCCGCATTGGAGGAGCCTGGCCGCAGGACCCCTCCTCCCTGGGCGCCCCCCACCCCTCGCCTCGCTCTCCCGCCTCTCCCCCCGCCAACCCCCCCCCCCCCCACCTTTCCCCCGCCCCAGGCTCCCGGGCGCCCGCCTCCCTCCTTCGCGGACTGTCTCCCGACTCGCCGGCTGAGAGCCCTTTTGGACTGCGAGCGGCGGTAGCGGAGCACAGGCGGCGGCGCGGGACCTGCAGTCGCCAGGGATTCCCTCCAGGTGACGATGCTCTGGTTCTCCGGCGTCAGGGCTCTGGCTGAGCGTCCCTGCCGGCGCTCGCCCGGGATTACCTGCTGCGTCTTGCTGCTGCTCAATTGCTCGGGGGTCCCCATGTCTCTGGCTTCCTCCTTCTTGACAGGTAGGGGAGGGGTCGGGAGGGACCGACCCTCCCAGACGCTGGCTTGGTACCTGGGAGAGAAAGCGCTGACTGGCCCCGGGGACGGGAGGGTGGGGAACGAGCACCTTGGAGCCTGCTCCTCGCCGGCGCAGGGGGATGAAGGAAGCCCTTCGGGGGTAAGGGGTGGAAAAGCAGTGAGTAGGCTAAGGAGCGGAGAGCGGGCAGGCTGTTGACATGAATACTGTAGTGATAACGGAAATTCTTCTATTTGAATTTGAAAAGTTGCTTTATTATTTTTAGTTTTCAACCTTTAGTTTGATCTCTTCTCCCGTATGCAATTAAAGAAAGAAAAAAAAAACTTCATCGTTTTCCAACCATAGGCCTGTCTCACTCTAAAGGGTTCCAATATAGCTTCTTTACTGGTAGTGATCTTTAAAGCACTCGCCCTCCAGACCTTGAATTTAAAGAAACTATCATATTTTAAAAGGGTAATAATAGCAGGGTATAATGATTATATGCTTTCAGGCAGGTGAAGACCTCAGCTGCTGTTCTGAAGGACATACTTTGCTGACACCTGGTGCAGAAAGGAAAATATTGAGTCTATTTCTGAGAAAAGATTGTATTTCAAAAAGTAATTTCAATTCAACACAAGATGAGGTGGATTCATATAAAGGCCTGTTCATTGACACAGTCCTGAATTCTGTTCAAATTTAAAATCTGCCTTAATGGCCAATTTGAATTTTTTGCTTATGGGAATGTTTGTTTAGTTGAAATGGTTTTATAAAGGAGGGATATTATTAAAGATCCAATGAAATACTTGGAATTTTGCTTACTTAAACCAACCATCTGAGAGCAGAAAATGTATCTATATAGCACAGGCTTAAAAAAAAAAAAAAACCTGTTCTAATAAAATTATTTAAAGTAGGTTTTTTTTCAGGGGGACTTTTTTTGAGTGAATTTGATTATTTAAAACTCATTAGGGATTTCTGAAATTTAGATATAGTTTTTTCAAAAAGTATTAGTATAAAAATTCTATTTTTGTAACAAGGCCATGCAGCTAAATTTAAATAACATTTTTTCCCTTCAGGTTCTGTTGCAAAATGTGAAAATGAAGGTGAAGTCCTCCAGATTCCATTTATCACGGACAACCCTTGTATAATGTGTGTCTGCATGGTGAGTATGGAGATCAGGTAATGGGAAATCAATTGCTCCCTCTGACAAGGTGAATCCTATAGCTGTAATTTTATGACCAGATCTTAAAAATTGCTTTTGGTCATTACAAAACCACAGATGGCTGGTGACTTGAATTCCCTTGAATTTCCAAGTTTTATGGACTTTGGCAGTTTCTATTTCATCAGGCTAGAGATGTTTATCTTTGACATGAGGTTGCAGAAGTAAGCTTCAGATGGGACTTGGTAAAGCATCACCTCAGTGGTAATTACCACTTGCACTTCTGCTGCCGGGAATGGCTATTGTCACCAAATCATAGGTGCCACCAAACTTTCTGCTCTGATTCTATTGTCTGAGCTCAGTGTGAAAATGATAACATTTAGGTATAAAGGCCTGGGATAAGGTATGTGACAAGGGGAAAGAGAGGTTAGAGTCACAAAGCACAAACATGGGGACAAGATGAGTTTCTTTACCTCTTATATCCTAAGCCCTCAAAAACAATCTTTATCTATCTGATTTGGAAGCCATGAGTCAGAAAGGACATTCTGTTCTTAGTAGAGGATGACACTTGGCCGTCAGCTGCTTAGTTAACACTGGCAGTGGCTGGTAGATTAAAAAAATAATTTGTTTCAGTTTATTTTAGCTTTATAGTTAATGATAAGATCTAATAAGTAACCACACGGGGAAGATTAAATTATGTGAATAAGAATTTCTGAGCTGAAATAGCGACTCACAAAGAACATTTTTGTTTAAAAGTGTTTTACATGCCAATCACTTTTGGCAAAACTTGATTAAAAACTACACATCACAAAACCCTGTTGGAAATACATTAAGGCAGTCAAAGTCAAATGCAAAGCCCCCAAATGATAGATGACTGCTTGTTATCAGATCAACATGCTGTATGCAACCAGAGAAGGGAATTTTCTCTGTTTAGGGGAAAGCCAAGCCATCTGGGTTTAAACTACCCGAAGTTTTTCATGACAAGAGATGAGGTCAATGTTGTGAAATGATAAATGGATGAAGGTGAATGTCTGTATCAAATGATTATCAGGTTCTGAAGACTAAGGAACTCATCAGAAATAGAGGTAAAACTGCATTCCATTTCCAGAGATGATAAGTGTTGCTGCTTTAACAAAAGAGAGCTGAGAAAGGGACAATTAGGTTTGTGTTTATGAGCTGCCTTGTTAATGAATGATCTTTCACCAAAGGACCTGTTGAAAAGGAGCTTTGCATTAAATTTTGGCTCAGTTGTATATTTACAAATGTAATGTGTCTGCCTCTGTGTGTGTGTGTGTGGTGGGGGCGGAGGGGAGATGATTTCTTTATTTCTCCTATCTGCATAGTGTTAGTGAATTATTCTATCTTAATCTCTTAAGATCTCAGAAAATGGGGTAATATTTAAATGAATTTGGAACTCCACATGCAAAAATATTGTTTTTCTCTTCAGCAATATTGTTACATTTATAATGTTTAAACACAGAGTTTGGGTTTTGCATACTTTTCCCAAATAGTATGAAAATTCTCCATACAGCATTTCCTTTTTTTGGTACTCTTGCCTCTGGTGGAAATAGTGCCTTTCCCCGAAAGTACAGCTTACTGCTAATAAGACCTTGCTGTTTTGAAGGTAAAGAGTGAATCTGAAGAAAAAAGATGCATCAGTTGGAATTCTGAAGTGATCCTTACATTGATTACGTTCAGAAGGGTGGTAGGTTCATTTATATCTTTGAGTAACATTTGGAGGTATCTGCCTTCATGAGAGCTATCAGAAATCCTTTCCAAACATATAAACTCAAGACTCGCATTCTGACTCACTTGCTTTTCAGAGGATGCCGCAAAGTTCCCCCTAGCTGAAAGGTTCAGTGATATATTGCCATGACTTTTGCAGGGGTTTAGGATTATGGGGCCCAAGTTGTCATAGTTATTATTGTTTCCCAAACATTTGTAGTACTTGATAAAGTTGAGTAAGGCTAGATGGACAACTGTTTCTTTATTTGTAAGTTTCCAAGGGATCCACTGCAGTATATGAATTTCAAAGCACCTAGGCTACCATGAGGCTAGTTGACAATTTTATATTTAAACTGGAAGGTAGGCTTATTTAGCAAACAGATAATGTCAGAAATAACAACTAACACTTATGAAATACTTTATTTGCTGGCACTTATCGAAGACTGCATCATTTCATTTAATCTTCACAAAAATCTTTTGAAGATTTTTACCCCCTCCCCCCATTTTACAGATGAGGAAACTGAGGCTAGAAGATTTAGTAGCTTGTAAAGGTCATATTTTAGTAAATAGAGGAGCTGGAACTCACTCTCACCTGCCTCTAGAGCACATGCCTATAGTCAAGTGAAACAGGCTATTTTCTAAGTTAAAGATGTGAAAAAGCAAGGAAAAAAATAGAACGATTGTTGAGTTATTTGACTTTTTGGCATTGCTCGAGTTATTTTGCTTTTTTTTTTTTTGAGTCTTTTAGGAGTTCGGTTAGCTAACATTTGTTAATCACATTATATGAAAGGAAAATCTCGTTATGATTTCAGTTGACCTGCAGGGAGCTTTCGTTGTGAGCTAGTTTTATGTATGTATGTTAAGAGGGTATGTAATAGTCAAAACTGTACTTTGGATAAAGAAAATAGTCATATTTAGTTTGTATTGGTCCAGCCTTTTGGCAGAAAGCTACCTAAAGCTGAGTATAAGCTCATATCTTATTTCATAACACGTACTAAAAAAAAGCTAACCTCAACGTATGCTTAAAAAAGACATAAAATGTTACAGTTGAGAGGAAATAGGTGGCACAAAGTCCTGCATATAATTACAGTGTAAAAGCTAGAAAAATCCCACAGAATCAACTTGGCCTGATTTAAACTTTTAAGCTCTGAAATGTTTCAAAGGTGGAATGAACTCTTTCTGTGGGAATTTTGAGGATGACAGCTGATGCAGTGGCCACGGCGAGCAGAACTGAATACTTTTATTCTCATTTATCCTTGTCTGCCTGGACCTCCTCTTGCCAGCATCAGTTGTGGTCCAAGAATAACCAGTTTGTCAGCTGCTGATGGATATTATTTTAAAGTGTGTGGGTTCAACTGTTCAAGGGGGAAGGTGAGAAGTTGGACTATTGTCCCGAAATCTAGGGAAGCGGGTAGACAGTTTGGATTAAAGATGCAAGCGCTTCATTGTTCAGTTAGAAAGCAAAGCACAGCTTTTCCTTGTCTTACAAAATGGTCTTTTGTGGGGCTGGGGAAGGAAAAGACTTATTGCTGTTTTGTGTGGTGTTTTTCCCTTTCTTGCTAGAATTATTTTTCCCGTAATGCCTAGAAAAACATGTTGGTGCCTTACGTGAAGTACAGCTGATAAGAGCCAGCCCGTCTCAACTAATGAATCGAAAGTGGTCCTCTGAATCTTTTGGGCATCCCCCAATCCATCCAGTGAACCTGAGGTTGTAGTACCTCTGCTTCTCACCCCTTTTCCACCTAACCGTAACATAGAAGGAAATGGCAAAAGCCAGTGAGTTCGGCCCACTACTGGAAACCCGAGAAAACTTGGGAGGCTGGGACTCAGAAAACAGAAGTCAGTCCGAGCTTAGTTTGGCATACATTTTATTCAGCAAAAAACATTATTCTGAGGTTTAAATTTCCTCTTTTAAATCCAGAGGTGCAATTTAGAAATGGACCCTCTGCTCATAAAAAACAACGTGAAATTTGGTGTTACAAGAAGTGGGGCTCCACCTTGCTTGGAGCCAACCAAGGGGTGCACACAGAGGGGGCTTTGTCTGCTGTCTTCTACTTTTAATCACAAAATCCTCTGTCACTAAACAAGCAGCTACCAGCATCTTTGATTCTCTTGGGTACTTTCTCTCTATAAAAGCCTCATGTTTTTTATTGTTCAAATTAACTGGCTGAAGAATAGTTATCTATTAACTGAACAAGTGTAAGGCACGTGTTTGAGGATGAGGGAGACAGCGGTGCATCAGGATTCAATTCCCTGTATGTCTGCGTGTGTGTGTGTGTGTGTGTGTGTGTGTGTGTGTGTGTGTGAGAGAGAGAGAGAGAGAGAGAGAGAGAGAGAGAGAGAGATTGTGAAAGAGAAAGAGAGTTGGAGAGAGGGAGATTGAGGAAGGTGAAGGAAGGAGGGAGGGGAAATATAAAGTAGTCTCGATGTGTTCAGAGAGCTATGCTTCATACATGCACATATGAATAGGTTGCTACAATTTTTTGAAAATTGTTTTGTATCATTTTTAGACTGGATAGTGGATGCTCACTAAGGCAATGATCAATAACTAATTTAGTTAGAGAAGACTCTTGAGAGTCCCTTTGGACTGCATGGAGATCCAACCATCCCATCCTAAAGGAAATCAATCCTGAATATTCATTGGAAGGACTGATGCTGAAACTGAAACTGCAATACTTTGGCCACCTGGTGCTACGAACTGGCTTATCTGAAAAGACCCTGATGCTGGGAAAGATTGAAGGCTGGAGGAGAAAGGGATGACAGCGGATGAGATGGTTGGATGGCATCACCAACTCAATGGGCATGAGTTTGAGTAGGCACCGGGAGTTGGTGATGGACAGGGAAGCCTGGTGTGCTGCAGTCCATGGGGTCACAAAGAGTCTGACACGACTGAGTGACTGAACTTAACTGAACTGAACTGAACTAATTTACAGCATCATACTGACAAATTCTCCAATACCAGCTCAGAGACGATTATTATCATTAGAACTTTCTTGAGGCTCGTAAAAGTGGAGCAAACATCCTGAAGTTATATAGTTACTAAGAAACAGACCTGCAATGTGAAAACAGTGTTTTCTCTGCTAAACCAACTTGCTTTTGCAGGTTGTTTACTATTTCCAAATGTCTACAGATCCCTCCAAGGGCTTCAGAGAGTTATCTCAACCTCTGCAAAGCTGACATAGGCTCACTCTAGAGAGTAGTTAGAGTAATTTTGTCTTATAACACAAACCAAGTCTGGACTTGGAGGGCCCTTCAGGGGAAGATGCAGTGCAGGCAGCTATTGGCTCATATCATATCATTTTGGCAAAGTGCTTTAGCCCTGGCATCAGACAGGCCTGGGTTCCAATACTGGCTCTGTTGTTGTTTAATTGCTAAGTGATGTCCAACTCTTTTGCAACCCCATGAACTGTAGCCCACCAGGCTTTTCTGTCCATGGGATTTTCCAGATAAGAATACAAGAGAGGGTTGCCATTTCCTTCTCCTGGAGATCTTCCCAACCCAGGGATTGAACCCTTGTCTCCTGCATTGGCAGGTGGATTCTTTACCACTGAGCCACCTGGGGAACCTGGCTCAGTCACTTGCTGCTGGTGAACTCAGGAAAGTTTTTTCACCTTTCTAAGCCTCCATTTCCTTATCTGTAGAGTGGGATGGCTGTCATTAACAAGCTCATAGACTTGCTGTGAGAACTGAATGAACTAGAACATTTAAGACTTGGTCCAAAGCTTGGCATATAGTCAGAACGATTCATTATTGTTATTGTTGATAATGATGTTAATGTATAAATTCTGATTTCCTCACATGGAATTAGAGGCAAATATTCATTAGAACAGAGAGAAAAGGGGGGACTTCCCTGGTGGTCCAATGACTAAGACTCTGCTCCCAATGTAGGGAGCCCAGGTTCTCTCCCTGGTCAGGGAACTAGATCCCACATGCTGCAACTAAGAGTTCGCATGCTTCAAGGAAGATCGAAGATCTCGCGAGCTCCAACACCTCCCAGTGCAGTCAAATAAATTAAAAATATTCTTAAAAAAAAAGAAAGAAACCCTATGGGCTCATTAAAAAAGAAGGAAAGAAAAGAGAGGGAAGGGAAGCCGATGGAGAAGAGACCTAGGCATAATGATGCCAAGCCCACCCGTCATTATGAATGGACAGGGCTAGGTCAGTAACATTTTGTGGGGTTTTCTGTCCCTCCAGACTTGGACTAGGTTGATCTGAGCTGCTTTCTTATTGCTCCAGTGGTCTGTGAGCCCTGCTGTAAGTTTTCCCCTTGCTCTCCATTAAACACTAAAAAAACTTTCCATGGAAGAGGGGCCTCGTTTTTCTGCAGAGTATTTACATCTCTATGCTTGTGGGGTCACCTTCACTTGTACTTTTGTTGGCAGAGGGATAGGGTTGGGACTCAGGAGCGCTGTAATTCTGGAAAAACTGCCTCGTGGTCCTGGCATCATGGTGATTTTCCTGGACTGCCTTGTACAAGTCTCTCAACCCTGTTCCCAACCTGAGTAGGTTTTTGCTGCCTACTTACTTGTGTGCTCCGCTGCCCCATTCCCATCCCATTTTAAACATGCTTTCTTTTCATTTCAAGGTACCAGTCTTCATAGTGTGCACCACCACTAAACTGTGTTTTAAGTGTGGGAAACCAGGCTGGGGAAAGAGAGCCCTTTCCCAGATGAAGATTCAGATATAGTGAGGGCAGGAGAATAGGACATCATAGGAAAAGTCAGGCAACACAAAGTGATGGAAAATAAACCAGTTAATACAAATTCATTGAATAAATAAAAGATATCAGTTTCTCGCACCCTCTTCTATGGCACTTGGGTCCAACTGATAGTCTGTTAAATCCTTTACGCTATAAAAGAATACCAGTAACATCACCTTTCATGGCACCAGGAGGTCAAGTGTGCTTGTTGAACTTAGTTAAGATCAGCAAAATGAGCTGGGTGTATATTTTAAGACCTCCTGATTCCCAGTTTTAGTTCTATAAAACATCATTCAAAGCACTAGGGATAACAGGTTATAAATTCAATAATATTATTCTTTCTTCCTTCTTTTCACACTTCATTCTCACCTTCCTTTTTTGCCTTTTCTGTGTTTGAAGCATTGTGCTGGTTGGGCACCTTGGGGAGGCAGATCAATAGTACAGATTCTTGCCCACAGTGGAATGCAAGAGAAAAACGCATGCATGGATAAGTTTTGGATTCCATTTTGGGGCCATCTCTCTCCTCTTACCCACAGTGATACCTTGCTCTGCACTGTTGCTTGACCCATTTAACAAGTTATTCAGTTTGACAGATACTGTTATGGTAGTATGTATTCTCAGTGGTAGCACACATTTTTTTACAACAATCAAAATTGTACGACCCACCTTAAAGCAAGTGTACCCCTGTGCCGGGACCCCCAGACTTGCAGAGGAGTTTCAGAGCCCAAGTTAATATGCTAAGTCACTTCACTTGTGTCTGACTCTTTGTGACTCTATGGACTGTAGCCCACAAGGCTCCTCCGTCTATGGGATTCTCCAGGCAAGAATACTGGGATGGATTGCCATTCCCTTCTCCAGAGGGATCTTCCCGACCCAGGAATTGAATCCGCATTCTTTTATGTCTCCTGCATTGGCAGGTGGGTTCTTTACCGCTAGTGACACCTGGGAAGCTGTTGATAGAACTTGGCAATAAAATAAATAGCAAAGATGAGAGTTGGGGTGGATTGAAGGGAATTTTGAGAATTCTAGCCAATGTTATGCACAGTATAGGAAGAGAAAAGGTCATGGAGGTGGATGAGGGATAATAAGTTTAAAACTGAACTGTGCTTGAAGACCTTCCAATTAGGAAAACCTAGTAGGCTTTTCAAAATGTGGATCTTGATAGTAATAGAGACATCATCAGGACTAGAAGCCAGTCTGTTAACTGTTTGCATTGAAATAAGTTTCAGAACTTTGGGGATAAATTATTTGTCTTTGGAAGGGGTCCAAATTGAGATTTCAAGAAATTAGCCTATAATAGTAAATAGAAGAAGGGCTATATTTAATAGAAGGTTAGGAAGGGAGAAGCCAACACCTGAGACTGAGGTATAGTTACAGAAGGAGAACCAGTAAAGTGCAGGCCAAGATAGAAGATGTTTGAAGAAGAGGAAGATCAGTGGTATTAGATCTTGCAGAGTTAGACTGGACCTTCTGGGAGAACATCAAGAATGGAACTTTCTCATCATCATCTTGAACTATTTGAAGCAAACACAATGGTGCCCAGGTTCCTAGGACCTGTTGCTCACTTTCCCATGGAATAGAATTGATCATAGATAGAATTTGGTGGAACCTGGTTTGAGAGAAATACCAAGATTGCTCTAGGGATTTTGAAAATTTAGTGCAAAAATCACACATTTTCTGAATGTAAAGGTTTCAGCAAAAGTGAATACCACATGACATTTTCAAAGGTCCCCAAACAAAACTAATTTCATAAATAAAAATAATAGACTTTGGAAATGTCTTTGGAATGTTTCTATAGTTACGTGCAAAATGGACAAAGCTACATGGAGGCATTTCTTATTATGAATCAGAGCAACAATATCAAAGAACTTGGCTAACATAAAATCTTACCATTATAAACTTTCAAGTTTGCTCTATGAAACTGTTAATGGTGCTTTAAAAATATTATGATATAATTTAACCCTTTAGTTAGATCTTCAGGAAAAATATTTTCTTTTTTCACTAAATTTTTGATGTCTGTTTCATCACTGAAGGAGACCTGTGGAATGGCAGCCTTGGTGTCTTAAATTATGAGTTCAAGTCTCCCCAGGGCCACCTTGTAGCTGTGCATAACTGGGCAGCCACCTTGGTCTCCCTGAGCCTAAGTTGTGGGTAAGTCACAATGGTATTTCTGCCCTTTGGCTTCATTTCTAAAGAGAAATCGTAATGGAGACCCCATCTGTGGGTTGTAGCCATTGACTGAGGCGAAGTGTATGGGTTAAATACACTAGTGTTTGTGAAAGACCTCTGTATACAGTGTAAGTGGAACTATTATTATTAAGGGCCAGAACTTGAAGAGAAGAAAGTGAAGTGTATGCTATAAACCAGTTTTTAGCGCATACTTTAGTGAGTATATTTTTTAGCAATGATAGTGTAGTGACTCCTATATCTCCTTTAATAGTTGTACACCTTTGCATGAGTTGCCCAATATTTCTGTATCTTGACATCTTTATTTTCATCATAGGGCTTTTGTCAGAATTGTGAGTCAAAACATTTCTTAAGTCAAGATTCTTAAAACAGGGTCTGGAACGTGGTAAGCACTTCAGAAATGATAGCCCCAGTCTACCAATGCAGGAGACGTAAGAGACATGGATGGGTTCAGTCCCTGGGTGGGAAAGATCCCCTGGAGGAGGGCACAGCAACCCACTCCAGTATTCTTGCCTGGAGAATTCCCATGGACAGAGGAGCCTGGGTTACTACAGTCTATGGGTTTGCAAAGAGTCAGACATGACTGAAGTGACTTAGTAGACTGCAGACACGCCACCATCTAAATGCTATGCAATTACTGCCTATCCCAGACTTCTAAGAAGTGCTTAGATAGATGACTACAAGACTTCTAAATCTTCTAAGAAATGATTAAATGGACTACTGCTTTTATTTCAGTGTATGGCCAATTCCTATGATGTGTTTACTCTGAACTTCTATCAGGGCAGATGATGGAACTTTAGTAGAGGTGACTGCTATCTTTTCCGTAAAAGATAGAAAACCTGGGACGTATTGGGGCTTAGCAAGATGGCTGCTTCTCTGTTTCTCATTTTCAGAAGTCTACCTGTTTAGTATTCATCTCCTGACGGCTAATCAAAACATTGCTTTCACAGTGAGGCCGACCTGTCCTTTGCGGCACTGCCATTGAATGAGGAAGTGGAAGGTGGGAGGCAGAAATGTAAAACTAATTACTGAGTGGCACCACTGAGACTGATGCTTCAGAAGCCTCTCCCTTTAATTAGATTAATTTATTTATATTTTTTAAAAATTTAATAATTTTGTATGCTTAAATATTTATTTTTGGCTGAGAGGCATGGCTTGTGGGATTTTAGTTCCCCAGCCAGGGCTTGAACCCATGCCCTCGGTAGTGAAAGCACAGATTTCTAACCACTGCACCACCAGGCAGTTCTCCCCCTTTTAAAATGTGCAGAGCCCTGCTGTCTGCCCAGCCCCAGTCACTCTGTGGGTGTTCGCGGTGTAGCAAGTGATCCTACATTAACTAATGTGACTGGATTTGGACTTGTAGACCCTCCACGTTCACAGAGCTTTGTGTGTTTTTGACCAGCTGTCTCATCAACTCTTCTAAGAATCTACCTCTTCTCTTTGAGAGCATGTTCTGTGTAGTAATGTATGTGGTTAACTTGGGCAGATTTATCTTAGGAGATGAGGTCTTCAAGTGTAAGAACCTTGTCCCCTCATCTCTGGAAGCCCCATAGCTTCAGCGAGAGGTCCGTAACCTTGGGACTTGAGTGGGAGTCAGGCTGGAGTTTCCTGTTTATAATTTGGGTTGTTAACACTCGGGATCGCTACCCCCCAGAATGGAACTCCAAGTTCCAAAACAGGATTCTCCCAGTGAGTTTGTCACAGAAGGTCAACCCCATCTATAAAAGACATCCTAAGTAATCATTGCAAGAACACTTTTTTTCTTCCTTTGAAAGGAATGTACTCCCATTTGAGAACTAAAATCATATAGACATTAAGTCCTACTTTTATTTGTGACAAAAGGAACATTCTCTCGTATAGAAATACTCTGCTGCCTTGTAGGCGACAATGCAGGAGGTGCCTGAGAGGGGAGGATCCAGGATTATCTCAGTTCTGTTTTCAAAAATCACAATGAAAAATGCCTTGGACCCCCTTGGCTGCCATTCCCATCTCTTCCTCCCCCTTTCACTGAGGCTAACTCCGAAACCTGGACACAAGCCTCAGTGTTTATATTAGGTTTTGGATGTTAGCTCCCTTGGCTTCTGGGAGCCGACTCTGTTGAAAATTATGTTTTTCTTTTAAGGACAAAGGCCTTATTGTATGTACACGTCGTGCAGTGTAATGAGGTTTCTGTTTTGTGTTTTTTTTAACGTTAGGTAATGGGCGGGACTAACCCAGATCTGGCAAATGAGAAGTTCAAAGGTCTATACCCTGAGTGGCAATTTGAAGGTTTCACGCAGGTAACTCAACCAGAGAAAGTGAAACGGCGGGACAAGTGGCATCTCCCCTGACCAGAGCATGTCCCCTGAATGCCCTGCTTTGATGGAATAACCATAAAACGGCTGTGGGAGAGGACCTGCAACATAAGTGATGAAACCCCAGGGACACTTCAAAGAGAATGACAGGGACAGTAAAAATCACGGAGATAACAATCCTCACATTTTCACTTAAAAAGCACGTGTTTCCAAAATAACTCTTGTACTCTTGGTCAAGTAAATAGGTTTTGGCCAGATGGTTTTTTCATGGCCGCAAAGGCTGCAGGCGTAGGCTGAGCGTCTTATTTTGAGATGCCGTGCAGTGGGCTCTCTGGTTGTGCTGCTGGCCTCTGCAGCTGTGGGTGACCTCAGAAGACTATTTCCAGGAGAGGTGGAGCTGGTGCTCTGAAAGGAGGCAGGAAAATTAGGAGGCCCGAAACTGTTTTTACATTTACTTAGGTCTCACTGAGAGGCATTTTTAGCATCTTTGTCTTAATTTTTTTCCCTTCTCTCTGTAAAACAAAATTTTTTGAACCTGTCCTCTCAGGTTCCTCTTGGAGGCAGATGTGCAGACTATAGCATTAGCAATAAGGTTCCTTTCCCTCCTCACTGCTTTCCTTTTAGGGAGCAAAGCAATGACATTTGCCTTCTTTTCTGTATTTATTCCTAGAACTTCTTACTAAAAAATATTGGGGGATTCCTTTTCCATTTTATTTTCTAATTGAACAGACCTGTTTGAGGCAAGTTATGACAACTGCTTCCTGTGGGTTCAGAGAGCAGGGCTGCATCTGGTCAGTGTCTTGTGAGACTTGCCACATCTGCCTCCAGGAGAGCCTTGCTGTGCTGTTTGACTGCCTGTGGGCTTTCCAGGTGGCATAAGTAGTAAAAAACCTGCCAGCCAATGCAGGAGACATAAGAGACATGGGTTCGATCCCTGGTTTGGGAAGATCCCCTGGAGGAGGGCATGGCAACCCTCTCCAGTATTCTTGCCTAGAGAATCCCATGGACAAAGGAGCCTAGTGGGCTACAGTCCAGAGGGCTGCAAAGAGTCAGACACGATTGAAGTGACTTAGCACGCATGCACTGCCCCTGTACCTCTCAGAAATTCATGAATTCTAGAGGCTCTCACAGCCTGCTGGATCTCTCCTGAGTTGTGGATTTATAGAGCGAAAACAGTAGCATCAGGACATTCACATCCTCATGTTTCTAGGTCTCAGGGGGAAGCTGTTTTCCTGAATGGGAAGAATAATCAGATATTCTCCCACTTGAGAGCTGCTATTCCATGTTCCTGGGTTTATGCTCCTTGAGGGAAATGGGCCTGTTAGAATTGAAATGAGGCGATTTCCTGTTTTCAAGCACATGTGAAACAGGGGTTCCAGCACCCTGTGGTACCCACCAGAGCTCAGCTTGCATTCTTATTAGCACAATAGGTGAGCACCCAGATGGAAAGTCCTTTGCCTTAAGAGGTGACTCAGTCAGAGTCTGGGGAATAGCTGGATGGCAGGGAACGGGGCAGGAGCCTGCTTTTTGGGTAGGTGTCTTTAATTAGTTCCGAAGTGGCGTCTGCTGGAGGAACTGGCGCTTCTTCCTTCCTTCTAGGATGAGCACATACCAGATAGCAGTGACCTCCTTTCTCTTGTGGCTGCCTGTGTGCATGTAGGGAACTAGTTAGGGTTTATTAAAATATGTGATTTTTTTTTTCTGTTTCGTAAAATTGTACACTGGGCAAAGGCAAAGAGACATTTGATTAAAGTACTTTACACACCACTTGGCCAAGTTATAGAAACAGCTTCCAGATTTTGGATGTTTGCTGTTGACCTATCAAAACAACAATTTCTTACAGTTCAACCTAATATGTACTTTAAGCACCTCGAGAATTTTTCACTGGAGATACTTATCCTGGCAGGTTATTGCGATGTATCTTAATGAGGGGACCTTTAAATTCAGGGTAAACTGACACTGGGTTCACAAACTAAAAATAAAATGTGTTGATATGGTAAAACATAACCCTTCTTCATCTGAGCCCCCAGCTCTGAATTAATGGGTTCTCCTGCACATCCTCAGGATGCCTCTGATTGTGGTGGGGGAGGGGAAGGGAGGAAACAACACCCACCTTGGTACCAATGAGAGGGGCACATGGTGACCTGCAGGAAACGTGGGAACCAAATTGCAGGACTGAAGTAGGAAAATGATTGATGGTTATTAAACACAGCACATATGTACTGAGCATTTATGTTAATAATGGCCCGAGGCGCTGTGAGATTGGAAAAAAAACTTTTCCTGCATGAACAAAAGAGATTAAATTATGTTCCAGATAGTTTTGAAGTTAGATCTCTTTTATTGCTTTCAAGTTCTTTGAAAATTGAAGAACGCATGCAGGCCATAGGTATTAACTCTTGGTTGGAGTATCTGATTAATCAGAACAAATTATTACTCTTTGACTGTGCTGGATGGCATATGTGTATATGCACATGTATATATGTATTGTATATGTAGGTATTTGATGTCAAGTTTGGGTCATGTATTTAGTTTGCAAATGACTTTTTCTCATGAGAGAGTCTCAAATAAAAGTGTGAAAATGTGACTGAACCAGAGGTTGACCCTTAGAGCATAGCTTTGAGCACTGGTGACTAAGGACTCACAGTTGCATTCTCATCACTGGCAGCCTCTCCTCCTCCTTGCTCACCCACTTCAGTCTGATGACTTGTCTTCTCTCACACAGTTGTAGGCCATTAACAGGTCAGTGGTAAGAATTTTCCTGCCTGGGCCCCAGCAGAGGTGACTCTCTGTTTTAATGTACATGAGAACCCCCCAGGGAGCTTGTTAAAAATGCAGATTCTAAGGTTCTATTCCAGAGATTCTGACTCAATAGATCTGACAGCGATCAAAGAATCTCCATTTTTTTTATTGCTATTGCTATCAACATCACCACCATTTTTGTTTTTTTAAGAATCTCCATTTTTAATAACCTCATCTGGTGACTCCATGCAGGAGCCAGTATTTGAAAAACTTTCCATCTGAGGTTAGGGGAAAGAGAAGGAAATATGAATATAACCATGAATATACGTCAATTCCCCAATGAAGCAACATGTTCTCTAGTGGTCAGGTACATTTGAAATTCTGTTACTGGTACCAAACTTACCCGTAGGTCAACTCATTTATATAACATTATTTTTGTGGACCTTTGCAGTTATCTTGTACATCAGCCATCTTTACTGAAGTGCTACTTTTTTCTCTTGTATCATCTCCTCTCTCAAGCCTCCTCTAGACACTTGATCAGAACTAGTCACTTGTTCTTTGAAGCCTTATATTGATTTCTCATATTATAATCCTTATTCCTGCCTACCCTGAAGTTTCATTAATTATTCACATGGCTGTCTCCCTACTGGACTTTAGGCTTCTTCAGGGCAGAAACAGTGTCTGATTCTTCTCACCATCACTGAAAACATTTTGCATGGCACCTTGCATTCTGTAAGTCTCAGTAACTATTTTATGAATCAATACCATGTTCTTACATTGGGGATAGCCTGACCTTCATCTCCCTCAAAGCCACCCTGTGAAGGAGAGAAGGCTTTCTCAAGAAACCTGTTTCACAGTTTAGACAATGAAGGCTCAGAAAAGTGAAACGAGACAAAGCTCACACCACTAATCAGTGAGAGTCAGGGCTACAATTCAAGTACGGGAATCGAGACCCATCCTGGGTAGACTCCACTGAGATGTCTCTCAGAATGCTTCCTGACCACAGGGGTTGAAAAAGCGCTCCAAGGGGGCGAGTGAGAGAGACCCAGAAAATAACTTCCCTGGGGATTATGTTTTTAACAGTCCTTGTAGTCCAGTGAGGTAGAGCCTTGACTGGCGCCTTTGGGTGGGACAGGCTGACCCTCTGGGTTGCTGTCAGCCTTCTCATGAGATGGATTCCCACAGGAATACACTCTGTTTCCTGTGGTCTTTCTGTGATGGGCAGCAGCTGCAGGGTGAAGCTGAGATGACGTTTGTTTGTTGCTTCTCCAGCCTGAGTCAACTAGATGTAGCAATTTGACAAAACAGCCAGGGTTTTATGACAGGCTTGCTGGGATCCAGCAGCATCTGGAGGAGCCAGAGGCAAGCTGTAAGAGCTGAGCGCCAGGTGAAGCAGGATTTATAGGTGCTCCCCACCCACACCTCTTCCATTCCCAAACCTCTATAATGGGAGCTATTTCCTTCTGATGGCAGCTTCCGCCCAGCAGGTCCCTTCCTCATCCGTAACAGACCCATTCTGGGAAATGTTTGTTCTTTCTGCTCTGTTGATGGCACCCAATTTCTGCCCACACTTTCCTCTCCCTAATCAGGGAGAGTAAAAAGTCAAGCTGACAGGGTTCTGATTTGTGTTACCTTCACATAATTCTGGTCATGTTTCTATTTTCCATACTTTTAATGAGAATCCCTTTTTTAAAAAAATTTTAAATGAGTCCGGCCTTCCATTGTTCCAGGGTTCCACCCTTATCATTTCCATCTTTATTATTTTTTTTTACCATGTTATTTTCTTTCTCTGTTATTAGCCCAGCATTTCCATGATGTCACCACTCTCCAGGTTTTGTGTCTTGTTTTTCTCAGTTTCAGTTTTTAATTCTTGGTTCCAGCACGATAATGATACACATAAATGATTACAGCGGGGTGGTGGTGCTTCCTACACACCCCACGTGGGCCAGACAGTTGAGGGATGGACTGTCCAGTGGGGAGCTCTCTGACCTCAGCTGAGTTGGAAGAGTCAGTGGAGGCCAGAGGAGGGCCGTTTGTGATAATGACAAAGTGATCGAGAAAAAGATGGCTGGGAATAACTGAAGCACTAGCTAGAGCAGTGTCAGACACCCAGGTGGAGGTTTAGTAAATATTATTCACTAATGATGGTATGCTGATATCATTTAGCCTGGTGGAGAGAATGCCCAGGGGAACTTTAATGGCCTTCAAGTCTGTGGGAAGAAATATGATGTTGAAAGGACAGAGAGGAGTACAAATCTCAAAGTTGCAACATATCCTCAGCTCCAGCTTCTCCGCAGGCTGCTTGCTGCTTCTTGCTCACTTTCAGAATGAGCTCCAAGGTGGTTTGTAGGGTCTTGGCTTCCCTGCTTCTTGGCCAGTGCCTGCCTGTGAGCGCAAGCCACTTCCCTAGATCCCTGAGTCCTAGTTATCCTGCTGTAGATGAGATCACTCACGCTCCCAGCTTTGAGCCACATTTGTTGGGATCAGAAATTGAAAGCAGGGTCTGTCTATGGGCTCTGTTCTTTCCAGGGATTTGACTTTAGATTTTAGTTCAACTGAGAAGGAAAACCTAAAATGGGGGGTTTTCCTTTTCCTTTTCTTTTTAAGTCCTAGAGGTTTAATGTTCTCTTACCCCCAAACTCATCTTTAACACTTGCCTAGCCTTTGGCCACTGGTCTCTGTTGGGTCCGAGCTCCCTTAGGACACAGGTTCTGGACCTTTTCCTTGATGTTCTTAGATCTTCTAGGCAATCACCATTTTCCAGAGCTAGTCTGTTCCCTTGGAGAGGTAGCTTGGCAGGCATGGTGGTTATCAGCACTAGGGTAAGGAGTGGCCAGCAGTAGCCAGGCAGTAGCCAGGCAGTAGCCAGGCAGTAGCTCTCTCGTGAGCCTTAAATGGCCACACTGACAGCTGTGCTGAGGCATCTTGGTTGGTAGGTATCTGACATAGTGGCAGGTGCTGAGAGAAGGTGACCTCTGGTGGTCACTGGGTTAATGTAATAGTCTGAACCAGTGATCTTATACAGTCGTGTGCATCAGTGCCTGCGAGGTGTGTGTGTCTGCACTCATGCATATGTGTGTATAAGGACTAACACGTATAGAGTTCTCTGTGGGTTTATAAGAATTGTGTTTATTTGGCTACTCTTTCTTAGACCTTTTTATCCTGGGTCTTCCTTATCTTTTTGAACTTTACATATTGGAGGGTCCCAGGATTTGATCAAAACATTCTCTCTGTTTATAATCCTTCCCTAGGTGATTTTTATATAAATCCATGGCTTAAAAACATCTATATGCTGAAAGTTCCACATTTGTGTTCCCAGCTCCCTTACCCCTCAAGGCATGCGTGCGTGCTAAGTTGCTTCAATCATGTCCAACACTTTGCTTCCCTGTGAACTGTAGCCTGCCAGGTTCCTCTGTCCATGGGATTCTCCAGGCAGGAATACTGGAGTGGGTTGCCATGCCCTCCTCCAGGGGATCTACCTGACCCAGGGATTGAACCTGCATCTCCTGTGACTCCTGCATTGCAGGTGGATTCTTTTACCGCTGAGCCACCGGGAAAACCCTCACCCCTCAAGGACAGGCTTGTAAATTCAAACGTCTACTTGGCATCTCCACGTAGATGCTAGGAAGCATCTTAGACTTAAAATGGCCCAAGCAGAGATTTCATTTTCCACCTCTCCTCCAAATCTCATTTCTTCCAGCCAGCAGTATCAGTTGCACTGCTCCATCTTTTCAGGGCATCAACCATGATGTCCTGGATTCCTCTTTCTCTTATATCATATGTTCAATCTACTAGCATATCTTAATGGCAAAACCTTGACAATGTATCTGATAATTCCTATTTTCATGATTACTTTTGCCTCTGGACAGTGCATTATCAAGCAGTGGCCATCTGAAATGTATACATCCAGTTATTTCACTTATTTACAAAAATTCCCCCAATGGTTTCTCATCTGACTTGGACTGCAGTCTGAAGTCTAACTACAAGGCCCTGCAGGACCTGGCTTCTGATGCTGTCTCTGACTACCTCCCAGAGTATCCCCCCCTTTCGGTCTGCTACTCTTACGTGATCTCCAGCTCCCTCTCAACAAGGGTATCTGTTCTTTCCTGTTCCTGGAACGCACTTATCCAGTATATTTGTTGCTGTTGTTCAGTCACTAAGTTGTGTCTGACTCTTTTGCAACCCCATGGACTGTAGCCCTCAGGCTCCCCTGTCCATGGGATTCTCCAGCAAGAATACTGGAGCAGGTTGCCATTTCCTTCTCCAGGGGGTCTTCCTGACCCAGGGACCCAACACCGTCTCCTGCACTGGCAGGCGATTCTTTAGCACTGAGCCACCAGGGAAGTCCCATCCAATGTAGTTACACATTCTCATTTCTTCATCTGGCCTCTGGAGAAATGATTTCTTATTTGAGGGCCTTTTTTCTGACCCCTCACCCCTGAAGTACACACTCTGTCATTCTGTTCCCTTGTCCTGCTTTGTTTTCTCCATAGCCCTCATCAGTGTCCCTTGTATCTCACACATATTTGTTTCCTGAAGGTCTCCCTACTAGAATGTCAGCTCTGGAGGATGTGGACTCTCCCAGTCACGCTGTACCCCAGGGCCTGGGCCAGTGCTGGTCCCCTCCAGAGCATACCTGTGGGATGACTAAGTATATGCCATGTTTAATTTATTTACATTTAATTTTTTGGTTCAATTAAATTGAATTAGTTAGTTTTTAACTAATTCAGTTAGTTGTCTTTAATCTTTTGATTTAGTAATTTGAAGATAAAACTCATTCTCTTCCTCAAGGATAAGTTATGTATTTTCCTTTCTACTCTAAACTCCGCTTTTTCTATATTGACAGCTTGTTACTCCACATGTCAAGTCAGATGGTGGGGAAATTGTACCAATCACAGACAAAGCTGAAAAGCTATCTCCAATGAACCAACTAAAATCATAGTAAAATATATAATAAATAATAATAACTGTAAAATAAATGTGTGCTTTAGAAAAGTGGTTTTAAAAATAAGTATTACTGCTCATGGGCTTCCCCAGTGGCTCAGTGGTAAAGAATCTACCTGCAATGCAGGAGATGCAGGGGATGCAAGTTCAATCCCTGGAACAAGGAAAGATCTCTCAGAAGAGGTCATGGAGACTCATGCCAATATTCTTGCCTGGAGAGTCCCATGGACAGAGGAGCCTGGCAGGCTACAGGGTTGCAAAGAGTCAGACACGACTGAAGCGACTGAGCACAGCACTGCTCATATTTGGTGACATAATAATGACTGGTTTTGGAATGTAAATTAAAATTCAGTATGTTGGTATTTTACAATTTACTTAAAACATATGATGCAAGAAAGACTCGCAAAGGGTGTTAAACTTTACAGTTTCATAGAGCAAGAGAAAAGTGGCAAAGGATTTCCCGTAATACACATAAGAGGGGCTGCTTTTCTGTTGGTGGTGCCCAGCCATGTTGCTGCACCTACCTTGGAGGGCACTGGAATGGCATCATTGAAGGAGACCCCTTTTGTGGGTTATCAGATCCCAAGGGTCTAACATAGGTCAAATTGTCTCAGTGAGAGAATTGTATAACAAAACTTTTTGGAGGCTCATTCAGGGGCCCACGTATGGTCTGAAGAACCAGGAGGGTTAGAATGATCTCTGGGGGTTTATGGCAATGGAGTTTGGTTGAAACAGACCTTTGCCTCTTCTGAATTAACACATGACTGCCCCTGCGTCCACTCATGTTGCAACATGTGAGGTGCTTCTGCCGTGTTTATGCTCTGGCCCCTCTCCCTCTTGGACTGGAATCTCTTCCAGGGCAGAGGATGGATCTGATTCATATGTTCTGTTCTCAGCAAAAACCTGGCACAGTGCCTGGCCCACCACAGGGGCTCAACAATGTCTGTTAAACAAACCCATGCATTTTTAGTCAGATAGGTTTGAATTTGTGGAGCGAACATTTAACCTGCGGAAAAATCCAAGTCTGTAGCCACGATGTCGCATTTTCTAAAGGCTGTTTGTCTTCTGTTGACATTTTTGTCCTATTTAAAGCTTTGGAGAAGCTGTCTTAAGATGAAATCCTTAAGAGAAACTAATGACGAAGGGTAATAATCATGGCCAATCATGTCTTTTTTAAAATAGGGCATGTGTTGTGAATCCTTTCAGCAACAAGTTTATGTTGAAGATGTTTTATGGATGAACAGTCACTTTTATTTCTTCATAACACCTTAATCGGAAATGGATTATATGCAAAATTGGCATTCATTGATTGTTTCATGAGTTTGAAAGTGGGAGCCAGTGAATTAAAATTACATTCTAAACCTATGAAATAAATCTGTGGATTCTCCAGTTCTTTCTGACATCTACATGTGGCCCTTGGGGAAGACTTGGTGACGGGAACATGCTGTTAATGGCCCTGGTGAATGAGTCAGACCATCCCCAGCTCACAGGCTTGCTTTCGGATGGGGGATGCTGTCTGAGACTCACTTTCTCAGTTTTGTGAATTTCCATCTGGCCAGAGGGCTCCTGTCCCCTTGTTCCTCTGCCTGACATTCCTCGGGCTAACTGAACACCCTCTGCCATCAGCACCAGAGTGAATATAGCCCAGGAGCAGGGATATTTTCAGCACCTGATGCATCAGACAGCCTTCGCCGTTATCCGCAGGCAGGATGGCAGGAACCAGCTCTAACGCCTGCCATCCCAGGGGTCCCTTTGAAAGCCTCTGTGATTGCTGGTGGTCAAGGTCAATTGTACAGATGTCTTTAAAAGTGTCTCACTAGTGACCAGAAAGTTACTTTGTCAAGATGACAGATGGGCTGTGAGCAGTTGCTCTGCCCTGCCTGTTCCCTGTGATGTCAGCTCCATTTACTTGTCAAGGTTAGGTATTTTTGTAGCTCCCCACAGCACGTGGACTTTCATGGGCGACCTGTGAAAAATCTTCTGTTCGCTTCTGTGAAAAATCAGCTCAGTGGCTTGCTGTTGACCCACAGGAATGAGGGGCGAATGAGGACCTGGTGAGTCCCACTCACTGTGGGTAGAAGATGCAGGCAGGAGATACCTGCTGACAAGAAGGTGACAGTCCTCCAAAGCTGGTCTTGAGAAGTGGTTTGTCACCACCAAATGCCCTGGCAGGACACAGCCGGGGCCTAAGACATTCACTCAGTTTCCATGTTTCAGATGCGTTCACTCTCCATTGCCCAGATAATCATCTATGTGTACAATTAAAAGGGTCCTTTGAGTTCGCAGTTTCTTTAGGTAGCCAGGGAGCCCAGCTTGTTATATTGTGGTGAGTCAGAAAAGGGGCTGCTGAAATAATATCTCCAGGTAGCCTTCCTTAACACCATACAATGAGCTTTCTCATGGAAGTCACTCTGATTTTATTGTTGTCTTTAACTCCTGAACCCTCACACCTTGCTTCCTCCAGTGCCCCTACTGGCCTAGGCAGCACCTGGTCCCAAGACTGAGAAGCCTGGCTAATGCCTCTGATGATGCCCTCTGATGAAGATCCCGCTGGTCGTTGGGGTTGGACGCCCCATCTTCTTGCTAGTTCAAAAGAACTCACTGGAAAGGCATAAAAATATTCTTAGAATCTCACCCACTCTCCCTTTTTTTGTCTTTTAGGGGAGGGGATCAGAGAAGAAGCTAATTTATTACTTGTCATGTGCTGAAGGGGGCCCGTAGTGTAAAATAGTCAAAGATGTCGGGAAAGGCAACTGGGCCACTTGTATAAGAGACTGTGTTCCTTTGTAGCCTCTGTTCCCCTTCACCCTGGGAAGCGATGACTTCTTCCCATAGTGGCAGTCTGTGGATGCTTTCTCTGCAGCCCCAACTTCATCCTACATCCCAGCTGTTTGAATCCCTTTTGATTTTGAGGAGAAAAAGGTAGACTCAGGAATTGTTGTTGTTGTTCAGTCTCCAAGTTATGTCTGACTGTTTGTGACCCCATGGACTGCAGCACGCCAGGCCTCCTTGTCTCTCACCATCTCCCGGAGTTTGCCCAAGTTCACGTCCATTAAATCGGTGATGCCATCCAACCATCTCATCCTCTGACACCCTCCTCTGCTTCTTCCTTCAATCTTTCCCAGCATCAGGATCTTTTCCAGTAAGTCAGCTCTTGACATCAGGTGGCCAAAGTATTAGAACTTCAGCTTCAGCATCAGTCTTTCCAGTGAATATGGAGGGTTTATTTCCTTTAAGATTGACTGGTTTGATCTCCTTGCTGCCCAAGGGACTTTCAGAAGTCTTCTCCAGCACCATATTTTGAAAGCATCAATTCTTTGACCCTCTGCCTTCTTTATGGTCCAACTCTCACATCTGTACGTGACTACCGGAAAGACCATAGCTTTGACTAGACAGACCTTTGTCAGCAAAGTGATGTCTTTCCTTTTTAATACGCTATCTAAAACTTGTCATAGATTTATCATTTGACTTGGGAATGTGGACCACATAAAGGATGCTGACAGTCACTCCTTTCAGGTCACATACCTGGCTCCTGTCCTCTGGCAGAAGACAATGCAGTCAGTCCACCCTCTGATTTTCCAGTCTGCTTCTGGGAGCCTGAGTGGTGTCACAGAGCTACATCTGTGACACGGTGCCCTGCAGTCAGTCACTGGCTGCTTTGTGCTCAATCCATTCCAGTTACATTAATGTGGTGCTGCCAGCAGATCTCTTGCTTATACGATGTACAGTCTAATAAAAACCAGGCAGTGCTACTTTCTTTGGGCTACTATTTTTATTTGGTGGTTATTTCTTTTGTCTTCTGCCTTCTCTAATGCTTTGGTTCTATTTCAAAATATGATTAAACAGAATGAGGAGCTGTTTGACACTGCCCTGTTCTAAATCAGAGCTGTACTTGAGTGGCTGGGACAGTCTAATGGCTTATTTCTCTTTGTTCTGAGAGGTCCTTGAAAAGCCCCCACCCCCCCAAAAAAAAGCCAGACCTAAATCTTTAAACAGTTTAGGACCCCCAAACAATCCCCCAACAAACTAAAGCCCATTAAAATAGAATTGAAATGTTAAGTAAGTTAAATATAAAAAGGGCCTCCTTATTAATCCCCTGCTGCTTCTGCTGGCACGTGTCATATTTTCAAGGTACAGTATCAGGAGAACACTGTCATTTAGTGATGTATTAGGGCCATATATCATCAGAACATCGTCCTGGTAGAGGATATGGGCACTAAAAGACATGATTCTGGCCAGACAGAACAACAGGGGGTCTTACTTCTTTTCTCCAGCCCCTTGCACCCCCTCTGCCTTTTTCTTTAATCTCCCTCTGTTTTGTGTTGCAGAGAAGTGAATTTCTTCATGGGATATGACTTGTTGCAAAATAATCGGAGGGCCCCAGTGGACTTCATAAAGTCTTTTAAATGGCTGGGCTTCAAGGGCAGCTTTGTTCAGAGTTTGAGCCGTTAGCTGGGCCAGGGAAGGCCGCCTTTGCCAGGGTCCAGGTCTCTGGGGTAAAGGCTTGCCGAGCCTAGACTAGAGGCAGAAAGAATAACACTCCCAGATGGAATGCGATGAATTGTGAGATGTTTTGCAAGATGCTTTCACATTAAGTCTCCAAAAGTATATTCTTGCAAGATGCTTTCACGTAAAGACTCCAAAAGTATGGCTGTGGGATGCTGCCAGTGTCCTGGGAGAGGAACACTCTGTCCCTGCACCCCCAAATCACGAAAGAAACCAGAGGACTTGGAGGATTTTGGTCCAGGCTCTGGTTTGACTTGCAAATGACAGGGCACTCAGAGACTGATACTTGTTTTGAGTTTTTAAGTCAGAGACTTAATCTATTTTTCCTAAAAGGCCCTGTTTTTACTCTTGTGTTCAAAACAGAATCATAAACTAAGGTTTGTAATGGTCTTAAAATGGGGAAGTGCTTAACAAAGACACGCATTTAAATGTGTTAGCTGCAAGGAAGAGATGGCTCATCTTAGCCTCTAAACCAGGCAAGCTGGTATAGCAATGAAATCACCGACTCTGATTTCAGCAAGTCCTGGGTTTGAATCTCTGCTGCAGCTACGTGAAGCTGGGTGAGCCATTTAACCTCTCTGAATATACACAACTACATATAAAATGGATATCTAAGGAAAACCTATTGTATAGCAGAGGGAACTCTACTCGATGCTCTGTGGTGAACTAAATGGGGAGGAAATTGAAAATAGTGGATATATGTATACGGATGACTTTGCTGTACAGCCAGAAACTAACACAACATTGTAAAGTAACTATATTCCAATAAAAACTAATAAAAAATAACCTCTCTGAGCCCCAGCTTTACCCATAAAATAGGGGTAAATCAGTGCATTCTTTAGGTTTGTTGTGAGGGTTAAAAAGGACATAATACACAAAGCATGTTCAGCACAGTCTAGCAAATAATGGATTTTCTATAAATGTCAGGCATTATTATTCTTAATAGTTCAGCATCCTGCCTGGAAAACTATTATTGCCACTTCATAGAATTTCGTTAGAGATGGGTCAGCTCTGGTTTTCGATAGTGAAGGGATTTGCAAAAGTGGTGGGGGTTGGGGGGTTCAGAAAAATTTGGAAATGTTACTTTACATTAACAGCAAGGGCCATTGACACCCCTCACCTCTATTGACCTTGGATGTGTCCAGCCTCTTCTACTGACCTCGCTCAGTTGGGAAAGAGAAGAGATGTTGGGAAACCATTCTCTTGGCTGGGAAGTTTGGTTCATTTTCCCTATTGAACACACTGTCTTCACCTTAAAAATGGTTGTGTTGGTGTTTTTTCAATGTTCACTGAGCTGAGAGACACGGCCTGGAGCCTCTTACTTGTACACTAAGGCTTTGGAGTGGACCAAATTGCCTTTTTTTTTTTCCTCTTAGCTGTTTTGGTGCAAGAGTTATGGAGAAGTCAATTGTACTGTCAGTAACAAAGAACAAGCAAGTCCAAGCTTAATTAAAATAATAAATCATCGATCAAGTTTACTACTGCCATTGGCAACCACTGAGCTATCTCAGTCTCCCTCACCTTCCAATGATTCTTTTCTGAGAGATTAAGAACAGATTTCATCCAGAGGAGCCCGGCTGGAGCAGGTACAAACTTGTGTTGTCTCCTCTCGGAGGCTCATGCTAGCTTGCAGGATTTCCCCAGATTGTATGTTCTGGAGAGGGAATCAATTTACTTCACTTTTTCAATTATCAAAACCAGTGACATCAATGATACCTACCCCCTGGGTCTTTTCTTTCAGTTTCTGTCTGTATCTCTGCATTCTAGAACTGTAATTTTTGCAGTTAGGTCTGTTTATTTGAGTTTTGACCCGTCTCTTCTATGGCATCTTTCACAAGTTACCTTCTAACAGGGTAGGGAACATGACAGGAGACCTCACATGTCCAACCCAGGTGGCCTGTCTTTCCAGAAAATTTCCAGACTCGCTCAACTACATACTAATCTAGTCCTAAACTCTCAACAGTCATGTAGGAGCTAACCTAATTTTAATATGATACACTCATAAAGTTTAATGCTGTGCCTTAGCAACTAACCTCCCTGGCTGGCCCCTTAATCCCAGTCTGGGAACCAGGTTTTCTTCCCAAGTTCACTGCTAGCTAGCTCTTTGAGGGACCTGAGACACTTAACTTCATTGTGTGCCATGCCTCCGTCTGCAAATCTTAGGAAACCTGTGAGGATTAATGAAATAATGTCTGCAGAGCTCTTTAGAAGAAAAGTGCTATGTAAACATGAAGTATTATTCTTCTGTTTATGAGACGTTTTATAATATTGCCTGGGAGAAATTGTGACCCGTGTACAAAAGTACCATAAAATTCCCTTTTGGTTCTTTGGGGGCTGAGGTTGGGTTACGATGGGGCACTTCAGGAAAAGTTGACCTCTTTGCCTACATGTGTGTGAAGACTTGGAATTCCAAGGAGAATACATGCGCTGATGTTGGATCACCTTCTTCCTTGGGAAACTTGACAGAAGACATCTGTATCCCTCAAAAAAATTTCCTCTGTGAGCAATTTTAAGACTCTCAAATAGTGAAACACTGTGTGTGCACTTCAAACAAGTTCTCTAATAAAGAGAATTTGATTAAGGGTCAAAGTGTCTTATTTGTGCTCACCATCCATGATGGCTTTTGAGTCAAGGTGGAATTCTCTTCTGTAATTCTCACTCGGGGCCAGAAGTTACCCTGCAGTGTTGTGTGATCCTGCTCATGTCTGGTGTCTCGTTTCCTCCAAGAGATTTCTGGAGCATAGAGAGGAAGCTTTCTCCCTCCCTTAGCACTGGGTCCAGTGGCACATGGACCATATCTTTGGTTTGGCTACTTTAGAACTGCCACTCCTTTCCTTCTCCAAGTCACTGTCCTGGACATATGTCCCCTGACTGGAGCTGATGACAGAGGCAAGGCCTTAATCGGAATCAATAGGAGTCTAGCCCCATAGATATTTGCATTTTAATAGGGGGTCCATCCCCTCCCTCAATAAGGCCACAGTGATGAAATGAGAGTGGTGTGTGCACACGTGCAGGGTGGGGGTAGGGTAGTCTGGTGGGGACAGACTTCAGACTCCACCAAGAGCGCAGGATACTTAGTGGCTGTGGGGTAAGGCAGCCAGTGGAAAGGGAGTCCTGAAGGCATGGCTTTGTATATTCCCCTTCTCACCAGAGAGGCTGACTCGGAAACCAGTGTTTTCATCTTTTGGTAGTCTGGAGAGTTTCTAATTTAGGAAGGAGACTCAATTCTACCTATTTATCCCCTCTAATGATACTACCTGGCCCATGTGCCTTATTGACATATTTTGTTGTTCATTTGGGGCAGAAAAAAATATTACAACTTCACAGCCTTCTTGATTTTCTGAAAAAGGATCTGGCACTTAGAATTTGTGAGTTCCCCAAATGACAGCTGTTTGCCTCCAAGGCAGGCTTTGCTTTCATAAAAGACAAGAATGGAGGGAAAAATCACACCATCTTCTAGATGGTCTGCCACCTTCCTAATATAGCTAATCACAGGGAGGATCAGCAGGCAAGGCACCCAGTATTTTCATTTTCCTTCTTATTTCAAGAAATGTGTGTTGCCATTTCATAGTCTAGAAATATAGCATCTGCCAGCTGACATTTCTCCCTGATCGCTCTATCATATCAGCTGCTGTGTTTTCTTCTCCAGATTTTTATTTCATTATTATTTTTAAATATAAATGAAAGGTCAGGTAATACTTTCTGTAGTCCATAATAGGATTGCGACTGGAAGAATCTTAGAAAAAAAAATATCTTCAAGACGTTGGCTTAAAATGAAAAAAAAAGCATCTCAAAAACTTTTTTTTTTTCTCGTTGAGAAAAGCAAACAGGAAATTCTCACAATGGAGATTTGCTATCTTCTCTGACCCCCTCTCTCCCCACCCAGCCCAAATCAGTGAGAGATGATTTCCCTACACACCAGACACTGAAAAATGCTCAGGAGGCACTGGCAAGTCTCCTGGCCACATTTCTAAGCCCAGGGAACTCTGTGCTGCCATCTAGTGGCAGATCTTAGACACAGCAAGCTGGCTGCTGGAGTCCTGTTTGAACTTGGCTGTGGCCAGAGCTGTGGTTTGGCTTGCATCCTTATAGAGCTTTGTTGCCAGCCATGTAGTTTTTTTTCCTTTTTACTCCTTATGCCCCTCTTTAATGTTTGTTGTTGGCACTTCATTTCATGTGCCTCCAGAGGCTGTGTTTTGTGTTTTGATATATTTGGTCTTTCCAAAAGAAGGCATTAATGCAAACAGATGCCTTTGACAACAGGTAAATGACAGGCTTGCTGACCCTAGAAAGTGGAAAAAAAAGAGGAGACAGAGACTGAGAATGAAAAATGTGATGGGGTTTATTATCCTTAGGCATGGGCTAGGTTGGGTTTTTTAGAATCTTCTGACATTTTCCTCCAGTGCATTTTTACCACCATTTCTGTGGCATAGATTTGGGAAGACTCAAATTCAAGCTGAAATCTTGGGAAAGATTTGCTTGGAGATATGAGCCTAGCCATTAGCGGTGTGATAGGCACAGATAACTATCCATGTCCAAAATAGTGCATCTTTCTTTGTTACCAGAAACAGGCCGGTGTTTGTGGATCTTCTCATGGTTGGTGATGACGCAACATCTTGGAGTTATTCAGCTCTTATCAGAGCGCTCACTTCATGTTTGTGGAACCACCTGCAAAGCACCAGTCTCCCCTGGGGCCTTGGAACTGTAATGTTCTTTAGTTCTTGTCAGTATCCCGAATGCTTGGGAAATAGCTGGTGCAGCATTTAAGTGCATGCCTTCAAACAGGTAATGCATCATGTTTGGATCTTCTCAAAGTCATGTTAACAGCTAACCTTTCCGGATAAAACCGAAGATACAAATGCTCACCACACTTTCATTAGCATAAGTGCTAATATAGTGCTTCTCTTCAATCCCCTGGGAGTTGTAGAGCCTCTCAAGACACTCCCAGGGTCTAATTATGAAATGAATCCAGACTGTCATCTCCTCCCTTTTTGAATGAGCAGAACCCCTTAGAGTCCCAGAACTCCACACTCTCCAACTCACCCATCACCTCTCCCCTAGAGTGAGGTACATGGAGCTTGGGGATGGATGGGCCCTGCCATCCTAACAGCTCTGTTTCTACACGGTCTTGTCCCAGTACCCTGATGGCTTTGCAAGGCCAGTGAAGCATGGGAATAAAGAGCCCACCCCAACCAATGTTCCATACGATGTTACAGAAAAACCTGAACGAACTTTTGGGCCAAACCAATATTCCAGATCTGCCTCTTGTGGGGCCTGGGCAAGTTGACTAACTCTGGTTCCTCATCTGTAAAATGGGGATGATGTGGATCTTTTTGTCAAATAGTGCATATGCAACTCTTAGCACAGAGCCTGATACATAGAGAGTGTTTGGTAAGCATGAATCAGTAACAGGAAACATTTCTTGAATGAAAAAATGAACTGAATGAGCCGTGATCTTGAGTAAGAGCAGAGAACACTTGGTGCACGTGTGATGAGGTGGCCAATGGAGAGGGAGTCTTGAAGGTATGGCTTTGTGTGTGTACCCCTTCTTACCAGAGCAGCTGGTTTGAAGACCAGTGTTTTTGTCCCTTGGCAAAATCAGGGAAAGCAAAGCGAGTGGTCTTAATTAACCTGTGCTTGAATTTACTCTGTAGCTGCTGGACTCAATTAAGGGGATGGAGGAATCAGCCTTTCACCAGTGATTCTCTGAAGTTTTTCTTTGTTTCTTGGAGGGCCTGGGAATCTGAGCTTGTGCTCCACATCCACGCAACCAGACATCAGGGAAATGATCAGATCTGGCAGCTCTGTACCAACATGACCCTGGTAGAAAAAAAAAAAACTCCCAAGTGTTATCAGAAGTGGGGAAAAACTCACTAAACCTACAGCTAAGGTTTAGGTTTGTTCTCTGTGTGTGTGTGTGTACACAAAAAATTCCAGATGTGAATCTACAAACCATCTGGTTGAAATAACTTTTGTGCTGAACTGTAATTACAAGCTATTTATTATGGATCTTGGATCTATGTTTTTTGCCTGCCTTCTGGGTTTCTAATTTAGCAGAGTTCTGACATGTAAGAGTGTGTGTCTTCCTGTTCATTAGATCCCAAATTTTGACTTCACATCTACTCTGACTACCTTTAGAGTTTTTAATTCCTTGTGTCTAAGGAGTTTTCCTTTCAGAGAAGAGATGCACTTGGGGGTGACTTTTCCTTAAGGCTGCAGCCAGGTTTGCTGAATGCATAAAGCCGATTTAACAGATGCTGTGAGGTAATGCCCTGGGTGGGGACATCTGGTATCAAAACTATGGTTTTGTGTAACTGCTCTTTGCGAAACTAAGTCAGTGTTCATCATGCCAAGCAGCATATATACCTGATTGATGTTCTCAATTACTTTGGAGGTGGTTAAAGGGCACTATAATTTTTTAAAAAATATACTCCTTTAATTTGAATAGTGACCATAACTATGTATTATATTTGTAATTTGAGAAGAAAGTATGAACATAAATAACAGGGCTGAGACTGACAGTGAGTCATGATGCCACCTTTATTATGAAGAAGAGAGGGCGAGGGAAGGAGCTTTGCCCGGCTCGGAGCCAGGATATCTGGGTTCAGGTTGGAGTCAGCCATTCACTCTGGGACTGTGAACAGCTCCTGAGCCCACCTGGGCCTCGTGGCAGTGGTTCTCAGCCTGGGCTGCACGCTGGAATTATCTGGGGATCTTGGTCCAGAGAGAAATCAGATCTGAGCTTCAGGGGCTTGGAGACAGTGCCAGGCTTTGTGAAGAACTGCGCACGGGTTCTGATTAGCAGCCCAGGGTGAGAATCACTGCCTCATAGTGTTTTAAGGAGTTGGTGAGATTCTCTATGAGAACCCTTTTTATATAACAGATGCCAAAAATGGGGAAAGCAAAGGAGACTGGATTACTCAGCTCAACCACACCTTCCGATCAGACACCAATGACCGATAAACAAGAAAAGTAGAAGTCTGTCTACCAGCCTTGCAGGAATGGGTACAATGGCTGAAGACTGATGCTCACTCTTTCAGTGGCCAGGCAGATCCTGGGATGACCCCATCAGAGTGTTTACCATTGGCCTTGGAAATGATGGTCATTTTCTGTGTGTGGCATCCAGTGGAAATGTTTGAGCAACATTGGTTGAGGTGGGCTCGTTATTCCCATGCTTCAGTGGCCTTGCAAAGCCATCAGGGTACTGAGACAACAAGACCGTGTAGAAATAGAGCTGTTGGAATGGCGGGGCCCACCCATCCCCAAGCTTCATGTACCTCACTCTAGGGGAGAGGTGATGGGTGAGTTGGAGAGTGTGGAATTCTGGGACTCTCAGGGGTTCTGCTCATTCAAAAAGGGAAGAGATGACAGTCTGGCTTCATTTTAGAATTAGAATTGTCTTGAGAGGCTCTGCAACTCCCAGGGGATTGGAGAGAAGCACTATATTAGCACTTATGCTAATGAAAGTGTGGTGAGCGTTTGTATCTTCGGTTTTATCCGGAAAGGTTAGCTGTTAACATGACTTTGAGAAGATCCAAACATGATGCATTACCTGTTTGTAGAACAAGATGTGTGTGAACCAAAAATACTATGTCACAACACTTCAGCAAGATTGGGACTGTAGCAAGTGTCTACTAAATGCGCCTAGCACCTACTAAATGCTAGGTGCATTTAGTAGACACTTGTTTTATCTTATCACTGATTTAGAGCTGGAATTTGGTGTATAGGCTGAACTTGGACTCCCAGCCCCCAACATACCATCCCTCTCCCTACCTCCCACTCTCTCTCTCACACACACACTCAAACACTTACAAACACTCCTTACATCTCTCCTTGGTGCTAGAATAGAACTGGAGAGATCTTATTTAGTCTCTTGACTTTGAAGACTACTGGGTACACTTGTGAATTTTCCCAAGGTCTTTGTCAGGGCTGAGTCTCCTGCACATGTCTCCTGCACATGTTCCAGGAGTGTTCATCTCAAGGTAAGAGAGCTGATCAGCTGCTCCTCACTAGTCTGTCCCCAAATCAGGCGATGAATGTGGTCATGCCAGCCTTAACTCAGGGTAGGAGGTGGGCCTTGTGTATGTTTGTGAGCTCAATTTTGAATCCACCTCTACCACTGCAAAGTTATATAATCTTCAAAAAGTCATAGAGCTACTCGGAACAGCAATTTTCCTGTGCATAAATGAGAGAGTGATAATATTGATCTCCCAGGAATTTAATCAGAATGAAAGCCACAGCACCTAGCATTTGGTAGACATTTTTCCAGTCCCAATCTTGAAGTGTTGAAGTGTTGTGACATAGTGTTTTTGGTTCATGTGCATCTTGTTCTGCAGACAGGTAATGCATCATGTTTGGATCTTCTCAAAGTCATTTTAATGGCTAACCTTTCTGGATAAAACCAAAGATGCAAATACTCACCACACTTTCATTAGCATAAGTGCTAATATAGTACAGCTGTCCCACAGCTATAAAACACTGATGCCTGTGTCTCTGCTTGGCATGGGGAATATTATTTTTTCTCTTACTGAGCTGATTCAATACTCAACTTTGTCATTATTTGAGTTGGAACTTTAGATTCCTGCATTTTAATGCACTCTACTATTAAGGATAGCTGGAAGGCCGTGTGCAAATATTTTTGTTCTCACAATGTAGTCCTGGCCCAGGTAGCCCAATGGGCAAAATATGATTTACACAAATATTATCATTTCTGTAGTGTGTACCAGAAAGGGTAGAGCAAAAGAAAGCTTCTCTCTCTCGGAGTTTGGTTATCTATGTTAAATTGGCTGGTCAGGAAGGGACTTTCCATCCTGTTCATCTGCCTCTAATCTCAGTCTGTTTCTGGATGGATATACCCGCTCCAGAAAGAGCAAAATCTCATTGGCTATCACAGAGTTGTCTCGTGAAGATGAAGGCAAGGTAGGGAGAGGGAAGCTGGGAAAGGCTCAACTGTGTGCAAAGATTCTGGGGATTCTGTTTGAAGCTAATTTCAAATGTGTCTTGTCTTTTTTTTTTTTTTTTTGCCTAGAACAAGGAAGTGACCTGTAAGAGAGAGAAGTGCCCAGTGTTGTCCAGAGACTGTGCCTTGGCCATCAAGCAGAGGGGAGCCTGTTGCGAGCGGTGCAAAGGTGATTTATATCTTGGCTGCCTTTTTTTGGCTGTTCCTTCAGGCGTTTTTATTTCTCTTTCTCTCACCTTTCTATTCACTCAGCTTTTGGCTGAGATGCAAGTGGGTGTCAGGAGGAAAGCGAGTGAGTGTTGGGGGGCTGGTGGTAAGGAGGATTCTCCTAGTGGGGGATGAAAGCATAGAGAGCATCTGCATCGTTGGCTTATTTTCTGAGGCAAGTTGTTAAAATGTCCTAGAAAAGATGAAAACATGATGCTCCTGCATGTTGGTACACACACATGCAAGCCTGTTTTGTCAAGAAGTTTCAGCACTCAGTTTTTCCAGGCTCTAGCTTGCCCTGCCTACCTCTGCCAGTTTGTATCATTTTGGTCCCTATTAAAGTTTTTTCTTCTGAATTAAACTGAAGTTCTTCCCTTTGTCTTTGAAACATCCTTAAAATACTCTTATTCTACCCCACCCCTACCTTCCGCCTCTGTGACTCTCCAGCATGCCCATCTCTCTAGATCCTGTTCTTCCAGCCTTGCTTCTGCCTTCACTCAGGTCTTTCCTCCCAACCCGCCCAGATGCTGCCTGTGCTCAAGGTCCCCCAGCCCTCATCCATCACATCATAGCTAAGTTTCCATGGTATCAGAAGGCCACACAGACATTTCAGTGATGTGCTTTTTCTCCTTCGCTGTCTCGTTTGTGTTCAGTAGATTGTCAGCTCCTCAGGACGGGAGCCAGGTCATGCTCTGATGATGCCTAGTGTATGTAGTGTGGTCCCACAGATGTCAAAATGAGCACAGTGCTTCAGAATGTGTCTCTGGAGTCACACTGCCAAGTCCAGATCCAACAGTCCTGGGTTGCAAAGAGATTTCTCACCCCAAAGATACATCCTGGGTTGCAGAGTATTCCCCAGAAGTTCACATCCACTAGGAACCCCAGAATGTGACCTTAATTGGAAATAGGATCTTTGGAGATATAGTTAATTAAGGTCGTGCCAGATTAGGGGTGGCTCCAAATATATTATGCCTGGTGTCTTTATATGAAGAGAAGACAGAGACACACAGAGGAGGTGGCCATGTAATGAGAGAAGCAGGTATGAACGCCTGGGCTGTGTTGCTGAGATTCACATTATTCACTTGCTCTGGGGAGAGAAGGTTAGCATTTGTTTCTTTGAAAGCTCCTGGGGGATTTAATATGCAGCCTGGGTGGGGACCTCTGCAAGAGATCTTGATTGGGTGATTTCTACCCCCACAGAAGAGAATGCATTTTTGGAGCAGCAAGAGAGGGGCCCCTTCTGTGGAGCTCTCAAAAGCAGTTCTTTAGAAACCAGGTAAACTAAAGCACCATCTCTAGTGACAACCCCCAAGTCTCTATACTCAATTAAGAGTTTGAACTTTTCAACACACACTGTTATATGAAGTCCACATGTCAAGAATTAATGCCCAGTTGTTTGTGAGTGACTATAATTATAATAGTAAACTATAATGTTTAAGGCTATAAATAAACACATGAGGCAGAGGTTGGAGTTGTGTTGCCACAAGTCAAGGAATGTCTCTGGCTACCAAGAGTTGGGAAAAGCCCAGAGGGGTTCTTCCTCAGAATCTTCAGATGGAGCATGGTCCTGCCAACACCTTCATTTGGAACTTCTAGTCTCCGAAACTGTGAGAGAATACATTTCTGTTGTCTTAAGCTCCCAAGCTTGTGATAATTTGTCACAGCAGCCTGAGAAACTAATACTTCAAGGTTTCCACTTGAGCAAGTAGAGACATGGAGCCCGTCTCTACAGCATTCCCTCACTTGTTAAACGAAGATAGCAGTTGTGTTGGAGAGGTAGCTAATGGTGAGAAACAAAGGGTTTAGCACAGTGCCTGGCATGTAAGCATTTCTCAGTTAGTATAAACATAGTGGGTACTCTATAAATACCTGATGGACTTGACTATAACAATATGTTTTCTGAAGCCTTTTGGAGTAGAAATAATCAGTCATTTACTTCTCACTTCTTTCCTACGGAGTTGTGATTCAGATGTTTTACTCACATGACTTCAGAGAACTATGGATGCAAGACTTGAAATAGTAATTTCTTAGGAATCTCCCAAGCTGATGGTCAGATAAAGTAGTTACAATTAAGAATACGTTGCTGAATTTATGTGTGTCTAATTTACTGTTGATTCACCTTAAAGAACCTCTTCCATTTCATTCTCTATTTTTTAACTGTTGATTTGCCATCTTCATCTTGCAAGGCAGCCTCGCCAGTGAGAGATGAATCGGGTGCTACAGGGCGGAAGCAGAATGTGTGAAGGGACCATGCCCAAGGCTTTCAGTTTGTTTCTTGTTTTCATAGTACAGGGGGCACCTTGGGGTTGCTCTAGTGTGTAACCTCCTTTCCTTCTTGTCCTGCTGTTTCCTTTATCATCATTCTTTCTTCCCATCACCCTGATCTTCCGAGGGAGAGGGATACTTTTCCTGAGTGTTAATTTTACTCTTAAGATAAGGTTCTTCAAATGGAACTGGACCCAAGAATAGACCATTGAATTCAGTGTCCTGAGTTCTTCATTTTTTAAAATTTATTTATTTATTTGGCTGTGCCAGGTCTTAGTTGTGGCATGAAGAATCTTTTTTCAGTTGCAGCATTTGGGGTCTAGGTCTCTGATCAGGGCTTAAACCCAGGGTACAGAGTTGTAGCCACTGGACAGCTAGGGAAGTGCCCTGAGTTCTCATTCTGACAGTAAAGTCAAGGCCTTCTGGGGAGGTCAAAATCCCAGCCTGCCTTCAAGATGGACCTTCTTGATAGAAACTCCTGAGTAGATCTGACCTCTCAGGCTCTAGAGGGGGATCTTAAAGATGCCTCCTTTGTTTTCTCAATTTCTACTCCATAATACAATGTTTGTCTCCTGGGTTTTAAGAAACATAGTTGTATTTTCTCTTAGCTACTGGTTTATTTATATTTTTCTGATTAGAATAGTTGCATATGCTCACAGAAGAAGCTTTTAAAAATAGGCTAAAATGTGGAAAAGCAGAAAGTAAATTACTCATAATCTTACCACTCAGAAGAAATAAATAATTGTTGATATTTGATATATTTTTCCTGTATTTTTTCCCATGTAAAAGTGTTTAACTAGTTGATATCTTGGGCGTCACTGGTGGCTCAGTGGGTAAAGAATCCACCTTTAGTGGATTCTTCAATTAGACATAGGAAATGCAGTTTCGATCCCTAGATCAGGAAAGATCCCTTGGAGCAGGGCATGGCAACCCACTCCAGTATTCTTGTCTGGAGAATCCTATGGACAGAGGAGACTGATAGGCTATAGTCCATGGGGTCAGAAAGAGTTGGATATAACTGAAGAGACTAAGCACACACACAGTTGGTATCTTACCATCGAGTTGTATTATTTCTGTTTTATTTTATTCTCCCACTTAACATCAGGGGAGGAGGAAATAAAGTATTTTCTATAAAACTGAATCTTCTAAGAAATAACAACTGTTATCAATTTATTATCTTTCCCAGACCTTTTTCAGCTGATTACATATACAAACATTTACATATATATGTAATTTTGTATGTGTGGTTTTATTTTACATGTTGTTGTTCACTCACTCAGTTGTGTCCGACCCTTTGTGACCCCATGGACTGCAAAATGCCAGGCTTCCCTGTCTTTCATCATCTCCCGGAGTCTGCTCAAACTCATGTCCATTGAGTCAGTGATGCCATCCAATCATCCCATCTTCTGTTGTCCCCTTCTCCTGCCTTCAATCTTTCCCAGCATCAAGGCCTTTTCCAATGAGTCAGTTCTTTAGCATCAGATGGCCAAGGTATTGGAGATTCAGATTCAGCATCAGTCCTTCCAATGAATATTCAGGATTGATTTCCTTTAGGATTGACTGGTTTGATTTCCTTGCTCTCCAAGGGACTCTCAAGAGTCTTCTCCAATACCACAATTCACAAGTATCAATTCTTCGGTGTTCAGCTTTCTTTGTGGTCTGACTCTCACATCCATACATGATTACTGGAAAAACCATAGCTTTGACTATACAGACCTTTGTCGGCAAAGTAGTGCTTCTGCTTTTTAATATGCTGTCTAGGTTTGTCATAGCTTCTCTTCTAAGGAACAAGAGTCTTTTAATTTCATGGTTGCTGTCAATGTCCACAGCGATTTTGCAGCCACAGTGATTTTGGAGAAAATAAACTGTTTCCATTGTTTACCCATCTATTTGCCATGAAGTGATGGGCCCGGATGCCGCGATCTTCGTTTTTTGAATGTTGAGTTTTAAGCCAGCTTTTTAACTCTCCTTTTTCACCTTCATCAAGAGGCTCTTTAGTTCCTCTTCGCTTTCTGCCATAAGAGTGGTGTCATCTGCATATCTGCTGCTGCTGCTAAGTTGCTTCAGTCATGTCTGATTCTGTGCAACCCCATAGATAGCAGCCCACCAGGCTCCCCCATCCCTGGGATTCTCCAGGCGAGAACACTGGAGTGGGCTGCCATTTCCTTCTCCAATGCATGAAAGTGAAAAGTGAAAGTGAAGTCGCTCAGTCGTGTCCGACTCTTTGCGATCCCATGGACTGCAGTCCACCAGGCTCCTCCGTCCATGGGATCTTCCAGCCAAGAGTACTGGTTCAGTTGCCATTGACTTCTCCATATCTGAGGTTACTGATATTTCTCCAGGCAGTCTTGATTCCAGCTTGTGCTTCATCCAGCCCTGGATTTCACATGATGTACTTTGCATGTAAGTTAAATAAGCAGGGTGACGATATACAGCCTTGACGTACTCCTTTCCCAACCAGTCCATTGTTTATATACAATTCTAACTGTTGCTTCTTGACCTGCATACAGATTTCTCAGGAGGTGGTAAGGTGGTCTGGTATTCTCATCTCTTGAAGAATTTTCTACAGTTTGTTGCGATCCACACAAAGGCTTTAGCGTAATCAAGGAAGCAGAGGTAAATGTTTTTCTGGAATTCGCTTGCTTTTTCTATGATCCCACAGATGTTGGCAATTTCATCTCTTGTTCTTCCTCTGCCTTTTCTAAATCCAGCTGGTACATCTGGAAGTTCATGGTTCACATACTGTTGGAGCCTAGCTTGGAGGATTTTGAGCATAAATTTTTACATAAATGAAGTTAAATAGTACTTATTCTTTTGCTATTTGCTTTGTAAAAAATATCTCTACAGCTGTTTTTGCTTTAAAATCTTGCCCATATAGCCACATTGCTCCTACACTGCCCATGTAACCAGTTGTTTACTGGAGACTGTGACATGCTCACTCCTGTCCCAAGTTTTTCCTGTTCTGTATTTCTCCCATACTATAATGGGAATTTTTCTTTCCCTTTCTGTGGTTTTGTGAGAAATGGTATCAAGCTCCTTTGAAAGAGCCTAGCTGAGGGCAGACATTACTTTTATGTTTTTTCAACGATATGTAGAAAGCACTGACAGTTGTCAACAAATCAAGACTTGAATGAGGCTATTTTTGCAAAATCTTACCCCAGGCTGATGAACTGCAATTATAAGATCAACTGAATTTAGAATATAGGCTAGATGAAGAAAGGGGGGCTATTTTAAATGCCTCATTTCTTTTTTTTTTTTTAGTTTTATTTTTTAATTTATGTATTTTAATTGGAGGCTAATTACTTTACAATATTGTAGTGGTTTTTGCCATACATTGACATGAATCAGCCGTGGGTGTACATATGTTCCCCATCCTGAACCTCCCTCCCACCTACCTCCTCATCCCATCCCTCAGGGTCACCCCAGTGCACTGGCCCTGAGCACCCTGTCTCATGCATCAAACCTGGACTAGTGATCTATTTTACATATGATAATATACATGATTCAATGCTATTCTCTCAAATCATCCCACCCTCGCCTTCTCCCACAGAGTCTAAAAGTCTGTTCTTTATATCTGTGTCTCTTTTGCTGTCTCGCATATAGGGTCATCGTTACCATTTTTCTAAATTCTATATATATGTGTTAATAAACTGTATTGGTGTTTTTCTTTCTGGCTTACTTCACTCTGTATAATAGGCTCCAGTTTCATCCACCTCATTAGAACTGATTCAAATGCATTCTTTTTAATAGCTGAGCAATAATCCATTGTGTACATGTACCACAGCTTTCTTATCCATTCGTCTGCCAATGGACATCTAGGTTGCTTCCATGTCCTGGCTATTATAAACAGTGCTGCAATGAAGATTGGGGTACACGTGTCTCTTTCAATTTTGGTTTCCTTAGTGTGTATGCCCAGCAGTGGGTCATATGGGAGTTCTATTTCCATCTTTTTAAGGAATCTCCATACTGTTTCTCCATAGTGGCTGTACTAGTTTGCATTCCCACCACCAGTGTAAGAGGGTTCCCTTTTCTCCACACCCTGTCCAGCATTTATTGTTTGTAGACTTTTTGATAGCAGCCATTCTGACTGGCATGAGATGGTACCTCATTGTGGTTTTGATTTGCATTTCTGTGATAATGAGTGATGTTGAGCATCTTTTCATGTGTTTGTTAGCCATCTGGATGTCTTCTTTGGAGAAATGTCTGTTTAGTTTTGGCCAATTTTTTGATTGGGTCATTTATTTTTCTCAAATTGTGCTGCAGGAGCTGCTTGTATATTTTTGAGATTAATTCTTTGTCCGTTGCTTTGTTTGCTATTATTTCCTCCCATTCTGAAGGCTGTCTTTTCACCTTGCTTATTGTTTCCTTCATTGTGCAAAAGCTTTTAAGTTTAATTAGGTCCCATTTGTTTATTTTTTCTTTTATTTCCATTACTCTGGGAGGTGGGTCATAGAGGATCCTGCTGTGATTTATGTCAGAGAGTGTTTTGCCTATGTTTTCCTCTAGGAGTTTTATAGTTTCTGGTCTTACGTTTAGATCTTTCATCTATTTTGACTTTAGTTTTGTGTATGGTGTTAGAAAGTGTTCTAGTTTCATTCTTTTACAAGTGGTTGACCAGTTTTCCCAGCACCACTTGTTAAAGAGATTGTCTTTTCTCCATTGTATATTCTTGCCTCCTTTGTCAAACATAAAGTGTCCATAGGTGTGTGGATTTATCTCTGGGCTTTCTATTTTGTTCCATTCGTCTATTTTTCTGTCTTTGTGCCAGTACCATACTGTCTTAATGACTGTAGCTTTGTAGTATAGTCTGAAGTCAGGCAGGTTGATTCCTCCAGTTCCATTCTTCTTTCTCAAGATTGTTTTGGCTATTTGAGGTTTTTTGTATTTCCATACAAATTGTGAAATTATTTGTTCTAGTTCTCTGAAAAATACCATTGGTAGCTTGATAGAGATTGCACTGAATCTATAGATTGCTTTGGGTAGTATACTCATTTTCGCTATATTGATTCTTCCGATCCATGAACACGGTATATTTCTCCATCTATTTGTGTCATCTTTGATTTCTTTCATCAGTGTTTTATAGTTTTCTATATATGTCTTTTGTTTCTTTAGGTAGATTTATTCCTAAGTATTTTATTCTTTTCATCACAGTGGTGAATGGAATAGTTTCCTTAATTTCTCTTTCTGTTTTCTCATTGTTAGTGTATAGGAATGCAAGGGGTTTCTGTGTGTTAATTTTATATCCTGCAACTTGACTATATTCATTGATTAGCTCTAGTAATTTTCTGATGGAGTCTTTAGGGTTTTCTATGTAGAGGATCATGTCATCTGCAAACAGGGAAAGTTTTACTTCTTCTTTTCCAATCTGGATTCCTTTTATTTCTTTTTCTTCTCTGATTGCTGTGGCTAAAACTTCCAAAACTATGTTGAATAGTAGTGGTGAGACTGGGCACCCTTGTCTTGTTCCTGCCTTTAGGGGAAATGCTTTCAACTTTTCACCATTGAGGATAATATTTGCTGTGGGTTTATCATATATGACATGCCTCTTATTTCTAAGAATGGTTTTTCTTTGAGAAACATCATTATTTTCGTCATTCCAGTTGTCAAACATACTTCACATTTGAGGCCTTTGAAGACTCTTTGGGGTTACTACTTTTTGTTTGTTTTGATACATAGAGAGAAGGCATATTATCAGCACATTTTTTCTTGGACAATCTGTTAAGAAATTTGGGTAAAAAATAATGCGGGAAATTTAAAATTCCCATATTAAATTGGAGAAGGCAATGGCATCCCACTCCAGTATTCTTGCATGGAAAATCCCATGGATGGAGGAGCCTGGTAAGCTGCAGACTATGGGGTCACTAAGAGTCAGAAACACTGAGCGACTTCACCTTCACTTTTCACTTTCATGCATTGAAGAAGGAAATGGCAACTCACTCCAGTATTCTTGCCTGCAGAATCCCAGGGATGGGGGAGCCTGGTGGGCTGCTGTATATGGGGTCACACAGAGTCAGACATGACTGAAGTGATTAAGCAGCAGCAGCAGCATATTAAATTATGCTTATGTTTATGTATACATGTGTACTGATGTATATTTGGGAACATTTTTAATTAGTGTTCATAGTTTATCTATCATTATGTGGAACCACATTTCATTCTTTTAAATAATTACAGAATAAATAAAATAAAACTCAACTTTCAAAAAACTAAGATCATGGCATCCAGTTCCATAACTTCATGGCAAATAGATAGGGAAACAATGAAAGCAGTGACAGACTTTATTTTCTTGGGCTCCAGAATCACTGCAGCCATGAAATTAAAAGACAGTTGGTCTTTGGAAGAAAAGCTATGACTAACCTAGACAACATGTTAAAAAGCAGAGACATTACTTTGCTAACAAAGGTCTATCTAGTCAAAGCTATGGTTTTTCCAGTAGTCATGTGTGGATGTGAGAGTTGGACCATAAAGAAGGCTGAGTGCCGAAGAATTGAAGCCTTTGAACTGTGGTGTTGGAGAAGACTCTTGAGAGTCCCTTGGACTGCAAGGAGATCAAGCCAGTCAATCCTAAAGGAAATCAGTCCTGAATATTCATTGGAAGGACTGATGCTGAAGCTCCAATACTTGGGCCACCTTATGCCAAGAGTCGACTTATTAGAAAAGACCATGATGCTGGGAAAGATTGAAGGCAGCAGGAGAAAGGGACGACAGAGGACAAGATGGTTGTATGGCATCATTGTCTCAATGGACATGAGTTTAAGCAAGTTGGTGAAGGACAGGAAAGCCTGGTGTGCTACAGTCCATGGGGTCACAAAGAGTCAGATATGAGTGAGCAACCGAACAACAACAGCAACAATATTTATTATGGACTTCTTTGGTGGCTTGGTAAAGAATATGCCTGCAATGCAGGAGACCTGGGTTCAGTCCCTGGGTCAGGAAGATCCCTTGAAGAAGCAAATGGCAAACCATTCCGTATTCTTGCCTGGAAAATCCCATGGACAGAGGAGCCTGGCAGTTACAGTCCATGGGGTTGCAATGAGTTGGACACGACTTAGCGTCTAAACCACCACCACCACAATTTATTATATTCATAAAGACCATGCTCATTCCCTATAGGTCTTTAAGGGTCATTGGTATTCTTTGTTTGAGGTTAGGCTCAGTGATGGCCTTGTTCCTACAGGAAAACAAGATCTTCTGTATGTCGTTCACCTTTTGGTGTGATAAAAAGTGGAACCTCTTTGTATTTACCAAGAACTCTGAGAAAGTTGTGGCATTTGCCTTTCCACATAGTGTTGTTGAAGCCCTGTAGGTGGTGAGATGTTGATTGATTTTGAAAACTTTATCCTGTCTGTTACCTTCATAGTAGTGGTCCCACAGGCACCCACACTGCTGGACACTGGGTTAGTTGGTTTATGCTCATCACTTAGTCCTCACAACAGCAAGGCCATTTCTATCTTTCTCATTTTACATATGAGGAAACTGAAGGCTCACAGAACTTAATTCATTTGCCAAGGTGTTAGTGACCCAATGGTCAGCCACAGGGTGTCCATGCCCTCAAGGAGCTTGCTGTACCAGAGGGACAAAAAATTCCCATCTGGTGGGCGAAGTTCTCTAGGGGAGGTGTGCCAGAGAGTAGAGGACAAGTGGAGTGCGCTGGGGAAGGCTTTCCAGAAGAGATGACTCATTTTTGTGATCAAGAAGTGGTTCATCACCGCCAAAGAGGGCTGTTTGGGGGAAGCTCTCGGGTGAAGGTCATAATCCACACAAAGTCATGGTATATTTCTTCGGCATTGCCTTCCACTCATATCACCTAGGGAACTTGTTAAAATACCATTTTCTGGGCTTTTAAGTTTTTGTTTGTTAATTATTTGGAGGAAAGTAGAAGAGTCATGGCACCCCACTCCAGTACTCTTGCCTGGAAAATCCCATGGACAGAGGAGCCTGGTAGGCTGCAGTCCATGGGGTCGTGAAGAGTCGGACACGACTGAGCAGCTTCACTTTCACTTTTCACTTGCATGCATTGGAGAAGGAAATGGCAACCCACTCCAGTGTTCTTGCCTGGAGAAGCCCAGGGACGGGGGAGCCTGGTGAGCTGCCGTCTATGGGGTCGCAGAGAGTCGGACACGACTGAAGCGACTTAGCAGCAGCAGCAGCAGCAACAGAGGAGTCAGACAAGCACATGAAGAATCCTATCATGACTTCTGCTTATTTTCCTCAGAAAATAAGTTGATACTGAAAAGGAAGCAGTAGAGTAAATCTGCTGAAGCTATAAATATGAAAACTCATTGTTTCCCAAAGGATTTTTAGGAAGGTTTTGTGTGTGTGTGTGTGTGTGTGTGTGTGTGTGTGTGTGTGTGTGTGTGTGTGTGTGTGTAGGGATTTGTGTTCTTGTTTGCTTCAGTCACATTGCTCATATGTTCCATTCGTTCATTCATTCGTTCAAGTATTTACTGATCCCATGCCAGATATTTATAAGATGACACTGCTTACCAAATTGGTCTTACACCTTTTATGAAGCCAGATTATTCTTTAAAACAGAAAAAGCAAGTAAATTATAATGAATTCTTCTCAAGCAAATGTTTCAGTGTACTTTTCATATTATTTTATGCTAATAATTGTTATACATTTTTATCCAAATAGCTTAAAAACTGGGCAAAAGATTAATCTAATTTGAAAAAACTCAATATTGTTTGATTAAAAACAAATGAGATCATTGAGAGTCAAACAGACAGTTTTGGCAGCTTTTCTGTATTTACTTGGACTGCAAACCACTCTTTAATCTGGGGTTCTTTCATGAACAATAATGTACTTGTTATTTGAATATGTTTGTTATTAGTGCATCATAAATGAATAAGGTGTGTTTCAAACCTTTATAGGTTCAATTCCATTCTCTTTCTTCATATACAGCATAAAATATTAATTGTCCAGAATACTTTGATGAAAGATAGAAGAACATAGTTTTTCATTTGTTAAGTGGGACTTATTTTCCACAATCTTCTTTTGCCTTTGATTTCTCTGATTTCTTTGTGCTTCATCTTGTTTTTCTATGATTATGATCCCATGGGTTGTGTTTTTTAATAGTTTAATTTTTATGTTTGATTTTAAAAGATCAAATGATGTCTCAGAAAATGAAAGGAAAGAGACATGATATAAATATTTGCACACGGATTTCCAAAATTGGACACCCATCCTAGGTGCTAGGCTTATTTGCAGAGACCAAGTGCTGACCAAAGTAACAAAGAGTATGAATAATGGTAAAAGATTGACTATTATTAATTACAGACTGCCTTTCACATAGTGCAGTTTCACACATAAGGGGTTACTTTGCCTGTTGCTTTGAGAATGACCTGGAAGATGACCATGCCCTTCAGAATATTGCTATGTGGCTGTTTTGGAGGGAGCCAGCTGGTTACCACATATAGGAATGAACTTTAAAAAAAAAAACTTAAAAATAATTAATCCCTGTGTTGACAGAGTAAATTGTCCTCTGGTTTACATGTTTTAAGATGGAAAGGCTGAGTTAACCATACTCATGTCCATCTGGTTGTTTGCTTTTAACCAGACTGCTTTGGCAATCCTAACGGTGTATTGCCTGCTGCCCAAACAAAGGAGCAGCTCTTTCCCCAGCCTCTGTTTTCCTTTCTTTCAGACATGACCAAATTTTCTCTGGTGGTTTTTATATATGATTGACCTGGATGCTGTTTGCCCCAGGTTTCATAGCCCAAATAAGGTATAACCTGCCTTAAGGTTAATACTCCATCAGGCATTTTAACTGCATGGTGAACTAGATTCAGACAGTATTTTGAAATAGACTAACTCCAATCTTTAGGTTTTCATAGATAATGTTATAGTCACCTCTGAGGTGGTGGTTATTATTATTCTGACTTAATGGATCGGGAAACAGAGATACTTAAAGAGGTGAAGATATTTTTTTTCTTTAAGATACAGTTGTTCAGAAGTAGTGGGACTCAGATTCCAAACACTCCATTCTTCTTCCCGGTAACATGCATGCTGCCTATTAGATGGGAAGGAAGGAGGAGTGACCTGGAGAATTAGGAGGGCCCCAGAGATGAAGGAACCAGAGAGATGCTGGCATCAACTTTGCAGCAGTGTTGTCTCTGTCACATCCTTTCTGCCCCCCTGGACTTTTACACTCCGGATGGACCAGCAATTTCAAAGGAATTACGTGGGCAGTGAAGCTTTGTGGAGGTATTGAAAACAATATGTGGCTTAGAAGGTGGTGGTTTTTCTTATGAACCTACTGTTTTGGGGAACCCCTAACTTACTTTCTTTTCCTCTTCAGTATCCATGACTGTGTTGCAGTGTACTGAGACAATTTAGTTGAGTTTTACTCTTTTGTGCATATGCCTGGTTTCATAAAATATTTTTAATAGATAATCCATTCACAGAATTGAAAATACACAAAAGTATCCTATGGTAAAAGTAAGGCTTTGTCCTAGCCTCGACCCTAGCCACCTTGTACTCTTTGCTGGAGATAACCATTTCCCGGATTTGTGGGAATCCTTCCAGGGTCAGTCTCTGCATACAGAAAGCAATCTCGGCTAGCTTAACTCTTAGCTTCTTTAATGCTGAGCCTCTGACATATAACTTTAAACATCTTAAGAAATGACATTGCTCTGAAAAACATTTCCATCACTGAGCTACTCAATTCCAGTGCTGCTGTCATTTTCACCATGATTTTTTTTGAGCTTAGGAGAATTCTTAATGTGTTTCTTGAAATTGTTAGGTTATGAGATGCTTGCATGTATATTATAACCTATAACTATTTTAACCTTTAACAGTATAACTAATTTTACCTACTTAGCCCCGAAAATTTGAGTGGAGGTTGTTAATGTGTTTTTAAGGACAAGAAAAAAAGAAAAACTTGAGGGATTTGTTTTCCTCCCTCCTTTTCTCTAACTGAAAAAAGATGTATAAAATGTTATATTTCATAGCTTGGTTTCCCATAATATAAACCGGGCTATTTTTGCATTTAAATTAAAAAAAACACCCTATTTGTATGAAAGGATCTTGTTAACATTAAAATCATATTTTACAAAAACCTGTTCTTGTTAAAACTAGTAATAAGACTTAAAACAGAGATCTGCTTTCTCTGTCAAATTTGTTTCTGTCCTTTCATTCACAGCCTCTGTGTTTTAGACTCCATGGGCTTTGGAAGGCAGTTTAAGTGAAAAGCTTGTGATTGCCTTTCAGTTAGAAGACTGGATTTCCAAGTCTTGCTGCTGACATGGGGTGCATCAGTATTTACTTTTCTGAAGTGGGCAAGTTGAAAATGCTCCTCATTGTTACGGAGGAAAAGTGTGGTCCTGGTTTCCTGTCATGTCATATGCAAAGCGTTGCAATCAAACATGGACCTGGCACCCATATAAAAAAACACGGGAATCCTCTTCAGTGGCTACCAGCCTAACAGATCTTCCTTCAGCTACCAATGTCCAGTTGATGTATTTTCTACTGATGCATAGTAAGTTATGACACATATAGTGGCTTGAAATAGCAGTCCTTTATTATCTCATCATTCTCGTGTGTTAGGATTCTGGACATAGCTTAGGTGGGTCTCACAGGGCTGCAGTCAAGATCAGCTAGGGCCACAATTTTATCTGAAGCTCAAGGTCATCTTCTAAGCTCATGTTGTTAGAATTCAATTCCATGTGGTTGTAGAATGGTTACTTCTTCAAGGTTAACAGAAGAGTATCTCTCTGACCTATAGACTCTTTAAGGGCTCACTTAATAGGTCAGGCACACTCAGGAAAAATTCCCTCAACGACTCAAAGTGAAATTAATGAGGGATCTTAATTACACTTGTTAAAATTGCTTCATCTTTGCATAACCTAGTTATGGGAATGACATCCATCACATCCACAAGTCTTGTCCACTCTCAGGGGATTATAAAAGGTGGATGTATAAGGGAGTGGAAGTCTTGAGAGTCACCTTAGAATCTACCGACCATACTCAGAGCAGCTCTGGTATGCATGGCAGGTAGAAACATCTATCATGAATGGTGCTTAGAGCTAGAATGTACCTTATGGGTCCTACACACAGCAAGTGCTGGAAAGTGCTCACCTTTGGCTATTCCCTTTCATCCCTGTAAGGTCTGGCTCCTACTTATCTTTCTAGCCTATTCTTGTTCTGGACTGCTGTGGGTGGACATTGTTTCTCTCACTGTTCTGTGCCTGCTTCTTGTCATGGGCTTTGTACACACTGTTCCCTCTACATGGCCGCTTTTCTACCCTATTTCATCTAGTTGACTTTTACCTTTTCTTCAGCTCTCACTTTAGACATCACTTCCTGGCCTCAGTGGCTACTTGCTGTGGAATTAACACTAGGCACAACTGTGATTTAGTGTTTCGTTTTTCTGTAACTCCCGCTAAAATAGAGGTTCTGTGAGGGACCATAGTATTCTCAGTTGTGATCACTGTGCGTGGCACATGGTAGTTGAATATATGTTGGAAAAAGGCAAGGAGGAGAAAGGAAAATTGGAACCAAATTCCAGTCTTCCTCATTTAGTGCGTGACTCATGAAATCAACTGCATATTTAGTTTATTACTGTTGAGCCATATACATCTTAAGTTCATTTTGGAATTCAGCAGGACTTTAAAAGAGTTGAGTGAGAATTTTAGGGAGAGAGTAAAAATGGGTAATAGAAATGAAAAATGGCAGCATGTCTCCAAACCATTCCCAAACTCCTGATGCCTTGCTGTTTCTTTGCTGAATTCCATAGAGATTTTAAAAAGTCCTTAAAATCACCATAACCTAAGTGTATTTTCATGTGGTGGTAGCTGTAGTATATTTCATGCTTACAGATTTAGTGATAACCTTCATATAATTTTTAGTAGATCTTTCACAAATTATGACTTCAGATTTCCTAGTTGCTGTCATTTTGATAGGATTACGTACTTCCTTTTGTGACATCATATAAAACACACTCTAAAATTGGCTTTGAGTTCTCTACAGCTCTGAAAACTATTCTGTGACTGCTTCTAATGTGCTCATGGAGAGTAAGGTGCTCTGCACTTTCAAATGATTTTTCCCTGCTCTGGTCTGATATTTCACTTACAGGGATGAAATCACGATGATGCCTATCACCTTGAAAGGTCTTAGAATCAAAACATTTTTATCTCCTCTGAGGCTTCTAATAGCATTGTTTCATGGAGGAAAAGGAGCGACTTAGCAGCAGCAGCAGCATTCCAAGTGGAAAGTTGGAATGCATCATTAAAAACTGCAGGAAAGCAGTGACTTGAAATAGAAGCTACCAACATCTGTTTAGGGTCTCTTTTATTTGCCGCTTGAGTTTGGCAGTGGCAAAATTGAAAGTATCTCTGTATGTGTGACACATCCCTCTATGAAGATACATGAATCTCTATGCATCTATTTATTATTTTTAAATGACCATCATGCGACAATTAGAAACAGTCTTATTGGGCTTTGATCAGAGAATAGTCTCTTTCAGTCTCTTTAGAAGTTGGCACAACTGGTTTTTAGGATCAAATGTTTTAGGTTCTCTTTTTGACAGGTATCTCACCTTGAGAACTAATGTGTGTTTGCCTTAGAAATCTATCTGCCAGAGAGGCTCACATTTTACTAAGGTTGATGTGATAATCAAGGTGAGCAAAGTACCTTGGTATGTTCGTGAACTTGAGTGTCTCCTTCACTGGGATGAGCTTATTTACACCAGAGTCATCTAATTATGCTTCCAGTAGCTTGGGGGTTAAAGGGCTGTGTATCTGTTTATCTGCAAACATGCTTGGGCATCAACTAGCTGATGTTTAGCACATGAGGCAGCCCCCTGATTCCCTGAGAATGTCTGGGCATTCTCTATGCCATACATGGAGCCAGCAGAGGGATCAGATTTAAAAATACAGTTGGAATTTTTGATATTTGGGGTTTGGGTGACTGCAGTGTGGTTACCTTGATGAGGCTGTGAATGCAAGGTAACAACTTCAAACCTCTAGAGGTAAGACCACATTGAAGTGCTAAATGCAGAAGCCAGGGTCATATTTTCAGGCATCTAGACAGAGAGCTTGTGTGCCTTGGGACCTGTGGATTGGATAGTTGTAAAGATTCTCAGTCATTTGAAGAATGAAGTGAAAGGGGACTAGACTTGGAATTAGATCTGGAATCAGTTCCCTCCTCTGCCACTTCTAGTTACTCGACTTTCACTCAATGATTTCTTTCCAGGCCTTGGTTTTGTCTTCTGTAAAATGCAGGGGTGCTGAACCTGAATGTGCCTTAGAATAGCCAGGGCTGCTCGTGAAATATTCAGGTGCTCCAGTCCCACAGCAGACCAAGGGAAACAATTTTCAGTGGGCAAGGCCCAGGCATCTGTGTTTTTTATTAATTTTTATTGTGGTAAAATACACAAAGCATGACATTTACCATTTTAAAGTGTGTAGTTCAATAACACTAAATGCATTGTTGTGCAATCTTCACTGCAATATTTTTCTAGAACTTTTTCCATCATTCCAAACTGAAGCTGTATACTTACTAAGCAGTGACTCCTCATTCTCCTTTTCTTGCAGCCCCTGGTAACCTCTATTCTAGTTTTTGTCTCAGTGAATTTGCCTATTCTAGGTACCTCTGTATAAGTGGAATCATATATTTGTCCTTTTGTGTCTGGTTTATCTCACTTAACACAATGTCTTCAAGGTTCATTTATGTTGTAACATGTATCAAAATTTCATTCTTTTAAAGGCTGAATTATATTCCATTGTATATATTCCACCATATTTTTTTTTTATCCATTCATACATCAGTGGACATTTGGGTTGTTTCCACTGAGTATCTATATTCTGAATCTCCCCTCACATGATGGTCAACAACTTTGGAAGTCACTGGAATGATTGTTCCCCTGGTTAAATTATGAGTTTGTGTATGCCAGGTTTAGGTGGAGGAGGGTGAGATATAATGTCATCACTGTGAGATATCATTTCTCACTTAGCAAAATGGCAAATATATATTCATATAATGTATAGCATGGGCTTCCCTGGTGGCTCAGTGGTAAAGAATCTGCCTGCAATTCTGAAGACCCAGCTTCGATCCCTGGTCTGGGAAGATCCCCTGGAGTAGGTCATGGCAACCCACTTCCAGTACTCTTGCCTGGAGAATTCCATGGACAGGAGCCTGGCAGGCTACAGTCCATAGGGTCACACAGAGTTAGACATGACTGAAATGACTAAGCAGCAGAAACAATGTATGGCATGATAATACCAAATGTTGGAAAAGATATGGAAAATCTCTTATATATTGTTGGTGAATATGCTAAATGTTTCAGCCACTCTGGAAATCAGTATGGCAGTTTCTTATAGAACTAAAGATACACTTACCATAAAACCCAGCAATTGCACTGTTAGCTATGTATACCTTAAAGTGAAAACCTGCTTTCACTCAAAATCCTGTACTCAGGTGTTCACAGCAGCTTTAATTGTAATAGGCAAAAAAACTGGAAGCTACTATCAGTGGGGGAGTGGTTAAACAAACTGGTACATCCATACCACGGAATACTACTCAGCAATAAAAGGGAACAAAACATTGATCCATGAAGCTACATGGATGAATCTCAAAGGAATTATTCTCAGAGCAAAGAACCCATATAAAAAGGCTACAGACTGATTTATGCAACATTCTTTTTTAAAATATAACGTTCTTGAATAACAAAATTACAGAGATGGAGAGCTGATTCATGGTTGTGAGGGCTTAGGGATGGAGGCTGAAAGTGGAGTGAGTGTAGTTGTAAATGAATAGCTTGAGAAGGCCTGTAGTGATAGTGCAGTTCTGTATGTTGATTGGTTACACAAATTTACATATGTGATTTAACTGAATAGAACTACATACACACACACAAATGGGTGCATGTAAAATCGGCAAAATCTGAAAAAGCTCAGTGGACCGCATCAGTGTCAACCAATGTGTTTCTTGATCCTGATGCTGTACTATAGTGACCCAAGATGTTAACACTGGTGGAGACTGGGTGAAGGATGGGTGTAACCTCCTTGTATATTTTTTGTACCTTCCTGTGTATCTATAATTATTTCAAAATATAAACGAGAAAAAGGGAGATGGTAAGATATTCCTAACAGTATTTTTGCAGCTAGCCCTAAACATCCTATCTAATCAACCATGAAGGTGGCATCTGTGTGATATGTAACTCAAAGTATAAAAATGGTGCAGGGCAATACATTGGTCCCATAAATGGCATTTCAAATGTGTGTCGAATGTAACTCACTCTTTATGCTCATCAAAGAGATTTTTACTGATGTCTTTGAAATTATGTTCAGGAAACTGGGGATTCCATTCATGACTTCTCCCTGTGGCTGCCATAACTTATGTTATGAAACTGTTGGTTGTTTTGTTGTATTCAAATAAATTTTATTTTCTTACACTGCTCCTGTGTACTCCAAATCATGAAATACGTTCCTGTTTTGGGAAATGCATGACTCCAACCTGAGATGTTTGATTTTTGTTGTTGTTGTTGTTCAGTCGCTAAGTTGTGTCTGATTCTTTGCACCCCCATGGACTTCAGCATGCCAGGCTTCCCTGTCCTTCACTATCTCCTGGGGTTTACACAAATTCATATCTATTGAGCTGGTGATGCTATCTAACCATCTCATCGTTGGACTTTACTTTCACCACCAGACATAACCACAACTGAGCATCATTTCCACTTTGGCTGGCCACTGTTCTTTCTGGAGCGATTAGTAATTGCCCCCTGCTCTTTCTCAGTAGCATATCAGACACCTTCCGACCTGAGGGCTCATCTTTTTGTCTTTTCATACTGTTCATGAGGTTCTCGTGGCAAGAATACTGGGGTGTTTTGTCATTTCCTCCTCCGGAGGACCATGTTTTGTCAGAACTCTTCGCTATGACCCATCTGTCTTGGGTGGCTCTGCACGGCATGGCTCATAGCTTCATTGAGTTACACAGCCCCTTTGCCACAACAAGACTGTGATCCATGAAGGGGGTTTGATCTTTTGATCCCTTGTTATTTGTGGCTTCATCATGTCAAAAGGCCTGAGACACAGCATGGTTCATAGCCAGAGGTAAAGGCATTTAGAACAAAGTAAACATAAATCCACAGAATAGAGTCTTGCTTCTTCCACCACAAAACCTGTATTTTACTCTATAATACTGGTTTTCAGGCATCACTGGAACATGATGTTAAAGGATCATGTAAGTGAGCAAGTGAAAGGCAGCATGTCGTCCTCCCCAGGGACGTTGTTTCTGCTCTGGAAACTACTACTTTCTGAGTTTCTTCCGTGCATCTGGCAGGACCCAGTGAATGAATGAAACGTGGACCTTGAACTAAAGTAAAGAGTGGCTGTGTGACCTGGACAGAGTAATTTAGCTCTTCTGAATATTGGATCCTCGTTTTAAAAACTAGGGGTAAAATATTATTTGCCCTAGAGTGCTTTTTATAAGAATAAAATTAAATTGCATATGAAAATTCCAAGTACGGTGCCTCACCTATAATAATTATGCAACAGCTTAAATTTTCTTTCTCGTCTCTCTTGTTGGAGGGTTATTTATGTAATGTTTCTGAGAATATTTTTGGAATTCATATTTGGAAATGACTTCTAGTGACATTTTCCTGCATTAGAAAACCACACTTATGACTTCACAGGACAATCTCTGCAGGTTTTTCTTCTTTTTCCATTTTTGCTCAGTATGAACTCTGAATAGTTCTTTGTTTTTTGCCTTGTGAGAAACAATGGATACTGGCTATTTGACAGTGGGGCATGGTGGGTTGCATGGCTGCTGCAATACTGATTCAGCCTAGAGGTAGAAGCACACTCATATTTAGAAGTGTTTGTTCTCTGGAAGGAAAGCTATAATAGACAGTATATTAAAAAGTAGTGCCATTTCTTTGCCAACAAAGGTCTGTCTGGTCACAGCTATGTTTTTTCTAGTAGTCATGTATGGATGTGAGAGTTGGACCATAAAGAAAGCTGAGTGCTAAAGAATTGTTGCTTTCGAACTGTGGTGCTGGAGAAGACTCTTGAGAGTCCCTTTGACTGCAAGGAGATCCAACCAGTCAATTCTAACAATAACAACTATGATAAGACCAGGTCAAATGCAGGAATGACGGGTGATGTGGCTCATATTAAGTAGTTGTTGCAGGCATTTTTGTCCTTAATGCATTGCGTATTTCTTTTATTGTATCAGTTATATTAAAAGTTTGAAATTGTGTTTTATCAAATAGAAGCCTAATTTGTTTGTGACTCATAGACTCTGTTCTGTTACCTTAACATCAATGCCAGATACTGTATGTATTACAATACTATAAAGTCATGAGACAGGTTCTGTAAACTACAGTGTCATCACTTCACAGTCTTCAGTTAGTACATAGATTAGAAATCCAAGCAAATCACGTGGAGATTTTGCTTTCCTTTATACTGAAGTGAGTTGAGTTTACAAGTCATCTGTATGCACCTGATATTTCTATGTATTTAGGGTTTTATTCAGAAATCATCAAAAATTAAGTTACATAGTTTTCCACCATTTCTTTCTCTATTGTTAATTATTTTATTTCAATCATGTTTTTAATTCATAATTGGAAAACAAAACAAAAAAGCTATGGAAAATACTATTGTGGCAGGGGGCGCACACCACTCTCCAAGAACTCAGTTCATGGGTCTGAGTCTTTCTCTTGGGATTGAGGAAATGGTTTGACTATAAAATTCCCATTAGCTAAAAATAAGCAAAATTGCCTGCAGGATTCATTGTAGGTACAGTCTTGAAGAGTAATAAAAGCCTGTTTTAAATGAACTCCTAAGGACAAGATTTAAGCCCTAGAATGGCTAGTCAGGTTTTATGTTTATCCCTTTTGATTGTAATTCCATATGTTCCTGGAGAGCAGTGTCCGAAAAATGGTTCATTAAAAAAAATTGTATTGGGCTGAAGTAATTTGGGGATTATTGACCAAGACCAGGGAGTGGGACTACCAGATCAGGTGGCCTGGATACAGAAAAGAATGGCAGACCTGTCTGCTTTGCTTCCTTGTACCAGGTGGGCATGAACTGATTTCAAAGACCCCACGGTTGGTTTCATTTAAATAAATATGGCAGTTTGCATGCTGCTCCCTACCTCCAAAAAAAAAAAGACAAAAATAAACCAGTAACTTGGAGGACCAAAGTGGATTTTGGAAAGAAAAGGCACCCTCCTGAAAGTGAGGTGTGCCAGTAAGGGGGCAGGGGGCTGAGAATGTGTCGATATGTTTCTCATTTCTAAGAGTGTGTAAGTGCTGGGCTGCTCAAGGACTTTCCTCCATTGCGTTCAGCTCTAGCTGACCTGGGCCATGAGGGAATGGGGATGCGGGTTGGTATTAGAAGAGACATACTTTGGCATCTGAGTTGCTCCAGGAAAACTTTGTTGTTTCTGGAAGTGGAATAGTGGATTGAAGTGGTCTACCTGCCAAAGGAGAAGACAGGACATCCAAGGAATGTCATCCTTTCTCCATTTCTTTTTCCTCGCGGTTTGCAGGAATAGTTTGTATATTGATGTTTACTATATATTATCGGTGAAATGAGACATTGATTAAGTCCTGCTAAATGCAGTACTGTAAGTACCTTGAAATAGATGTCTGAAAGGCCAAGTCTTCCTTCATTAGGCAGCCAGTGCTTTATTTATTTATGATCCTGATGATTTTTAACAATTATTTTAATAACAGAATGATGAAAATATGTGGCATTCTCTCTCCCTTGGGATAATGTGGCTGCCAAAAAAAGCACAACTAATAAGAAAAGTGAGTTTTATTACTTAATTGTGGATTCAATTTATTTGTGTGTTTCAACTTAGACAGCATATTAAAAAGCAGAGACATTGCTTTGCCAACAAAAGTCCGTCTAGTCAAAGCTCTGGTTTTTCCCATACTCATGTATGGATGTGAGAGTTGGACTATAAAGAAAGCTGAGCACCGAAGAATTGATGATTTTGAATTTTGGTGTTGGAGAAGATTTTTGAGAGTCCCTTGAACAGCAAGGAGATCCAACCAGTTCATCCGAAAAGAAATCAGTCCTGAATATTCATTGGAAGGACTGATGCTGAAGCTCAAACTCCAATACTTTGGCCACCTGATGTGAAGAACTGACTCTTTTGAAAAGACCCTGATGCTGGGAAAGCTTGAAGGCAGGAAGAGAAGGGGACAACAGAGGATGAGATGGCTAGATGGCATCACCGACTCAATGGACATGAGTTTGAGTAGGCTCTGGGAGTTGGTGATGGACAGGGAAGCCTGGCGTGCTGCAGTCCACAGGGTCACAAAGAGTCTGACACGACTGAGTGACTGAACTGAAACTGAAACTGAACTGTTTCCATTTCCATGTTGTTTTCCTAGTTGACTGGGCCAAGCTTCTCTACAAGAGTGTTATGTGTTTAAAAAAATGCTCTGAAATTCTTCCTCACCCTGAAAATATTTAATATAAAAAGCTGAAATAAATGTACAAGTACCATATAGCTAGTTTAGGCTTGTTTTTGTACTATTTTAGTTTTGGGAAGAAGAACCATTTTGGGCTTTGTGTGATGGCTTAGATCAGGGTTTCTGAACGTTGGCACAGTTAACATTGTGAGCTGGTTGATTCTTTGTTGTGCATTGTGGAGTGTTAGCAGCATTTCTGACTCCTGTGCAGTAGAACCATTTAAGCACCTTTATCCCCAGCCTATGACATCTAAAAATATCTCCTAACATTATGAAAAGTCCTCTGGTTGGATATTGGAAAGGGAAGGCAAAATCATGCTAGATTGAGAGCTGCAGGTTTAAAAACAGTACAGTGACTTTATCAGAAAATAACTACTTCTTCCTGCTACTGTATAGGTGGTTTTCATGATGTTCTTGGAGTCTGAAAGGCTTTTTATCTCCAGAAGAAAACTAACGAATGTTTATAAATCCCCTTCTCGAACATTTATGTTAAAATATTTGAAGAAAAGGAAAAGTGACTTTACTGGTTGCCTAACCATTTGTCTGGTGTCCAGTTTGTTCACTCTTTCATTAAGTTCCTGGATATTCTATCATTTAATTTAAAAGGACAGAGTTGATATTTTTTTTCCTGGGCCATTAGGTCCTCAGTACAAAAGATCTTATGAATTAGAAAGTACCCAAATAATATTGCCAGTCTAGACCTGGATGTGAAAAGGTGGATTTCATGCAGGACCAGGTTTTAGTGTTAGTTTCACACCTAACGCCTTCTAATTTTGAGTAAACCACTTTAATTTTGTGCAAATTTTCTTATATGTAAATGAAAGAGAGAAAGTTTATTATCTGCAATTTGGCTTCTAGTTCTAAATGTCAAAGATTGACATCTTTTGGTTGTTTCTTTGGGCTATTGCCCCATCCCATGACACATCCCTGAATGCAGTGCAACTCAAAATGTGCTCTGTAAGTCTCCATTGGTCCAGAAACAACAATGCTGATCTACAATGAGAAAAGTACAAAATCAGAAAGTAAGCCACTAGAAATGTTTCTCATGATTCTACTAAGTAACTCTATACCCATTACATATAGTAATAAAAATTATATTTTGCTGTAGTCTTTTAAATTTAATTTTTATAGTATTTTTATTATATTTTATGAATGTATCGGCCCACACTGAATTAGAAAAACAAAAACAAAACAAACCTTTCACTAGAAGTGGTTTGAGAAACACTGCCTTAATGTACGATGGACAGTTTTTTTCGTCTTTCTTTCTACTCTGGCCAATAATAGATATCCTCTGGGGTTTCGAGGGGCAAGATGTTGCCAGTCTGCCCTGCCAGCAGTATAAAGTTGGTGGCAAAAGAGATTTTATTATAAAGAAGTTTGCCTTACAGAGAATAAGAAGTAATTCTGGAGTAAATCTGAGGCTCTTTTTGATTGTATGTATATGTGAGTCTTCACGTAGCCCATGTTAGTGTCTTGCATTAAGATGGCATATTTATCTTAGAACATGAACTCAAAGAGCAGTGGAAGTACCCTTTTTAAAATTATCTGATTCCCAAGAATCCCTTACATCTGAAATCAACCTAGGATGCTTGGTCTACTGGAGTTGCCAAAACCAGCCAATGCTGTTGAGGGTAGGTGAAGAATGAAAAGATACAGCTTTTACTTTTGAAAGAGATTAATACTGATATTTTTGAGATATTCAATCATTCAGACTCACGCAACATTTGGGAACATCTATTATATGGACTCAGGTGTGGTAGACTCACATGTTAACAAGGGCAGTTAAGCTGATCAGAATTTGGTCTTGGTCTTTATATGTTAATCTGGTAGAGGAGCCAGCCTTCATTTTGAGTTATTTGAGGCAGAAAACATGGCTGGGTTCCCTGTACTGTGGACCACTGTGCCAATAACTTTTATCCAATACTGGGTGGAATAATCTCGAGACTTCTGCCCTACTCCTGGAAGTCCTTTACATGTGGCCTGGCATTGTTCGGGAACAGTCTCTTGGCCTGCAGTTCCTGCCTGGTGTATATGGGCTTACAGTGCACTTCCTCCTTCGAAGTAAAAAACGCAATCTCTTTGCTTGCCCTATTAGAATCATAAAATCACTCTTTCTTTTAGTTTTTTTTTTTTTTTTTTTAATCCAGAGGATGAAAATATATAACATATTTGGAAACTCTACTGGCAGACTTGGCAGGCGTTTCATATTTACTTGGACTTAACGTGAATTGGATTTGGTCCTCTGATTTCCCCACCTCCACCTCTCGGAACAAGTTATTTATTATCCGAGTGAGTTTGTGGTAGTGAATCAGACATGCACATGGCACGTCTATTGTTAAGTGTTTTCCCTAATTGTTCCGTAAGACTTTGGTTTATGCTAGCCTAGAGAAATAGTTTTTATATTTTTCAGTTTTCATTCTTTGGAATTCAAAAATTATGAAAATGTCTATTGAAGTTTTCTTAGTCTTCATTATTCTGTTTGTATTGAAGGTTTTCTTTCTTTTGTTTTGGCTAGTGAATTGACGTGGGATAATCCATACACCGTCTAGTTTCAGATTTCCTTAATCTAGTTCACCACTTAAAAGTAAAATCAGAGTGAAAAATGAAATCATAGCTCTTAAAGCTGGAGGCAAGACTTGGAAGATTTCATCTGTTGAAGACAGTAGCTTGTCAGGAGTCAGATGGGTATAGAATTTTGCGATCATTTTCTATATTTTAATTTTCTTGCTTTTGCTTCTTACCCTGTTTTACATTTCCCTCTTGACCTTCAGCAATCTTAAGTTCATTTAGTCTTGTGTAAAATCCCCTTTCACAGTGGTGTTTTGAGTCCTGGTCCTCTTCATACTTACTAGGTATAAATAAAGTCATGAGATTATATATTTTGGCTTAAAGAGTTCATCAATCCATGGTTTTCCATTTGAAAATATAATCGTGAGGTTAATCTTTTTGGTAGTCAAAGAATTAATGTAAGTAAAAGCCAAGTGGATACTTAGAAGGCTTAGTTGTGTTTAGAGGAAAATAGCCAAGGAGCATGGTGTTTCCTACGATCACTAGTTCTGGCTTGAAGACATAACACTTCTTTTGCTTCAAAGATAAATCAAACTCACATTCATTCTTGGCCTTTCTTCCTGCCTCTGTGTTTCATCTAGGTTGTACCTATGATGGAAGTACCTATAACAGCTCCTTCAAATGGCAGAATCCTGCTGAACCCTGTGTCCTGCGCCAGTGCCAGGTAAAGTCCATCTATTTTACTTTCCAGTGACAAGAAATCCATAAAGTCCTTTTCAGGAACCCTTTCCAGAACACAGAACAAACACAGAACAAAACTCCAAAGAAACAAGCAAAAAATGAGAAACGAATGAAAAACCAACTCTATCCTTGTCTATATTTATTGTGACATTCACCATAACAAGACAGGTACAGGATAGTTATTGCATGGGTCTTACTTCCAGAAGCACACAGCAGAATTGTTCACCATTGTTAAATTGTGCCTGGAAAAGCTCCGAGAAGATGCATATGTCCTTGGGGAAAATTCATGTCTTCCTGTTGAGTCAGCTTTGCAAAACACAGATTCTTGTTAGCAGAAAGAGGTATTGTTAGAGGATATATGTTTTCCTTTTTTAAAAAAAAATTTAGAAACATTTTGAACTGAAGCCAGTCTGTAAACTGTATTAACCAAAGCAATTAGTACATTGTGATCTCCATGATTTCAACCCAACTGATTTAAGAACCACCAGTTCGGCTCCTAAGGAGGGGAGCCCACTGTGACTGGTGCTTGCTGAACTCTGAAAAGAGCACTGTTTCCACATGACTCTAATCATTACAAGTCTTAAACACAGGCCAGATAAACTAAAGGGGAAATGAAGAATCAAAATTTTCTAACTTATTTTCTTTAAAAAAATACTCTGTTAAAAAAAATGCTCATCTAATTTTGACATAATTAAAATTTTTTCTCTGTAGAGAAGATGCTGTTAAATCATTTTACCCCAGGTTCATTTCACTGTCCAAGGATATGCTGTTGCATTTAAAGGAGAAAGCAGTTAGTATAATAATGCATATTTCTCTCTGGTCTTATCTCAAGTATATTGACATTTACATTATTGAAATCTAAATCTTATGGAATCATGTTCTTATTATAAGCCCACAGCAGGCATGTTCACTCAAAGGTCTTCAGTTACTCATTCAGTTAAATATTCAATTCATTTATGTAGTAATCTAAGTTATTTATGAAAATAAGCAGTAGGTAGAACAGATATGAACAATGGATTAATTGATTCAGTAAATATTTGTTGAACTTTTTCTCTGGGTTATACATTCAGTCAGCTTCATGGAACCAAATGATGATGACAATGACTTTTAATAACATCAAAGCCCAAACTCATTCTAAAATTTGCCCCACCCCGTCCCCACTCTGCTTCTTGACTGATGCAATTTCCAGTTTTTGACAGGGAGAGTCTGAAAGCCATCGTTACACTGTCTTTTAAACAAGACAGCTGCTTGCCTTTTGGAGTGGACTATTACATTTGTATACAGTAGTCAGAGGTCTTGAAGATCCTCAAGGTGCATGAGCCAGTGGTGAATTTTGCTAACTTTGTTTGAATTAGATGAAAACCAATATTATCTGGGAGGGAATATTCTGTTGAATGAATGACATATCAAGCCATCATCATTTGTGAACACTGAAAATCACAGTGCGTATCAGCTTTGGTCACTAGTCACTCACCAGAGCCCAGAGAGAATATATAGGAATATCAAATTATTATCGAAAGAGATCTTAAAGACCAACAGACCTGGAGTCAGGAAGCGCTGAACTTTAGAATGAAGCACAGAGAAGGCATGCTCACTACCAAGGATGAACTTTGCCTTTTAATTTTTCTCCTCTTATAATACTTTGCCTAAGCCCTGTTGCTGCTGCTTAGTCGTTTCAGTCGTGTCTGACTCTGTGTGACCCTAAGGACTGCAGCCTGCCAGGCTTCTCTGTCCATGGGATTCTCCAGGCAAGAGTACTAGAGTGGGTTGCCAAGCCCTCCTCCAGGGGATCTTCTCGACCCAGGGATTGAACCCGGTTCTTCTACATTGTAGGCAGATTCTTTGCTGCTGAACCACCAGGGAAAATATCATTTTACTCAATCACCATAAAGGCAAACCTCTGTTAAGTCAGTTACAAAAAGCTTCTCCTTCTCTCAGTTAGTGCCTTCCCACTCCTGCTTACTTTCTTCCTTCTTTAGGGAAGGAGGCCTCATCTATGAATGCAGGAGACGACTGTTTACTGGTGCCCATCAAGGAGGTCTTCATGTAAGATGCTCCTCTGCTGAAGGACACAATTGCAACCTCTCTCTCCGAGATCTTATCTTCTCAGGACACAGAATCAGTAACAGAAGAGAGAGTGGAGTGGAGTGTATTGAGTAAAATACGGCTGTTGCCATTCACCTAACTTGTTACTTAACCTCTCCAGACTTCACGTTCATGCCCATAAAATGAGGGTAGTACTACTTCATAGAGTGGTTGTGAGAATGAGCAACATTGTCATTTAAAACACTTCTGGTAGAGCCTCCATATACTGAGTACAACTTGGTACCAGACCAGTAACAGCTAGTCTAATGATCTGGTTTATTTCCATTTGAGTTGAATTCTAGCTTATTTCTTATGTCTTCTTACTGAAGGAGTTTGATGGTGGAAAATGTACCTTTATTTTCCACTTTTGGTGTCTTACTAGAAGAGGAGAATCTGAAGATCAGAGACAGGAAATTCATGGGGGAGTAACCTGAGTCCTGCATCTGCATTGCAGACACTAAAGGGGATTTGATGCTGGACTGTTCGCATCGCTTCAGTTATATGACTGAAGGCCAGTTCCTTTTTTGATGTTGCATATTGCTGGAATTTTGACATTTTTTTCCTTCCCAGATGTGCTATAGACCATAATAAATTACTTGGTAGTGGAAGCCTCAGGTCTGACAGATGTGAAGACATTTAGGATGTAACTTTCCTTGTTGGATTGAGATGATACAGTAGCAGGCTCGATGAAGAAAATTGTCTAGTTGTCAGATTGTTACATAGTGTTTTACCTTTTGTTACCACTCCCCTCGAAAGGAAATTAATAAACACACAAAACCATTTTATAAAGTGGGTAGAGAATACAGAGAAAATCCTTCAAAGACCAACTCTGAAAATTGAATAAAAGTTTCAATCAACATTAAAGTACTAGAGTCAAAAGATCAGTTGCAAATGAATCCCTTGATTTTGTTATTAAGACCAAAAGACTCTATTTTAACATAACATAGTATGATCTTTAAAATAGTTTTTTATGATCTCTTCATTTGCTGAGTGAGAGCCAGGGTCTCTGGGAAGCCCAGAGAAATGTCTACAATTGCAGAGCTGGTGACTAGTTATTCCTGGAAGGGTGGTGAGGATTTGGGTCTCCAGATGCCAGTCTGGGATATTATGTTTGTCCTCTGTGGCTTATAATTAATGGCTTAAAGTGTAATAACAATTATAGATCATATAGTACATGTTGAAAACCTAAAACAGTTGTGAATGAGCAGCTAGACTCTGTCACCTACTGACAGCAAAAAAGTCTTAAATACTAGATTTAAAAGAAAGAAAGGAAGAAATCAGAGTCAAAGAGAAAGAGCCAGAACAGGGAAGAGAACAGGTGACAAGAATTGCGCTTTGAAATGGACAAGCTGGAGCCATCAGACCTCGTTTGTGCCGCCGACCTATGGACTTGACGCCTATCCCCCTTTGCACTTTTCACGTTCAAATTCTTCTCCTACTACTTTGGTTACTTTCCAGAAGTGAGTAAATCTCAGTGGGACTACTGGGGCTGACATCGATTGTGGTATTCTGTTTTTCAGGAAGGCGTTGTCACAGAGTCTGAGGTGCGATGTGTCGTTCATTGTAAAAACCCCTCCAAGCATCTGGGAACATGCTGCCCGACATGTCCAGGTAACCTCTCAGGAAGGGGAAGGCAGTGCAGCTCCCTGGTACAGTACAGCACTGTTGAAATCCTTTGGGATTCTCTCAAGCATGCATGATTTTCTCACTCCCGACTGGAATTTTTCTCCCTTTGCGTCTGTGTACCTAATGGGTGAGGAGAGCAAACTCCTTTGCATAGAAATGTCCGGTTGGACTCTGGTGGGCCCGGGATGACTGCAATGTGCTGTAGGTCTTGGCAGGGATGCTCTGGGCTCTGGAGGCCTGCTTTCCACTCCACAGGGCCACAGGTAACGCTTATTTTGGAAGGAAAGGTTGTGGCTTTCCCTTGCTTCCAGAAATGTCTTTTTACTGCTTCATATTGCAATACCTTGGCCGGGACTCGCCTTGGTGATGAGGCGACCAGATGTTTTCTGAAGACCGAGAGCTGGGTCCCTAAGTGGATTTAGTTTAAGGCTTTGCTGGTCTCAGTTTTCTGCATGGTGCAGCGACTGGGAACCACTGTCTTTTTAGAGGACCCCAGGGCCTAGCTGACAGCAAAGGGATCTTTCCTTTCCAGTGGCTGGAGTGTTTCCTCTTACTTCTCTGAACAGGATTACAAAGGCCTCCTGCCTCTTTTCTTGCCCTTAGGTATGAACCCGGGGATTTTAAGGTGAGAGATTTTTTTCTGATCCCTTAAGCCCCTGGCCCATACTCTTTAACAGATGTTCTACATTTGGGGTTTTACTCTGAGTGCTTTTCCTCACTGGAGGCAATACTCACAACTACTTCTCTTTGCTTTTGAAGTTAATCTCCAAAGGGCCTTCTGTTCTGTGAGCCTTCTCAGGATATGGCGAAGGCACCATTGTGGGATGCTCTGTGAAGATGAGCCCCTGGTCCCTTCCCCTCCTGCCGTTTCCCTCCACACAGTCTGCCATGCTCCCAGACCTGAGTCCCTTCCAGGGTCCAGCCTTCCTTCATCTTTGAATGACAGTGAGGACAGTCTCTCTCCACTGCTCCTAACCTTCCTGGGTTCCCTAGACAGTCTTTATTGAGCCAAGCTTCCTTTTCACACTGCAATTTCTGTTAAGCTTGTATTATTGGATAAGCTTAAGTGAAGGCCAGAAACCAGTTGAAAGTAAAATAATTCTTTCCATAACTCAGTTATTTTGTATGTATCAAACAGAGTTTGTTTGAGTACCATTCCCCTCTGAATGCACTGAATGCTTTGCATCATGTAACCATATTCTAAAATGCCTAAAGGATCTTTATTAAGTTAGCTCAGTCATTCTCTAGGCTGCACATGAAAATCACCTGGGAAGTTTTAAAAAGTAAATCTTGATGCCCAGGCTGCATCCCAGACCAATTCCATCAGAATCTTGGAGGGTGAAACTCAGGCCTCCTGGATAATTTCTGTGCATAGCCAAGCTCGAGATTGATAACAGAGCAAATTTTGTATGCCATAGAGATTTAAAAGATATCAAAGCTCTTAAACATGAATTCAGTTGGGTTGAGTAGACTGTTGCTTTATTGGTGCAGAATCAACTCGGCATATATAACATTCCTTTTCACTTAGGAGATAGCCATATTTTTAGACTGCCTTTGAAAGTGCACATATAGAAACAACAGAGTGAATTTATTTCAGCAGCTGAAGTATCATATTTGAGCAATTGCTTCTTTCATTTTGTTTTTTAGTTGAGTTCCCAGGAAGGAAAGCCTGAGCTCTGTAATTGCACATATTGTAATGTTAGGTCTTCACCACCATTTCAGTAAGGGATGAAGTACTGTTTTTAGTTCACACAGGCAGAAATTTGACTCAGTGAGGATAAGTCCAAAGGTGGGGTTGGGGTCCCCAGCCTCTTTTCTTTTCTGGCCACCATACTGTACTACCTCCCCCTACCCCACACCATGATAATTATTCAACTTGGGTCTAGATGCCCTGGGAAGCAAATCTTTAAAAGTTAGCTTGCCAGTCAGCCCGGATGGGAGGGAGTTTAGAGGGGAATGGACCCATGTATATATACGGCTGAGTTGCTTTTCTACGCACCTGAAACTATTACAACATTATTAATTGGCTATACCCCAATATAAACTAAAAAGTAAAGAATTAGCTCTCCAGTGCTGCACACTAGCCCCCTGACATCTGGGTAGGCACTCTGCCCTTGGTTTTGGGGTCAAGAATCAACTTTATTCTCTCTTCTTAATTTCAAAAACCAACCTTTGGCATGACAATCAGAAGACTCAGATCTGGCCGCATCCAGACTGTATTATCCTGTGTCTTGGGAAGGAGGCCTCAGCCAAGTCTAGAGAGGGACAGTCCATTGAGGCCTTGGGGTATTCTTCTTGTAATTCAGAAGGACTGGCATCTGTCATTGATCATGGAATGGTATTCCACATAATGACAAACACGTACAGCTTGTGGTCAGTTTCTTCCTGAAACAGATTGCAGGACATTCTTAGTTGTCTGCTTCTCTCGTCTGACTCTTTGCTCAAAGAGGTTGGGCTGTGAAGGGAACAGTTTGCATGAATTTTCATTTAAAAATTCATTATTTAAGTTATTATGTGGATTGGGCAGTTAACCTGTCTGGCAATCTGTATGACAGAACCAGTGGTGCAAACATATATGAAAGCATTGAAGACCCTTTGTTGGAAATGTCTTTTGAAAAGAGATGACTGGGCACCTGCCATTATTAGCAATGCTGAGATATGGCCACGAGGAGGGCACCAAGCTTATCAGGTCTCCTGGATCAAAGGGAACAGCAGGAGGGTGGCTCTGGCTCCTCCCCCTCCCCCTGGCTCTGGTTGTGGGCATCAGAAAGATCTTAAAGCCACAGTTCACCCAGCTATTCAGCTTCAGTAACATTTGTCTCCATGTGTTTCAGTTGAACAAAAGGCTTCATATCTAGCTTTAAAATGAATAAGTCCAGTGGCTTGATTGGGTGGTTATGGGCAATGCTCATATGTTCAGATATTCCTTTTGTCAGGGACCAGCTGCTTTGAGAGTTTGGTGGGTTCTGTTGACAACTTTGGGTTTCCCAGGTGGCACAGTGGTAAAGAATCCACCTGTCAATGCAGGAGATGCAAGTTCAATCCCTGGGTCAAGAAGATCACCTTGAGGAGGAAATAGCAACCCACCCCAGTATTCTTGCCTGAAAAATTCGATGGACAGAGAAGCCTAATGGGCTACAGTCCATGGGGCCGCAAAAAGTCAGACATGACTGAGCATGCATGTTGACGACTTTAGTGGACAGGCCTTGAACACCTGTTCTCCGGGGCGTGAGTCGGTTTTTCACAAGAGCCCTCTTTGCTGAGTTTCCCCATTGGAAGTGCTGCTTTCTGCACTGTCTACTCTGTGGAAAGTGACCTCCGCTATTCTGGCAAAGCAGCTGGTAAGGACAGTCCTGAGGAAGGAGGCTTTGCCGTTAGCTGACAGTCCTCCTGTGCATGGCCCGTGTGGCGCAGGGTCACTGGCTAGCCTGTTCTTCTGGTATCTGTGACATCACTTAAGAATAGAGCAGCGACCTTGGCATCTTTCTGATAGGAGGCACCTCCTGGCTCTTGGGCCTATTTTTGGCTAAACTTGGTGGGGACATTTTAGCCCCTTCAACCACACACAGGGTGGGACTGAAAACCTGTGTGGCACCTCCTGCCTTGCCTTTGTCCTTTCTCGTCTTGGTGTCTGGCCCTTTATATGGTGTGGCCAGTGGGTTGGCGCTGAGTTAGCACCCAGCGCTGCCAGCTGGATGAGTTCCTTCCTCTCTCTGGGCTGCGTGTTCCTCACCTGCAGGGGCAGTGATCAGTCTGTGCTCTGTGGGCTCACTGAAGATAGAGTGAGATCAGGAGTGCCAAGCGTCTGGCAGAAGCTGGCCACTTCTGGCTACTCTCCAAGTGGCAGGTCTTCATGTCATTTGCTCCTAAGCTCACCCTTGACCTCTCTGGCTTGACCTTCTCTTTGCCTCTTCCAGCTCCTCTGGAATTTTGTTCCCTGGCTGTGATTGGGGTGGTGCTGGTGAGCTCCTCAGACTCTGCACGGCTCAGAACCCTGTACTGCTGCTGCTCAGGCCAACCTGACTTCCAACATTTTGTTTGCTTTCTAGCATCTTCAGGTTTCTGGGTCCATGTCGATCTTTTGTACTCTACAGGGTTTTTTTGTTTTGTTTTTACTTTGAAGCAGTCTTGTCCTCTGATTGAAGACTATGCTGTACAAGTTGGAGGTGAAGGTGAGGGTGGGGATGGTTGCTCAGTGGCTAGAAGGATATAATGTCAAGCTGAATCAGACTGTGGCCCTGATTCAAAATTCTGCTTTGCTTTCCAGGCTGTGTGTTTGAGGGGGTGCAGTACCGAGAAGGGGAGGAATTTCAGCCAGAAGGAGACAAGTGTATCAAGTGTTCCTGTGTTGTAAGTACTACCTTGGATGTTCCCAGGGTATTCCTTTTTGTTAATTGTGCCTTCAGCTCACCAACTCCAGCCCTAAGCCTCTTTATAGTCTCTCCTCTCCCTCCTAATGTGGAACCAAGGAAAAAGCTCAGCACTCCAAGGTGAGTATCTCAGCCTTGGCAGTGTTAATATTCTGGGCTGGGTAGTTCACAGTAGTAGCTGTCCTGTGCCTTGTAGGATGTTTAGCAGGATTCTTGGTCTCTACCCATTGGATTTTAGGAACACTCACCCTCTCAGTTGTGACCAACAACAGTGTCTGCAGACATTGCTACATGTGTCCTGGAGAACATGATCACTCCTGATTGAGAACTACTGGTCTAAAGATTGAGAGAGAGGGGTTGATTTCCCTTCACCTGCCTTCTTTGGGAAGGCATGGATTCTCCATTCTTTGGGCCAGAGAAACTTCTTGGTTAGGCAGCTGTTGAGTTCTTTAGTGCAGTCAAATGGGAAGCAGATGGAGATAAATGTAGTTTGCTTTGGAGAGAAGCTAATTTGAGGATTGGTCAATTATACTGAGGAGAATGGACAGGAGGAAATGACCCTTAAATTGTGGATTCAGGGCAGAGACGGGATTAGTGAGACAAAGCCATAGACTTGCTTTCTAAGCACTGTTGATTTGTAATTCACAGACTAAGGATATCTTCATAGTGCTTAGGAATGAAAAAGGAACTTGGCATATGTTCTAGTTTTAAAGGGATATTTTTTATTAATGTATTTTAAATTTGGAGGAAAATCACTGGTGATGGTGATGGTATTGATGATGATGGGGACTCTAGTCTTAACCAGCTGCTCCAAGTTATTTACAGTAGGGAGTTGGTACAACCATATATTTTATAAGCTTTTAATCTTTTACAATAAAGAACACACAGTACTCATCTCAGAATATTAAAAAAAAACAATACATGGGGAACTTCAGCATCCTAACTTCATCAAAGGAGAATCATATGTGGATTATCATAAATCATAGTATTTGTCATTTCTCTATATGTCTTTTCCAAAATACTTCCTCCTTCCTATAGCACACATGCACATACAACCTAGAGAGTCCAGATTAAAGTAAGCGTGACCAAGGGTTATAGTTTTTGCAAGGGGAAGAAGGAAAGGAAGGAGAGAGAAGGGAGACACAGGATATTTATATCAACATCTGCATCTATCTATATCTATACCTATAGATAGATACAGATGCAGATATAGATGTAAAAATAAATATGTAATATAAGGTATATGTACATCATATACCATGTATGTGTAAATATAAATATGTAATATAAGGTATAGAATATACCTTATAAGAATATATAAAAACACAAAAGTAACTAATTAACGCAGATGAACATGATTTTGCATATTCAGACTCAACTTCCATGTTTTTCCTTTCTTGCTAATTATGGGTGAATATCTCTGTTTTTTTTTTTTTAATAATTTCTATTTGCCACTAAATACTGCCCATTTCACAATTTTATTTCTTTCACATTAGTAGCTGTAAAGTTTTCTGATAATTAAAAAAATTATTTTAATCTCATTCTTTTGGGTAGAGTGAGGAAAAACAAGGCAAACTTCAGTAGGAAACTTTAAATCTGTACCTGAATGAATTATTGTTTCCATTAAGGTGGGCCAAGGTTAGGCAACTGAGCTTCCTTGGGGAGAAAATTTAGAAGGTGGCAGGGAGGATGAGAGGCTCCCGCAGTTTCGCCAGTGACAGTCACACAAATGTATCAGATGTTGGGAATGGAAATGAGTTTAGAGATTATATGTAAGGGGTCATGCCCTCAAGGTCTTCAGACTTTGTGTGTTTGTAAAGACACTGCATGCTCCATGAAATACACCGGAGGGCCAAATTCAGGCCCCTGCAAGTCCTGCTTTCATTTTCAGTTGAAGAAAGAAAAATCCAAAGAAGTAGTTGCTTGCCCAGGCTTTCCTTCTCATGAGTTCCTCCAGATCTATATTCTATATCATTTTCTAGATCCCTATATATTCTAATCTCCTACATTTCTGTATTCCTAATCCTATATTCTTTCTAGTTCTCCATGTTACCGCCCTTGGCACATAAGGGGCAGCTAATGGCGTTGACTGTCCCTGGTGTCAGCCTGTGAGTTAATAGGGGATGGAGAAGAGGAGATGGAGCTCTTGCTTGGGGACAGGACATTTGTGAGTTGGCTTAGTTATAGGTAGAGTCAAAAGAGCAGTTTTTCTTTTTGTAAATACAAAAGTTTGAGGCATAAGCTTTTTTTTTGCAGCTTATTATGAAAGTAAATTGGTTCTTAATATGCTTTTATTTTGCTATCTTTTGATGTAGTATGCTAAAAAAAATAGAGAGAGAGAGAGACAATGTCTTGGCAGCAAATGACCCTGTCCTGAGACTGGCAACTGGACAGCTGTTTGCTTTAGAAGGCAATATTGCAAATGTGCAGCCTGGCCCTGGCCCCATGAGACTTGGAGTGTGAAGGTTCTGCCTGGCCATGGGCTTGGACACCTCGCTGTGGACAGTGAGGGGAGTGAGGGGGTGAAACTGGACAGGGGCTTTGGACAGGACCTGTGCAAGGCTGGGTGGTCCACTGAGGAGGTTACAGGGAGGGTATGCCCCTGGAGGCTGCAGATCCCCCAGTTTAAAAAGAAGACTGTGTATGATTACCTGCTGTGCTTTGGTAGAAAGGAAAACAATGGTACTATAAATAGAGAGATGAAAACACATGGATGCATTTGGGTGTATATGTGGTGTTTGTGTGCATATATATTTGCATGCATAAATGTCTGTATCTATAGGTGTATCTCTCCACACGCACATATCCACATCTAGATAAGCATGCCTATAAATATAAATACAGACACATATTTACACGTCTAACTTGGGATAATCCAGAAACAGACCCTGTAGCAAAGGTTGGGGTGTAGGGAGTCTCATGGGAAATGGAGGATACTGGCAGAGGAGAGCAGAGATGAGATAAGAAGGGGGAGGCAACTAGCTGAGGGTATGTGACCAAGTGTGGATCACTGTGCCTGACCAGAGTTCACCTCTGCTGGCAGACTTGGGAAGCCAAAGGAAGTCATGCCTCAGAATTTCCTGCCCGACAGTGAGAGAGATGAGTTATGTTTGCACCACCTCTCGTCTGCTCCAGTGAGGGAGTTGATCGGGTACCCTTTTGAGCTGCCACTTAGGTGGCAAAGTGGCCTCTAAGAGAAAGAATACAGGTGCAGGCATCTGACATCTGGCGTGTGCACTCAGGCGTGCGGGTGCAAAGAGGTGGGTGGGGCTGCAGCAGTTGGCTACGACATATATGTGTTTGTACACAAGTACATGTATGTACGCACACAAGCACAGACATTACTATTTTTGTATCTCTGAATATGTATGTGTATAGGTACATATGCATGCCATCTGTCCCTGGATTATGAGTTTTTTCCCTAAACCCATTACTTCCTCATGCCTCCCATTGTTTGCTCATGTCTCCACCCCTGTTTAGAATCCCTTTCTTATCCTTTTTCACCTGGTCAGTGCTTGGCCTTTCAAAGTTGGTTATCATCACCCACGGCAACTCCCTGACCACTCCATCCCTCTAGGCCGAAGCAGAAAAAACTGTTTTCTCATTTGTATTCCTGAGGCTCAGGGCTCTCCCTGGCTGGCTTACTTGCCGTCTGTCCCTCCCTCCTTCCCTCTTGTGCAGACACATGCACACACAACACCCACGCGCACACAATTCCAGGTGAGCCCTTGCCCCATTGTAGCATGATTACCAGAGCATTTTCCTGTTCTGTATTAGGCCGTGTCCTCCATAAGGGAGGGAGGTGTGTTTTCTGATGCTCATCTTGCTGACCTCTGAGCTTAGCCGTGTGGGTGCTCAGTGATGCTGGCTAGCACTCTTCACCTGCTTTCATATTGCTATCTTGTAATGGTGTACACTAAACCAGTAATCTCTTTCCTTCCAAACTGCAACAGTTCTGCTCTTTAAAGCTGGCCGGCTCCTTCTTGCCTGAGAGAATGTGTGTGTGTGTGTGTATGTGTGTGTTAGTCACTCAGTCGTGTCTGCCTCTTTGCGACCCCATGGACTGTAGCCCACCAGGCTGCTCCTCTGTCCATGGGATTCTCCAGGCAAGAATATTGGAGTGGGTTGCCATTCCCTTCTCCAGAGGATCTTCCCAATCCAGGGATCGAACCCAAATCTCTCACATTGCAGGCAGATTCTTTACTGTCTGAAACTCCTGAGAGAATAGCTATTGTTAGATAAATATCCTAGTCACATTAGGTTACTGTTTGCCTTGGAGCACACCCCATAATGTGTAAAACATCTCTAGTGTATATTACCCATCTCTTACAGATGAATTGCCAGCTCTTCAAGTAAATATTATGTACACCATGAAAATTGTATTTTGCATCCAGCCCCCTTCGTTACATTCCCCAAATTTGTGAAAATCTGTCTACCCATGTTTTTAGGATGTGGTGACAGAAGCAGACCACCAGAAAGACACTCCATCTGACTGAGATGGATTCCTTGGGTAATGGAACAAATGCCTTACACATGGTCTCTCATCCTTGCTTCAGGTCAGGACAGTATATACAGCATTCCAGACAGCTGAGAACATGCTAATGTTTGACAGTATCTGGAGAGGATTTCACAACCTCTCGCTCTTACCCATTTCAGAAGCAGAGTGTTTCACATTTTTCGGTGTGAATAGCATTATGATTCATGTAGAAAATGCAGTGCTTCACTATCACTTGTGAAACTGCGTCATCCCCATGTTCCCACTATACATAAATGACAGAACCAAGAGTTACTTCTCTGGAGAGCTGGTACTTATCAGAGCAGTGGACACTTGAGCTGTTCCTTAGTGTTGCCTGAGTCATAGCAGAGTGCATTCCTCATGGTGTGTGTTCAGTGAGAATGAGTCCTGTGTAATTTTAAAAATGAAAGAAGATGATTCTTTCCTAAGACAGAAGCAAAGAGTAGTTTATTAAGCATATTGAACATTCATCTGAGCTTGAGTTTTTATGACCTGCCTAACTGAACAGGAGCTTCCATACTGGCTCAGCAGTAAAGAATCCTCCTGCAATGCAGGAGATGTGGGTTTGATCCCCGGGATGGGAAGATCCCCTGGAGGAGGAAATTGCAACCCACTCCAATATTCTTGCCTATGGAATCCCATGGACAGAGGAGCCTGGCGGGCTACAGTCCATGGGGTCACAAAGAGTTGGACACAACTGAGAGACTAAGCAACAACAACAAACTGAACAGCAAACAGTTCACCGTGCCTTTGTTCGGTCAAATGTTCAGGCTGGTGGCAGTTGGTACAGATGTTTCTGGAAAAGCTGATGTCTTCAGGCATGTAAGGCTAAAGGCCAGGGTGCCAATGAGAGGTGTTTGTATTCTGTTTTACCAAACTGTTTTAAGAACCCTATGGGCTCTACGTTCTTAGAAATCACTTACTGAAGGTAGGGAAGCCCACAGAACTGTAAGATGCTCTAAAAAAAGTGGCAAGTCCTCAGTCTGCAAAACCAGCCAAATTAACAGGCCAAGATCAATTATTTTGCTGACAAAGGTGTATTAAGTTCTGAGGATTTTTACTAATAAACATGGCTTGTTAATGGTCTGTCTGTGATGAAGGAGCTGTTCTTTATTGGCTCTTAGATGCCCTGCAGTCCATAAACACCTTTGCTTTCGCTTGTACTTTAGATACTGCAAAGTACTGTCCTCCAGGGAAAATGAAACTCCCAGCAAGGTTATTTGGAGAGAACAAAGGAAATGGAGATCTTCGTGGTTCCCATTCCTCTTAGACCAGATTCCTTGAGATGCTCTGCACAGCCTGGCATGGTTCAACCTCTGCCAGGCTCTCTGGCCTCATCACTGACCCTTCCTCGTTCTCTCTGCTATGGCATCTGGGCAGATCCTCCAGATCCTCGCTACACAAAGTATGCACCTGACCAGCCATGTTGGCCTCACCTGAGAGCTTTCTGGAAATGCAGAAGTTTGGGCTCTACCCCAAGTCCAGAATTGAAATCTACAGTTTGGCAAGATTTCCAGAAAATTCATTTTCCAAATAAAGTTTGAGGAGCTCTGGTCTAACAGCTCTTGGCCTTTCCCTGGGATGCTTTTTCATTCTTCTCTCCACTTTGCTCCATGTTTTGATACCCTATGCCTGGTTAACACCACTCATCCTGCACTTGGAAGCTCAAACACTCCTTCTTTCCCGAAGCTTGTGTGACTCCCAAGACTAGATTGGGTACTGTTGCTACACTCTGTAGAGCTGCCCATACTTTACTTCCTAAGCATTTAAAAGGATTCATAATTAGATATTTTTGTGTGTAATGATTTTATTTAACTCTTTGAGGGTAAAGTGTTCAGTCATGTCCAACTCTTTGCAACCCCATGGACTGTAGCCCACCAGGTTCCTCCGTCCATGGAATTCTCCAGGCAAGAATACTGGAGTGGGTAGCCATTCCCTTCTCCAGTGGATCTTCCTGACCCAATGGTAACTCTTGTATCTTCAGTGCTTGGTGGATAATGGATATTCGTACTAATTGTTGAATTCAGGAACGAATGAATGTTGACTTTGATTTCGATTTCTTTCCCTACTGCCTTTTTCCCCTCTCTGCTATTTCATATTCCGCTGCATGTTTTGTTTTTTTCCATTTCTGAAAGGAAGATGGATGTATTTGCAGCCTCTGTAGTATTTATTGTAAATTGCTTTGTATGGAATGTGGATGACTTCCCTAAGGATGTCTTGTTTGAAAAGTGTTGCCTGAGCCTCAAAGATCTCCACTACTCATGGCAACGGAAAGATACAGTGGCAGGAAGCACTGACCAATGACTGGGGCCACTCGCTGTGGCAGAGCTTGGAAAGGAAAGTATAATTCTCCACCCTCAGAGCTGATTTTGCCCTGAAATATGGGGAGATGTGTCTGACCTCTCCCCGTTCCAGTCCATCCAGCTTCAGATTGTACTTCCCTGTAATAGGACACAGTGGGGTAGCTTGTCAATTTCCTGGTCACATGATGCCATGGCAATCCAAGTTACTTATTCCCAGCCACGGCGCTGCTCCTCTGACATGGGAACTTGGGACCCTCAATGCCTGAGTCCTCTCACATGGACTCTACGTTACTCTTGGTAATATGTGCAATTTGGCACATTTTAGTGATAGGCTGTCATTATGTCCTCCCTCCCCACGGGGAGAAATTTGGCTATATCTGGGCAATAAATTGGAGAATTGAGCAATTATTGAGTGAATTAGATCAATGTGGGCAGTTTCTCTAAGCAGCGTGGGCCAAAAACCCTCAGAGTAGTTTTTAAAACTAGTTTGAAATGTTGATGTAATTGCTGCAGTGTTCTGTATTGCATTGTGGTTGTATCACTCTGAGGATAAAAAGATCCTGGCTTTGAACAGTCAATTTAAAAAAGAAAAGGCTTTTCTTTAAGGGCTGGATGGCACTTGGCCACTAAAAGGGGCCTCAATTTGCTTAGTAAAGTGGCTGATACTCTGCCTGCTTTTGGCTAGACCATGAGGTCCTGAATCTTGGGGTTTTATGTTAGGAAGAATCTGAGCAATTGTGATTTCTCTGTCAACCTTCTATTAGAAGGTCTATTTAATGCCATTCTCTTCAGGGTGACTACATAAATGTACAGCTATTGTTGTAGGGGTGTCAAATTCTTGCTTATTGAAAATAATACCAAAGTAAGGCAAAGCGAAGGATATTGCTTACTGTGGTCATCAACGATTACCTTGATGGAGCCTTAAAATATTATTTTAGAAGGAAGAGGACAAAGATAAGATATTTGTGAGCTTCTTTGGGGTGTGGGAGGCTTGATTAAGGTGAGTTTTTTAACAAAGGACTTGACTTGGATTGGGCAATTTTCACGATATACTATATCATGATATACATATTGATGGAAAGTATAAGGTGAGCTTCATGGCTTGTCTTAAAGAGTTGATGAGCCTGGTTGAGTTATCTGTGTTACTAATACTTTCAGTAAGTTCCTGAAAGCAACAGGAGGCTCAATTTTTTTGATGTTAAAAAGATTGAAATAACTGTTGTATATTTTAAATCTCATTTCAGCCCTGTTTCATGTATTTTCAGGCCAACACTTGAATTTTAATCCCCATACATGTCTTAATTTTTTGTGGTTTTAAGGTTCCTTATGTTTATTTCTTTATATACTTTATAGTTGAAGCTTCTTGTAAAATTATTTTTCTACATAGGGAACCACGATCTGAAAAATGAGCCTAATAGGGTAAAGAGTTAGAAAGGAAATTTCTTGTGTGACATTTGAGCATTTATAAGAAAACACACAGTTTGAAAGAGGTGAGCAAATGATTTATTTATAGAGGAATTACTGATACTAATAGCTACTTTTACTGAGTGTATAGTCTGTGCCAGATATATATAGTGCTTTAATGTTAATTTTCAAGATAGTCCTATATATCTAGGGGGCATTAACCCCATTTTTTTGGTGAAGAAATTGAGATTTGAGAAGTTTAATTGCTTGTCTAAGGTCAAAAAGTTGATAAGAATTGAAATCTTGAACTATGTGATTATAGTTACATGTTATTTCTATCCCATCTACCACCCCACCCCCTCACCCCCCGCCACAAACCCGTGTCATTTTGAGATACCCACTGTGTGGTTTTTTGTAGATATTTGAAAGTGGGACATGCCATCTGAATCTATGGAATGAAGAGCAATCAGATATTTCAAGGGAGAAATAATGGTGATGTGAGCATCTACAAAGAACCTCAATTTTGGTGCAAGAGATGTTAGCACAATACAAATGTGAATTACACTTCCTTTCTCTGAATTTCACAAGTCTCAGCAAGTTTAAACTCATACCAGATTTCAGTCTTGGACGTTCAGCCTAAGTATGTCACAATGATGGCAGAGTGAATGATGAACACGTATCTGCTACCTTCACATCAGTTGGAGAATGGAAACAGTGTGATCTATAGTGTATCTGTTTGCCAAGAAATTATGAATATATAAAGAGAATGTGATTATTGCTGGGATAGAGCCATGCTCAGTGCCTCTGCTTCCAAAGATGATAGAAATAAATGTTTATCTTGTGGGTCCTATCTATTCCTTGTAATAGTCACTGACGGAGTTTAATCATCAATTTTGGATAGCCTTCTTATCCATGTAAGAAGCAGATGCGTTTGGAAATTTAAGTGACTTTCAGAATGGTTATTGATAGCTGGGAGAAAAACGTGTAGCTCAGATGGCAGAGAATCTGCCTGCAATGCAGGAGACCCAGGTTCTATCCCTGAGTTGGGAAAACCCTCTAGAGAAGGGAATGGCAACCCACTCCAGTATTCTTGCCTGGAGAATTCCATGAAGAGAGGAGCCTGGGGGTTATAGTACACATGATCACAAAGAGTTGGACATGACAGCAATTAACACTATCACTTTTTCTCTTTCCATGGTGGCTCAGATGGCCAGGTGGCACTAGTGGTAAAGAACCCGCCTGTCAGTGCAAGAGATGCAAGAGATGCAGATTCGATCCCTGGGTCAGGAAGATCCCCTGGAAGAGAGCCTGACAACTTCCTCCGGTATTCTTGCCTGGAGAAGCCCATGGACAGAAAGCCTGGAGGGCTATAGTCCATAGGGTCATAAAGAATCAGACATGATTGAAACGACTTAGCATACACGCAGAAAAACAAGCTCCATTAATTAAATCTCATCCCATTATATCTTTGTAAAGATCATTCCTTGTAATTTTTTCCTTTTTCTTTTATTCTTTCAAGATGCGTCACACAATGAATGCCTTTCATATCTGAAAAGTCCCAGGAAAAATACTGATTTTACTAAAGACTGAAGAACTTTCCAACTATTCCTTCATTTTTTCTTCTATCTTTTCATCCATCTCTTGTTTCTATAGCCAGCCAGTCATTTATTAATTTAACAAAGATTGTGTGCCTGCCTTGTGTTAGATCTTGTATTAGGTATTGAGTGTTCAGAGATGAAGGGGATTTCACTTTTTCTTTCTAGGTAACTCAATCTATTGACTTGGGTATATTTATTAAACCTAAATCAAACCATACTGTAACATTTTTTTGTGTGCCACGTAAAAGATAATAATATTATATATGATAATATATGCCAACTATGTCTGGAGTACAGAATGAAGCAGGGCAAAGGCTAATAGAGTTCTGCCAAGAGAATGCACTGGTCATAGCAAACACCCTCTTCCAACAACACAAGAGAAGACTCTACACATGGACATCACCAGATGGTCAGCATCGTAATTAGATTGATTATATTCTTTGCAGCCAAAGACAGAGAAGCTCTATAGAGTCAACAAAAACAAGACCGGGAGCTGACTGTGGCTCAGATTATGAACTCCTTATTGCCAAATTCAGACTTAAATTGAAGAAAGTAGGGAAAACTACTAGAACATTAAGGTATGACCTAAATCAAACCCCTTATGATTATACAGTGGAAGTCAGAAATAGACTTAAGGAACTAGATCTGATAGACAGAGTGCCTGATGAACTATGAATGGAGGCTCATGATATTGTACAGGAGACAGGGATCAAGACCATCCCCATGGAAAAAAAATGCAAAAAAGCAAAATGGCTGTCTGAGGGGGCCTTACAAATAGCTGTGAAAAGAAGAGAAGCAAAAAGCACAGGAGAAAAGGAAAGATATTCCCATTTGAATGCAGAGTTCCAAAGAATAGCAAGGAGAGATAAGAAAGCCTTCCTCAGTGATCAATGCAAAGAAATAGAGGAAAACAACAGAATGGGAAAGACTAGAGATCTCTTCAAGAAAACTAGAGATACCAAGGGAACATTTCATGCAAAGATGGGCTCAATAGAGGACAGAAATGGTATGGACCTAACAGAAGCAGCAGATATTAAGAAGAGGTGGCAAGAATACACAGAAAAACTGTACAAAAAAGATCTTCATGACCCAGATAATTACGATGATGTGATCACTCACCTAGAGCCAGACATCCTGGAATATGAAGTCAAGTGGGCCTTAGAAAGCATCACTACGAACAAAGCTAGTGGAAGTGATGGAATTCCAGTTGAGCTATTTCAAATCCTGAAAGATGATGCTGTGAAAGTGCTGCACTCAATATGCCAGCAAATCTGGAAAACTCGGCAGTGGCCACAGGACTGGAAAAGATCAGTTTTCATTCCAATCCCAAAGAAAGGCAATGCCAAAGAATGCTCAAACTATCGCACAATTGCACTCATCTCACACGCTAGCAAAGTAATGCTTAAAATTCTACATGCCAGGTTTTAGCAATACGTGAACTGTGAACTTCCAGATGTTCAAGCTGGTTTTAGAAAACGCAGAGGAACCAGAGATCAAATTGCCAACATCCACTGGATCATCGAAAAAGCAAGAAAGTTCCAGAAAAACATCTATTTCTGCTTTATTGACTATGCCAAAGCCTTTAACTGTGTGGATCACAATAAACTGTGGAAAATTCTAAAAAAGATGGGCATACCAGACCACCTGACCTGCCTCTTGAGAAACCTGTATGCAGGTCAGGAAGGAACAGTTAGAACTGGACATGGAACAACAGACTGGTTCCAAATAGGAAAAGGAGTACGTCAAGGCTGTATATTGTCACTGTGCTTATTTAACTTATATGCAGAGTACATCATGAGAAACGCTGGGCTGGAGGAAGCACAAGCTGGAATCAAGATTGCTGGGAGAAATATCAATAACCTCAGATATGCAGATGACACCACCTTTATGGCAGAAAGTGAAGAGGAACTAAAAAGCCTCTTGATGAAAGGGAAAGAGGAGAGTGAAAAAGTTGTCTTAAAGCTCAACATTCAGAAAACTAATATCATGGCATCTGGTCACATCACTTCATGGCAAATAGATGGGGAAACAGAGGAAACAGTGTCAAACTTTATTTTTTGGGTTCCAAAATCACTGCAGATGGTGATTGCAGCCATGAAATTAAAAGACGCTTACTCCTTGGAAGGAAAGTTACGACCAACCTAGATAGCATATTAAAAAGCAGAGACATTACTTTGCCAACAAAGGTCCATCTAGTCAAGGCTATGGTTTTTCCAGTAGTCACGTATGGATGTGAGAGTTGGATGGTGAAGAAAGCTGAGTGCCGAAGAATTGATGCTTTTGAACTGTGGTGTTGGAGAAGACTCTTGACAGTCCCTCGGACTGCAAGGAGATCCAACCAGTCCATCCTAAAGGAGATCAGTCCTGGGTGTTCACTGGAAGGACTGATGTTGAAGCTGAAACTCCGATACTTTGGCCACCTCATGAAAGGAGTTGACTCATTGGAAAAGACCCTGATGCTGGGAAGGATTGGGGGCAGGAGGAGAAGGGGACGACAGAGGATGAGGTGGTTGGATGGCATCACCGACTCGATGGGTATGAGTTTGAGTAAACTCCAGGAGTTGGCGATGGACAGGGAAGCCTGGCATGCTGCGATTCATGGGGTCACAAAGAGTCGGACACGACTGACTGACTGAAATGAACTGATGCCAACTATAAAATACTATAAAAGATCCATATATATTGAAAAGTAGAAGTAATTGTACAACTCAAGAAAACCAGTTAATATGATTTGACATATTTCCTTCCAACTTTTTTCCCTATGTTTTCATATAGTTATATAACTAGATCACATTCTATATTTTGCATCCTGGTTATTTTCATTTAACTTTATATTGTAAACATATCTCTATTTCATTAAAGAGTCATTTAAAATAATTTTTATAGCTGCATAATATTTTGTCAGTATGTGCTCAGTTGCTCAGTCATGTCTGACTCTTTGTGACCCCATGGACTGTAGACTGCCAGGCTGCTCTGTCCATGGGATTTTCCAGGCAAGAATACTGGAGTAAGTCGCCATTTCCTTCTCCAGTGGATCTTCCTGACCCATGGACTGAACTCGCATCTCCTACATTAGTGGCAGATTCTTTACCACTGAGCCATCTGGGAGCCCTCTTAGGTTACTCACGTTCAATGCTGTTACCAGAGCAGCTATATTCTGTTTTTCATCTCCTTGCTTCTGTCATTGTTCCCTGCTGTTGAACTTTAAAAACAACATCTACTAATTGAGAAGGATTCATTTCAAATACACCATCTAATTTTTGTAGTTTTTTAATCTCTAGAGTGCTTTGCCTGATGAAGTTCATATTTATCATCCTTACATTCTCAGGGGCCTTAGAGTCTGTATTTGTGTAGCTCTTATAAACTTGATAAATCCTTTCTAGAAAGTCTGATGGATCCTCAGTTGGCTTTTGTTTTATCTCCTGAATTTTGTTTAAGCTCTTTTGTCTAGGTACCCCCTTGGATTTTCTCTCAGACCTCCACCCCATAAGGTGGTAGTTCTCTGACTCCTTTTTCTCCTGATGCAATAGCATAAGTGTTTCTACATATGGTTTCTCATCTCTTTTCCCTGCTCTTTTGCAAAACACTTCTAACTGTGAGATGGCATAATAGTTGAGTGAGCCATTTAAGGGCCATTGCTTTGCTGATCCTAACATGTGTTGGGTCCATACCCTATAACAATAGCATAGTCATAGGCTCACAATGATATTTTTCCCATTTATTCAATATATGCCCAAAAGGGCTCTCCTTCGAGACAAATGGAGTAGTTCCCGTTTATAGATGGAATACTTCCCATTTTTAAAAGTATGACCACACCACAACACAAAAGATGTATACAAATTCCAATATAAAAAGACCCACAAAAAAATTGCAGCACTGATACACCAACAGATTGGTTCCCAAGTCCCAAACTTACCCTACAAACCAAAGAACCAATTCCAACTAGGATAAGCTTATCCCCACAAGAACTAGTTCCCCAGTGAACCAGTTCCAGCTCAAGTAGAGTCCAACAACAATTCCCCTCCCTAACAGGGTCCCCCAACAGAATTAGCTTAGCCCCTAAAGTGAAAGTGAAAGTGAATTCGCTCAGTCGTGTCCGACTCTGCGACCTCATGGACTGCAGCCTACCAGGCTCCTCCATCCATGGGATTTTCCAGGCAAGAATACCGGAGTGGGTTGCCATTGCCTTCTCCTGTCAGTATACTATGATTCATTTAATCATTTTTTTTGGAATTAAAAATTAACATTGTTTTCAGTTTTCACTATTATGAATAGTGTAACAAACATCTTTGAAAACTAATCTTTCCTTAAGCTAACCTCGTAGAAGTTTAATTAGTGGATGAAGAATACATTTTAAGATGTGTATGTGAGTGTTGTTAAAATACCTCATATAAATGATGTCCTAATTTCCACTCCAGTCAACAGTACCTAGGTGTATATTTTCCTCACCAAAGCTATTTTTCCATCTGAGCATCTTGATTTCATTAACATTTGACTTCTGAAACTGAGCATCTTTCATATGTTTATTGGCCGATCGCATTTTTTCTGTAAATTGTGTGTTTTTCTCATTTTTCTGTTGAGTGGTTAAAGTTCTACCGAAGTTTATGTGTGTTTGAAGGATGGTAATCTTCTGCTGTTTATATTAAGATGTGTTTTTAAAAACACTGAAAAAATGCTGGATGTGTAGTTTGATCTTAGTGTGTATATTGCATGTTGGATAATGTTAGATTTTGCTGAAATCCCGTGTCTTCTTCCAGTCTTTTCCCCTCAAATCTTGATCCAAATATATTAACCAAGAAAAAAGTGAGTCAGTGTTGTCAGGTCCCCAGTTTAATTTATCCAAGACTTTTCTTTGCTTAAGCTTCTCTTTTCCCATCTCTGACTTCATTGTGAGAGTGACTTGGACCTGCCCCCACACTGAAGGGAAGTTATTCTTTGAGTTTCTACAGTGCCTCTCCTGTGGCTCTAGAGCCTCCCATCTCTCTCTCTTGTCTTCTCAAGCTTCTCTTTCTCTCTTGGCTCAGTGAGAAGGGTCCCTCCTGCTTTCCAGACCTGATCTTCCACTAGGGCTCTGGCTCCCATCCCATCTGGCTTCATCCCATCATTCCTGCTTCTTCTCCTTCTGTGTTTCAGATGTTCAGCTTCTTGTGGCCAGGCATTATGTACCTCCCATCTTAGAGTACAATGTCTTGCACCTAGGAAATAGTAAATACTTGACTAAATGACTAGTTTTTCACTCTCCGATTTGAGTATCCATCTTCTTAAAAATGAGTTGTATGATCTAGAACTTTCTACCTTCTTACCTGGGTCTTCATTTCTATTTTGAAGGCAATACTGTCAATATTCACATTTTTAATTGGTTCACAGTGCTTTTCAGGTCTACTATATCCTTCTATGTTACTGTATATTCATTCTATTAATTTTTAAGAGCTTGGTATTGAAACTCCAACTAAAAATTTTAATTTATCTACATAAAAATAATTGTAACATATAGTGGAACTATATGTTGCCTTGTTCTATATTTTCCAAGTCTCCTGTAAGTGTTATCATACATTCATAATTTAAAAAAATAAAAATGAAAGAGAAAAAAATGTTGCATGTATTCCTAGACCCATTAAAATATATTTGCATTTTTTTTTCTTTCAATGATCATGGTAACCTGAAAGATATATAATAAGTCTGGAGAGGAAGGGACTCCACCCTAAAGCATTTAAAGAAACTGGTGAGGAGACTTCAGAGCACTGCTTGAGGTGGCTGGGGTTGAGGGTGGGGTGAGCTCTGACTGCTCAGGGCCTCAGGGAGTGATGGCAAATTTGAGCATGTATCTTCCCATGGGGTGGGAGGAAGAGAAAGGAGACATTCATTAATGAAACTAAAGGAAATATTCTATTTTGCCAGTAAAATAGAATAAAACGTTAGTGTCACAGTACCTTAGAATATTTCCAGAACTTTTTTGGGTCATTTTCTTCATTATTTCTTCTCGATCTTTTAAAAAATTGCTCTCTGAGGGTCTCCTACTCTCCCTGTCCCTTTCCTTGTTTCTGCTTCATAGCTCTCCCCCACCCTCATCTGCCTTCATTCTGCCATCCCTCCTCCCGTCCCTCATGCTTCTGTTTTCCCCGTCATTTCCTGGTCCTCCTTAAGCTGACCCTTTTCCATTCTCATCAGTATCTCAGCATGGCAGCCTGTTTTATGTAGTAAAGTAGCAAAATTCATTTTCGTTGCTAGCTTGGCCTCTCCTCAAATAATCATCACAGAGTTCTGTGCTGCTAGATATTCACGAATATCTTTTGAATGAATTGGTTACACGTTTTGGCACCTTTTAAATGTCGTTCGAATGTTCAATTTGGAGGGTGGCAGTGCTTTTGTGGTTCTGTGAATGGCTTCAATTACCACCATTCCCTTAAAGTGGAATTTTAAATGATACCACTTGTTCGGTGTAAGCAGCACTGTATTTATATCCCAGGCCGCATGGTTCTCCTGAAGATGGGAGAATACTGGACCACAAATACACAGGGGAGGATGGGGATGCACACATCAGACATTGTCTTCTAAAGCCCACCTCTGAGCCTACACTGAGTCACGTCCGTGAATCATCCCTTCTAAGCCCACCTAAGTTCTCTAGCTGTGGTTTAGAAGAGACAGCTGGAAATGTCTATCGAGTGGACTTCACTCTTTGGAAAGGGGACAGGCTTCCAGGAGTAGAGTAAACCTTTACCATGAAATGTACAAAACAACCTGACCTTATATCCAGCATAAGCCACGTCTGTTACATAATTCTTTGTGCTTCTTTTTTGCTGTAGTGCCTTTCTTCTGTTCTCCATGATACGCATAGCAGAATGAGATAATATGATTGTGGTTAACAATATGATGTTCCGCATGTTCTGTGTGAGGACTTTGGAAAGCTTCTGAATATTGCTGGAGTTAAACATAAGAAAAAAAGCTCCTATATTCACAGTGAATAAAAAGAAAAGCCCATAGTTTGTCAGTGATGTTCTCTTTAGTGGGGAGAAAAAGTACCAGTTTCATTTTTGGTCAGATTAAATTTATAGTATAGTCAAACATCAATAAAAGCAGTTACTTATTATGAAGGACAAGTCAGCGGGGCTTCCCTCATAGCTCAGTTAGTAAAGAATCTGCTTGCGGTGCAGGAAACCAGGGTTCGATTCCTGGGTCAGGAAGATCCTCTGGTGAAGAAAATGGCAACCCACTCCAGTATCCTCGCCTGGAGAATCCCATGGACAGAGAAGCCTGGCAGGCTGCAGTCCTTGGGATCGCAAGAGTCGGACACAGCTTAGCGACTAAACCACCACCATTTAAAGGAGTATCCTGGGCTCATAGTTTAAACATTGAAATTCAATAATAGAAGTAACATTTTAATTTCAAAATGAGTGTGAAAAATTACCCTCACCCTAGCTTTAGTACTGAGCCATACCTTATTTTTTTTATGCCTTGATTTGACAAAATAAATTTTTCATATGCTTTCAGATTTTTGTTGTGGAGCTGTTTGACGCTACAGTACTTTTTCCTCACTGATCTGACTTGAGGAATGTGATTGGTGGATGACAGGAGTGACTGGTCTTGACATTGGTGGGAAATATGTTTCTTTTCAGTTTCAAGTTCAGGAAAAGGAGAGGGAGGGGACTCTTGAGAATTTTTGGTTTTGTTATTAGGTTTTCAGCATCCATAATATTCATAAACAATGGACACAGCTGTCTTTAATAACCCAGCCTGCTAAGTGAAAGAACAGAACACATGCCAGAAAAATATCAGGCTGGAAGAGGGTTTTTTCCAACATAAGAATGTTCATATACTGAAGCAAGGTTTCATGTATAATCACACTGGATGCTGACCCTAAACTTCTATCATTAAGTAAAATCATTTGACCAACCACTAGGAAAAGTGTAATGAAGTTTTTGGTATTTTTAGAAGTTTTGCTTTTGCTGCTATATTGTTTTGAGTAGTCTTAAACATGCAGATGTGTGTCCCTTAGAGGGAATTTTTGTGGGCAAAAGGTGTCTGGTCTGATTGTGAAGAGTCATGGGGTCCTGTTCTGCTTCTGTCACTGGCCTGTTGTGTGGCCTGGAACCTTCCCATTAACCTCTTTGAGACTCAGTTTCCCCATAAGTAAAAGGAAGAATTCTTAGAGCCTTCCCACTTCTATAATTCCCTGATTACCCAACTCAGAAAAGGCTTTCATTTTCCCAGGCAGAAAATTATTGGACAGACTCAAAATACCAGTTAATAAAAATTATTTTTTTCTAGTATAATAATAGGTCATCATCACATTTTAAAATTTGCTTTTTTAAAAAATTAAATTTGAATTAATACACAGTGAAATTTGCTCTTTGGCATACATATGTATGACTTTTGACAAATGCACACTCATGTACATTTGAGAATCATTAATATTATAAATTATGTTAAAAATGCAAGAAGTCTTTACTTGTTATTCTAGCTATGCCACCACATATATGCTCAGTCATGTCAGACTCTTTGTGACCCTATGGACTGTAGCCCACCAGGCATCTCTGTCCATGGTATTCTCCAGGCAAGAATACTGGAGTGGGTTGCCATTTCCTACTCCAGGGGATCTTCCTGGCCCAGGGATGAACTCTCATCTCTTGTGTCTCCTGCTTTGGCAGGTGTATTCTTTACGACTGCACCACCTGGGAAGCCCCAAAAAGGAAAAAAAAAAACCAAAAACTAAAAAGACAAGCTATTTCTGACTCTTTGATCATAATTCTTCTCTGAAATATTAAGACATTTCTGATGCTTTCAAAATGTCTAGAATGAGGAGCAAGAGACTCATCCATTTTGGATCATGTGAAGTTCTTCACTCCTAGAATGGACTTGCAGGTTTTGTTTGTAGAGCAGTAATTAGAGACAGAGGAAGCTCTTCTTTTTCATCGCAAAGCAAGGGTAACGCAGTAAGATCAGCTGGCAGTGAGAGGCAGGAGAGCTTTGGCTGTAGGGTTTCCCACTTATATTGCCGGATGGGTCGGGCTTAGTGTGTCTGCAATTACTATACAATCTTAGATTCAAAGCTCAAAGATGGAAAGGCATTCCAGTAGGTTGAAGTGCCTCCACATTAGTGGAAAACCAGGCAGTAGGAGATTGATGGTTTTCTGGAAGAATTTTCAGGTTCTCTAAGGAAAGAGCATGTCCCCTGGCCTTCTCGGCAGCATTTGTTCCCCGAGGCCTGTGCAGATGTGAGGGTTTGCTTCCTCCTCCGTGTTAACCCTGCTGCTTCCTCATTCCAGGTGTTGTCCAAATGTTGGTACAGAAGAGGCCTGAGTTTGCCATGGGGTGTGGTGGCCATGACCAGAGTGTTCACAGAGTCAGGGGCCAACCTGTGGATTCTGTATATTACACCTGGGCCCTGGCCAGTGGGCCCTGTTGGAAGGTCATGGTGTTTGGAATCTGTGGGGAAAGGATTTAATTTAGTTCTGCTCCTCCCACAGTGAATACATTAGAACTCACTTTCTTCATTCATAAAATGAGGAACTACTTCTTGGCAAAAAATGCTCAGGAACCTTATGTTTTCTTCCTCCATCTCTAATATGGTTGCTATAGAAAACAAGACCTACAAAGCTGTTCCATGCATGAAGAGTTTAATGCAAAACAAAAAGGATACAGCTTCCTGTAGAAATGAAATAGAAGATTTCAGAGAAACTTTCAAACTTTGGAATCAAAACTCCTCAGCCCCAATTTTTTTTTTTAAGTTAAAGAAGTTCCAGGTTTTGAGGATTTCTTTGGCTGATATATACAAAGTGCCTACTCTAGTAACTAGTACTTAGTAGATGCCTCTTTCCTGCAGGGCTGAATAATTTTCAGTTATAGTCCTTTCAATGGTAACCTGTTTGCATTTAGGATATACGTTTATATATCAAACCTAAACAATTTAAACTGGAGTTTCCTGGATTGTTTTTCTGAGGAAAAACCTAACAGGTAGTTCCTTGGTGTCTGATTATTGCCATTCACACACTATACATGAAGAAGCTGTCTCTTTGCCTTCAAATCCTAGAGCCTTACTTTTTGTCCATTGGGAGACAGTATTTTGCAGTCATTCTTTCTCATCACTTAAGGAGCTGCTAGCCTTTATCTGTTGCTTCTTTAAAATGGGAAAGTCTAAGCACTGTTCTAGTAACACTCCAACTTGGCTCTGTCTAAGGGAAGTGTAATTGGAGTCACATATGCAATATAATAAAAAATAAAAAATGCAAAAATTTTCATCTTCTACTAGTCACATTAAAAGAAGTAAAGGCAGATAAAGTGAATTCTAATACAATATTTTGTTGTTCAATCTCTCGGCTGTGTCCAACTCTTTGTGACCCCATGGACTGCAGCACACCAGGCTTCCCTGTCGTTCACTATCTTCCAGAGTTTGCTCAGGCTCATGTCCATTGAGTCGGTGATGCCACCCAACCATTTAATGCTCTATTGCCCACTTCTCCTCCTGCCTGCAATCTTTCCCAGCATCAGCGTCTTTTCCAACGAGTCAGCTCTTTGCAACAGATAGCCAATGTATTGGAGCTTCAGCTTCAGCATCAGTCCTTCCAATGAATATTCAGGATTGATTTCCTTTAGGATTTACTGCTTTGATCTCCTTGCTGTCCAAGGGACTCTCAAGAGTCTATATTTAACCCATTGTATAAAAAATATTAACATTTCAACTTATAAGCATTATAAAAATATTAATGGGGCATGTTACATCCTTTTTTCTTTCCTCATACTAAGCCTTCAACTTCCGATGTGTATTTCATACTTATAGCACTCCTTGTTTCTGATTAACCACATTTCAGTTACTCAATATCCCATGTGGCTAATAGCTACCATTTTGGACATCGTAGATCTAGTAAATGCTGCATGGTCAGGAGGGAGCAGGTCCCATATTCACACTCACAGGACCTTCTCTCCTGTTATACTACCACCACATGCCATTTGACATTCTATGTGTGGTCTTCCTGGTTGATATTGTGTCAAGAAAGAAGGATGAAAGTGAAGACATTAATTACCAGTCAGAAGAATCTTTCTAAGAGCTTGCCTCTGTGTACTCTGAATCCTCCAATGGCATCTCTTCTTTTTGAAGTGAAAGCAACAGCTCTCTCCCAACCTTATCTTCCAAGACTTTCCTTCACACCAATCTTTCCAGACACACTGGACTCCTTGCAGTTCTTTGAATGTGCCAGGCACATGCTCACTTCAGGACTTTCATATTTGTACATGCTTTGCCTGGAATATTCTTCTCCAGGTGCCTACATTTGGCTCTTTCAGCTCCTTCAAGGTTTTGTCCGAATGTCACCTATTAGTGAGATCTTTCATAACCAATCAATGTTATAGAAATGGGGACACTCTTTTGCTACCAGCGTCCTTTCCACCTGACACTCCTTCTCAAACCAACCCCCTTTTTAATTTTTTTCTTTTGTGTTACGATCTGATATACTTGTTTTTTTCCCTCTTTCTCTTTTCTACCTTTCCCCTACCCTCATAGAATGTAAGCTTCATTAGGGCAGGAACTGTATTTTGTTCAATGCTATATCTCCACCACCTAAAATGGAGCTTAGTACATTGTAGGCTTTATTTTCTTGGGCTCCAAAATCACTGCAGACGGTGACTGCAGCCATGAAATTAAAAGACACTTGCTCCTTGGAAGAAAAGCTATGACCAACCTAGACAGCATATTAAAAAATAGACATTACTTTGCCAACAAAAGTCTGTTTAGTCAAAGCTATGGTTTTTCCAGTAGTCATGTGTGGATGTGAAAGCTGGACCATAACAAAACTGAAAGCTGAAGAATTGATGCTTTTGAACTGTGGTGTTGGAGGAGACTCTTAAGAGTTCCTTGGACTGCAAGGAGATCAAACCAATCAATCCTAAAGGAAATCAGGCCTGAATATTCATTGGAAGGACTGATGCTGAAGCTGAAACTCCAATACTTTGGCCACCTGATGCAAAGAACTGACTCCTTGGAAAAGACCCTGATGCTGGGAAAGATTGAAGGCAGGAGGAGAAGGGGATGACAGAGGATGAGATGGTTGGATGGCATCACCGACTCAGTGGACATGAGTTTGAGTAAGCTCCGGGAGTTGGTGATAGACAGGGAAGCCTGGTGTGCTGCAGTCCATGGGGTCACAAAGAGTCGGACATGACTGAGTGACTGAACTGAACTGAACATAGTAGGCACTCAACAAATGTTTGCTGAATGGGTGGATGAATGAGTGAGTGAATAATATGAGGCATCTGATATTTCTAAGAAGTCAGAATTCTAACTGTTGATTAACATTTGTGAAAGTGCTGACTACTACCCTGACCAAGATTAATGAAATTATCTTGCTTCTTTGGGAAACATGATCAAGTCATTTATGTATTAGCTTTCTTCTGGTTTAGGAGACCCAGTAATGAGCCCCTGTGCTATTGTCTAGGTCAGCTAAACCATGGTGGGAGTATGGCCAGTGCCCTCAAACACAAGCACTGATCACTTTTCAGTGGTGACTTGTGGGAATGTCAGAACAGATTCATACCCACTAGTTCTTGAATGCTTTTCCTTCTTTGGAAGTAGATATTTGGAATTCTCAAAATTTGGGAACTCTCAACTTGAATATTTAATGGGGGCAGGTTGGATTACCTCGTCTGTCTTTACAAACCCACAAAGCCTTCCAGCAGGCCTCTCCTACTCAGTTTTAGCAGAGTCCTTGTGAACATCATGAACATGTGCACAGGGTCAAAGTGAAATGGTAAGAGGGATTGTTGTTCTTGGCTGGGTCCATATCGGGAGCAGCGCTAACCATGGGCTTGTGCAGCCAAACAGTGTGATGTGATCCTCTGGCTTCTGAGGGCCTGGCAGACGCTGGAGTCTGGTGCAGCGGCTGCCCAGCTCTTCAGAGGAAAGGCCAGTCTAATTTAGAAGCCAAACAACTTTCTTGTGTCTTACTTGTTTTCTCTCCAAGAAGGCAAAGGTTTGAAGGCCTCAGCAGGAGGGAAGTCTCTGGTGTCAGAGGGGCTTTCTCAGGATTTTGAAACTTGTAATGTGGAGGTAAGCAAGGAGTTCTCAACATCTCTTTCCCCTCAGTCCGCCTGCTCGCAGGCCCTGAACATAACATTGGCAATGATTGTAAATACATTTCACACTAAGTCATTCTTTCTAGCAATAGAATGACCTCTCACCATTCTCTTACATGTTCCCAGAGAGAAAATAAAATCTTTGTCAGCAGCTTAAGAGTCAAACACCTTCCCTGATAGCTCAGACAGTAAAGAATCTGCCTGCAACGCAGGAGACCAGGGTTTGATCCCTGGGTTGGAAAGATCCTCTGGAGAAGGGATTGACTAATCACTAAGTTTCTAGAATATGAGTCTCTTTTTGACCTCGAGTAACCTGCCTGGGTTAACAGTGGGTTTCATGTACTCTCATTTTATGGTGAATGAGAACTTAGAATTCTAAGTCAGGAAGGTCTTGTGGTTAAAGTTTGATGAGACAGTTTTGGATTAAAACCAACAACCTAAAACTTTACCAAGGTATGTCTTCCCCCCATAAAAGAGAATCAAATATAGGAAGATTTCTTCTTGAGCCTCATTTTTTTATGTAATAATTTTTGTACTTCTAAATTTTCATTAATGTGAAAAAGATTTTGCTGTGCTTACTGGGTTTATACCATTCCAGCATTTGCAAAAGGTGTAGTTAGACAAGAACTTCTGAGTTCCTTCAGAGAGAGGATTTTGTTTGCCTGAAATCAGTTTCCCCTTTCTTCCAAAGAGCCTTTCCTTCTGGGACCTTCATTCTAGACTTTGTTCAGTCTGCAGACTGCTTAGTTCCTGACCTGTCCACAATCCTCATTGAACAAAGCCAAATGTGTTTTAAAGGCTGATGTTGAACAACACATAAACCTGGGACTCTACGGTGATGAAAAAATATGATTGGTACAGGGGCAGGAGGCCACAGAGAACCCATTTTAGCCTCCAGTCTTTTTTTTTTTCACTTTTCCTCTATTTCCTTCTTCCAAATCATTTTGGTTTTTCCCACTTCCTCAGAACTTCAAAGGTAATCATTGTTGGAATTGAGGTGGTATATGTGTGCTCAGTTGCTCAGCTGTGTGAGAGTCTTTGTGATCCCATTGACTGTAGTCCACCAGGCTCCTCTGTCCGTGGGATTTTTCAGGCAAGAATACTGGAATGGGTTGACATTTCTTTCTCCAGGGAATCTTCCTGACTCAGGGATCAAACCCATGTCTCCTGTGTCTCCTGCATTGCAGGCGGATTCTTAACCCACTGAGCCATCAAATTCTCTAGTGGAGGGTTTCCTGTCCAGAGCTTTACAGTCAGGATCTGTAGGAGTTTTGTGTATGTCTGTCACTAATTGGTTAATCATTGAGTTCATTTTTCTGATCTACTAAACGACCCATTTGTAATCCTTTTCTGTAACAAACCTGCATGTCTCATAACACTCACATGTTGAGCACCCAGGTGGGAGAAATGAAGGTATAATGGAAATTTGGGAACAGTTTGATCAAATTGTATTTGAAAGGAAACTGTGTGACTTAAATATCCCCAGTCCTTGGGGCCCTTGTGACTCAGGTACATTTCATTGCAAGTGCAGGACGTGAAACCATCCATTCACTCATTCATGTGTTAACGATTTTTATTGCATAGCCATTAGAACTGGGACCCTGGTTGGGAGTACAACAGTGAACTAGAAAGATAAAATTCCCACCCTCATGAGGCTTACATTCCAGTGGGGGAGGTAGGTGACAACCAGGAAAAATAAGTGAAAGCTGTATAATAGCAGGTGACAAGTGCTAAGGATGAAAAACCAAATCAGAGAAGGGGAAAAAAAGTGTTGAGGATGGTGTGGACAGTGATGGGATAATGGGCTAAGGAGAGGGCTCACCACTGTCTCACTGCGAGTGGTGCTAGTGGCTCTAGAAGTAAAGAATCTGCCTGATAATGCAGGAGACACAAGAGATGCAGGTTTGATCCTGGGTTGGGAAGATCCCCTAGAGAAGGAAATGGCAATTCACTCCAGTATTCTTGCCTGGAAAATTCCATAGACAGAGGAGCCTGGCAGGCTACGGTCATGGGGTTGCAAAGAGCTGGATGTGACTGAAAGACTGAGCACACACACATTGCCTCACTAGAGCACTGGACCTCAGACTGCTATGCTTGAAATTAATGGATACTTATATCTATTAAATGAAAAGAACTAACAGCTAAGAGATCCCCAGACATTTGTATAGACCAGATAATGAATTTTGGTGCATGTAAATATATGGATTTCACATTGCTTATCTGTTTTTGAACTGAGAGCTGACCTTTAGTTCAGTTCAGTTTCTCAGTCGTGTCCGACTGTTTGCGACCCCATGGACTGCAGCACGCCAGGCCCCCCTGTCCATCACCAACTCCCGGAGTTTACTCAAACTCATGTCCATTGAGTCAGTGATGCCATCCAACCATCTCATCCTCTGTCGGCCCCTTCTCCTCCTGCCTTCAGTCTTTCCCAGCATCAGGGTCTTTTGAGTGATGGTCATTTTAGGGACTGCTGTTCTGTGATCTTTTTGAGAAATTATGGATGCAAATGAATTTTTGATGAACAGAATTTTGGTATTCCCTCTTTCCACGTTTTCCAAAAAATAGAGAAATAGCACCACCATTCTAAAGAAACAAACTTGCCATATTAAGTAACAGTTGAAACATTACCTGTGTAGTACTCTACCCCAAAATGTTTAATTTGAATCTTATCATGATAAAGTGTTGGAGAAATTCATATTTAGTTCTGGTCTAGATTCTTTAAAATGTCAGTGTTGCAAAGGAAAAAGGAACTTTGGACAACTGCTCTAGATTAAAGTAGATGAGAGAGACACGACAACTAAATGTAATACATCATCATGGACTGGATTCTGGATTAAAAAAATACTATTAAAGACTTTATTCGAGAAACTGGGGGGATTTGAAGATAGACTGTTTATTAGATGTACATGTTTGTGTGTTAGTTGCTCACTTGTGTCTGACTCTTTGCGATCCCATGGTCTATAGCCCTGAAGGCTCCTCTGTGCATGAAATTCTCCAGGCAAGAATATTGGAGTGGTAGCTGTTCCCTTCTCCAGGGGATCCTCCTGACCCTGGGATTGAACCTGGGTCTCTGCATTGCAAGCAAATTCTTCACAATCTGAGTCACTAGGGAAGTCCATATTAGATGGTTGCTGGTACTACTGCATAAATATTAAATTCCCTGAGTGTGACAGTTAACTTGTGATTGTAGTAGATTTTTCTCATTGTTTCTTCTTTGAGTCACTGGTTTTTAGAAGTGTGTTGTTTAATTCCCACGAATCTTTGAATTTTCAAAACTTTCTTCTGTATTGTTTCTAGTTTTATTCCACTGTGATGGAGACCGTATTTTTATGATTTCAATCTTTTTAAATCTTTTGAGACTTGATGTGTGAGATAACACGCTCTATTCTGAAAAATGTTCCGTGTGCATTTGAGAAAGAGTATGTATCTTGCTCTTTAGGAGTGGATGGATATTCTGTATATGTCTGTTGGGTACAGTTGACTTACAGTGTCAAGTTCTTATTGATATTCTGCTTAGTTGTTCTATCTATTATTGAAAGTGGAGTAATGACGTCTCCAACTGTTGTTGTTGAATTACCTGTTTCTTTCTTCAGTTCTTTTAGTTTTTGCTTCATGTATTTTGGGCCTCTTGTTAAGTACATATATTTTATAATCAAAACTCAGAGATTTGTATAATGAATTAGAAAGAAAAGCATCATTCAACTATGTACTGTCTACAAGAGACAAATTTTAGATTCAAAGACACAAGTGAAAAGGATAGAGAAAGTTGTACTATGCAAATATTAGTAGTAAGTAAAAGAGAGCTGCAGGGACTATGCTAATATCAGACAAAAATGACTTTAAGATAAAAATTGTCACTAGAGATAAAGAAGGACATTTTATAATAAGAGGGTCAATCCATCAGGAAACCACGTTTTCTTTCAGTTCTTTGAATGAACATATTTAATAATAGCTGAGTTAAAGTCTGTCTAGTAAGTGCAACCTCTGGACTTTAGCAAGGACAGTTTCTATTACTTGCTTTATGTGCACATGTGTGTATAGGTAATGCTTTCTTTGAATATCTTACTTATTGCTATTGTTGAAAACTGGCCATTTAAAACCATGTAGTTTAACAACTCTGGAAATCAGATTCCCTTCTTCCCTAGTGTTTGCTGTTACTGTTTGTTTTTGTGGTTATTGTTGCTTTTTGTTTGTTTGGGACTATTGTACTGATTCTGTAAAGTCTGTCTTTGTCTGTAGAGTCTTTGTCATGTGTGGCCCCTGAATCTCTAGTAATCAGCTAATGATTGGGTAGAGCTTTGCCTATAAGTTTTGTACCAATATGTCTTCCAGCCTCTGCCAAGGGTCTCTGTGTGGGTGCTGGGGAATGCTTTCAACACTCTAGCAGGAAGTTTACATCACTGCCCTGTACTCCACTTCCTGATGGAGCAAAACCTCCTAAAAGATGTGGACCTTCTCAGGTGTTTCCCGGGGAGGTTTAACCAGTTCAGTTCAGTTCACTCCTCAGTCATGTCTGACTCTTTGGGACCCCATGGACTGTAGCACTCCAGGCTTCTCTGTCCATCGCCAACTCCCAGAGCCTGCTCAAATTCACGTCCATCAAGTCAGTGATGCCATCCAACCATCTCATCCTCTGTTGTCCCTTTCTCCTGCTGACTTCAATTTTTCCCAACATCAAGGTCTTTTTAAAATTTTTAATAAAGTCCAATTTATCCATTTTTTCAGAAAAGTTTTGCTTTTGATATTAAAAAAATATTTATTTATTTAATTGGAGGATAATTGCTTTACAATGTTTTGTTGGTTTCTGCCCTACAACAATTCGAATAAGTCATAACTATATGTATGTCCCCTCCCTCCTGAACTTCCCTCCACCCATCTCACCCCTCTCCTCTAGGTCATCACAGAATGCCAGGCTGGGTTTTCCTTTTAATATTTTTTGTCAGTATCTCGTCAACCCCAGTTAGTAACGCTGCTTTAGGCAGTTACTATTGATATATTAAACAATTACTACTGATAGCTTTAAACAAATGCCTTGGGGGTAGAATAGAATGAGCTCTGAGTTGAGGACAAACTCTGAGAGTGGAAAGCTTTTTAATTTTTATTAAGTTGCTAGCAGATGAAATAGTGACAGATACTCTGGGATGAAATGTTTGGGGAATGCCAAACCCATTCTTGTTGTAGTGGGTGCTAGGCAACCGCTGTTGTGAAGCTATTGATTTTCAAGGCTATTGTAGAGCTAATTAGAGAGGGACAAGATTAGTGTAAGTTAAAATGCCATAAAGCTTGCTGTTCTTAATTGTGATTCAGTTATTGTTCATTAATAGATACTCCTTAGATTGTTATAAACCTTTAATCTGCAGAGCTCTGAAAATGTTGATTTTTATAATTTTGCTGCTGCTTTTATTACTTTATGGAAGAATAGATTTTCTTAAGTCCTCCCTCTGCCATTCTGGAATTTGTAAGCTTTCCAGAATCATTTTATGTTACTTTTGCATTTTATTTTATCAACTTATTTTATTTAAGTACTAGGAAAGTCCTTGAGGTTAAATCTTTCATTGTATCTTCAAGTTTTTACATAAGATAATATGTTTTTAGAAATATGATTTTTAGATCAAGATACATTAATATTCTTCTATTTTCGTTATGCTTTATCAGTTGGTGTTTCACAAAAATTCTCTCAGTGCACACTTCGGCCATTAGTATATATAAAAGTGTATTTTCCTGCATGCTTAGCTACTCAGGATATTAATATGTTACTTTTCTATTATGAAGTTAGAAAATACAAAGTTCTAATTCTCCTTTTTAAAAAAATTTACACTAACAACTAGGTTAGTGCCGAAAATAATCTAAATAAATTTTTTTTTCCTGAAATAATCATTGTATCCTTTTCTATTTAAAAATACATACACAATTCTAATTTCACTTTAAAAATCTTGGAAAAATATAGATAAAATATGACAAATTCTTTTACACTGAGAAAAATTTTGGTTTATGTCTTCTTAATTAAGGATTAGGTTTTACAGTGTGTGAGTGAATCCCTAAGATCATCATGTATTTTTGGCTCAGTTTCTCTGGAAATGAGATACCTTACTAAACTCTATCATTGGCCAAGAAAAGAGGAGGAATAATGATAAAACCATAAAGCCAAGCATATGCAAACAGCCTGCACTAAATCTGATGAGTACTCCAGAAACTGAAATTGCAAATCTGTGATCATCTCTTTGGGGGAATCTTCTGCTGCTGGGAGTAGGAGGTACTTTTTAGGAAGGGTCACTGAGATATTATGCTTAACTGACAATAGGGTAGATTTGACAGATAAACATCACTTAGTCACCAGGAGTTCCCAGGAAATGTGCTGACAATGCCGGTGTGTTATTTGGACAGTAGTGTTTTTTGGATGCCTGTGCTTTGTAATTTATTTCTTCTTTGACATATAATTGGAGAGAAGTTCATGAATTTGGTGGTCGTAGTTTGACTTTTAGTGCAATTTGGCACATTAACAAAGAAAGCAATCTTTATGTTTGTGATTGTTCCTTTGTACTAGAAATGGAGAAATTTTCCAGTGGCTCATTGGTGAGGAATCTACCTGCCAATGCAGAAGACGCAGGTTTGATCCCTGGGTTGGGAAGATTCCTTGGAGAAAGGAATAGCTACCCACTCCAGTATTTTTTCCTAGAGAATTACATGGACAGAGGAGCCTGGTGGGCTACAATCCACAGTATTGCAAAGAGTCAGACATGACTGAGCTCACACGCACTAGAAATGGAGAACAGGCCAGAATGAGGGAGACTAGAAGTATTTCAGGTTCATCCACCTGCTTCAGAATGGCCCAGCCCTTCCCTGCCAAAGTACCTTCTTTTTATTTTTTATTTTTTTATTTTTTTAATAAATTTATTTATTTTAGTTGGGGGCTAATTACTTTACAATATTGTAGTGGTTTTTGCCATACACTGACATGAATCAGCCATGGGTTTACATGTGTTCCCCATCCTGAACCCCCCCTCCCACCTCCCTCCCCACCCCATCCCTCTGGGTCATCCCGTTGCCCCAGCCCTGAGCATTTGTCTCATGCATCGAACCTGGAATCGTGTTCTGTTTCACATATGATAATATACATGTTTCAATGCTATTCTCTTAGAACATCCCACCCTCATCTTCTCCCTCAGAGTCCATAAGACTGTTCCATGCATCTGTGTCTCTTATTCTGTACCTTCTTTATACAATTTTCTGAGAATTTTTTTTAGGTGAGGTCAGAATTCAACGAATGGGAATCAAATCTTGCCCTCCCATATTTAATTCACTATATTCCTTAAAACAAATAAAATAAGATGAAATCATACAACCTTAGAGTTAGAAAGGACATGCAGATAATCTGGTGATCCTGGGTCTCTTAATCATAGATGAATTTTCTTAATCATGAAAGGAGAGGATTATAGTAGTCAGAGATTCTTAATCCTTTCTATGCCCTGCTCTTAAGAAGGTTAGAAATTTTATGCACATTACAATTAAATTTTTGTTTTTACTTCTTTTGAATAGGTTTTATGTGTACATGTACCTTCCTACATACAAGGTGGTGAATGATGAAAACGAAATCTTCCACCCACCTCTGTCAGAGTCTCTTAGTTTTCTCTGGAGGTCGCTACCGTTACCAGGGTTTTGTGTATTCGGAGAAGGAAATGGCAACCCACTCCAGTGTTCTTGCCTGGAGAATCCCAGGGACGGGGGAGCCTAGTGGGCTGCCGCCTATGGGGTCGCACAGAGTCGGACACGACTGAAGTGACTTAGCAGCAGTAGCAGCACAAACAGGCTACTCATTTACAGCCATAAACATGTTTGTTTCCATTTACATACACATATTATCCTCACAAGTGGTAGTATTTTGTATATACTATTCTGTTAGTTTTTTCACTTCATTGCATATCTTGTGAGGAGGAGAGGTGTGTGCTCAGTTGTGTCTGACTCTGCAATCACGTGAGCTGTAGCCCGCCAGGCTCCTCTGTCCAGGCAAGAATACTGGAGTGAGTTGCCATTTCCCTTTCCAGGGGATCTTTCCCACCCAGGGATCGAACCCGAGTCTCTTACATCTCCTACATTGGGAGGCGGATTCTTTACCACTGCACTACCTGTGTATTGTTCCAAATTGGTGTATTTAAGTGAGTTGCCTCATTATTTTAAATGGCTGCATGTTATGTGTTTATAGATATAGGATAATTTACTCATGGGCATGGGGTAGTTTATTAAGGAATGTAAGTATATATCCAATATTTTGCTTTTAAAAACAATGATATATAATGATATAAGTAATATATATTTGTACCTATTTCATTTCAACATGGGAAAATATTTCTTTAGCATAAATTCCTAGAACCAAAGTTGTTGGAGCATATGTATTTTATTTGTTTTGGGTTATTGCCAAACTGCTCTCCTTGAAAGTTGCCGTGATTTTCACCTCCACTAACAGTGTGTGGGTATGCCTGTCGGTCCATACCTTTCCAAGAGAGTATTTTTATTGTTTTATTTTGTCAATATGATTGGTGAAAAATATTATTTCATTGTAATTTTAATCAGATTTTCTCTTACTATGAGTGCAGTTTGATATCTTTTTATGTGCTGAAATTCATCACACTTAAGATATCATTGATTATAAGAAATCCAGATTTCAGAAAAGCAACAAGCTTAGAATCGATGAAATCAATACTTGACCCATATGCATTTGCATTTTTGTGAGATGTCTTTTGTTTATTTCTCTACTGGTTATTGGTCTTCTGTATTGATTTCCAAGGGCTTTTATAAGTTAAAAAAAACTGACCATATATCTGTGATGAGTACTGCATTCCCCAATTTTTCACTGTGAAATTCTGTTGTTTTTCATGCAGAAAAAAATTTTTATGTAGTTGAATTTATCTAGTTTTTCTTTTATCAGCTTCTGGATTTTGTGTCACTATGAGAAGGCCTTTTCCTCTCTGAGATTTAAAATATACATTTCCCCAGGTTTTTAAACTGATTTTGGTCATTTTATTTTAATGTCATATCATTTGTCTTTTTATAGTTTTCCAGAAGTTTCTTGTTATTATATCAGATTTATAAAGTCTGTTTAGTTCTGAATGTTCATGTATTTATTGGAGTTATGCTTGGACTTTTGGGGTTCAATCCCTGGGTCGGGAAGATCCCCTGGAGAAGGAAATGGCAGCCTGCTCTGGTATTCTTGCCTGGAAAATTTGATAAACAGAGGAGCCTGATGGGCTACAGTCCATGAGGTCTCAAAGATTCGAATAGGACTGAGCACTCACACATGCAAATCTAGCTTGAATTCATGCACATTATTGATTTCCGGTGTGATTTTTAGGTAACTTACTAATCTTAATGAACCTCAGTTTTCTCTTCTATAAAAAAGCTGAGAATATATACTTTATAAGAGTATTATGAAATTTAGAAATTACAGTATACATACACACATGCATAGATACATACATGCATGTGGGCCTGTGTGTGTCTTAAAGGCCCTCTTTATTATTCTCTTCCTTCAGAACTTCTTTTTCTTCTGCTAACATCCAAAGCACCTTTCCCCAAAATCTCTACCTAACGGTAGAGACTGTCCAGTGTTTTTCTCTGCCTTTGGAATTGCACTCTGGCCATCTCTTGTCTGCAGGGTCACTGTACTTTTTCTTCTTCCATCCTCCAGATTCTGGCATCTCAAGTGTGTAGTCCGTGGATTACAGCAGCAGCACCACCACCACCATCTGGAATCTCTTGCCTGGCTTCTTAGACTTTAATCTGCATTTGAATCATCCAAGGAGCTTGTTAAAATGCAGATTCTGATTCAGTGAGTCTGGGGTGAAGCCCAAGATTCTGCATTTCTAACAAGCTCCCAGGTGGTAGTCATGCTGTTGGTTCCTGGACTACAGTTCAAGTAGCAAGAACCAAGCACTGGGAATGAGGCTGTGTCTTTAAGAATTTATTAGAAACTTGTTTGGCTGCCTCTGAAGGTATCATTGGAAGGAAATAAAAAGCATACTGTGCATATGCAAAGTTTCACAATATGACTGACCTCACTCATCCTCATACCACTCTCTATGGAAGATGAGTAAAAGTTTCCATTAAAGGAAAAACTTTAAACCAGAATATAAATAAGGGCTTTGCTGCTGTCAGTTGGTCAGGGCAAGAAAAGCCAGCTTATACTGTACCTTGGAGTTCCTTTGGATAAGGAGAGCAATAGCATTCCAAAGAGCTGGGCCCTTCTTAGAAAAGACTGTTGCTTTGCTGGAATTTTTACATTGCTGGAGATATGAAAAATGAAAGCCAAATTAATACTGCAGCCCAGAACTCAGTGCTTGAGGTTTAAAGCCAGTAATATTTTCCCTGTAAAATCTCTTTGGAAAGACTTTCAGAACTGAGTCATCTAGGGTGAACCCATTTTCCAAAATTCTGTTTCTGGAAGCATTTAATTGAAAGGAAAAACCCCAAGAATGCATCCAGAGTTGAATGTTATGCAGCAATTGGAAGGGCTTTGAAATAGTAACAATGGGAGTAAATGAAGCCAAATGAAGTCTGCAAATTATTAGGGTGAAATCGGTAAGGGGCACAGAAATTTAATACAAGGGAAGTGAGAGAAATCAGTTTTCCAATACAAACTCAGTACTGAGATGTTGTACAAAGGAGGACATGGAAGAAGAAACTTCTGTTAGCTAAAGAAATGGCAAAGGCCAAAAGTTCAGAGGAGACAATCTCTCTGATTTTAGTTTGATTTCCTATGAGGGATTTTAGCTTCAAAATCTCATTAAATGGTAGTCCTCAATACAGCCTCTTACAATTTCTCACAAAAAGAACATCCCACTGAAACCTCACAGAACATATTCTCAAGTACTCTGAAAACTGAGATAGGCAGAAACCTAGTGCTGGTATCCAGAAGGAATTGACATTAATCATAAAGCAAATAGGTCCTAGTTAAGGAAATTGACAACTTTCAGTATAATGCATATTTAATTTTAAAAAATCTGCCAGAAGAAGAACAGAAGATGTTCTATTACTCCAGAACATGTTGTATCAACTATATGATACAACATGGATACAGAAATACATGGATACAGAAGATCATTTCTTTCTACTTTCTTCAGGGTATTCCCATGTGAGATGCGAAGGTACACACCATCTCAAACTCTGGAGAAAAATAAAATCAAAGAAAGCGTTGATATTATACTTAGAAACAAAATATACTGCTGCTGCTGTTGTTTAATTGGAAGTCCTGTCCAATTCTTTGCTACCCCATGGACAGTAGCCCTCCAGGCTCCTCTGCCCATTGGATTTCCCAGGCAAGAATACTAGAGTGGGTTGCCATTTCCTTCTCCAAGACATCTTCCTGACTCAGAGATTGAACCTACATTTCCTGTGTGGCAGGCAGATTCTTTACCCCTGAGCCACCTGGGAAGCCCTAGAAACAAAACATACCAGCAGCAAATTATAGCAGTAAACTATTCACATAACGACAGTCACAACCAAGTAAACGGATCAAAGAAATATGAACAAGAAGCATAGAAAAGATGTATAGATAGAACATGAAAGTTACCAACCGTACAATAATTCTCATTGGATTAAACTCTCCTTTAAAGATGTCAAATGGAACCAATATTAAAAATTTGGGAACCTATTATTTTCAAACTTTATTAAAAAAAATTGGACTTCCCTTGTGGCTCAGCTGGTAAAGAATCCGCCTGCAATGCGGGAGACCTGGGTTGGGACAATCCCCTGGAGAAGAGAAAGGCTACCCATTCCAGTATTCTGGCCTGGAGAATCCCATGGATTGTATATTACATGGGGTCACAAAGAGTTGGACGCGACTGAGCGCTTTTCACTTTCACTTAAAAAAAAAATACTAGCTGAAACTGTTTGAAAGGACAGCATATTCTGTTGCCATGTTTTGGTTGTCAGACTTCTGGACTCCCCAGATGTTTCAGTCTGGAAGCCCTGGCTCAACAATAGGCAGGCAGTGCTGAAAAGGATACTGCACTTGGAACACTGCATTGAGCCCTATTCTCTAAGCTCCAGCTGCTCCAATTCGTCTCTGCTTGTTGTTCCTCTGATACCAGAACAGAACTCATGATCATCCTCCACCAGCCCTGCGTCCTTACCGTTCCCTGTCTCAGCAAGTAGCTAGATACCCAGGAATTCTACCCTACACCTTCTTCTTCTTGCCTACCTCCTCCCCTAGTTTTATTGAGAAATAATTATCATATATAACTGTATACATTTAAGGCATACAGCATTATTTAATATATATTGTGAAATGATTACCACAATAGGTTCAGCTAGCATCCATCGCATCATATAGATACAATAAAAAGAAAAGAAAGAAGAAAAAGTGTGGAAGAAAATGTACTCCTTGTGATGACAACTCTTAAGATTTACTCTCTGAACAACTTTCCTGTATATCCTACAGCAATGTTAGCTATAGTCAGCCTATTATATATACATCCCTAGTGCTTATTTACCTTATAACTGGAATTCAGTTCAGTTGCTTAGTCATGTCTGACTCTTTGAGACCCCATGGACTGCAGCACACCAGACTTCCCCATCCATCACCAACTCCCAGAGCCTGCTCAAATTCATGTCCATTGACTTGGTGATGCCATCCAACCATCTTATCTTCTGCCGTCCCCGTCTCCTTCTGCCTTCAATCTTTCCCAGCATCAGGGTCTTTTCAAATGAGTCAGTTCTTCACATCAGGTGGCCAAAGTATTGGAGCTTTAGCTTCAGCATCAGTCCTTCCAATGAATATTCAGGACTGATTTCCTTTAAGATGGACTGATTTGATCTCCTTGAAGTCCAAGGGACTCTCAAGAGTCTTCTCCAACACCACACTTCAAAAGCATCAATTCTTTGGCACTCAGCTTTCTTTATAGTCCAACTCTCGTATCTATACATGACTACTGGAAGAACAATAGCTTTGACTAGATGGATCTTTGTTGGTAAAGGAATGTCTCTGCTTTTTAATATGCTGTCTAGATTTGTCATAGCTTTTCTTCCAAGGAGCAAGTGTCTTTTAATTTCATGACTGCAGTCATCATCTGCAGTGATTTTGGAGCCCAAGAAAATAAAGTCTGTCACTGTTTCCATTGTTTTCCCATCTATTTGCCATGAAGTGATGGGACTGGATGCCATGATCGTCTTTTGAATGTTGAGTTTTAAGCCAGCTTTTTCACTCTCCTCTTACACTTTCATCAAGAGGCTCTTTAGTTCCTCTTCACTTTCTTACATAAGGGTAATATCATCTGCGTATCCAAGGTTATTGATATTTCTCCCAGCAGTCTTTATTCCAGCTTGTGCTTCATCCAGCCTGGCATCTTGCATGATGTACTCTGCATATAACTTCAGTAAGCAAGGTGACATCATACAACCTTGATGCACTCCTTTCTCAATTTATAACTGATAGTTTATATCTTTTGTCTACTTTTCTCCAGTATTAATTTTGTTTAGCTGCTTAGTTGTGTCCGCCTCTGTGACCACATGAACTGTAGCCCACCAGGTCCCTCTGTCTACGGGATTTTCCCAGCAGGAATACTGCAGTGGGTTGCTGTTTCCTACTCCAGGGGATCTTCCCAACCCAGGGATTGGACCCGCATCTCCTGCATTGCAGGTAGATTCTTTACCGCTGAGCCACCGGGAAAGCCGTTTCTCCAGTACCCCATCCCTATACATCCTTCTTTTTCCTACCTCCCAGCATCTACCAAGTCATGCAGAATTTGCATCTTCAGTATTTCTTGAATCTGTTTCTCTCCACCTTTAAAGCTCCCATTGCAGCTTAAGCATTTATCATCCTCCAGCTGATGTCCAGTGGAGGCTTCCTAAGTAGTCTCCTTGTCTTTACTATTTTCATTTTTTTTCACTTTTAGTAGGCAATTCTCTTATCTTATTTTATATTCTTTTTCAGAAACAACTCTTGAAATGTATTTTACATGCCATAAAATTTACTTGTTTCAGTGATTTTTTTTAGTAAATTTAGAGTTGTGCAATTATTACCAAAATCCTAAATTCTTTCTACAAAATTTTTATTATGCAAAATTAATACATACACAAGTAGAGAGAGTAGTATAAGGAGCCCCTATATATCATGTCTAGCCATCAACACAGAGCCCATCTTGTTTCATCCATAACTCCATCTACTTTCTTCACCTGTATGGATTATTTCAAAGCATATCCAGACTTAAGATAATTTCTTCTGCAAATACTTCAGTGTGTATTTTAATAAATAAGGACAGTTAAAAAGCATAACTACATTATCACATTTTTAAAAAGCTACCAATAATTCTTTAACATTATTAAATGTTCAGTCAACGTTTAAACTTCTCACTGTCTTTTTTTGTATGATTGATTTGTTTGGATTCAGACAAGGTTGATTCATTACAGTTGGTTTATATGTCTTCTAAACTTCAGTTCAGAGTTTCATTATTCCTCTTTTTTTGTTGTTATAACTTATTTGTTGCAGAAATCACATTGTCTGTACACTAGAATGTCTCAAGCTTTAGGTTTTCTGATGATATCTCTACAGTGTCATTTAACATGTTCTCCTGTCTTTTGGAAACCGGTTGTTATTAATATATCTACAGGATTGACTAGCCGTAGGCTTGACTCTCTAGAAACAATACATTATACTAATATTTGGTATCATGAACATATCAGGAGGCACTTAATGTCAGGTTGAACTTATTTTGGTGAGGTTAAGCTTGATCTGTAGAGTCAGGTGTTGTCAGCCTGATCTATCCATTTTAAAGTTTCTCATCAACCTTCCACCTAAGAATTATAGCGATAGTTGATAATAATTACCTACAGCCAAAATGCAGCCGTGAATTTTTTTTTAACACAATGAACTTTTTGAAATAAAAGTCTGATCGTGTCTTTCTTCTGCCTAAATATCCTAGAGGTTTCCCATAGCTCTCCCTCCGTTTCCTTGCTGTACAGAATCTCTATGTAGTCTGGTGGGATTACTTCGCTGCCCTCTGATTACTTTGCAAACCCCTTGAAGGTCCTGACTGTGTCTGTTGTCCCTCATCGTTGAAGGCCTAGGACAGCATCTGACAAATGTTAGTGCTCATTTAGTGCTTGTTGATTAAGTGAATGAATAAGCTCATGAATTAAGCCAACAGAGGAAGAATCCCGGTGTTTTTTGCAGTGGTGACAGTTTGTTCAGCGATGTGGAGCAGCGCTCACTGTTTACAGAGAAGAACAGGCAGATGGAAGGCTCCCTGGGATGCACAGGAGGGCCTGAATATTGGGGGAGGAGGCGGAACAAGGAGGAGATTCTTGAAACAAGACACACTGTGTTCTGTGAATGTGTGAAGCAGCCTCGTGTCCCATTTCAATGGCCCTGCCCTGGTAGACATCATTGTAATGCAATGAATTCAGGTCCCTCACAGCAGCCCATTCATTTGCTATTGGTTTCTAGTGTCCCCTCCCCTAACTGCAGGGTGTGCCAGGCCAGTAGCATGGAGAATAGGGTTTCCTCATAGCTGAGGGAGACTCAGGCCCTGCCAACACCTACTAAAAGAATTCTTGTTTGGGCAACCTAAGATCTTACAGGGAAATGCTATGGGGAATGAAGGTTGTGAATAAAACTCTAAAGCCTTTATAAATGATTTATATGTTCACTACATAAGACATCAGCACAATAGAAAGAATGTATGTACATTTCACATGTTATACTAGCAAAAATAGATATTAAAGGTTCACTTTCATTTATCACTAACTTTTGCTTTCTGGCATGTTTTCAGTATTTCCCTGTGCTTTAAAGGATGCTTGCAAATTTGTTCTGCTTTCTAACCAGCAATATGGACACTAAGAAGGAGTATTTCTGTCCCTTGTGATGTCTCATATGGGGGAAACAGAATATTGAATACTCTTGTGATTTCACAATAAAGAGTCTCGCATTTCATGCTCTACATGTCATGACTGGGTGTACTCTGAAGATTCATCTAAATGTTCACTGAAATTCTTTAGGTTATGGGACAGATACACATAAAGAAAGCAAGTTAGTATACAGGCTAAGAAAACTGGACTCTGGAGTCAGAATACCTAGGTTTGAATTCAGATTTCACCACTAATTAACTGTGTAACCTTGGAAAAGTTACATAAGTGCTCTGTGTCTTCATTTCCTTATCTGTAAAATAGGAAATAATAACACATCACAGTGCTGGACAAAAATGACTTGTTAAAAGTGCTTAGAAGGACTTCCCTGGTGGTCCAGTGTTGGAATCCACCTACCAATGCAGAGTTTCTTTTGTTTCCACTAACATACTGTTGTGTGTGTATGCACAAAGTCACCTCAGTCATGTCTGATTCTTTGTGACCCTATGGACATGTAGCCCACTAGGCTCCTCTGTCCATGGGATTCTCTAGGCAAGAATACTGGAGTGGGTTGCCATGCCCTTCTCCAGGGGATCTTCCCCACCCCGGGGTCGAACCCAAGTCTCTTATGTCTCCTGCATTGGCAGGCAGGTTCTTGTACCACTGGTGCCACCTGGGAGGACACAGATTCCTTCTGTTGTCCGGGAAGGTTCCAAATGCAGAGGAGCAACTAAGCCTGAGTGTTGCAAGTTTTACACCACAACTGCTGAAACCTGTACGCCCTAGAGTCCATGCACTACGATGAGCAGTTTAAGAACCACAAGTGGAGAAAGCTTGTGTGCAGCATTGAAGACCCATCGCGGCCAAAAATAAATTAATTATTTTTCTTTAAAGTGCTTAGAAGAGTGCCTGGCACATGGTAAGAGGTATGGGAGTGATGCCCATGAAGACTGATGCCGGAGTCCAGCCCCAGCAGGTCAGGGTTCCCTCAGGATGAACAGCGTCAGCGATACGAATGAGAAGACACAGCGAGTCGTGGTGTTTCCAAGTGTCTTCTCACTTTATTGTTTTTAAGACAGCTTTTATATCTTTAGTGGTACATAGAAACAAATGTAAAGTATAGAGTCATAGCAGATCAGCTTGATGGATCAGCAGTTTTTGATCCATATCGGAACCAGAACACTGTTTGTGTTTCTAAGTTATAAAAGGTTTAAAATTGTTTACATCATCTTCTGGCCCAGAGGCCTGCTAACATCTTGTGACTCTTTTATTGATAAGGATTAATCAGCCAGGACACTTTTGTATCAGGCACAGCAGGAAAGAATTCATTAATAGAAAGTTTCAAGGTAAAACCTGTTTTCAGTAATTTACTCTACGCCTTGAGCTTAACAGAAAAGAATGTGGTTCCATAAAGTCATAGTACAGCAAGCTGAAACAATGTAGCACAAAGGTCAGTTCTTAGCAAAATCACCAGCTGAATTAACGATTGTCTTATTATTCATATTAAAACTAAACTTTTATTTATACAAATCTCTAACTGTTATGCTTTCATTATATAGGCTAAATACGTTAAGAGTAAAAACATAGTGAATAACTATAGATTAAGTAACAATTTCACAAAGCAATATTTTTTGTATTTCCTAACAAGCCTTTTTTTCTGTGAAGGGCTCTGTGCCCATTGGGGCTTTCTGTGTGGAGGCTCTCAATGCTGTTCTGTTGTTAAGGGGCAGTCAAGCACATTAGCTCCAAAGGCACAGGTACATTTATTAAACAAACCAATATGTTATCAAGAGGAATTTAGATTAGCATATTTTATATCCCAGATAATTTTATTTAGGGTGCTACTGTTCAGGGGCCTTGTCAATTGAGATTTCAGATTGATCTATTTTAGAAGAGAATCAGGAAAAGCCTTTTTTCTAAGTCACAGAAAATAAGAAGAGGTTTATAGTAGCAAACATCAGAAAGACAGATCTCATCTTTAAGGTGAGTGCTGGGGCAGCCTTCCGAGAATCCCTGAGGCCTGAGAAGCCGTGCTCAATCAGCCCTTTACCTCATGACTCTGTCATGGGTGGGATCTCGTGAGCTGGCTCCCGGCAGACTGATGTTGTTATCAATGAAGTAAATCTGTGCCTGTGAGACTTTTACTTACGAGGACTCTGAGATGAGTGAGGGCTGCTCACAGTACCACATAGCCTGTCTGTGTTTGTGGGTACAAGCTGTAACAGTGCTGCCCACTTTCCTTCAGTGAGCAGAAACACAAAAAGTTCAGCTAATCATAAAAGGGGAAATGCACATTTCTTTTACATTTGAGCACATGAAAACTTTGATCAATTTGACTAGTATCAGTTTTCCTCCACTGTCTGCTAAGTCTGACCAGGAAGGGCTTCTGTGGAAGATGGAGCACTTTAAACCTATGGGGCTGAACAATGGGGGCATATTTTTCTGGATCTGGAGCTCCTAGACTTTGCCCCAAAGAATGCAGCTCAACCAGAGGCATCTGAGGGTGTGCCCCACCTTAGGGGCTTCTGGAAAATAGCGCATGTTTTTATGAGAAGTTACAGTAGCATTTTGGGAATAATGGTTTTGGTGTTTCATTCAGATATGACATGAAAAAGCTGCCCCTCCCCCCGAAAAGAAAATGCTGTAAAGTTTTAAGACTTAAAATTCAATCAGGACCATTATCCCTTGACCATATTTATCGCACTGATGAAAACTTTTGTTTTAGGTGACGTTTAGCATTCATCTCAATTTTCTTCATCCTCTTCCCAGGAATATAATGGGATGTTTGCCAATTACCTTACTAAAATAAAGAAAAGGCACAGCTCAAATATCCTTTGATCCCCAGTGACTGCATAAAACAGACCTGAAAGGGTTTTTTCCTACTGTGATTGGTTCTTTAATAATCTTCGCATGTGACCGTAATCACTTTACTTTCCTGAATGTTCAAAACTACCTGTTTAATACAATGCCTGGAAAAATTTAAAAGCAAATTGTTAAACTCATTGGTATGAAATTTCCAAATTTCTACTTTCCATTCTCTTTCAAAATTAGGGAAGTATTCATCCTTGTCTCATCTCTGGCACTTTTTAAGCTCTCTGTGATTTCACAGATTACTGACTGCATATTAAGATCATATCTGCATATTAAGATCATTAAGTTTCTTTTAGTTCTTGAGATGGAATTAATCTGGGTCTATGGGGTCACACAGAGTCAGACACAACTGAAACAACTTGGCAGCAGCAGCAGCAGAACTGAGACATGAACTTCCTAGATGACTCAGTTGGTAAAGAATTTGCCTTCAGTGCATTAGACACAGGAAATGCAGGTTCAGTCCCTGGGTTGGGAAGATGCCCTGGAGGAAGGCATGGGAACTCACTTAGGTATTTTTGCCTGAAGAATCCTGTGGACAGAGGAGCCTTGTGGACTACAGTCCATAGGGTTGGAAAAAGTCAGACATGACTGAAGCAACCAAGCATGCACAAACTGAGACATAACCTTTATTGAAAGTGATTGGGTTATCTTTTTATCACCTCACTTACAGTGGATGTTAAATTCTTCGTAATGTGCTGTCCTCTGAGTTTCCCAATTTTCTAGTTTTATCTGAATAACTTACCCCTCATACAAAACATCTTTGTTTGCCTTGCAACTCTCCCGCCAAAAGAATTCTTCCAGCTTTTAGGGAAAACTTGTTTTTTGCGGGGAGGACGGTGGAGGGAGCAATAGGCAGTTTATCACAAAATATATACTTATGGTAAATTCAGAATTTTCAGGTAGAAGTCGGTGTTTGTCAGTGTTGTTTTTGTATTAACAAGCAAGAGAACTCAATTTTAAGTCAGGAATCGACTTGATATTAAACCTGGAAGGGATTTTGTAGAGTTTACTGAGAGGAGGTGAAGCAGAAATTGCAAAATTATCAGCCTCCCCGTGGGACGCCAGGCACTCTGTATTTTCTGCTTACTGTGCCAATTGAGTAATGTGAGTTGGTCACTGGTCTCTATTAAAGGCTGATCACTTGAACTTGGGGAAATTCTGGTTCAGTAGCTATGAGGTGGCACTTAGAAAGTTTTGGAATACTGCCTTGTGATATTGACGATTAGCTAGATTTGGGAACCACTGAGGGAAGCTGTAACTTTCAAACTTTAATCCCCTGAAGTGCTTGTTAAAACGCAAATTGCTGGGCCTCACCCCCAGAGACTCAGATTCAGTAGATATGGGGCCAAGCCTGAGAATGTATATTTCAATGGGTTCCCAGGTGATCCTGAGACTGCTCATCTGGACTTTGAGAACCACTGAGCAAAAACTCCAGCCAACTGTTGATTGGGACAGAAGCCTGCCTGTCTGACTTTTTTCTTATTATTCCTAAAATTTTCACCTCACTCTCACCTGTGTGACTGTTCAGGGATGTCCAGGCTCCTCTGATGTCCACCCTCCATCCAAAGATACTGAAACTTGTCAATGAAAACCGGTAGTTGAGTTTTATGCCTGCATATTGGGCAGGGGTGGGGCCTCCCAGGTAGCTTAGTGGTAAAGAACCCACCTGCCAATGCAGGAGGCCTGGTTCCATCCCTCCGGTGGCAAGACACTCTGAACAAGGAAATGGCAACCCACTCCAGTATTCTTGCCTGGGAAATCTCATGAACAGAAGGAGCCTGGTGGGCTACAATCCATGGGGTCAAAAAGAGTCAGACAGACGCAACTTAGTGACTAAATGACAACCACAAATTGGGCAGGGGTGCATTTACTTCATTTTGACCTAAAATCCACGGCTTATCTTATCAGCGCTGATGTTCAAAACCACTGTCTGTGGCCTGAGCTGCATTTACCAAGGTTGAAGTCACTGATGACCACTTCCAATTTGCCATTCAACCTCTTCTGCTAGGAGAAAAAAGAAAATATCTTGGTTTGAAATCTTTAATTATGGACTGTAGAAAAATAGGTGGACTTCAGAGAAGAAGAGTACTGGGAATTTGAGGGAAAATTTCCTGTCTTTGCAACCAGATGGAAATCTGCTCCTTCTGCCACTCCCCACCCCCCACTGCCCGAAAAACCGTAAAGGGAAATTCCAGCTTTCACCCACATTGAGAAATTTCCAATGGTTCTAGCCTTTTAAAGTCAGCAAGTGGACTCCACAAGCAACTGGAGATCTAGTGTTGAAGGTGGGCTCAGTTTTATAACCTTCAGATCCTCCTTTAGAAAATCTGAGTATGACTCTTACCATCACTTTGGAAAGGCTCTGGAAAAATTCTGACACCTCGCAAAAGTTTCAGGATGAAACCTGACATTGCGACAAGTTCCATGTTTCATTACCAGTCCTCAATGTGGCTTGCACTTGTTTAATGCTTCGAGTTTCTGATCCTTTTGATGCAGGTCTGCCTTGACTTTATCGCAAATGCTTCCTGAGATGTTTCAGGCTGGAGAGAAACCATGTTGCAGTGGAATTTTTCCTTGGAAGTAGTCTCACTTTTCCCCCCTGTAAATTTGGAAGATGAAAGACAAATTCCCAGGAAGTAAAATCACAAAACAAAACTGAAAATTAAAAAAAAAAGAAAAAAACCGTAAAACCTCTCTGCTTTTATTCCTCATGTTCCTTGCCTGACCTTGGAATTGAAACATTCTGCTTACCTTGACTCGGAAAGGGGTCTGGTGGGTGAAAATAGGAGTTGGCGATAAGAGAGAGCCCAGTGCCTAACCTACTTGTAGAATCCTATTCAGTGCCCAGGATGGGAAAAGAAAACTGCAGGTTTCCAGAAGACTGAAGAGCAGTAGCCCCACAGATGGATGATCTGCTCAACAACTGATTTCATTTCAACAACTTCTCTGGAAGTTGCAGATCTTCAGGGAATAGGTGTCTTGTTTTGGAGATGTGTTGGCCACAGGATTGCATCACTGTATAGAAATATAGCTTTGGAGAAACTGAAAAAGAACATCCCTCCCCTCTTTTAACCTCCAAACAGCTTGTAGACAGTGGATACTTGGGTTTTGACTCCTACATAAATCACGTTGTATGGACAGCTAGAATTAGGAGGAAAGTGTACGTTAGCAGACCAGGAGCCATTCTTTGGTCAGGGGACCAAGATCAAGGGCTCTACTCTCCAAGGCTGACTCTTGTCTCAGCATCCCCCACTCACAGTGTACTTCTGGGAGCCAAGGCACATTAAAAATTTCTCCCCCTGCCCCAATCTGCGTCATTTGTACTCACAATCTCAATAAAGTCCTTGGAGAGTGAGCTCATGCAGCCTTCATGGAAAACTGCCTGATGTTGCTGAGTTTAGGCTCCTCCTTGGAGTGAAAAGCAATTCTCCCATGTTTGAGGGGGTGCAGGCAGCAAGCACCACTCGTCTGTTCACTGATTCGTTTCACAAATATGCACGGAGCTTCACTGTGAGCTGGGTGTTGGCTTCACGTTGAGGGTACCCGTGCCATTGATAGGACAGACATGGTTCCTGCTTCACAGAGCTATGGTGAGGGATAAAATGAAATAAACTAGCAATTACAGAACAGTCTAATAAGAACCATAAAATTGTATGAAGTACTTAGAAGCTCTGCACATGAGCAATTGGTGCTCAGAGACTAGTAGAAGGTGCCAGTGAGACTACACAGGAGGGGAACTGACTATAGTTGGGGGAAAGGAGGAGAAACTGTCCTTTAAGGTTTTCCAGAAGAGGTCATGGCCAGGCTGAAGTCTGGCAAATGAATGTGGAGGTGCCAGAGGAAAGAAGAATTTGGAAGGGATGCCGATAGAACTGCATGTGCAAAAGCGCAGGGACCAGAGAAAACATGAAACATTCTAGAAATAGTTTAGGATGAGTGGAGAGGGCAGTAGAATCAAGAGGTGGAGAGAAGTAGATGCAGATTTCTTTACCAACTTTTATCCTGAGAACAGAGAGGAGCAGTCACTGAAAAATTTAAACAGTTAAAAAAAGCTGATCAGATTTCCCTCTGGAGTATAGACCGTGGATTTGGGCGTGGGATGATGGCAAGTGTGTTCAGTTTCTTCTTTCTGCTGGACATCTAGATTAGAATTCAGTTGGCAGTCAGTTAGCTTTAGGGGATGAGAACAGGGAGTTGCCTGGAGTTATAGATTTTGGGGATGTTCAATTTTATCTCATGGCCATGGGAGCAGATGACAGTCACCTTTGGAAGTATGTGCAGGTTGGCAGTGCTCAAATTTGAGTGTGTTTAAGAATCACACGGGTGCTTGTTAAAATGAAGATTCCTGAGCCCCACCCCCGAGATTTTGATTCTGAAGATCTGGGTACTCCATAGGAATCTGCACTTCACCCAAACTCCCTGATGTATGTAGTCTGTGGGTCGCACTTGAAGAAAATAAACCATGGGGGTAAATGAGAAGTTTTCATCAGAGAAAACTTGAGGGGCAGAAAGACCAGACTGAATTACCCAGAATTATTCCCTTAGGGACGTGTCTGCTGACTCCCAACAGACCAGAGTGTCAGTCAGTAATCGCAAAATAAGGGTAGAGAGAGCAATTGTCTCTCTATAAATGCATTTTCCCAAATAGGAAAATTGAACCATCCTTCTTTCTGAAGAGCATGTTTCTTTAAAAAAAGTGTATATAGATATACCCATGCACATATACATATGCACACGAATATTATAAATACCCATGCTTGATCTAGAGGGAGATGGCTTCATAAACACTTTAGATAGTAGAATAAAAACTTGTTGAGGAAGTGTTCTTTATTTGGACAGAGCTAATGGAAATATGGGAAGAAGATTGAAAATTTTGAAAGTTTTGGAAAAAATATTTTAGGATAATTAGCTCTTTAACATGAGATCCAACCACTGATGTTTATCACCTCTGAATTCTTTGACAAAACTGAATGATCAATTGTAATGAAGGTTTCTTTTATCTGATTATCTTGTGTGACTTTTTAATAGTGGGTTTTTTTTTTTTTTTTCAGTTCTTGACATTTCCTCAGTCAAAGATTTCAATCTGACTTGGCGAATTCAAATTTAGGCAAAATGAATGATTTTTATAGTCATGATCCTAAGGAGAAATATTATTTATTGGGCCTTACATACACTAGAGACTTCAAATGAGGGTTAAGGTGAGATGTTTTGCTTAGTTTTCACAACAATCAGTTTACAACATTACAACAACGGCAATGGTAGTTTTGCCATTTTCAGATGAGGCATTTGTACCCATGCTCACATAGCCATACACCTATGCTCACCAGGGATTGAACTTGCACGCCTAAACTGGAAGGTGATGCAGGACCAGACCACTGGACTCAAGGAAGTCCCAGTAGCAATTAAATGACTGAGCTAGAACTGGAAGCCAAGTCTGGCTCCAAAGAGCAAATCTTCAAAGAGTTTGTTGGAGAACTGACTCTTGCATTTATTTTCTGATGCTTTACTGAAGACAACAGATTAGCATTCTTTCCCCACTGGCTTGTATTGAGGCTGTAGAAACATTAAAGTTGTATTATCAGATTTCCTTGTTAATACTTCCTTCTTCTAGATGTGCTTATCTAAGAAAATGCCAAGTTGTCTAAGCTCTGCTCATTCTTTGGATTTGAAGCATTCATTCAATTGTTCGTTCATCCACTGAATATTTATTAAGTGCCAGACGCTATGCAGATGTGTAAGCATATCAGTAAACATAGTGATGAGCCTGTGCTATTAGGGAACTTACTTTCTTGTAAAATATTGCTGCTGTTGAAATATTATGGCAATGATAGGATGCCAGTGAGCAAGAGGGAGTGCAATGAGTTAAAAAAATTTGATGATTGTTCTGCTCTGTGATGCTTATCAATCATGGCTTCTAGAGTTATCTTGATATTAATGAAAGTTGTCCAACTTTCATAAAATGATGTCCTGTCATCAAATGATGGGCCTTTTTAGGGATGCTTTCCAGATTATAGGATTCAGGAAGCTGCTTTAATGTTGAAAATTTAAGAAGCTGGCAACTGAAAATTTTCTTAGGACTCATTGTCCCTGTCTTGTTTTGCTGAGCATGCTCTGAGAGGGATTACATCTAGGGATCACTGCCCACACTTTGCCTTCCCTTGTCCTGTGCTAGATTTGGCAGAATTCACAATGAAGGGAGGTACTCAGGCAACATCCTTCTCCATTTTCACAGTCTCTTAGGGGAGATGAACTCTTGAATTCCATGAGGCAATGGAGACTTCAAACACTGGAGTTTTCAAAACATTTGAGGAAGAAACTGAACTCCTTCATGACAGTTTTCTCAATCAGGAAACTCCAACTCAGAATTAAAATCAAATCTTTTTTAAAGTTCTACAAGATATTATAATGGACCCTCTTTATAGCCAAATTTCTGAGTTCCTCTGCTCAGCCTGAAAGATAAGAAATAGCATGTAAGGGTAATTTAGATTTGGCTTGACTTAACCATATTATGATTGGGTAGACCAGTTCCTTTAACATTTTGGGGGGAAAAAGCCAAGAGAAGAGGTGGGAAAGGATCTGTCACATTGGCAAAATGCTCAAACATCCTTTGCCTTTTCCCTGCAGTGGTCCCGAGTTTGTTTCAGACACAGTAGTTGTCTCAGGCTGTCTGTGGTGATAATCTGACTAATAATCACCCTTCTGGGCTTCTTCTTGGAAGTCAGAAGTGAAAGGTAATATATCTCTTGTCACAGAAGTTGACGTGTGATCTGAAGGGCTTTGAGCCAACTTGGAACACTCTCTGAAACCAGCAGTAAAATGAGTTAAGACTGAGAGGGCCGCAGGGGAAAGGTATAACCAGATGAGGCTTGGGCTGCCCTTTACCCAGGAAAGGTCTTCTCAAGAAACTGGCTTCACTTTGGAAGTATCCATTTAATCCCCTTAATGTATGGATTCCCCCAGGTGACACAGAAGAAATAGTGGCTTAATGATACATCAGTGGTTTATCCTGTTTGTACCAATACCCACAGCCGTCACAGTTTTTCACCTATGGCTAGTCACCATACATCTTTGGGATCCCAGACTCTTTTTAGTGAAAACATTTTCTCATTGTAATCCTTGATTGGCACTGATGGAGTATGGTAGATCTAAGGTGAAAGAAAATTAACTTACTCAGTGTAGGAAACAAATCTGATGTTGTTTGATCGTGCACCTTTCTGGGTGTGTTTTGTTTCTGCTAATAGAGGCACTGCTGCTACAGTAACTAGGGATGGGGGCAATGTGAGTCTTAGTCTTGAGTCTGCCCCTTTCTTTTTTTTTTTTCTCTCCCTCCCTCCCCCTCCCCTGCCCTTTCTTAGCTGACTGTTTTTCTCCATGTTTCTCCTATTCTCTGGCTCTTTCTATATTTCTTTGTCCAGAGTACATTCCTCCCAGCTTCTAGCATCCCTTGCCAAACTTCTAAATGATCTCAAGTTTCCTGAGTTGCTAAACATATGAACTCCAACCCCTATTATACAAATTTGACATAAAAATTGGTAAAGAAAAATGACAGGACTTTCCAGAGACTCTTGAATTATGCCAGATGCAATGCCATGTTAGTAGTAATTATGTGACCATTATACTGAAAATTTGAAGTGGTCCAAGTTATAACATATAGAATCCATTTTTAATTGCTTGCAGGAATTTAGTGGTATTTTTGCCCATTTTCAGGAAGATCTGATGGAGAAGGGAAAGGCTACCCACTCCAGTATTCTGGCCTGGAGAATTCCATAGACAGTCTGTAGGGTCGCAAAGAGTCGGACATGACTGAGTGACTTTCACTTTCACTTTTGCCCATTTTATTTAAAGAGAAGGTTCTGTGAAATTTCTTTACTCATTTAATGAAGTAAACATCCACGCTAAGCTTCTAAATAGTATGGATATATTTTGTCTTCTGTCAAAGTATACCCAAAGACAAAATTGAAAAAGTCATCCTTGATAACTATTTTTTTCAGGAAGTGCTATTTATCACCACAGATTAATGGAAATAGGATGGAAAAGCTAATTTAATAAAGACTGAATAATAGAGTAAATTATTTTCTTTATTTTTAATATGTTTTCATTTTTAATTAATATGTGGGTATTGAAAAAAATCAAATAGTGCTAAAAGGGTAATAACAAGTCCATACTACCCCCCACTCCCACTGTGTATCCTTTCCCTGTTAAGTGTCTAATTCCATTGATTTTAGCTGTTTATTCTGATGTTTTTCTCTCTACTACCCAATAATATGCTTTTAGTGCTCCTTCTTTTTTTATTTTAATCTGTGAAAGTATCTCACAGGTACTTCGAAAGAATAGCTGTATTTATTTATCCATTTTTGTCTGTACGGGTCCTTGTTGCTGCTCAGGCTAAGCTCTAGTTGCTGCCAGTGGGGGCTCCTCCCTAGCTGCAGTGCGCAGGCTTCTCATTGTGGTGGCTTCTCTCATTGAAGAGCACAGGCTCAAGGGCGCGTGGGCTTCAGTAGTTGCAGCTCCTGGGCTCTAAAGCCTAGGCTCAGTAGTGCGGGATGTGGGACCTTCCCAGATCAGGGATGGAACCCATGTCTCCATCACCTGTATTGGCAGGTGGATTCTTTACCGCTGAGCCACCAAGGAAGCGCTACTGCTCATTCTTCATTCATCAGTTTTAAATGTTGCCTATGGACTTCTTATAGAGATTGATTAGGATTATTTGAGCTCTTCTGTGTATTCCTCTCTTTACTGACCTATTATCCCAGTGTGTGACATACTCATTCTATTAATAATACAAATCCTGAATGTGAAAGCATTCATTAAAATCCCAGGCTCAGCACTCAAATACAAGGTGGTCTCATTTTTATGCAATATGCATTTTTAGCAAATGACTAGGTAATTCTGATGCAGATGCCCAAAGATATTTGGAGAAACTAGGGTCTAGAGTTTGAGTCTTGATTTTTCTCTAGATGTCAGGTAATGCAGGATTTCCAGAATTGTGGAGGATTTAAGGGCATAGTTAATTTGTAAGCAATGACTCAGGGCTTCTGCTTTAATGAACAAATGAATCTGTAGACTCCATGCAAATTGTTGGTATTGGGTTGGTCAAAGAATTTGTTTGGGTTTTTCCACAAGATGTTATGAAAGACCTGAATGAACTTTTTGGCCAACCCTATACATAATTTTGTTGTTTTGTTTAGTCGCTAAGTTGTGTTTGACTCTTTTGTGACCCCATGGACTGTAGCCCTTCAGGTTCCTCTTTCCAAGGCATTTTCCAGGCAAGAAAGAATACTGGAGTGGGTTGCCATTCCTTTCTCCAGGGTATCTTCCCCACCCAGGGATCAAACCCAAGTCTCCTGCATTGGCAGGCAGATTCTTTACCAATGAGCCATGTGGGAAGCCCATGTTTAATTTTGTAGTCATTGCTTATAAATAAAGTAGAAAATGGCTTACTTCCCCTAAACATAATAAACATGTACCCTTCAAAATCGTTTGCCAAGGAAAGCATAAACTTTAACTTGGCCTGTTAGTCAAGTGATTTATAATGTTTAAAAAGATGCTCTGAATTGCTTTCCCTGCTTTCTTAATGTGTTTGCATTTGTTTTCGAGGTGCAGGAGCTCCCAGAAGTGACAGCAGGCAGTGCTCTCACAGGCTCAAAAATCCAAAGTGCAACCAGGAAGAGGGGCAGGAGGTACAGGGAAGTGAGAGCCCTCCACAGCCCAGCTTCAGCCAAAAGATTAATGCCTGAGATGAATCAGGAGTACACTGTGCTCACAAGTCCAGGGAGACAACTGTCAGAACTTCTTTAGGAGGTTCTATTTACAAGGAGGCTTCTACCCCTTAGCTTGGAGTTCGGGGGCAGAGAGAGAAGTGGTTCGAGGTCCTAGATGCCAGGAGGCATAAATGTTCAGTGATTGAAAAAGGGACCAAGGCAAAAGCCTAGCCTGAAAGTATCAGTCATTTTGGGTGAGAGAAGGTGGCAGGGACTAGTACCCATTTCAGGTCACAGGCATGTTTTCCCATGAACCAGATTTGGAGTGTAACAGTGGGACCTAGAATATGTTCGAGTACTTCTAGTACCTAAAAGGATATCTTTGGAGATAGAGCTGCCAGGATATTTCTGACTATTTGGTAGGTTTCTGTGTTTGTTTGGAAGCTGGAGTACAGTTTATTAGTTAGCGTGTCCAGCTCCAATGAGTTTGAGAGAGCAGGGAATGCCCATTACCTGGAGGTTTCAGGAGAAAGGCTGGAGAATACTTGGAATGTCAGGAATAATTCCAGGTTCCCTCTTTTGGGTTCAGCATTAGAACATGACCTCCTGGTCTAGACTAGTAAGAAAGGCAGTTGTGTACCAGCACCTCCAAGGAGCTGGGAAAGTAGAGGGCTTAAGAGTGTTTGACATCCTACTTTCTTTTGCCCTAATTGGTGTGGCAAGTGCGATGGGCTGTGGCTTTGGGTTGGTAGGTAGATGTGGAGCAGTGGTGGGAAAACAGGACCAGGCAGAGTCAAAGGTTGACTTTATTAGATAATCAAACATTTCAGCTTCTCTCATCACAAACCATAGATTCTCCATTGGATTATTTCTTATTTGTGTGTCAAATTAATGCAAGGGTTTCTTTGATTTTGAAATGGGGGGTATATGGAAACTTCTCATTCAGTTTTCCTTAGGTAAAAACTCCAAGCTAAAAGTGCCATGTTGTTAAAAGTGCCAAGCTAAAAGTGCCATGTTATTAAATTCAGCTGTAGGTTCTGGTTTTACAAGACAGTGACCATTGTGAGGACGCCCTGCCTGGAGCATATTGGAGAAAAGTTAGCTGACATTTCTCGGCCATCAGATTGATTACCAAGAATTCAGAGTCACTGAAATGAAAATGGCCACTGTGTTTATTTATAAAAGTACTTTGTTGGTCTTCTAAGTTGAAGTTGATGACAGATGTGTTTTTAGAGAAAAAGTACGAACTCTAGAAACATAAGCATCTGCTCTTTCTCAGGCTTGCCTCCTAGGTTGATACTTCATTTTTTCACCCACACAAAGGGCTTTCTTTTTTCTACTGCATACCTGAAAATATGGGTGTAAATGACTAATATGGATTCTTGACAGTTTTACTGGAACAAAACTGGTGTTTTCAGGCTTTGATTGTTCAAATCTGGCTGGCTCTGTGGGTGGTGTTGATTATCCCTTTTTTTTTTTTCGCTCTACAGTCCATATGGCATTACAGTCCACTAAGTGAACTTGCCGATTTAAGTGATGATGTACAATGTTTCCCTGGGACCATAGAGTTCAGTTCTGTGACCCAAATATGCTGCTATACTTTGGTTTGTTTATCATGGTTATGAAAATTACTTCATGGGGGTAGACCTCAAGAATGTAAAAGTAAAACCATTTGAGTCAGCGGTTCTCAAAGTGTAGTCCATGGACCGTTGGGGGTTCCAAAGACTGTTTCAGAGGGTTTATGAGTTCAAAACTAATTTTATCATGATACTAAGACATAATTTGCCTTTTAGGAGGGCTGTGTTCACATTATCAGTGATGGAGAATAGAAGTGCTGGAGCCTTAGTTAGCACTAACCAAGGCAGTGGCCCTAAAATGGTCATTGTATTGGTCACCACTGTGTACTCTCAATTAAAAAAAAAAAATCCAGTTTTACTTAAAAATGTTTGTGATGAAACTAAATTTTTTTTTTATTAAATCCGACCCTTTAATACATATCATTTTAACATGAGAAGTTAAAAAAGTCTGCCGAATTTGAATTACAGTGGATATCTAAAGAGAAAAAACCACTTAGATGTTTATTTGAATTTTGAGCAGAACTAATCACTTTTTTTTTTTTAACGGAACTCCATTGTTACTTGGGCATTTGGCAGACTTCTCAAAAAAAAAAAAATTATGAGTATGTCACTCTAAAGACAATAAATGATACAGTCACCAGTGATCAAAACTTTAGCTTTCATGTGAAAATTGACTTTTGGAAAACTTTCATTTGCCCTTGTGAGACTGACAGATTTTTTTTATACTTAAAGACTTCTTATGAATAAGTAAGAGATGATGATAAGTGTAATTTTTTTGATATTTGATAATGAAATATGCTAACATTTTGAAGATCTGCTTAAATAAATACTTTTCAAAGGACCAATAGAAAGTCAAAGTGAAGTCGTGTCCAACTCTTTGCGACCCCATGGACTGTAGCCCACCAGGCTCCTCCATCCATGGAATTTTCTACGCAAGAGTACTGGAGTGGGTTGCCATTTCCTTCTCCAGGGGATCTTGCCAACCCGGGGATCAAACCCAGGTCTCCTGCATTGCAGGCAGACGCTTTACCATCTGAGCCACCAGGGAATCCCCAATGCACAGTGTTAAAACATCATGCATAGGAAACATTTCCACTGAAAGGACAAGATATGGTTTTTAATTCCATATCACAGCCAACCTTTAAGATTATTGAATTTTGATACAGTATCAAAGAAGAGTATCCACCAATATATGAAATAGCTCTCAAAATCTACCTCTGTCTTCTGACTGTGTGTCTGTGTAAAGCTGTATTTTCCTTATAAACTGCAACCAAAACAGCATATTGCAATAATTGAAAGAAGCAAATAGGAAAACTCCATAACCTCTATTAAACCAAACATTAAAGAGCTTTGCAAAAAGGTAGAACAGTGTCCGTTTTCTCACTATTTTTTTTTGTTTGTTTTGGAATGTGTATTTTTCATCAAAGTATGTTATTTCTGTTGGAGTAATGAATTTTTGTTATTTTAAAGTCAATAGGTTTTAAAATTTCTCAGTTTCAACTTCTAAAACAGTAAATATTCATAGATGTAATTCATGTAAACAAAAAGTTTTGGTAGGTTTAATAATCCTTCAGAGAGTAAAAGGATCCTAGGTTAAAAAGATCTGAAAACCATTGGTTTCAGTTATGTTTTCAACATATGGTCTAGATTAGAAATCCATATATAGTTTAAATATAAAGCAAATAATTTTTAACCAACACCCACCCCCGCCCCCGCCACCAAGTTTTCCTTAGCATTGCCTTTGTTCTTCGGTTTCTGTGTGTCTGTCCAGAAATGCCCATAAGGAATCTTTGCTCCCAGATCTGCGCACTACCCACCTGAGAGTAGGTACCAGCCACAGTTTCCTCCTACCTGAAGGGAAAGAGAGGCACTTGTGTACAGTTACGGACAGATTGTCATTGTCTCTCACATCTGGCTAACTCCTTTATAAGGAAAGAGGGACGACTAGCTGGGGATATGATTGCTGGCGGAATGATTCTGTGTGTAAAACCTTTCTTATCTAGAGACAGAATTGGAATTTGGAGGGAGTGTTTATGAGTCCATTGTAAAGTACTGCAGTCTATCAACAAAAGCTGTAATTATTTATTTAAAAAGATACCGAGGTAGTCTCTGGTAGTACAGTGGTGAACAAAAGAGACAGCCCTCGACTGTAAATGTAAAATTGTGTGTATACCTTGAGATGAAGTCGAAGATCGTGGGTAACAATGAAAACAGTTTAATGAGGAAGCCACTTCTTTGGAACACTTTTTAAAAATAACATCTCGTTGATGTCATTATTTTAAGTTCAATGTCGGGCAATGAGGGATTAGAGATGGGTGTGCAATTCATGCTATTTTGACCCCTGCCTCTTTAGAACAGTGGAGGAGAGGCCCTGCTCCCAAGCTGGTGTTCTCGCCTGATCCCCCCAAAGCGCCTGTCTTCTTTGCAGCTTCCAGGACTGTCACAGCCTCCCTTGTTGTCCCATGAGGTCCCACCCAAAGTGAGAGACAGAGTAAACACACCTTTTCCTTGTATCCTTGTTTCTGCCACTACCGCCTACTGAGGAATCTGTAAGGGTTCTATTTGTTTACAACGTGTCTCTTTTTGAAGGCCACCCAGAGGCAAGTTTGGAGCAAGTTTGCTAGGCAAAAAAATAAGAGAGATAAGAGAAAGACATGGCTGAAATATCCCTCAGTGTATCCTACAAACACCCCTTTTGAAGGCATGGAAACCACATGCCCACAGAGCCTGCCTTGGGAATCTGTAGCCAGCTATGTTTTCAGAGGATGTGGGAGGGAGAGTTTTCCTACTGTAGTGTTTATAAATATTCCAGAAACGCTAGGCATTGGTAGGGTGGCTTGGTTTATGGAATTGGGAAAAAGCCACGTGGAAGCCTAGAATTCTTTTTCTTTTTTTTCACCCCTATGGTAAAATGTATGAAAATTCTGAAAAAAAAAAAAAAAATGAAGATAATCCTGAAGAAAACAACAAACCCAACCAACCAACAAACACTGTCAGAGTGGTTTTTGGAATCTGTAAAAATAAAATAATAAATTGAATTTGAAGAGCATATTTTTTAATATAGTAATTACGGAGGGGAGGGCTTTGGGGAGTAGAACTGTTTGCTCAATTAAGGAATATTGATTGCTCAATATAAGGACTTCTTTATTCTAAAATTGTCACCAAGAAATTTGTGTCAAGGAGGAAGGCTTCTATAGCTATCAGTACTTAGGGTAGACACAAAGTAGTAAATTGAAGTTGACTAGCATTTTATGAATTGTGTTCCTCTTTATATTGTACCAGAATATGTCCATGCGCCATGACAAAAAGGTTCTATGGTCATATAAATTTGAGAAATCATCTTATATATTCTCCCAATTGGATATTTATATGCATTAAAAGGATAAGAAAAGACCTACAATAAAGAAAACTCATTTAACTTTGTTCAACACAACCTTATTCATTTCTTGGCAGGAGTCTCCTGTCATGGAACCCCTAGTTAATCTCCTATGGAAAAAGATTCCACAAAATACTAGTTTAGGAAATGGTATAGGAGATAAATGAATATATTACCTCGATACTTTTGATGGAAAGATTTAGCCAATCCAGGAAATTCTTCTAGTGGTTCTGAAAGAAGACTGAGGTAAATGCTGGCCTGTGTTGGTAAGGAATTGCCATTGTCTTTCACATCTGGCTACCTCCTTCACTGGAAAGATGAAGAGCCAGCTGGGGTTATGACAATTTGCCTGCGGGATTCAGTGTGCTAGAAGTCACAGCCAACTATTTTATCCTTCCCTCTAGACTTCAGGTGGATTGTGGTTACGGCACCCTTCAATGCTGTTTTTTACAGAAAAAACATTTTTTAAAATGCTTATAGATTTTAAAAATGACCTACTGTATCTATGGGGTTGCCTCACGTATTCATAGGAAACACCAGTTATTTGCAGTCATGGAGCGAGGGAGCATGCCAGCATGTGTTACTTTCTAGAGGGAGATGAAATGATTATCCCCAGCAACCCTCAAACACACCCCTCCTTAGGAAAACAAACATTTGCAAGTTTATTTTATAAAATCCGCATAGAACTTATATAAATACATTGTGACAGCGGCTGTCATACTGCATATATCAAGAAAGTGCTTTGAAATTTTATGCAAATACATGGGTGATGTATACACTACTGTGCACCCCAAAAGACTACTCCATGTGTTCCTGGTGCCAAGGAAAACACGAATGTTCTCCAAGTAATTCAGAGGAAAAGTCACCGCAGCCCCGTACCTTTCACAGCCCCATTCTCTGGGCCTCTGAAGCCGACTTTGAATGGCTAATCCTAAAGCACACAGGGTGGGAGTGAGAGTGCTGAAGGTTCGTTTTTATCAGGAACTTGTATAGATTAAGTTCTGTGCTGGATGCTTTACGTACATTCACTCATAATATTTTCACAACAGCTTTGTAAGGAAAGAGGCATTGTTTAGTAATAAAATAACCAAGATGCAGATTACATAAATTGCCAAGGTCACTCATTTGTTAATGTATGGAGCTGACTGGGATTTACAGTTAATTTGACCCTACAGTATTTGTAAGAACTAAACATTTAATGAGCACTTATTTGTGCACCAGACACTGAGCTAAAACCTTTACCTCCATCATCTGATTCTTTATATGAACTTGTGAGAATGGGTACAGGTTTTTTTTTCTTTCTTTCTTTCTAATTTACAGATGAAGAAATTGAAACATAGAGAAGTAAACTAAATTTAGTGCAAAGTAGTAATCGATGGAACTGGGGTAGGAGAGGGCTCTTAACCCCAGGGTGTGTTCTTTTGAACCATGTGGATTTCCAGTTTTCCTTCTCGAGTTAGACTCTGGAAACTGCTTGCTTGTACTGAGTTCAAGGTGTGGGCTTCCCCAGTGGCTCAGTGGTAAAGGATCTGCCTACCGTGCAGGAGTCACAGGAGATGTGGGTTCGATTCCTGGGTAGGAAAGATGCCCTGGAGGAGAGCATGGCAACCCACTCCAGTATTCTGGCCTGGAGAATCCCATGGAGAGGAACCTGGCCGGCTACAGTCTATAATGTCGCAGAGTCAGGCGTGACTGAAGTGACAGCACACACGCACTGAGCTTAACGCACGGGGAGACAGTGAAGGCTCATGCCTTCATAAACTAGGATTTAATTATTTTAAAAAGTCATTATTTTCCTGCAGGTTTTTGATTCATCACCCATTATCAGGAATTTGGTATCCATGTGCATGGATATGGTTATTTCTACAACTCTAATAATAGACCAGATTTGGGGTTTTGAGAGACTGTCTCAGTATAAAGACCTCACGTCTAAGTATTAGATGAAAGGAATGGCTCCTTTATTAGGGTTTGCAGCTTTTTGTCCCAAACATTGGGATACATGTACATCTGAGGTTCTCCTTCTTCATCCCTGTTACCCTTTGGAGCTAGGAATATTTATGAGGCGAATCATTTAAAATATTTGCTAGGAACAATTTCAGTGCAATACTGCTCCTTTCATTTGCAAGCATTAAGAACTCTTCTGATTTTCAAAGTAAAACTTATTAGACCCTTTGAGAACTATGGGTTTTGAATCCATATGAATTTTATGGTTGCCCAAGTTTCCCTAGCATGGCATTTTTACTAAATGAGAGCAACCATTTTTTAAATATTTGTTTATTTGGCTACACTGGGTCATCATTGCGGCACATGTGCTTTCTCTAGTTGCGGCTCTCAGGGGCTACTCTCTAGTTGCAGAGTGCGGGCTTCTCATTGTGGTGGCTTCTATTGCTGTTGCAAAGCCCTTGCTCTAGGTGAGTGGGCTTCACTAGTTGCAGCATTCAGGCTCAATAGTTGCAGCTTGCAGGCTCTAGAGTTTGGGCTCAGTAATAAATATCTTCCTAAAACAAAAGCATGAAATAGTCATTGCACATGAGTATCTAGAGGATGCATTTTAAGTAGAATGTAGGACATAAATGTATTTTCCACTTTAGCAATTTTTTGGTGGGGGAAATGGAACCATTTTGGTGTCTCACCCACAGAATCCCTGAATAGACTTTATCAGATAGATAGAAAACATAAGATGTTATGTCCTATCTAAAAAATTAAGAGAAATCCTTGACTTCAAGGGCAATATCTATAATCTACACATTTGGGCATATGCCAGACTCTCTTCAGATTACAAATATTTTCAACCAATCTGAATTAGCAATGTTCTGATCATGAGTTGATCATATACTTTGAACTACTTGTTTATAACAGTTTTCTGAATTTGGCAACCAAACTTTAGTACTGGTTGATGAGGATCTTTATAAATAGCATAGGTTAATTTAAAAAGTGACTTTCTGGATTTCTCGGCCAAGAAAAGAGCTAGATGTTCCACCTTCAGTGTGTAAACTTTCACTCAATCTGCTTGTTTTTGAGACATTGCCATCATCCTCCCGTTGGTTTGGAAAAATAAAATGGTTGATATTTCTGAGTCACTGCCTCCCTGAGTCTTGGACATTTGCCTTCCAAATACTCCGCTTCAGCACTGGTCTTTAAAGAGAGATGCTGTGTATGTTCTGAGTTGCTTGTCTCTTGTCCACTCATCACTAAAGTTCTGGCAGCTATTTCAAATGGATCGGCCTTCCCCTGGTTTCCAATCAAAGGTGACCTTCCACTCTTCTTCCATTAGTATCATAGGAACCATGGAAACTGTCCTTGGCTTTCATTGAAACATTCCTGTTAATTCCGACAAGCAGCTGGCCTTCTGTTTTAGCTATGGCCTAAAATAACTTGAACTGCTGTCTTTTCTGTATCTTTTTCTGAAATAAGATACAATTGTTGCTCAGGTAGAACTTTTTTTTTTCATTCCTTTTAATAGGGTTAAGGATTTAACCTTAACCTCTGGGTTGCTAGGCATATTGTCATAGTTACAGAGCTGTTGTCCACTCAGACCTCACACATGACCTGACAAACTTTCCAGCCGGCTGCCCCCTCACTGAGGTACCTACTCTCTTCCGGCTTCTCTGGAGAATGTTCTGGCCAAGACAATGAGACAATGCTTCTGAGTCTCTCCTGATATTATTCCAGGAGAAGCTCAATTATAACTCATCGTTTCTGCCAGAGAAGGCAATGGCAACCCGCTCCAGTACTCTTGCCTGGAAAATCCCATGGACGGAGGAGCCTGGTGGGCTGCAGTCCATGGGGTCACTAAGATTCGGACAAGACTGAGCGACTTCACTTTCACTTTTCACTTTCATGCAATGGAGAAGGAAATGGCAACCCACTCCAGCATTCTAGCCTGAAGAATCCCGGGGACGGGGGAGCCTGATGGGCTGCTGTCTGTGGGGTCGCACAGAGTCGGACACTACTGAAGCGACTTAGCAGCAGCAGCAGCAGCAGCAACAGCGTTTCTGCAAGAGGCCAAGCGCTTTCTCTTTCTGCTTATGAGTCCATTTGCCAGAGAATATACGTATGCTTTGTCCACAGGTACTATTTTATAATAGATATTGCCAATGGTGATCATCTTCCTAGGCAGATGCCTAGTCTTCCTAAAAAGAGTTTATGATAGAGGAAATATCTCTTTTCTGCGCTGGACAAAATTCCACTGTCTCTCATGTCTGTCTGCCATTGTCCCCTCTGTTGCCCCCATTTTCCCAGGTACTCTGGTTCTCAGCCTGGCATGGCTACTGCATCCATCCTCTCTGATTGCACATTGCCACTAATATCATGTAGACCTCTGCTTACCAGCAGTGTCATCTGAATTTTCCTTTCCATGTATTTTACTCAGTTATAGAAATCCCAAATCAGTAGGCCTGTACTTGAATATTTCTTAGTTCTTATCAGCTTTACTTTCAGCATCTTTCTTCCTCAGGACCAACATGGGCATCCACGGCAGGCACTGGACTTTGGATAGCTTGAGTGACAGATACCAAGTTATATTCGCAATAATTCCTTCCTTCTGTAACTAGACTCAGTAACTAGGGGATTCTGTTGTGCTACATCTCTTCCTCCCTTAGGATGGAGTTTGCTCTCACGAGAAGACAAACAGGTGAACTTCTCATTTTCACTAGAGTTGCCCAGACTTGTCAGAATGCGAGTTGGCTCAAGCTAGGAGTCCCTCATCACAACTATTTCCAACAGCCTGTACACTTCTTTTCCTTTGATCATTTTGGGCCTAGATTATGATCATCCCAAGAGCTTGCCAAGATTGGGTTACATCCTGATTGTCTCAAAACACAAGTTTAGAATTGGTTGACAGGACCAATACCCACAGGCATCACTAGTTTGAATGAATAGTGGCAGAAGCCTCTAGTTTCTCTGGACAGTGTACCTCAATAGAGGCTAGAGTGTTTATAGGACTCTGTGGGTATTATATTTATAGCATTTTAGATTTTATTAGAGTTTTAGGGAACTGTCACTCGATACAAAGTAGAGAACTGTACATAGTCATGTATACTGAATGGAAGTTTTGAAATTTTTCATTTAAGTATCACAGTGTCTAACATATGGAAACTCAAATGTTTGTTGCAGAGATGAACAAAAGCCAAAATGCTGTGACTCATTAGCTCAGAAATTAAAGTTTAAATGTAATCTTTTCTCTGTAGTGTTTTCAGGTATACTATATTTATGAAAAATCTCAAAGACTTCTAAGTGCAATTTTGTCAATGCAGTAAGGGGATCCAGATATATCTTCATTAAGACTAATTCATTTTAAGGCAACAGATGTTTTTAGACCTTAAGAAACATTACTGGAGCACAAACGTTTTTGAGTTATTCCAGTTTTAACTGACAACTGTACAAGTAGGTGTTTAACTGAAGCCAAGTACTTCTGATGTTACTGTGGTCTAGCTGTGGAGCTTGGAGGACAGAAGCACTTGAGCAAGACAAAAGGAAGATTAACCTAGCTTCTATCCTCATTGAACTCTCAACCCGGTTTGGGCAAATGATAAATCCAAATGAAAGACTGTGGAAACAAATAAAACAATATGAAGCATGTGGTATATTGCATAAACTGCTTCTGATACCAAAACTTAAAGGTCAACAGAGAGGTTTTTAGACGATCAGTCCATCAGCAATGCTTGGGTTTCTGTCTGTGGGTCAGTATTTCTAGAGACACTTGCCTCCAGTCAAAGGCTTTTGTGTGGCTTCCTCCTTTATGCTTTGCTGCAGTGCAGACAGCCTGGAGAACATGAAAAATGCCCTTCCTCCTGCACAATGGTGTTATTTCCTTCCTTTCAGGAATGGCTCATAACTCACAGGAGGTGTGAGTTCTGAATGATCGGTCTTTTCATCTCCCTGGAAGTGGGCCAGACTGTAGATAAAGCGTTTGATGTGTCAGCGGTAGGCTTGTAACAGCTTTGACTACTTACATGATGATGAAAGGTTGAACTTTGATAAAAATGGCAAGAAAAGGAAAAGGGTTCGTTTTCTTTCTTTTACTTTTTTTTTTTTTTCAGGACGGCAGTTGAAAAACGTCCTGCCGGGGTGGTCTGAAAGGTGTCTGGGAATCTGAAACATCAGGAGGGTGTTCTCCTGTGGATTTGTTTATTTGTTGACTGTTTCAGAGGGGGAACCCCCCATGCTTGCCGGCAAGGCCAGATTCTCAGGGCCCTTGTCGGCAAGTCCTACCTCTCTGCTCAGTGAGCCTTGGAAAGAGGTGTCACATCCTTCAGGGCAGATTACTGCTTCTGCTCCAGTCGTCCCTCAGCCCTCAACTCCCATCTGCAGACACCAAATGAACTGGGGCTGGCAGATCTGTTCTGATTCCCAGAGCTTTTTTCTCCCTCGGGTTGCAAGGCATTTGCTCAGAGATCGCATTGGAGGTTGGTCCTCAAAGGTGGTCTTATCTTCCTGTTTCTAAAATGGACAAAGACAGGGAATAAAATATTTGTGGAAACTTTCAACCAGTTGGAATTTGCCTCAAACAGTATCCCAGTTGTTATCAGTGATTTGTGTGTCTGCCTGTGGGGAAAGTTGGGTTTGGGGAAGAGGAAGAAGCTTGAAATTTTCTTTTTCAAAGCAGAAACATTAAAAAAAAAAAAAAAAAAAAAAAACCCTGCCATTCAGCTAAGTGACAAGAAAGAGCAAAGAACCGGGACTCAGAGAGGAAGACAGATGAATTTTACCTTTAGATATGAGACTTAAGCAAACACATAATGGAAACCCTCTTTTAAAATGGTGTTAGTGAAAAGAATCAACACTTTTACATCACCTATTTATTTATGACTCTAATATTTATTTCACAAAATTATGACCTTTGGCCCTGCCTCCTAGTGCCCTTGAAATCCACTGCTGTCTCCATAGCCAGGCTGAGCCTGCTCACCCAGGCAGCTGGTGCTAATAAGCCCGGAGCTGGCAGCAGGGGAGGCCTGGCTATGGTATCATACAAACCCACCCCCGCCACCCTGCCCCCACCGCCACCCTCACCTTCAGTTTCTCTGAAATCTCCTGAAGGTATCTCTGAACATGATAAATACGATCAGACTCTCTGGGGGTCATCTGTCTGGCCATCAGAGGACACTGAGGTCCCTGCAGGGCTTATTGTCAAGGGCCAGAGGGTGACAAATCATACAACTTGGTGGGAACTTCAATTTAGGGGCCCTGAAGAGACCTGTTGGCAAACAGGTTTCCTCCTTCCTTAACATCCAAAAGGTTCCCGAAGATGTCCATCAGCACCGATGATCGGCCTGCGACAATAAGAGAGTGAGCAAGATGAGAAACTCAGATTGTCTGAATGGAGTGTCATCTTCTAAAAGGTAGAATGAAATAACTAGAGATGAGCAGAGGGAGAGGAACAAATGGGAAGTGAGGAATTTGTTCAGTTCAGTACCATATAACCAGGATTCAAACAGAAATTGCTGGCTGTCTTTTCCTATTTTGTAAAACACGGGAAAAACTAGCTTGTTCAGGGAGGGAAAAGCTGATAGGAAGATTATTATAGTGTGTTGTAGAGACATTAGAGCTGAAACATTACATCTGGTGCTACACAGTGAAATGAAATGTCATTTCTTTAATAATAACTTTGGTAGGCAGAATAATGTGCTCTCTGACCATCAAGATGTTCACATCCTAATCCCCCAAACCTGTGACTGTCACCTTACATGGCAGAAGTGACTTTGCAGATATGATTTTAGTTAAGGATGTTTCCAGTAGTCATGTATGGATATGAGAGCTGGACCATAAAGAAGGCTGAGCACCAAGAATTGATGCCTTTGTACTGTGGGGTTGGAGAAGACTCTTGAAAGTTCCTTGGACAGCAAAGAGATCCAACCAGTCAATCCTAAAGGAAATCAACCCTGAATATTCATTGAGAGGACTGATACTGAAACTGAAGCTCCAATATTTTGGCCACCTGTTGCGAAGAGCTGACTCAGGGAAAAGACCCTGATGCTGGGAAAGATTGAGGGCAGAAGGAGAAGGGGGTGACAGAGGATGAGATGGTTGGATGGCATCATCGACTAAATGGACATGAGTTTGAGAAAACTGTGGGAGATAGTGAAGGACTGGGAAGCCTGGTGTGCTGTAGTCCATGGGGTCACAAAGAGTTGAACACAACTGAGAGACTAAACAACAACAAAATGATGTTGAAATGGAGAGATTATCCTGGATTATCTAGATGGATCCTTTTTTCAAGAGTCCTTAAAAAGGGAAAGTGGAAGGGTCAGAGTTAGAGGAGACATGATGATGGAAGCAAGGGCCAGGTTCAGAGAGAGATTTGAAGATGCTACTGATGGTTTTAATGATGGAGAAAGACCAGGAAGCTAAAAGTTGGAAGAGACAAGGAAACAGATTCCTCCTGGGAGTCTTTAGAAGGAACACAGCCCTGCCAAAACTTTGATTTTAGCCCAGTGAAATTGATTTCAGACTTCTAATCTCCATAACAGTAAGATAATAAATGTGTGTTATTTTAAGTCACCAAGGCTATGTGGTAATTTGTTAGATCAGCAATAGGAAACCAAAGCAATAATATGAGCAAACAGTACGATTGGACTTGGAAACATTAATTGATGGGAAAAATGAAAGGAATTTGGTTCAGGCTTGATTCTTAAGGCAGGTCTTGATTTTCTGAATAGGCAGTGAAGAAAGAAAAAGGTTTTGTTTCTATCAGCCCAGTGGGTACTTCTCAGAGGTCATTGTTTGCTCAAGATTTTCATGGGACAAAATAAGTACCTTGGCCAAAATTTGCTGATATACCTTTGACTCTCTGTGTGTAGAATTGAAGTTGAGTTTCATTTTATGACTTGAAAACAAAAACCCATGCATAACATGATGTTCAGATTCTTGGGGAAGAAAGTCTCCAGGATCCATACAGATGGTGATGATAAAGCCCGAGTTGGACTCAGCACAGATGCCTCAGAGAAATGTAATCCAACTCCATCAACCTCAGTCACCCATTCCTGCCCTCCTTTCCATGAGCATGAGTAAAAGTAGCCTCTAGCTATTGAGGTGAAATGGGGCCCAATTCTTCTCTCAGAGAACTCTTCAACCTAAAAAATGTTCTCCATCATTCAGAATACACATCTTAATCACATGTTATAAGCTATGATGTGTGCCAGCTACGAGGAACTCACAATTATGTCACAATTTAAGTGACAATTAAGTCACAATTAAGTCACAATTATGACTTAATCCCCACTTGATGGAAGCTCCTGTTAGTGAGGCATTTGCAAAATGTGGTGTCTTGGACAGCAGCATTCAAGTCAGCTGGGAAAGTTATCAAAAATGCAGGTTCCTGGATTGTGGCTCGAGGAAACATTGGTCTAGTGTAGTAGTTCTCAACTTGAATTGATTTTGTACCCCAGCATCATTTGGCAGTGTCTGGTGACATTCCTGTTTATTGCCATGAGGGAATGAAGGGGGATACTGGCATCTAGTGGATGGAGACCAGGGATGCTGCTAAACACTCTACAATGCATATGATGGCCCCCTGAAGCAAAGACTTAAAACATCAATAATGTCAAAGTTGAAAGGCCCTAGGCTAGTGTTGAGTCTCACAAACACACACATTATTTTAGCATGTGGTGGTAGTGGCTTAGTCACTGAATCGACTCCAACTCTTTGCAACCCTATGGACCATATATATATATATAGCCTGCCAGGCTCCTCTGTCCATGGGATTTTACAGCATGTAATATAAACATATATGCCTGTGTATGTGTGTGTATATGTGTATGTGTGTGCGCGTTCATATGTACCTTTCTCTTGCCCATTGTAGTGGGCTTGTGAAAGTAAAAGTTGCTCAGTCGTGTCCACCTCTTTGCAACCCCATAGACTGTAGCCTGCCAGGCTCCCAAGTCCACGGGGTTCTCCAGGCTAAGAATACTGGAGTGGGTTGCTGGTTCCTTCTCCAGGGGATCTTCCCAACTCAGGGATCAAACTCAAGTCTCCTGCACTGCAGGCAGATTCTTTACCATCTGAGATACCAGGGAAACAGGTGACATCTCTGCCTTTGTCCACTCTCCTTCCACTCCCTCAGCCTCGCAACTCACCTGCCGCCTCTCGTCTGTGTTGATTTCTGATTCCACACTGGCCAAGAACAGGGGAAGCCAACTACCAAGTCCTTCACCCCTGAAGTAGCTGTCATGCTCTGGAACTTTATCAAAATAAATTTCCAGGTTGAAAAGAGGCATGGATAAAGATATCCATTTCTTTGGGGGAAGTTTTTTAACCCAATTTGTAATTCAGATTTGGTGCTCTGTTCCCAAATTTGCTTTATACCACTGGTTGTTGTGATGTAAAAATTGTGAGTCGCACGTGAGTTCTTCATACCCATGATTTATTTCTTCCTTACACTAGTTCCTCCAGTTCTTCCTCTTCCCTCATTCTCACCTCCATCTAGAATCAATGGAGAAGTCTATTTTCTTCAGAGTTGAATATTGTTTACAAAAAATTACTCTCCAAACAAAAAAAATTGCTCTCGAATGTGGTTGCGTGTAGCTGACTGGCCTTAACTGGTTGGAAATGCACTGCTGTGCTTCCCACCTCCTGTTAGGGGGCCGTGATCTGTTTCCTGGTCAAGGAATGAGTGCCATGTCACGTGCTACAGGACAGTTTTCCAGCCCCCAATTCCCAGCAGGCCTCAGAGATAGGGGAAGCATCCTGAATGCACGTAGCCGCAGGTTTATCATCTTGCACTCATCACTACATTCAGGAAGATACTTTTTTCTTTTTTAATTATGCAACAGAACTGCTGCTTTAGGGCAAACTTTGACGCAAAGTAATTGTGTTCTTGACTAAATCAACTAAAAGAAAATTAGGAAAATAGACCTGGCATAAGTTCCATGTCTTTCTTTTTTAAATGACTACTTTTGGGGAAGCACTTGCGTAGGCAATAGGAACAAAGGATCACCTCTAAAGGACAAGTTTGCCTTTTCAAAGAATGGGCAAATGGTAGAAATTGTAACTCTCCGGTATCATGGACATTCCTAGCTTTTCTTGTTGATCAAATGGGAATACAGTCATTAGTCCCTATGCATTTTGACCATTTAGACATTTTCAAACATTATACAAAATACATGGATACTAGGACTCATATCATCTTTAAAAATTGAAGTTGAGGGAAGCCTTTTGAAATATTGTCACTAACAAACATTTAGTTGGTACCCAAATTAAGCAAAACCCAAGGGGATAACAAAAGTAAGGGGATGCAGACAGCCTGAACTCTGCCGTCTCATCAGCATCTTGTAGTTGAAGTGCTCTGAAAAATTTACCTGGATTCTGGAGCTCATTATGTGTGGTGGCTCTTCCTTTCATTCAACGGATTTTTATTGAGATGTTTCCTTGAGTGCATTGACGGATATTAGGCTCAAAGGACTGTTTCCTCCCCATACCATAGTCTAGCTTAGAGACAAAACCAGTGTTGTCTGTCAGGGTTAAATGTTCATGTGTGTGTCAAAAATACCAGGAGTACAGATGAGAAAAGAAAAGATATGGGATTATAGAGGAGATTGTTGGGAATTGAAAGGGTCTAGAAGACTTTACAGAAGAGAAGAGGCATGAAATAGACCTTGAGTGAAGCAGGATTTCCATAGAGGTCAGTGATGGGGGCAGAAAGGGAAAGATGCATGTATAAAGAAGAGAGAAGGCATAAGATATGTTTGGGGACAGGAAATAAATAAGGTACACTGGAATCCCCTCTCTGTGTTGGTGTTGGAAGGAAAGGAGATTGGAGAAAAGATTATGGGGTATCTTGACAAAGTTGCCTCACTGGGGTAATAAAGAATTGATGCATCCGAGTGTTAACACGATAAAATTTATTTCTCACTCATTTAACAGTTCCTTGCAGGTGTTTAGTGTGTAGACTTCCATATGGCGACTCAGGGAAGCAGGCTCTTCCACGTTATTGCAAAATTCTGAAGAGCATGGCACCTTGTTCAGTCGCTCAGCTGTGTCCAACTCTTTGCAACCCCATGAACTGCAGCACACCAGGCCTCCCTGTCCTTCACTGTCTCCTGGAGCTTGCTCAAACTCATGTCCATTGAGTCAGTGATGCCATCCAACCATCTCATCCTCTATCATCCCCTTCTCCTGCTTTCAATTTTTCCCAGCATCAGGGTCTTTTCCAATGAGTTGGCTTTCCATAAGGTGGCCAAAGTATTGGAGCTTCAGTTTCAGCATGAATCTTTCTAATGAATACTCAGGATTGATTTCCTTTAGGATTGACAGGTTTGATCTTGCAGTCCAAGGAACTCTCAAGAGTCTTCTCCAACACCTCAGTTTAAAAGCATCAGTTCTTCAGCATTCAGCCTTCTTTAGTGTGAGAGATTTCCATCTACTTCCCACTGGCCACCCCTAACAGTAAGGGAGACTGGGAAATACAGATTGGCTCTGTGTCAGGAGAAAAAAAAAGATCCTAGTGGGCACCTAGTCATTTCTACATGGACTTTTAGCTTGAGTGGGTTGAACTTTCTCCTGAATGGTATGGTTAAGTTATCCTCCACCTTAACATGAGGACATGCTCCATAAAGAATGATTTTTTGATGTGTTATATTCACTGCTGGTATCCCCAATATATGGTAAACCTTGAATAAATCTTAGCTCAAATAATGAAACAGTTGTGGATGCTGGATAGAACCTTGCAGGATGGACTCGTGGAAAGAAAGCTGAGGCAGCGAAGTTAATTAGAAAGCGATGGTGATAATCTGATAGAGTCAATTTAGTGCAATTACAGTAGGAATTAGTGCACTTTTAGAACCAGAAATGTTTGCTTCTGCTTTTTTAACTTTCTTAGTTTACAGAAAAGCCCTGGCTTATAGTTTAGCTAGAGTCCCTGCTGAGTTGAAATCATAGAAGCAGGTTGTGAGCTGAAAGGGCCTGGGACTTTCTTTGGAGGTATTAATTGGAAAGCAGCCTCGGGAATTGGGCTATGCCACAATTCTGCAACCCAAACAAAATAAAACCTGACCAAAGCAGCAAACTTAAATTGCAGTTCAAGTTACTTTAACGGACTCTTGGGAGACACAAACTGCAGTTGTATTATGTATGCAAAATTCACTCTTTGACCTTATTGTAAGGAAAATTACTGGAGTGCACACAGTCTTTGGCCAGCTTTCCAGTGTGTTGGACAAGTTAACGGCCATGCAACTATGCAATATTTTTCTTAAATTTTAATTTTAAAATATGCTTGAAAAATACATGCTGATCCAACAAGAACAGAGAATATTGATGAAAAGAATACGTTCTCTGTGCACCTAAGAGAAGTCCACATCCAGGCAACCTTGTGTGGCCCAAGGCTTTGAGATTTGAGGAAGTTAAAAGCTAAGGAGAGCCTTCTGCCTCCCTCTAGATTTGACTTTTGTGGTTTATGTATAAGCCGGGGCAGACCTCAGAGTGTGACCAAGACTCAGGTTATGCGCCTCTGAAGTCTGGTGAAGAGTCCAGAATCCAGGATTATGCAGTCGAGTGAGGAAACTCACTGAGAACAGCTAGGGATTCCTAGGAGATTTTTAGTGATTCGTGCTGATCTGGAAATAATGTAAAAACAACAGAAGGACTTGCTGTGGTATTTTCGTGTGTTTTCTATTGGTTTGGGGAAGAAGCCAACCTTAAAGTGGCTTAAAAATAATAAATATTTAAAAAGACATAACATGCTCTACCCTTTTCATCTGTCCCTACCAAAAAATAAAGCTTGCATAATGAAAATGGCAGGAATAGGAAGGGAAAGGAGAAACAACAGGCGACAGTAGTGTGCTCAGATGGGAGTGAATAGGATCCAGACGGCTAATGTCTGGTGTTAATACAGAAAGTGCTGGAGAAGGTGTGAGGAAACGCTATGAGGGAATCTTTCCCTTGCGAGGCCCAGGACTCTTTGAGGCATGAGTTCCTTATTTCCTGAGGCCTCTCAAGATAAGAATTCCAGGCTTGAGGCAACGGGTACTTTTGAAGGTCTACTAGTTTGGTTTCTAGCTCAAATCCTAGAGAAGCCAATTCATTGAAATGTTATTTGCCTAGTGATTGATCTACCAAATTTACTGATTTTTTTTGGTAAAGGAAGAAAAAACTGAATCATTCACAAATTTGATACTAATTCATATCGCACCGGATAGTTTTCACTTGAGCCTTGCAAAGCTGTTGAATGTAAATTGACTGGAAAGCCCTTTTTTTTCTATTTTTTTTGGTCTTGGTTTATGGGGATTAAGTTACAAGTTGCTGAGGCTGGAAAAACAGGCATCCCTGCTAAGGAATGGAAAAAGGAAGTTGGTATGCTCATCTTCACATCCCAGAGGGGCGAGAGATACTAATAAGCAGAGAAGCAGGGGATACTGAGGAATAAAAGGAATGGATGTCAGAGGTGATGGATGCTGGAGGACAGAAAGGGTCAAGAATGAGGGACAATGAAAGATATGAAGACTCTGAAGGCTGCTGAAGTCTTTTTAATATCAGTCATCATAAACCTACTTGATTCATAGAAACAGATTAGTTTAGCTGAGTGACTTCAGTGAAATGGTTCTTCTGAATGTTGGCTTCCAGTGTATCCATTTTCAGCAGATTGACTAACTTCCCCAAATCTGAGCCTTGCTGAGTTGTTCTAGCAACACCTTTAAGGAGTGACCAAAAGGGAAGTCTTCCTGGAGGAAGCTTTTCTGCAAGACTAGAAAGATGGGGGCCTGAAAGAGGAAGACACATCTCAATAAAACCCCCGAAGTTGCTTTGTTGCCTTGGGCTTGGAAAGAGAGGCCAACCTGTCTGGGTTTGCCAGAGACATTTCCTGGTTATAGTACCGAAAGCCTCAAATCTCAGCCAAACCGAGAGGGTTGGTTGGTCTTAAGAGCCAAAATGCTCAGGTGGCTCAGACGGTAAAGAATCTGCTTGTAATGCAGGAGACTGAGATTCAGTCTCTGGGTTGGGAAGATCCTCTTGTAGGAGGGCATAACAACCCACTCCAGTATTCTTGCCTGGAGAATGTCATGGACAGAGGAGCCAGGTGGGCTACAGTCCACAGGTTTGCAAGGAGTCTGACATGACTGAGTGACTTTCACTTTCACTTCAAGAAGGAAAAAAAGATAAAGGTGGTGGTGACGGTGAGTGGGTAGAGGTGATGCTGTACCCATTGCTTTAGAGGCAGTCTTCTCATGGGTACAATTTATGGCATCTACGGGGAAGAGCACAGGATGCCTAGGGGCAGTTGCCCAGGTCTGAGCAATCACCCCAGGACCAACCCCAGGAAAGGCCTAGGTTTGTTCCAGATAGTTTGGTTAGACACTGTATATATATGTACGTACTTTTCTAAACGTGCTTTTTTCTCCTTCTCTTTTCTTTAGGGAGGCAGGACACAGTGCGTGAGAGAAGTCTGTCCCATTCTCTCCTGTCCTCAGCACCTTAGCCACATTCCCCCAGGACAGTGCTGCCCCAAATGTTTGGGTGAGTGATTGTTTTTAGGTCAAACAGCAATGTAATTTGTTCTGGAAGTTTCTATTGAGAGTCGTCCACTTTGTTATCTTGAGGTTCTCAAGTTGTGCTATTTCATGGCTTCTTAGAGACAGCACCTTCTTCTGATTACCTGAGTGTAAGGTGTGGTGGCTCAGTAGGTAAAGAATCCACCTGCAATGCAGGAGGCCTGGGTTTGATACCTAAGTAAGGAAGATCCCCTGGAGGAGGAAGTGGCAACCCACTCCAGTATTCTTGCCTCAGAAATCCCATGGACAGAGGAGCCTGGTGGGCTACAAGACCATGGAGTCACAAGAGTTGGGCACAGCTGAGAGACTAAACCACCACTAAGATGTGTACGGGGGTTTATTTCACTTCTAAGCCTCCCGAGAACTTTCTTTTCTCTTATCTTCCCCTGTAGTTGTAAACCTGGTATACCAGACACCATGGGATAATAACCTCTTGTGGGGAGAATGGTACTGAGGAAACTGTCTTTAATTGGACATATGATGATCAGTAGGAATGTATTTTTGTGGGGAGAACAACATTGAGAAACTGTTTTTAACTGGGCCTCTGACATTTAGTAGGAATGTGTTTTAAAGGCATGTGAGGACTTCCTGGCAGTCCAGTGGTTAAGAATCTGTGCTACCAATGTGGGGGGTTGGATGGGGGATGGGGGCAGAGGCGCGAGGGTTCAATCCCTGGTCAGGGAACTAAGATCGCACATGATTCGAAGCATGGCCAAAAAATAAAAATAAATAAATAAAGGCATATGAAGTAAACAGATGGAGGAATAGAGTGTTATTTTAGAGGCAAAAACATGCAGGAGGAGAAAATGCCTCAAACAAGAGGTTTGGAAGGGAATAATGAATAAATCAATAAAAAAGAGGATTAGTTATTCCTTTTTGAGCAATTACTATGTACTAGGCACCATGTGAAAACTTCAGGAACTTCTTTCTCATTTAATTTTCTCAAGAGTCTGTGACATACAGGTGCTAAGTATAGAATTCTGATGTGTATTAATAACATCAGTTCAGTTCAGTTCAGTTCAGTCGCTCAGTTGTGTCTGACTCTTTGCGACCCCATGAATTGCAGCACGCCAGGCCTCTCTGTCCATCACCAACTCCCGGAGTCTACCCAAACCCATGTCCATTGAGTCAGTGATGCCATCCAGCCATCTTATCCTCTGTCGTCCCCTTCTCCTCCTGCCCTCAATCCTTCCCAGCATCAGGGTCTTTTCCAATGAGTCAACTCTTCGCATTAGGAGGCCAAAGTATTGGAGTTTCAGCTTCAACATCAGTCCTTCCAATGAACACCCAGGATTGATCTCCTTTAGGATGGATTGATTGGATCTCCTTGCAGTCCAAGGGCTAGGTACCATTATTAGTTTTGTGCTGAGAAAGAAGTAGAATTCCCAGAAGGTAGCACAGCTAGTGAGCTATGGAGTTGACTCCTGAACATGAGTCTCTGTTATTCCCAAGCCCACGATTTAACCCGCTGCTTCTCAGCCTTCCAGGTAACATGGAGAGTAGCACGCATATTACCACCTGAAGAGAAATACCCTGGATGGAGGGTCTCTAGAGCATGGAATCCTTTGGTTTTTGTTCGTAATCTATATATCAGCTTCTTCTATGTGGCCTTTAGGTCATTGAAGTTGATTGAGTTTGACTGTTTACGATTCAGATAAAAGTAGCTTGATCCATCAAATGAATACAATAGAATATGCAGCATCCCCACCAGTATCTCCAGGGATCCTTGGCAGGGGGCTTATGTTTTCTCTAGTCACCGCTGGCTTTGTGTTTTTGCTCCTGCTGCTTTTTTCTATTTGTTCCCTACCTCTTCCTCTTCTACCTCCTCCTCCTTCTCTTCCCTTTTTTTTGTTCCTCTTCCTTTCCCGCCTCCATCTGCTTCTTCAACATCATTTTGTCCTTTCAGGAAAACCTTCCCACCCTGTCTTTTCACATTCTATGTTGCTATTGAATCAAGGCTTGTGCAGGGGATGTCGCTGAAGGTTTACAGTAAGAGAGGCTGATTACTTTTCACGGAAGCACAATGAATAACAGAAACTGAAATATTAGGCTCGCTTTGTTCTTAAAAGGTCTCAGCTACTTTGCCTTTAGGAAAATATCACTGTTTGTCTCTTCTCTGTGGATTCCAGCCTCCAATCGTTATTGTCCACACTCTTTCCTTGAATCTTCTGTCTTTTCTTTCATACTTTGCTCCCTCCAACCGAAACACCTGTTGATTTATTTTTATCATTCCCAGCTTATCATAGCCATACCCTGAAGTCTATCTTTCTACAATTGAATTGGCCAATAAAGGCATCTTGTTAAATGAAGGCAGCTTTCTCTTCTTTGAAGGATTCTGCTGCTAACTCTTCATCTAATAATGTTTGCCTTCCTTCTGTGTACACACACACAAACACACACACAAACACGCACCTGCTTTTAAAGTAATTTCATAGATATTATCAAAACAAAGGAGAATTGTTTAGACATGACTGACTGAAGGCATTTCCACTGATGTGTGTGCTTCTTGGGTTGCCCATGTGTGCTTGTGCCCTGGAAGAGAAGTAGCCAGTTCACTGTTGTTGAAATCATTATGCTGTGGGTCATGGTGGAAGCAGGGCCCCATCTAAGTGAGAAAGTCGTCCCAGAAGAGGTATGGGTTGGGGCCTCGACTTGAAGATAAGCAGACTTGCCTAGAGAATCCTGTGGACAGAGCGGCCTGGTGGGCTGCTGTCCATAGGCTCACACAGAGTCGGACATGACTGAAGCAACTTGGCATGTGTGCATGCATTGGAGAAGGAAATGGCAACCCACTCCAGTGTTCTTGCCTGGAGAATCCCAGGGATGGAGGAGACAGGTGGGCTGCCGTCTATGGGGTTGTACAGACGGACACGACTGAAGTGACTTAGCAGCAGCAGCAGCAGGCTTGATTAAAGCTCTGAAGCTGGTATCGTGGATATGCTGAGTCAGATCAGATTCTCATATGAACAATGACTGTTGTATTGAATGCAGATTTTTCTGTCTGTTTGTGGTCATACGTCAGACTACAAAAGGAATAGCAAGTCTTAGGAAACTCAAAAATCCTAATTCTCCCAAATGAGACCTTTATTGTTGGGTTAAGCCCCAGTGGAATAAAGTGGAAATGACTTAAATTAGGCTATACACGGAGTCTCTGAACCATTCTTTTGAATGTTTTATCTTATTTTGAGCCATGATGACTTTGGGATTTAGGTAAGATTGTATGTTCTTTGACAGTAGAAAGAAACATACTCACACAACAGAAGACGGGGGGAAAAAAAGGGGAAAATGCTTAGTAGATGCTGAAATTTTAGACTAATTAGAATTTTGGATTTTTGGACACTGATTTGCTGTTCAGTTTTCCCTTGAGCAGGATTCATTCACATGACATACCCCTGCCTTTTGCGCTACTTCCCTGTCTTTTCTCATTTTCAATGACAGCCTCATCAGAAGTTTCTAGATATGAGCACCCAATGCACTTCTTAGGGTCACATGGCCCAAGATCCTATTTGAATTATATGTGCTGTGTGCTCAGTTGCTCAGTTGTGTCTGATTCTTTGCGACCCCATGAACTGCAGCCCATCAGGCTCCTCTGTTCATGCAGATTCTCCAAGCAAGAATACTGGAGTGGGTTGCCATTTCCTTCTCCAGGGGATCTTCCTGACCCAGGAATCGAGCCCACATCTCCTGAATTGGCAGGTGGATTCTTTATCACTGTGCCACCTTGGAAGCCTATTTGAATTATGCCACCTCTAATAATGATAATACTTATCTGCCATTGGTCATATTTGTGCAGGGAGATTAAACTCAAGCCTTTTTTGTTCAGTAGTCTACTGATGTATCAATCCACCAGTCTAACTATCTATAAAAGACAGGACAAGGCAAACCATGTTATCACAATTTGAAACAAATACTCAATTGAAGCAGAGCTATTTTTAATTCTTAAAGGACAGAAATATATCTCTGATGGAATAATATAGAGGACAGTGTTTAAAGCAGTGAAAAATAATGTCATCATCATTTTTGTAGTAAATTTAAAAAAAATCTGCTTAGGGGTTTTTCTTATACTTTTATAAAGTGTCCTAAATCAAGATGTGATATGACAGGTGTGATTCTGATGGGGTGGGTGGCCTGCACACAGATTTCTGATGTTTCAGACAACCCTTGGGGGTTACCTAGAGGAAGACCTAGAGAAAGGATGAATTCTGTATTTTTCAGGTAATCCTCTGATTTAATCTGTAAATTTTTACAAACTTCAAAAGACTCAGAACCTGAGTATACACAGAAGAATGCCTGTTTCAGTTGGGATATTGCTATTTGTTAGGTGCACATATAGTCATTATGCTAAATTTATCTAACCATAAAAAAGTTTTTGATGGTATACTTTAGCACTGACATTGTAGTTAGAGATGGCAATGTGTTATTGGGAGGAGGCATTTTGATATCATTTTATGACAAGTGAACTAAGTCAGGCCTGGAGAAATCAAGCTCAAGGTCACCCGGGAGTCTGCATGTGGGACCCAAGTTAAAATTATCACAGTCATCTTTTGAGGCAAGTTTGCTTCTTGTAGGGAGAACTAAACTAATGATTTAATTCTACATCTATACTGTATCCCAGCTTTGAGGTTGACTCTTAATGGAAAGATGGCATTTTTCTTGACACCTACTAACAGTAATTCCAATAATTCTAATTCCGAGAATAGCATTTCATATGTGTTTATAGATACTTCACCATTTCATTTGGTCTCCAATGAATTAGAGATTGCTTTTAATCCTTTTACAGGAAGAGTGTGTGTATAAATCTTATGAGTGATGATTAATCTTTGACTTCTCAACTTAGTCCTTAATTGAAGTAACATTTCAGAGGTATTTTTATGTGCTCCAGGGAGTAGAAACTCAAATACTGAAAGAAAGGAGGAAATTGGATTACAGTCTTTATTTGGGGTTGATTTTTTTCACCTTTTGGGTCACCAATCAAATCCTTACATCAGGGAAAACCAAGGTAATTCTGCAAGAGGTGCGATGCCTGTGGGATGTTGAACACTGGGTATGTGGAGTTGGATTCTTCCTCTATGTGATCTTTGAGTTAGCATCACCCTTGATGTCAATGGTCTTGTCATTTCTTCAACTGAGATACTTTCTCATTAGTTTTTCTTTTTGCTCATCCTAGTCTTCTTTGGATATCTTGACTTCTCCTGCCTCTTCTCTGCCAACACCCACTTTCTGGATAATTTTACTCATTCTTTAAGATACAGCTCAGGCAGTACATCCTCCAAAAAGTCTTCTCTGTCCTCCCCATCCACACAGTTCCTAGACTGGCTTCTTTCCAGAACTGACTGTCTTATTGTATTGAAATCATCTTTTGTGGGTTTGTTTCCCCAGTAGACTAAGCTCCATTGGGACAGGATGTCTTAGTCAACCTGGTTCACTAGGATGAACTCATAATAAAGATTTGTTGAACTTAAAAGATTCAGTATGGAATCAAACTTTCTTTAGCAAAAACTTTTTGAAGTCATGATTCCTGGGAATCCCCTAGAAACATGTGACCCCTGGCTCTGTATTTGTGCACTAGATTTACCTGGTCTTGTGGGAATGTTTAACAGTCCTGTGCTATAATTGCTGATGATGAAGTGGGACATCCCTGACTTCTATCTTGCTAACACTACGCTGTTGCTTCTTTCTAGGTCAAAGGAAAGTGTTTGACCTCCCATTTGGAAGCTGCCTCTTTCGCAGTGATGTTTATGACAATGGATCCTCTTTTCTCTATGATAACTGCACTGCATGTACCTGCAAGGTAAGATGGTTCTGAGGGGCCGTGGTCCAACATGGATGGCATTTTGGTTTTAATGTTAACGCTATAGCCAAACATAATAATGTGTTATTTATGGGAACGAGGCATTACTGATGCCACTGTATCTGTAAAATTATACTGCATGTTCACAAGGAAGTTTAGACATAGGATCCAAATTACAAATCACTGTCACCTTCCCAGGACCAATAAGTTAGCTCTAGGGGTGAGAATTAAACTCTGAGGGGCTGAAGCACTTGTAAAAATCAGACAAATGCACGTGACGGTGTTCTCTGGCTCTAATTATTTAGTATGAATTCTCTGACACACCTGGCAGTAAAAAATGGCTTTAACCACAAGCAAGAGAAAAGAAGCCAACTCATCAGAAAAGACTGTTGCTGGGAAAGATTGAGAGCAGGAAAAGAAGGGGGCAACAGAGGATGAGATTGTTCGATAGCATCACTGACTCAATGGACATGAGTTTGAGCAAACTCTAGGAGATAGTAAAGGACAGGAAAGCCTGGTGTGCTGCAGTCCACGAGGGAGTCAGACATGACTTGGCGACCGAACAACAACAGTAAAGAGAAAAGAAAGACATGGGTTCACAGTTAATCACAAAAATAAAACTGGTAGTTTGGGAAGAGAGTATTTATGTGTTGTTCATCTTACCATTTCTTACTTGAGTCATTACACACTTTTCTCAAAAGGCAACTACACATCTAGTGACTGGTAAAGAAAGAATTCCTCAGCTCCAGAAATTTAAAGGGATTATGCACATCACACATTCCTAGACTATGTTTATATGGTGATTCAGTTCTGAAATCGAGAAGAGAATCATTTTCACAGAGGACTTTAGGACCATTCATTAGCAAGTTAACTGAAACATCTGTGTGACATGAGTTTAGAATAATACATTTTGGGGGTGAGAGTTGTTGTTTGTTTTTAATAACCAGAGGTCTGGAGAGGGAAAGAGGAACTTTTTTCACTGTCAATCAGTAGCTGGGATTAGAGTTCAGAAGTTCCTGATTACTCAAGGCATGCTTTGTTAATGAGCATGCACTGCATCTTCAACGAAGTGGCCAAGTAAGGGCTGAACTGTTTGTTCCCTAGCACTGAACTGCAAGTAATTCCAAAGACTGGAATTACTTTCCTGAGGCCCTCTCCTCTTTTTCGTGGTTCGTAGAATCCTGTGCTAAACATATAGCCACTACTTCTGTTGCCTTGGCCTCCATCCTCTGGACTTCTCTCTCTCCTGGAATTTCACAGGTTATAGCTTCTTCTTGGGGATACTGAGCCTTTGATGAAACACATCACATTCCCAATTCTCATGATTGCAGAAAAGCCAGGCATTCCAGGAATGAAAATTAGTTATCCTTGCAGCCTTTTGGGTCTCATTCTTTGAGAGATTCTTCCAGAGATGATTAGCCAATATGTCCCAATACTCAAAAGAAGCGTAACTGAAACTGTTCCTTCAAGATGTTTTTTATCAGAGTATGAGTTCACAGTCATTTTTGGGAAATGGAATACTTGAAGAATCAGGCTGCAATCATTTGGGGTGATCAGGATTGTTTTGTACCTGTTTAGAGTTTCACTCTCCAGTATCCCCTTCCAGTGAGTGCCATGGCAGGTGCAGGAAATAGTTCTCTGAACACAATTCAGTTTCAGTTTTCCATCTGCCTGCAGTGTCCTCATCTTCCTTGAGTTTGATTAGCAAACTCCTCTTCATTCACAGCAACCTTTCTCAGGTGTCACCTCTTCTAGTGAGGTTTTCCCGACCCACCTAGAGAGGTAATTGTTACATCTTCTCTGCTAGTCCTACACCTTTACTAGTTCTTTTTACCACTTTATTATATAGTCTTTGTTCAGATGGTTATCTCTTCTCTTTGTGAGTTCCTTGAGGACAGGTGCACATCCATCCATCTCTGTATTCTAACTGCTTAATGCAGTTCCAGGCAATGATCTAATGGTACTGTGTGTGTGTGTTTGTTTGTGTGTGGTGAGGGATGGTTGGTTGTGGGTGTATATTAAATGAAAGTTGGGAAGTCTGCCATGAAGTATGCATTATTCTAGAGCTGGTGAGTGCCCTTGTTTTTCAAACTTGAAATCAAAACTTGCAGTTTGACAAAGGATTTTTTCCAGTTTATGAGTTGACTTATTTCCATGTGCCAGGCACTGTGCCAAGTACTTTGCATATTTCATTAAACTGCACGATAAACTTGAGAGGTGTTATCATCTCCATTTTGAAGATGAGGAATCCGGGGCATAGGGGGATGGATTTGTACAAGACAATACACTTAATAAATGAACTGGCATTCTACCCTGGTCTTATTCAATTCTACATCCTATCCACTGTGTGATGTGATTAGAATAACAAATGCCTTTTTCTGAAGGATCATCTCATTGTCATATTAATATCAAGAGGATAAGTTAGTGAGAGTACAGTAGATGGTACCAGAAGTGCCTCTTGAAGTCATAGAATTGACGTAGAAGCTGCAGAAGTTACATCCGTCGATTTACACAACCTATTTGTATGCAAGGCTCCAAAGTGAGTCCTCTCTCCAAGCTTACTGATTGGGTCTTTGTCTTGGAGAGGGGTTTGGTCTCTCATTTCCCTGCTCTTGGTTCACACTAACTCAGCACTTTGAGGTCATTGCCACTACCCAGGGACACTTCTTTCCTTCATCCTGTCTTTTGCTAAGTTTCATAAATATTTTGCTCTTATAGTCATTCCACCTGACATTCTACTCCAGGTGAAATTTCAGCTTGTTTCTGGGGAACTGGAAAAATTTACTTTTCTTAGGCTCCTCTGAACTTTTTTCCCATGCATTGTTGAATGAGTCAGTAAGTACAACTTACTTGGCTATTTCGTCCATGGAATGCCACTTCTTTTGAAATCAAGCCACACTCTTTAATGTTACAGATATGGACTTGTCACCCTCAGAGTTTAAGTGTCCTTGATTAAGGTCACACAGTTGATGGAAGGCCCCTAGAACCCAGGCCTAGCTTTAGAATTGCTCATTTGGTTCCTTTGTGAACACAGAACACACTAAGGAATTTCATCTTCACATGGAGCATGAGCTCTAAATTTTTACTCTTTGATCAAAGATATCCTGAATTTACTATCAGCTCTTAGAAGGTGTCATAAAGCCATGGGAGAGACCTGAGAGAACACTGTTAAGGAGGGTTGCAAAAGATGAGAAGGGCAGGAAAAAAGAAGGAAACTTGTTGGTCCATAGTGCACTGGGCCTTCTTACCACACACTGGCTGGAGCAGGATATCCCATCAGTCTCCTGAATATTAACTGATAAGCCCTTGGAAAGTGGGGGGCATATGTCACACTGTTCATAGCTTCCTCTTCTTCTAGTCCAGATACTTAGTCAGCAAATAAAATTTTAAGGTGAATGAAAGATTTACTGCAGTGAATTAGAATATGATATCTTCGATCCCTGGGTTGGGAAGATTTCTTGTAGAAGAGAAAGGCTACCCACTCCAGTATTCTGGCCTAGAGAATTCCACGGACTGTATAGTCCATGGGGTCGCAAAGAGTTGGACACGACTGAGTGACTTTTACACACATCTTCAGCATATATTTTAAAGAAGTTAATTGTGGGTTGTTAAAGGAAGACCAGGACTTCCCTGTAGCTCAAATGGTAAAGAAACTGCCTGTGATGCTGGATACCAGGGTTCCATCCCTGAGTTGGGAAGTTCCTCTGGAGAAGGGGATGTCAATCCACTCCAATATTCTTGCCTGGAGAATTCCATGGACAGAGAAGCCTGGTGGGCTACAGTCCGTGGGGTCGCAAAGAGTCAGACACGACTGAGAGACTAACACACACAAGGGAAGACCAGGTAGGATGTCTGGTGGAGGTGGAAATTGTTTTTAACTTCCAGTTTGCTTTTGGGCCCCAGGACTCCACTGTTGTGTGTAAGAAGAAGTGCTCCCACCCTGGTGGCTGCGACAGAGGTGAGGAGGCCTGTTGTGATGACTGTCTCCTACGAGTGCCCCAGGAAGACATCAAAGTGTGCAAGTTTGGTAACAAGATTTTCCGGGTATGTCATGAGGCTAGCTCATGGGAACTACTGTATGATACTGAGTTGTAGAAAGCTCCTAGCAAAGTGAAGATTGCAGTATTTCATATTTTGTGCATATATGTATGTATGTGTATAAATGTACTTATTTATATTATAATATATGTACATATATGTTTAGAGTCAAGGACACTTAGGGGTAGAGAAGCAACTGTTTGAAAATGTGTTTTTCTTGGCTTTACTTTTGGTTTATAACATACATTAAACCTGTAAAACGTTGCCTTTTCTAAATGTGGTGGCCAGTGGTTGGGGCTGAGCTGAGGAGTCCCCTGGGTGGTGCAGCTATGGGTACCCAAATGCCTGGGGACAGCAGAGCACTTGAACAAAGATGAGAGAGTCCTGCCCCGGCTGAGTTAGTAGGGTCGTCTGCTGCCCATCTCAGGTGTTTTTTACATTGTTTCCTAGTGGCATGGGTGGGAAGTTGGCCAGCGACCATTTAAACATTAGGATTAAGATAGTTGACTTTGTCCAAAGTACTGCCCATCTAGTCTGTTTTCCCCATGGGTGGAGGGAGTTTATCTGTACCTGAAGGTGTCATCTCAGGGTACCCTTGAGAATTGAGACCCTCGGAATCAAGTCAGAGATGGAGGCACCTCAGGCCCTCCGCACTTGGCTAGACTTCCTACTACAGAGCTGGAGGGAGTGTCTTGATTCCTACGACATCTGCAAAAAGACTTGATGTGTCATGCCTAAGGGAAGGGCGTCACGTGTGTGTATGTGTGTGTCTCTGTGTGTTGTGGTTCCACCAGGCTTCCAGAGCTACTCATGTGTCCTCTTTACACATCATCCTCTGTCTCTGGAGCATCCAGATGCGGTAGGCTCACCCTGATGACGCTTTTGTGCAAAGTGCTTTCCAGGCTCCTCGCAAAAAGGTCCCTTCATATACATGGATGGGGCCTGAAGTAATTTATGGAGTCCTAGAAATGTTCACTCAGAGAATTTGCAATAGTCAGATACCCTTTGAAACAGATTCAGTCAGAGAAATAAAAGGCACTAGAGACTTAGGTAGTCCTTAAAATATCTTCCAAAAATGAAAAGGAAGAGTAAGAGGCAAAGGTGACATCAAAGATCTGGGCTGATTTTTCTGTTTTTAGTAAAATTTGCTGCTCGGATCCAGAAGCCCAGAAAGGAATCCTTGCTCTGTTTTCAGGCCTAAATCTATTGCCCATAATCTTTTATCTCACAAGCAAGAATACACGTTCCTGCATGTTCCCAGAAGTATAGGATTTTTGTGGCTAGGCACTTGGCAATTGCATGTTATAAATCCAATAAGCCAAAGAGATGCCTCAAACAGCCTTTTCTGGGCTAGAAAATGTGTCCCAAGTGCTACCCAGCCTTTTAGGAGGAGAGTATCAGACAGGCAGGGACATGGAATGAATGGCTTTTGGAGTTTTCTGTCTGTGCTTCACATTTTCACATGGTTTGCTGGTCAGGTGTCTGCCTGGCAATGGGAGTCATATGGATTAGTCTCTGTTCTTTGCATGTTTGTGCCCCATGTAGGCCAGAACCATGTCACATCTGGGAATAAACTAACCACCTCCGGACATCTCAATTAACTAGTGTCATCTGGGAGAACTCAAACTTTTCAGTCCTATCAAGTGGAAAAATTAGACCCTTGTTGTTGCATCATGTAGGAAAAGTCTTGTTTGTCTCCCAGGGTGAAGCTAAGTAAACAATGCAAGAGGAGCAAGATGCAAATATGACTTGGTTTGATGTACAAGCATTTTTTTTTATACCCTGGAGGGGAAATGCTCGTGAGCACGCTCACGCGCGCGCGCACACACACACACACACACACCCCAAGATCTAGCGTTTCTATCAGATCAGTTAGATGTAGATAAACACCTCAGAGTAATTCAATCACTGATGGAAACCATCACTCAGGGAAAGAAATGCTTTCCTTGACAGACAAATCCTAGCCTGGTGGATTAGCTCCCATCAGCCTCCAGCTTATGGAAGAATTCTGTGGTCTCTCTTGCAGGATGGAGAGATGTGGTCGTCTGTCAACTGCACCATCTGTGCTTGTGTGAAAGGCAAGATAGAGTGTCGCAAGAAGCACTGTGTTCCCATCAGCAGCTGCCCTCAGGTTCGTCTGCAGGTTGACTTTCTCTTTACCTGAGCATCTTGAGAACCACCTTGTGTGTGGCATGGTCACCTCCCATCTTCTGAACACAGAATTCAGATCCTCCAAAACTTCCAAGTTTCCAAATAGACACGTGTCTTTTGCAAAGCTTGCTCCTTATTCTTTATGGTTCTCATCCAGATTCTAGCCTAGCAGGGTAATAGCTCTTACCTCGCTATGTTTTTTACTGATCTCTCCCAGTTTTTTGTTTTAATGTTTCCAACTTCTGTTTGATCAGCTCCCTCGTCTTTTGCTGGGTTTTCTTTTGAATATCATAACTATCCTTTCTTTTTACCTCTCTCTCTCTTTCTTTTCAAATCAGTTTTCTTCCTGTAGCCATTCAAAGGAATATGTAGTTGTTTATTAATAAATACCCCAAGGAGTTTCACCTGCCCAGTGGCACCCTCCAACCCCTTTTCTGAAGTTTTCCCTCTCCAACCCGGCCTCTGTTGTAGTCCTGAATGGAAATGGCGTCTTTATGGAAATATCTCTTTTCAGAAACCCATAGTTCCAGTGCCCTGAATAAAGCATCCATTATCTTTCAAAGCATGAGCTTCATTGAATTCACCTCAGCAACTTGAAACCTTTCAAGGTTTTGTGCATTTTGGGAAAATGTCAAGCCTATTCAATACCTTCCAGTGAATGAAAAAAATACATCCATATATTCAGGACATGTCTTCCCTTCTCTGTCAGAGACAGATTTTAATTTTATTCACATCTGTTATTATTATAAACAAAAAGTTGCTGTTTTTACATGAGTGCCAAATGAGGCACAAAAAAACAACAGCTGTTGCTATTGCACAACTGAATAAAGGGGGGAGAAAAAAAGAAAGAAAAAAAGAAACCCTAATTAGTCTTGTTTAAAAAAAGCCTCAGATATAAAACTGAAAACCTCCCATAAAAGGAAAAAACAAAACAAAAAAAAAAAAACAGGAGATACAATAAGGAGAGTTGAGCATGGTCTACTTATAAATATTCATTGGGAAAAATGGTATCACATCATTTTTGCCCATCCTCGGGGAACCCTCACTGCTAATGAACTCCTGCGGCACATGTTAGTAATAATGGGCTTCCTTATTCTACAAGACAAAAACAGAAGGCTGAGCCAGCCTGGTGGCTCGAGCAACCAGCCTCTGCAGGCCCTGGTGGAGTTCCCAGCTTCATTTGAGTCCTGCCACTTGTGGCAGATGTGGTGGTTTGCATAGACCTCTTGCCGTGGGGAGGTCAGCGCTCTTTCTGTTACCAGCATCTTGGTTCATCTCTCTTCTTTGTGGACCATATTTGGGCCAAGAGCATCCGTCTCTCCAGGCACAGGCCTGGCGTTTCCCCCACCCCCACTCCACCCCTGTCTTCTTGTCAGAGCCTGTCAGGCAGGCCTGGCTTCTGCCTCAGGGCCCACCTTTTTGTTTCTAGGCAGTTTTCCAATCATTCCTTCGGTTCACACTGCCTCCTCAGCGGCCAGGCCAGCGTAAGCACTTTGGAAGGTAATTTAGTTTTACCATAGAAATACTGTTAAACACTTATTTCCCCTCCCCTGCATTGCTTGGGGAAATTTAAAAAAAAAAAAAAAGATTTTGTTTTTTAAGAAGCAGACGTATTCCTGCTCTATCCTTCCTGGCTACTATACATCTTTTTCCAGAAGTTTGCATGCCTTGTTGAAGAAGGATTGTGTGGTTGCATTCCCTTCTTGACAGTCCCCCAGGAGCGAAGGAGTGCGTTTGGTGAGAAGGACCGAGGGTCCCACTGGGGACAGGTTCGTTATGACAGTCATTCCATCACTGTTAGTATGTCCTGAGACTTCCTCGTTAGTCACAGGACCAACCTCATCTGGTGCTGAGACCCTCCCCCTCTGAGGTGGGTGCTATTACTAGGCCCTTCTTCTGATGCTTTCATGGGGCGTCCAGAGCTCCTCAGCGAGTTTCATGTAACTCGGGAGCACAGACGTCATGGCTTTCTCTTGATTTATTCCCTGCCTAATTTAGTGATGTTTCCAGCCCCTCTCTCACTTTCTGAAGAAAGGAACTGGCTGTTTCTGTCGAAGTACAGATGCAGGGAATCACAGAGTCACCCTTTGCTGGGGCCTTGGTTTAAACAGCTCTGTTCGGCTCAGACAGAGCACTGTATGTCATCATTCTGTCAGCCAGACCCAGTCTCCTTCGCATTTGTCCTCAACTGCTTTCAGGCACGAGAAGTCAAAGGAGTCGTCTGTGCCAAATAGATAACAGAGCTCTTGGCCATGAGATTGTCGTGTTGCCCCAAACCATGGAGGGCAGCATGGCACGGTGTTTTGAGTCTCATTGAAACCTGTCATAGCCTTTACTGTACATTTTTAAAGCATCAGACATGGTTCTAATGCTTTAATTATCAACTGGTATCTTTGTTGTTGTTGTTGTTAGTGTGATTTGTTTTTTAAGTACCTAAATCTATTCTTGATGCAATCGACAGGTAGTGAAACAAGGTTTGACACAAGTCTTGGGCCACCACTCTGTGGTCTGTTTCCTTAGTTTCCTGTAAAGAGGGGAAAGGGGCATTTGTATATAGAGGGTTGTTGTGAAGCATAAATGAGATAAGGAAAGAAGAAGGTACAGCATTTTTTTCCTACTGTATAGCAGATACCCAACAAATGTTAACTTCCCTTAAAGATTAAGATGAGACCTCTCTCATCTTAAAAATCTGGAGTGAAAAGTTAGCCTACAAGGTCACACAAAATTAGGTTTGATTTTGGGTTCTACAACCCTTGTGTTATATGACATCAATGTCTTCACCTGTATGAAGGAAAACGCTCAGCTCACTAAGTTTTTGTGCATCTTAATAACAAAAATTATAATATGTTCTAAATATTAACTTATTTTAATCCTTACAGTTAGCTTGATGTTAGGTAACTTAAGGAAAATATCTAGTAGGATGTCTGTTTCATAGTATGTGCTTCCTGAATGTTCATTTTCTTCCACATTTCTTTTCCCTTGTGATTCCACTGAGTCAGAGATAAAACAGTGTCATTCTCTGATAAGGGTCCTGAGATTATGCATCGTCCTTTAAATGTCAAGCATTAGAAAAAAATTAGCAGAAATGCAGTAGAGGAGATTACACTGTTTTTCCAGAAAGGTAATGGAAAATTACTCAGCATTTCAAAACCCTTAGCCCCATTTGGCTTTGACTACATAATAGTCAGGGACAGCATACCACTCTCTGAAAGAAGGAATCTGGTTGAATTTCATTTGTGGCACAGATATTGTTCATATACATAGGCCCAAGCTTGGGTTACTGTTTATTTTTGGCCCCCTCCAATAAGCAGAGACAGAATGAAAGCTTTGCATAGATTGATAGATTGACAGCCAATTCCCATTTCTACATGTGTGCACTTGGTCTCTAGAGGGCTAGATTTGAGTATCAGTGAAAAGGTGGAATCCAGACTGTCTCCATCTTCCCTCCATGTGAGAAAAATCACACCAGTGAAACCTTTAGGGATTATATTTCTCTGAGGATAAAAACAGAAAGCTTTCTGAATGACTTTGCCTGGCTGTAGAACCTGATACTTAAAACTTTATTTTCACCACCATCATCGCCATCTGGGCATCGAGTTCAAATACAGCTTGGACAGATTTCATTGATTTATCTGGTATGAGATTTAAAAAAGAGTTTTGTCCTCAGCAGACCCTGTTTATTAACACTGAACTCTTTTTTTTTTCCTCGATTAGGGTAAAATTCTCAACAGGAAAGGATGCTGTCCTATTTGCACTGAAAGTAAGTTTATTGAAAATATGCTATTAATAATTATTTTGCATTTTATAGTACAACAAGAAAAACGACGGTGTAAGTTTTCAGCCTCTTTTATTTCTGTAGGAATAGGATGGGATCATCTTACCCTGCTACAGACAATTAAAGTCAATGGTAATCCTTGCACAGAAGCACAATTAAGACAAATGTGGATGTTTCTGCTGGGATTTGTTGCTATGAGAAATTTAGAAGACAAATGGTCTGATGAGGTTTTAGGAAGGGCCAGATAGCTTGATGTGCCTTTTACCTGCTAATAGCATTTGCAGCCATAGCAACTAAAAGATAATGATATCCTGTAAAACCAAACATTATATATAATCTAGGAGAGATTCTTCTTCCTTCATTGTGAAGCCAAACAGTTGCCCGTCTTCCTCCCACACCCTCACCACCGCTTCATTGCTGTCTCACTTGGGCACTTCCCGTGTTGCTCTTGGTAAAGAGAAAACAAGAGGTCATTTGGTTGGCAATGGTGTAGCCATCCTGTTATTTTTAACTGAGTTCTTGAAGGTTCTCTCTAACATGGCTGTTCTGAAAGCCATCTGGGACTGTACTACCCACCACTCAGACAGCATAGCAACAGACTTCATGTTATCCCCACATGTAAGTGTGCCCAGATCTGTTAGCAAACCACTGTTTCAGTCCCCTCACATTCATATGGTTTCTAGATAGCTGTCTGAAATGTTTCACTGAAAGAGGAGTATTCATAATGTCACTGTCAAATTCGTATGATAAGCAGGATTAACCCAGCCATGGAATCTATTGGAATGTATTTTATGAGCCATTCACGCTTAGAGAAGTGGGCTTTGATGATAGTTGAAAGCAGCTTTCACATGGAAACAGGTTTGCATATTTCACTTGTCTGAAATCAGAGTTTATATTACTAAGAGTTATCCTGGCTCTTCTTTTTTGACAATAGATACATAGGTTCATTATATATATTACCATATATACATATATTGCTATTCACACATACATATATATATATATATATATCACTATTTTTTGAGACTGAGAGATATTAAACAATTATGCACTGTACACTAGATAAAAGTGCTGGCTGAATTAAGGAAAATTAAGTTATAAACTTAATAAAATAATTTTTCTTTAAAGATAATTAAGTACATAAATTAAGTCAAAGGAGGCCAACTAAGTATATTAGTAGAGCCTGGGAATTATTCAGGAAGAAGAATTAGCTACGATTAACACACCAGTTGATTTTAAAACATGTGTATAAACTATTACATTTAATCATCTTCCCAGAGACTCTCTGAGGAAATTTTGTTTATGGATGGTTTGGAGGCCACTTCCAGCTTAATTCTTTTTTGGATGTGCAGAGTCAAGCCTAAATTGATGAAGTTTTCCTCTGTATCCATGTCAGTGAAGATGTTTACATTTCCCTAGAAAGTATCTCCTAGTTAAAGTAGAGACCAACCACCAATGAACAGACAGGTTACATCTGCCCGTCTCATGCTGTCAGGCAGGAATACTGCTTATCAGCTTAATAAGAAAATGTATGGCCAGTCTTGTACAGAAATAGCCTGAATCTTGAATTACCAGACTTTATGTTACAAGGATGATTGTTGAGATCGTTGAGAGGAAAGCTACATTTCATTATTAGTTTATCCACTATGGGCTAGTCTTTCCAAATATATTAGGTTCACTAAAAAGTTCCTTCGAATTTTTCCATAACATCTCACAGAAAAAATCCAAAGGAACTTTTTGGCCCACCTAATAGCATACTGGTGACTTATTAGAAAACAAAAAGGAAAGAAAAGATGAATAGAAGGATGAGTATGACAAAAACCAAACCAGATTTTTAACTGGTCATATTAAATATTGATTGGACATGTGTTGTACATTGTATTACAAGTATAAATGTTGTCCATGTGAATAAGCCCGTGACTTCTGTCACTGAGAGAGGCAAGTTGGCAAGGGAGAAGTCACCAAGCTGGAGGGATGCCAAGGAGATGACTGACTCTGTGCACCTGCGTCCAGCAGGTCAATATGGGACGAGTCCAGGCATGTGGTTCTTGGTCCAAATAGAGGTGATATCATCAGATGGCGATGTCTCAATTTCCTTTGGTGTTCTTTCCATCTGTTTACTCTTTCTTGCTCTCCAGCAGTTCTTCCATCAATGCTGTAAAACACATTCTACTTGGAGAGGTTTATTTGTTCAGATTAAGTTATGAGATGGGATGACTTCCAATTTTTTTTTAAGCAATGCCTAGATTTTCATAGCACATTCAGGTAGACTTATTCCGATGTCCTTTAGCTGCTGTTTAAAGATCTCCTATTTTGAAATTCCTTTGTCATTATATCCAAGATCCAGAATAAACCTTAGAGCTCATTTGTTTCCTCCTACGTCAATTATGAAAACTCTTCTGGTATATGAGTTTATAGAATAGGCAAATGAAGTTTGAAGTACAAACTAAGGCCAGTATTTTCCAGAACCAGAAAAATGACTGATTTCTATCTCATTCAAATAAGATCACACATGCACATATATACCCTGTTAGTTACTACAGAGTTTCCAACCTCAGTGTTATTGATTGGCCAGATAATTCTTTGTGGCAGGGGCTGTCCAGTGCATTGTGTGATGTTTAGCAGTGTCTCTGGCCTCTACCAACTAAATGTCAGTAGTGACCCAACAATATCTCCAGAAATTTCCAAATGTCCCCTGGGCAGCAATATCACTCCTGGTTGAGAACCACTGGTACTCTAAACAGAAGTAGCAGCATAGGTGAATCCAGAAACAAACACCTATGGTACTAATAACAATAAATTGACTCTTTTAATTAATTAATTAATTTTAATTGGAGGATAATTGCAATATGATGTAGAGGTATACATGTGTCCCTTAAAACAGTGATGAGATGGAGTAGGAGCATAAAGTGAGGCTGACATTTGCTGATGTAAAAAATGACATTGCAGAAGCCTTTGGATTTAATTGAATGTGTTTCAGTATTTTCATTGCCTAGCTCTAGAAAAAAATATTATAAAGGTATCATTATGTCTCAATTGATTCAAATCACCATCTTTGTTTTAGTTGCTAGGAAGCTAGAAATAAATTTGTATCTCATCTCCAATAGCATGTGGCTTTTGAGTAATACACTTTCTCCTGACTTCATCTTCATCTTATATGTCTTTTACCTTTGGATGTTTTGGATTATTTAGTATGGATGCATGTAAGCTATTTCCAATCCTCTTTTGGAAGGAGGCAAGATAAATATAAGTTAAATTAGTCACTTGAGTCGTGCCCGACTCTGTGACCCCATGGACTGTAGCCCACCAGTCTCCTCTGTCCATGGAATTCTCCAGGCAAGAATATTGGAGTTAACCATTCCCTTCTCCAGAGGATCTTCCCAACCTAAGGACTGAACCTGGGTCTCCATCATTGCAGGCAGATTCTTTACCATCTGAGTCACCGGGGAGCCCATATATCTATGTAGAATGGCAATCCACTCCAGTATTCTTGCCTGGAGAATCCCATGGGTGGAGGAACCTGGCGGCTGCAGTCCATGGGGTCACAAGGAGTCAGACACGACTGACTCACACACACACACACACACACACATACACATATATGCACACACATGCACACATGCAAAAATAAAATGGACTGATTACATAGCATCCAATGTAAAAATTACTTTGGTTATCTGCAGTAGTTAAATGAGTATTGCATTATTTCCACCAGTGACATTGCATCATCTGTTTCTAAAATGCTACAGAATTCCTGCTTTATTGACTGGCTTAATCTGCCTTGGTAGTGTTTGAGGCTCTCTCAGATCTCTGAAAGGAACAGTGAAGAGAAAACTCAAACATGTAGAACATTTTTATAGGCTTCTCCTTCAAGTCAGTGCTAACAGTAATTTATAGTTACCCAGGTACAATGATTGAGGTACAAAATTGTTATACTCCTTATAGTACAGTAGTCTTCAAAGTCTGAAAGACCAATGATGATTCTATAAAAAGACAGTCCTCTTAAAATCAGACCTGAAGAAAGTGTGAAAAAGATTACTGTCTTTTAATAACATGGGACATTCTCTTTTTCCCACTGAAAAGAATTAAACTTGGTTTGGAGGATTTATTTCAAATAAAATATTTGAAATGAGCTAAAAAACCTTATAAAGCTTTGGTGCAAATGCTGTTTCTTGCCAAAGTATGAGCTATAGCTTAAAGCAAGTACTGCTTTCTCTGAGCTGAGTGTCATAGGACCGTGAATTGGGTGCCAAGAAGGCCACTGTCTGTTGTGTGTGTAGCACTTGGGTTTGTGTAAAATGTTATCTTACTGTGTGTTGTCAAACCGTAGGCAGAATCTTGACCTAGCCACCCAACAGAGACCTGAATCAGATAAATTCTTTGCTGGCAGAATGTCTGTTTTCATACATGGAAATAGTACTCAGTGGCAAAATTTTCACTGATAAGAGATGGAGGGTTGTGTGTATGTGTGTATGTGTGTGTAGAGAGAGAGAGAGAAGGAGAAAGAGAGAGAGAGAGACTGACTTTGAGAAAAAATTTAATCTCCTAACCATCTGTTAGATCAGAGGCAACCAAAGGTAATCCAGACATAGATGCCCAGTCTCCGACTATCTCAGATTCATTAAGCTGTGCCTGTAGCTACATCAATCTTAACCATCAGAATCCCAACCCCAAAGGAAAGTTCACGATTACATAACACAAAGGAGGGTAGGGTATACTGAGCACAGATGTGCATTTAATTGAAATAACCTCAATGTCCCACAAGTAATAGGAAATATTAGGTTTCAGCAACTTAGGGTGCGAGGAGGCTCACAGTTGCCAGGTGACATTTTAAAACCCCCAAGAGTTAGGTTTCCAGCTGTGTGCAGCACTGGGGTATCTGCTGTCCAAGAAGGCCCCTGTATGCTGCTTGTACCCACCATGGACATAGTGGAATTGCCCTGGCTGGTCTTGGCACATCTTTCTTAAGTTCTCGAGCATGGCTACAGAAGTCTCCAATTAAAGAGTAGTTGTAGAAGGGGGGACTGCAACAACTTAATGAAATAGTGACCTTGGGGTCCATTTTATGAGAAGTCTCCACTGACAGAGGTTCTGCAAATTAGTAATGCTGAGTTTGAGCAAGGTTTCTGGCCTCCAAGACTGTAAGCAACTCCAGGTCCCTGGACGCCAAGAGTCTGTCCTTAACTCAGGAAAGGGAGGAAATTTGAAACCAGAGCTCAAGATGCTTGTAGAATAAGAATTTGTGGTGTTGACTTTAGCCCTGCCGAGGAGGTGTTAAGCTAAGTAGCCACTGAAGTTTCTGCTCCAACATCTGGAGGTGGGTTTGTCACTGCTCCTGAGGCTCAACCAGCAGACAGGGTGGCAAACAAAACCCAACTATACCACAAGTGGTGGCTGGGAAACCCCACACAGGCAGGAGCGGCATTAGAAGGGAGTGAGGGAATCAGTTTATGTTCTGTTTTATATACTGCTCTAAGGAATATTGTTTCTTTAAATGTTCTGGCTGTAGATTGATGTAAAGTTGGAGGGCCCTGAGGTTATTAGGGGTCCTCTTTTATCCACGACCTATTGTCAGTTTCAACAGGGTGTTAGTACTTCTTAAGTTGTGACTGATCACAATTATCACCTCCACCATCATCATTGTCTAACAATAATGGCGGTAACTGTAATAGCAACAGCAGCCAATATTTATTTAGCATCTGCTATGTATTGAAACAGGTCCTAGGCTGTCTTTTTTTATCTTATTTGATCCTCACAGTCATTTTGACCATTTTATGGCCAAGTAAATGTCATTAGCTCCATTTAACAGCCGAGGAAACTGAGGCTTTGAGGTTAAGAATGATGCCCAACATAGGTTGTGGAGCCCAAATCAAGGAAGTCTGGCCCCAGGGCTTGGACTGGAAATTCTGTCTTTGACTTCTCAGTCATTTTGTTTGATTTGGTAACCAGTTGCGGTTAGGAAGGGAAGAGAAGGTCTGGAGGGCTTTTTGACTGGTGGGGATTAGAGATTGTAGAAGGATTTTAGGAAGAGTTTCTAATTAGATAGCGTTTCCCTCTACACCACCCAGGAAGAAATGTAGACTCAGATGCCCATGCTTTCATCTATATGGCGATACCATCACCTTTCTTCTCAGGTGCAGAGCAGTTGGTGTGCTCTATGCTCAATGAAAAATCAAACTGGCATGGTTTTCCACGTTATTCATTTTTCCAGGTTTTTTTTTTTTCCTCCTGGAAATTCAAGGTTGAGATGCTTCCAGCAGTAAGTGAAAATCTCCCAAATCTTCTTACTTACAATAATACAAGACATGTAATTTGAAATTTAGAATAACTGTATAAATTCCATCAGGAGTAAGAAAGAACAAAATCTCTCTGCCAGTCAATCTCATCACCATTTAAGCATCATGGAATTGTATAAATGAATGGACCTTAATGTAAGGTCAACCTTCCCACTTCTTAGGTAAGGAAGTTGAGGCTAATGATAGTATTAACTGGAAGAACAAGGATGAAAACCTGAACAATTTTTATTCCCTACTCTAGTACTCATTCTGTAATATTGTATGGCCTCCCCAGAATTTTGCCTGGGAAAATATTTTTAATATAGATGTACCATTATCAAATCATTAATTAAAAGTGACTTTCTTGCCTAATTTTGGAAGAGTATATTTTATACATGAAGATATATATAAATTCATTACTAGATACATGGTACATTTCACTAAGGCTGCTGTCTTGCATCTCAAGAAAGATGCAAATACCAATTTCTGAAGAAACTTATGAACAAGTGGCACACCTAAAATACAGCTAAGTGACAAACCAATACAAATCCCAAATTCTGAAAAATATACTTTGTGGAAAAAACTGTATGGTAAATTACACATTAATGTATGCAAACCTGAGGCAGACTTAAACCTCTCTGGAGGTCACATTTCCTCTGAGTAAAATAAGAACAACACAAAAACCGCTACTCTGCTGTCACTACAATTGCTCCTATTACCAGCAGCAATTTATTGAATGTGAATCTGTGTCAAGTATTGTGATAAATGCTCTCCATGCATTCTGTTGTTTAAGCCTCACAACAATCCATGCAGTGGAAACTACTGTTCTTCTCATTTTACAAATGAGATCTGAGGGTCTGAGAAATTACTAATAAATAAGGTGTGTGCATGCTTCAGTCATGTCCAACTCTTTGCCGCCATGTGGACTTTAGCCTGCCAGGCTCCCCTGTCCATGGGATTCTCCAGGCAAGAATACTGGAGTGGGTTGCCACCCTCTCCTCCAAGGTGAGGTTAGCCAATAGCCTGGTCCGTGAGATGCCAATAGCCTGGTCCATGAGACCCCAGAGCCCAAACTTTTAAGCACTATTGTATATTCTTTGTTGACTACATTTTGGAGGTTTACTGCCAAACATATATGAAGTTTGCCAATTTCTTTCCTCTGTACATGATTAGGGGCTTCTATTTGAAAACATATGTATCTATTCACCTTTTAAAACCTTATCTGTGTCTTTGAGATCACTGAATCTCTTCAGTTTCTTGGGTTACAATACTTGAATTCTAACCTTCTCTGGAAGTTGGGAGATATGATTTGTTAACTACACTCTGTGGTTCCCTTTGATGTGAAGTTTATGTTTATGAATAGTATCATCTTTTTCCTTATCCAGGTCCCCTTCTTGGTTAATGCTCTCCTCCCCCAACCACTGCTCCTCTCCTCTGCTCTGCCCTTTGGTATTTCTCCTTAGTACACATGTCTGTTCTGCTTTTACTTTGTACCTTCTCACCTTGTGAGCTCACAGCCCTGCCTCCATGGTACCCCTTCTGTAGTTACTCTCTCAGTCTGGTTTCACATTTGTCTAGATTTCCAGGTCCTTAACACAGGAGTTCTTGGCAAAATACGAATATGGCAGATCTCAGTTTCTCACTTTTTTGGAGGCTACATTCTTCTTTCACAAAGGACTGTGTTTGAATTCGATTAACAGTTGCTACCTTTGATTCTCTAAATTATCCGGGTTGGGAGTTGGATGGAGAGATGGATGGCTGTTTCCAACCCCTATCTGTTGACTGAATTCTGGCACCCCTTTATCCCAGCTGCACAGGTTTTGAGTCTTAATGTTATTTCTCATACTTTTGGCATTTTTCTCCCATGTTGATCATCAGTCATCAGGTCTGTTTGATTGTCTCTTTGCATTGCTTTGCTAATAAATAATTTCCTTCCCATTCCCACAGCAGCCAGACCCTCATCCTATTCCCTGTGGTTACCTCTGCCTTTTCTTCTTCAGCCCTTTCTGCAAGCCACTGTCAGAACCCAAACTTGGCTTTCATGAAACCTACACCAGCTTCCTTCACTGGTCTCTCACAGAATTTCTCAAAGTTTGTTTTATAAAATGCTAGGGCTTGAGGGATCCTCATGAGTAATATTTTCAAAACAAGTTTCTATGATTAAATACATTAGGGAAATGCTGGGTCAAGTAAACTTAAATGTGTTTCCTCGCTGCAGAATTCTCAGAGCCCTTTATATGCCAGTGTGCAGGGTAAACTTTCAGGAGGATGATGGAGTATAGAGTCCCTCCTGAACTAATTTGGGCTGCAGAGGTTTTTTTTTTTCTTTTTTAATTTCTACTTATTTTGGCAGAGTAACAGGCAGGATTGATGTTTCATAGGAAACATGTTAAGAAATGCTGGTTCTTTGGAATAAATTTAAACTTCTCAGGCTGACAATAAATCTCAGGCCAGTTTATTTAGATGGCTGGGGTGTTTTACATCTCCTGAAGCAACTACCCACTCTGGGCAGATCGGTCTCCTGTTCTTGTGCAAGCTGCCTTCTTTCCCATGTCTAAGACTATCATGGTAAGAATCTTCTTTTGGTCTAGAGGCTTACTCCATTCAAGCTCTAAATCTACATTTTGTTTGTCTTTTATAGATGAAGTCAACACTGTCTTTTCAACACATTTACCTTTTATAAATACGTTACAATCTTATCCAGTTCTATTTCTGCCAGCAGCGGATTTGCAAGGTTTGCATAGCATTTATAATGATACAACTAGTAATGACTACTCTGTAAGCATCTGTTATGTTCTCAGCATTTTCACAATGCTGTCTTTATAACCACCGTGCAAAGTAGTTGTTCTTCGACCCTGATGAACAGATGAACAGCTTACAGATGAACAGACTGAGGTTATGTAGGTAGTATGCACATGATTTTGTAGTCAGTGGGTGGCAAGACTGGGAGTCAAACCCAGGACTCTATTCTAAGCAACTTAATGTTCACAAAGCTCTAAAGTGGTTTCAAAGCTGGGAGACAGGTTAATTTAGAGATGAGAAACCCATCTCTCAGGTAAAAAGTTCTCTTTACTGATAAACAGCAATTTCTAGCTTTAAGAGAGCAGACATTTTTAGGTCAGGGCTTGGATTAGAGAGCGTCAAAAATACATCTTCTATAACAAGTTTGTATTAGTGAATTTCCAGCACACTGGAAGGTGTCATGGAGGACATGGATAAAAGGTTGATACAGACCCTGAGTTGAGAAACTTGCAATGTGGCTGGAGAAACGAAATGTAAACACATTAAATGACAGAACCATATAATATAGCTTATAATTAGCTACTAGATAGACATTGTTAAACTGAGGTTCATGAACTCCTAGGAGGTCATTGGTTAGTCTTGGAACAGGGTGTCTATGAATCTCTGCGTTTGAATGGATACACTCACTTTCACTTGGAAGGAAGTGTGGCTATACCCATATTCATATTTCCCAAAAGTTCTGTAGTCCCAATTTGTTAACAACAGTGACTGCATGGGATTCTGTGGTATAGGGTATAAATGGAAATATCGAGTCATGGTCAGGGAGGCACTGGCTTCAAAGCCACAGAGATTGGGCTGGACTCTGTCTTTGCTACTACTGGATTAGAGACCATGGGGAACGTGGCAATTTCTTCAGATTCACTGCTACGAAATTAAGGTAATAATATACCATGTGTAGACAAGTAGTGAGGATTAAAGGAGATAGTGCAACTATGGAAAGCATCTGGCTGGTGTGTTGCCTAGTATAAGCTAGTCACTCCAGACTAGTTACCTTGATTTTTGCTAAATTCATTTTTTTGCTCTTGCCTTTGTAAACAAACTGAGTGTTTTAAAAACAGTACACATTTATTATCTTAGCAAGTCCTGGAGGTCAGAAGTCTGAAATGGATCTGAGTAGGTCCAAATCAAGGTGTTGGCAGGGCTGCATTCCTTCTCAAGGCTCGAGAGGATCTGTGTTCATGCTAGTCTAGATTCTAGACGTTGCCCATTTTCCTTGATTCGAAGCCTCCTTTTATCTTCAAAGCCAGCAGTGGTGAGCTTATTTTTTCTCATGCCATATCACCATGTGACACTCCTCTGCCTTTTTCCTTCACTTACAAGGACACTTGTGATAGTGTCTGTCCTTCCTGGATTACCCAGGGTAATTTGTTCATAATTCAACTAATTGATTGATTAAGCAAAATTCTGTTGAATTATTTGCTGTGCACCATTTATCAGACTTAACTATTTTTGTGAGTTCAGTGGGGGCAGTATATTTTTCCTACTGAAATATCATCTTTAATTAATTAACTCTTTCATTTGGAAAATATCTGATATCTAATATGGATTATACCAGTCATTGCAGTTGTAATGCATAGATAAATCTGTTTATCCAATATTAAGGTATATCCTCCACTATACAAGTCAGTGTGTCAGGCACTGAGAAGTATACACAGAATTTATGTATAAGGAGTTTAAGGCCTGGTTTAGGCATTAAGAATACATTATAACTAAAAGCTAGGGTTAAAAGGAACTGTAGTTAACAATAGGGTCATCACAAGAAAAAAATTTTTTTAACTATGTAAGATGAGTGATGTTAACTAGACTTGTAGTTATAATTTCAAACTGTATACAAACAGAGAATTATTACGTTGTACACACAAAACTAATATGAAATTATAGGTCAATTTTACCTAAATTTTAAAAATTAAAAAAATTGAAGTAAAAAAGCTAAGATAGAAAGTGCTTCCTCATAAGCATACTGTGGGTTTGGTGACTGTATTTTTAACCATCAAAATAAAAAACATAATGTGACTATAGGATAGAGTATTTGAAGTTGACATCTCAGAAAATCTGAGCCACGTGGTCAGTTTTGCTTTGGGGACTCAGAAGAAAGAGAATTGACTTTGGCTGAGGCATGGGGAGTTGGTACATGAGCTAGAAACTGAAGAATTCCTGTGCTATGAACTGTGAGGTGTGGGCAAGCATGGCCAGTTCACAGCCAAGGTGAAAGGTGGGTAACCCTGGGCTCAGGTGGAGAGGCTGCGCATAAGATGTCAACCAGGGCTGTAAGAGTAAATTTAGTTTGTATTAGATCTCAAAGGTGGGGGGGGATGTGTCCTTTGCTCTTCTGCTTGAGGTTGGTAAGGATTTGAGGTTATGGAAGTTATGTGAAAAGAAATTTACATTCTTAGCACTCTCCCTATGAAATCTTTTTTTTTTTTTTTAAATTAGTTTCAGGTGCCTATTCAACTTTTTAAAAAAATCAGCTTTTTATTTGTAGATTTGTAAGTCTGTCTGGTGGATTAGGGATGAGTGGAAAGAGACTCACTATGCCCTTTCCCCACATTCACACAGTAAAGTCAGATTAAGTTTTGATTTAAAAAGCCAAGCGTGTAAAATCTGAAAGGAATCCAGGTGCCCCTTGGTGGAGCTTCTGTTGACTTTGCAGGCCCCCTCGGGCAGGCAGCTGTCAGGGACACCTCTGAGCGAGACCAGAGCCTCCTGCATGGGGAAGTTCAGTTCCTGCTGGGTCTGTTTATATTGGAGGCTTACATCATGTCAAGAGGAGCCTAGACAAACAGAATAAGGGCTTGTGTTCAGGGCAGTGTTTCTAATCCCAGCCTTTCCTGGTTCTTGACCCAAACTTGGCATCATCACAGCTCTTACCCACCTGGGGTTCCCAGGGGGACCTGCATGACCCAGTGGCCCTGGAATTCCACAGGGCCCATTTCGCTGCAGTTGATGTGGAGGAAAGTTGAAAGCCATGTTTTTATTTGATAGACTTCCTCATGGTTAGAACACTACTCTGGAAATGTACTGATCTGCGTGGTGGTGTGGTGCAAGGAGTTGGAGAGATGATTCTGTTCACAGAGATTCTAATGGACTGAGAATGAAAGTCACCTTCTGTGTTTTCAAAGTGACTTTAGTGACTGGGGAAATCTTATGTTAAGTGAAGAGGAAATAAAATTTCATGAACCGGATAATCTTAACTTTGTTAAAAATATACACAAACATACACCCCCTGACACACACACCCCAAAATAGTAAACAGGTTTTATTTCTTGGTGGTGGAACCGTAAATGATACTTTTTTATTCTTATGCTTTTCTGTTTTTGTTTTATTATATTCTGGGGGAAGCGGGTTAGAATCTTCTCAATTTCTCTTATTTTTTTATGACATGAAGCTGTATGCATACATGTGTGCTAAGTCGCTTCAGTCATGTCCAACTCTTTGCGACGCCATGGACTGTGGCCCATCAGGCTCCTCTGTCCATGGGATTCTCCAGCCACAAATACTGGAGTGGGTTGCCATGCCCACCTCCAATGAAGTTGTACAATTTCCCCTTAATTTTCATTGACAGATGTTTTAAGAATAACCACTGCTCTCAGAAGTAAGGCATCTTATTAGAATAAATATTCTCATGGCAGAAATAAATGTACCTGATGAAGATAAAAGCAAACCACTGAAATTTTTTTTCTAGAAGCAGCTTGACTCTCTTAATTCTCCTAGCTTTCTTATTAAAGTATGCAACATCAAAGAGATACGTTTTAATTCAGTACTTTTAATTTTTTAAAACAAATGTCCTTATTCCAAGAGTATACATGTGATTGTAAATAATAAAATGTAGATAATAATGTATATACACATAAACAAGAAAGAGGAAAATAAATATCACGCATAATTTCATTACCTAAGGGAAAAAAACATTCTTAGTATTTGGGTTTATGCACTTCTGATCTTTATTCCAGTGCCTAGACACTGTATACATATTACTGGAAACAAACCAAAACAAAAACGACATTTGATGATTTGACTTAAAGGACTATGAAAACACATACTTCTGCTTGTAAACTGACATTTTTCCATCCTCTGACTTAAATATATTCAAGCGAGGATAGCTATGGAAGGGTCTGTTTGTTTAGCTCTATCACTCCAGGCTTCCCAGAAGAATGTGACTAGACATCAGGATGTCTCGGACTGTGGCTCATTTTGCTGGGTCTGCTGAACAAAAATTATATGTGGATACAATGTTCATTTTTGCCTCCTAAGTATTTCTCTAGTTTTCTTTTTTCCTTTTCAGAGAGGCAGATTTGGTAACCCTGAGATTCTCACTTTCAGTTATTCTCCAGTGCATGTGTTTGCTGCTTTTGCGGGATCTGGCATAGGGACCTTGAGGAGACAGGAAAAAGGGCCAAGGTTTCAAAATTATTTTAGTTCAGGATACAAATGCCCCCAAATGCAGCACGTACTTCTCAGGCATCTTCTTCCTCATGAATTTTTGTTGGCTTCTTCTGTTTTGCCTTTACAAAGAAAATCATCCTGTTCTCCAAACCCTTCTCTTCCACAAGTTAGGGCCTCTTGAAAAATATCTTTCCTGATAGCCCTGCTCAGACATAATTTCCCTTGCCTGGTATCCCTGGATGTCCCTCACTGCTTCCTGCCCAGCTACAATTCAGTTCAGCTTTTCCCAGGACTCCTGGGCCATGCTGCAGGCAGTGTATTTTCTGTTGCTTCTTTGAGGATTTAGTTTGTCATGTAATTGACCTTATTAACATATACCCACACTTGGACTCTTAAAAAAAAAGGACAGCAAAAATGAAAACAGAAAAGCGTAAAGCAGAAAAAAAAAAATCACTCATAGTTCTACCACTAAGAAACAACCTCAGTTTATAATTTTAGGGTTTGTAGGTATTTGGATATTTATTTTAACATGGTCAAGATTTGTTGTATAGATAGAATTTGGTTTCCTATTTTTCATTTAACATGGCATAAGTATTTCTTCAATCATGAACATTATTTACAAACTTTTTCAATGACTAGATAATAGTTCATTTTATGGATTTACTGCCAAAGGCTTAGCTCTTTGTTTAATGTTAGGAGAAAATCTAAATATCCATTTTCTTACAATGTGTCCATGATTGGTAGGCATGGAGAACAGTGCTAAGGTGTGTAGTGAATTCTTGGTAAACGTTAGCTATTACTGTGTTTGTTAGTGATAATTTTGATGCAGCTGGAGTCAGAACACCTGGAGAAGCCATACAATGTCCCCTGCAGACTCCAGGCAGAAAGTGTATAGGGATTCTCTGTGCCTGCTCAACAGCATAGAGAGGATTTCTCAGGAGTATAATTTCAGCTCCTTCATTTATGTCTTGGCCGTCGCAAGCTGAAATCCATCTGTTATGAGCTCAAGAGCTCAAAAGCCTTGATTGGTTCTGAGTTTTCTTGTTGAGCATGTGGCATTAAAAACTCTGAAAAAGCCCTTCGCTTGAATTTGGTGCATCTGGTGGTCAGGTTAACATTTAGTTCTTTTGTGGCATGTGGTAGTATTAACTTTGAACTATACTTCTCCTGATGCCACTTGGGGTGTCCCAAAGAACTTCCTTGCTTCCTATCAACCAGAAAGCACCATTCTCATACCAGAGGGGGATTCATCAAAATGTGAGAGAAATGTGTGATAGGACAATTTTGAAAGTAATAACATGGAGAAGGGGACTGGAAAATGCAGTATGGAGTGGTTAGATAGGTGGGAAAACTAGCTGGAGGTGGGTATAGGATTTGGAAAGTGGGGACTGGGTGCTGTGTGATGCAACAAACTGAATAAAATTGGAGTCATACTGAAAGAGCAACCATAAAAAAGGATAAGAAAGAAATTGAAATGGAGGGTGAATTGAAATGTTGCTGCTAAGCTTTCAAGCTTTCTCTCCCACCTTCTTCCCCCAAGTAATGCCTTTTCTATATTCTTTAAAGTATTCATTGAAACGTACATATCAGAAATGATCAGTTCTATGAGTCTTTGTTAAATGTTGACAAGAAAGGCTAACTTAGACAAGTAATTAATTTATAAAATTCCCAATACATCTGATTTATGTGGAGTCACATGAAATTGACATATGAAATGACATAATGTATCATAAAACAACATTAATTGCCAAACACTTTAGAAATTAAAAGCAAATGTTTGCTTTGGATCCAGTTGGTCCTACCAGATCTGTTGGCACATCCTTCCTCCCGATGGATGCTTCCTTTTTCCCTTACATCTTCAGAATTATTATTTATATGAGATAGTGTCATGTTCTTGACCTGTTCTAGAAACTGATCTTTTTATTTTAGTTTGGACTAATTTCTCTGAATTTCTCATTTCCTAGTTTGTGTATGCCCTCTTTAAAACAGATAAAATATCTTTATATGGGAAACAAATCAATGTCAAATTCTGTTTAAAAAAAGAAATGATATTTAATTTAATATATAAACCTTTGGAATGCCCTAAAGCGTAAAACTTTACTTGTGTCTCATAAGTATTTGTATTACTGGTATTTTGAAGTGATAAATTCATTGAAACTTCTTAAACTTACTAAATGATGGGTTTTACAATTTATTTTTTATCCAACTTTTGATTTTGAATACAAAGATCAAAATATAGGAGGCCTGTATTTCTAGAAATTACACAGAGACAGTTTTATCAGTGTTTTGTTTCTTAACAACATTAAACATGTATCTGTTTGGCAAGTCTGTTTATCTGTCCTTAGAAATATATGAGTGTTGAATATAATACTTTTTTAAGACCATGAATAACATTTAGAATACCATGTTCCCTGATTTTTTGAGTCAGTTAAAAGGAAACAATATTGTTGCTTTGATAAATTGTCATATATGCTGCTGCCTTTTATCTATATTTTTGTTCTCGTTTATGTGGATTGTGAAATTTGGCCAGTTCTGTTTACAAACTCATTCTAGTTTCATTTCTCTATCCTTGACATTAAGACCATAGAAGCATATCAAGGCTCTAAAATAGAGATGCTTTAAAAATTCAGAAGTGTTATAAGTAACTTTTAAGTATAAAAGCACCAGAAGTACTTCATGTCCTATGAGATTTGGTACAAACTTTTGGAACAACCGAACTTTTTTTTTTTTTAAGTTGATTTTCCTTAGTGCATCTCTGCTCAGGCCCTCCCTTTACCTGGCAGGTGACCCTATCAGGTTTATTGCAGAGACCCCTGTTTTCTCTTTGAATCCTGTGCTCGGTTTATGACCTGCTTTTGTCTCTCACTCATCCGCAGAGCCCGGCGTCTGCACGGTGTTCGGAGACCCCCACTACAACACTTTTGACGGACGGACATTTAACTTTCAGGGGACATGTCAGTACGTGTTGACAAAAGACTGCTCCTCCCCTGCCTCGCCCTTTCAGGTGCTGGTGAAGAACGACGCGCGCAGGACCCGCTCCTTCTCTTGGACCAAGTCGGTGGACCTGGTGCTGGGCGCCGGCACCGTCAGCCTCCAGCAGCACCTGACGGTGCGCTGGAACGGCTCGCGCATCGCGCTGCCCTGCCACGCGCCGCAGTTCCACATCGACCTGGACGGCTACCTCTTGAAAGTGACGACCAAAGCAGGTGGGCTTCCAGAAGCACGGGCCTTCGGTGTACCTCTGGCGCTTCCCTCTGTCTCACCAACTGGTGCCCAGGAGCTGCAGCTGCTCCTCCTCCTCCTCCGTCGAGGAAAACCAGAGGCAGAGAAGTCCACCGACTGCAGGGGTTGCCTCCTTCTCCAGATGCCACAAAATAGCTGGAGAAAATTGGCATACCGAGGAGCTTTGCAATCTGACACCAGTCACCCACAACTTGCGATTTGTCCACACCCAGTGTCTTTTCATCCTCATTCCGAAAATAGCAGTTGTTCTCCCCGGATAACCACTGTCTCATGTTGTGTTGCTATTTTAGGTCATTGATGTCCAGCTTGGAATTGTCAGTGTCTTTCCCAGCTCAGCTAGTCATGTGCAGTTTCACATCTGTGAGAAGGAGTGTTTCCTTGTTAACATCTGTCCAAGAAGGAGGGAATCCTCAAAAGCAAACTGCAAATGTGTGGGTGTGCATATGGGAGTGGGGATGATGGGCTGTGTGACCAGCAGTCTTGTCCATTCTGGACCCGGGGAAGGCTGCTTATTGAGTTGATGGGTACAACTGTCAGCTCCTGCTGGAAGACACTTAGGATGCTTGCTCTGAAAGCACTTTCTCCAGCCATGGGCTCATGGAGCTGGCCACTGATGCTGAGACCTTTTCTCAGCATCACATATTGCCTGAGACTTGCTGGACTCTGTTGCCACTCCACTGGCAGATAGATTCCCCCTAAGCCAAACTGTTCATAGTTGCTAATAGGTGACTCCTAGCGGTTCACAGAGGCCCACATTCTTGTCTGTGAGATGTTGCCTAAGAGAGACATCTTAGAAGCAGAACTCAACTCTTCATTATCAGCCCCAAAGAATGAATTCAGTTTGTTCACACATTTTATATGATATCATGAATGGTTCCTTCCATGCTGCCTTTGGTTAGTGCATATTGTTTATCAGTTGGATATTGAACTGCATGTCCTCTTAGCATGCTATTTCTTTAAGGATATTTGAGGAAGTCAGCATATATGTATATATATATATATATATATATATATTTTTTTTTTTTTAACTTTTTGCATTGATGAGAATTTAACAATGTAAAAGCATCACTTGGGTTCCAGTTCCTTTAGCTAATATGGATCAGAAAGGGAAACATTTGATAGAGCAGGCACTTTTGAGGGACTGCAGAGACTGTTCTCCATGGTACCTTCAGAACCCTGTTGTTTTCTATTCAAGTCAAAATATATTCGGTAAATTGATTTGAGCTGATGAAATGCCAGCTTAGCTAAACAAAGGCAGGAAACCAAAGAGAAACCCACAGAGATTTTTATTTAGAGAGTATGACATGGTTTCAGTGAGAAATGTTAAATATTAATGTATTCGAGCATTCTATAGAGAATGTTCACTTTGAAAGTGGTAGATGTGAAGAGTTCTGTTCTTTCAACTTCAGAGGGATTAATCCACCCCAGAAAATCCAGACACCAGTTGTTAACATTCAAATGACATGTCACTCTGCACATGTAGGCCTCAGCTCGTCTCTTTTAAGGAGGCAACAATTTGTGGTTGCATGTAAAATGGACACAAAATGACCTATTATTACACAGTACTAATTAGAAGTACCTTGTTTATCTTTGTGCATGCCAGCTGAACATAATGGATTCTACTGATATGGAAATTATTAGTCAGCCACTACCCAATTCTCAAAGGAATTCTGCATATTCAAAATTACTAACAGTCGAGGACGTTCAGTACTGTTCCTCTCACAGCTGGCAATACCTTATGGAATAAGTGTACTCTTTGTAAGGACTTCACATGGTAAAAATGAGCAAAAGGATGAGGCTGCTAAGAAAATAATAATAGATCATAAATGCCATAATTGTATTAGTGAATTTAACTCTTCTAGGCCTTGAATTCAGTTTTACATTTTGTCTTCTTTTTTCCATCTCTCTTGCCATGATGCAGCTAATTTATGTGGTACCTTTAATACCTAGCTGAACAACTTCCTATAGCACATGGAGGGCACAAACTTTCTACTTCCTAGGGAAGAACTATATATCTCTGGGTGCTAAAATTCCTTTGAAGTTATCTTTTAACTGGAACGGTTCCATTTCCAGACAATAGTCCTTTCTACTCTGGTCCCCAAATCTCAGTTTGTACTACCCCTTAGGGATGTTTTCGTTTTTATTACCTATTGATTGTCTATCTAAAATATCACAGTATATCCTTTGAATGTTTGTTCTTCCTCCATCATTTTTTTTTTCATAAGCTCAAGTGATCAAAGGATATTTCTTTGAAATAGCTATTTAAATCAAGACTGCAGGTGTAAGATGGGAGATGGAGAGAAATGACTCTTTGCCCCTGTGTTTATAGACTCAGCACTTCATGATGGAATCTTTTGGCAGAAGAGCACAGGTAGCCATGTAGCTTGGGTGGAATTAAGCTGTAGTTACATAGCTAATAACAACTGGGGTAGTACAGAAGGCAAAGCAAGTTTTGGTAGCTTGAGAAAGCTCTGCTCCTTCCTGCCATAACTCCCCTTTCTCCCCCACCCAACTCTCTGCACTTAGCGAATCATTTAAAATATTTCCTTTCTGCCATCTGTTCACTTCATCAACTCCACCTGAAAGAGTTACGTCAGATCCACCTGAAAGTATTAACATGTGGAAGTCTGGCTTTGTATTTTACTTTGGGTAGAACTCTACATCTGAGGAACCTGGAGTGTATATATGTTGTTGTTCAGTCGCTAAGTTGTGTCCAACTCATTGCAACCCTATGAACAGCAGCATGTGAGGGTTCCCTACACACGTGCGCGTGCACACACACACACATACGCACATATTCCTTTGGTATAAACCCTAAACAGAAAAAATTCTCCATTTTTAAGCATAACTATGGTATGTCTACAGATTTTGCACCTCCTCTCTCTCTTAAAAGTGGACTGCAGCAAAAGCAACAATAACAACTCAAAAGAAACAAACAAAAGCAACCACAGAATAAAAGACCGACAACTTTCCCACCAAAAAAAATTAATAATCTGGAGCCAGGTCACACACTTGAAGGGTGAAAAACAGGTTGGTAAAACACTCACTGGTGAAAAGGAAAATTGGAAGACTCTTCATCCAGTGGAAGGAATGCAGCTGCTGCTCACATCCCAGATGAGACATGTGCTTCAGCTTTGGCCTTCTGACTGCCAGTTGTTTCTACCAATTTCCCATGCAGAGAATTGGGAAACTCATCCCAGCTGCAGAAAAGACTAACCCCCAAACCTCAAACACTTCCATGGCATTTTCATTTCATAAGATGCCTATTTAAAATCTCTTTTGGAAAAGCAATGTGTTTTTCAATTACAACTTACTCATTTTTTTGCCTGTCACTACTGTAATTTACTTTGCATGGATTTTACTCATGTAGAGAGTAAAAATAACCATGCAAATGCATGTGTATATGATACAAGAATAGACAAAGTCATCTGTAGTCGAGTAAGTCATCCCTACACAATAGGAAGCCTAACATTGTTCTATGAATCGCCTCTTAACATAATGACAAAAAGAGGAGGAAAAGAGTGAATTACAAATTATTCTCTTACTTTGAGGATTGTGTTTCATGAAAGACATGTCAAGAATCTTGAGAAAAAAAGCAAAAGTGTTAGTCACTCAGTCATGTCTGACTCTTTACGACCCCATGGACTGTATGTAGCTTGCCAGGCTCTTCTGTCCATGGAACTCACCAGGCAAGAATAGTGGAGTGGATAGGGAATATTAATGATGCGATGATCGAACTTAACCCTCCTGCCTTGCAGGCAGAATCTTTACCATTTGAGTCACCAGGGAAACCCCAAGAATACTGGAGTGGGTAGCCATTCCCTCTTCCAGGGAATCTTCCTGACCCAGCCATCAAACCTGAGCCTCCGGCATTGCAGATTGTCATCTGAGCAACCAGAGAAGCCCAGAGTCTTGAGAAGAGTATATTTAAAACACAGTGGGCCTGCATCTTCTTAAGCATGCAGGAACCACCGGTCCATTGCAAAGAAAGAATGACTGACTTGTTCCCTGTGAGTTGAATTCCCATGAACTCAGTTGCCCCAAATCTCAAATTTATTGTATCACTGCCAGTAATTTTGCTGGAGCTCCTTTGGATGTAAATTCTCAACCAATGTGGCACTTGGAAGAGCAGCGTTTGCCTGCTGTCTAGGAAAGAGATTTGTAGTTTGGAAAATTTTGCAAGGCGGAAAATCTTTGGAATTATGCTCTAAAAGTTAGAGCGTTGTATGGAATTGATTTTCTCCCTTTGTTTCTCTGGCTGGGCAGCTGCCTAGTTACAGGAGTATGAGGTCAAGTTTCTTCTATACCTTAGAGAGTATATTACAAATCAAATTATAGTTTGCTTGTCTTTTTTCAAAATGTTATTTCAGTGTCTTAACTGGCATGAAATTCACAAATTTCTTTGGCTTTGCTGACTCATTGTATCAATTTACAGGGTAATTCATTCATTTAGTGAGAATGTACTATGTGCCAGATAATGTGTTCGATGATGGGGCATGAAGAAATAGAAATTGTTTTATACAATAGTTGTGATTGTCAGAATTGACCCAATGTTTGAAATCCTCACAGGAGATCAGTCCCGTGTGTGGATAGACTAGCAGCATGTCCTCTCTTTGATCACCTTGTCCCATCATTGTCTTCTCTTCACTCAGTTACTCCCAAAGCCCAAAAGAGACTTTCTTATGACCTTCTTTCCTTCTTTTTACTGAATTCTATTCAATTGCTTTCGGAAACTGAGCTGCTTCTCCTGACCAAGAAACCTTCTCTACAGTTTGCCTTGGGCTGAGAATGCTTCCATTCTTTTCATGTACCTTACGTGATTTCCATGTGAGTCTTTTGGTTTATTTATTGAGAAATCCAGTTTTAGACCACTGGTTTATTCTACCAATAATTTCCCTTAAAGCAGATCTGTAACTCTTTCTTATGTCAGTTGTGTGGCCTGCTCACAGAATACTATTTGGCCAGGCTTCTCTCCTCTAGGACCATGACCAAAGGAATATTGGCTTTAGAATATTGGCTTAGGGAATATTATCTGTAGCATCTTACTTCTGGGTATTTCCTGCTGATCTTACATCACTCTAATGTTGCCTTATGCCAATTTTATATTCAGACGAGATCCATTCCATCCCTCCCCACCCCTTTCTTCTTTCGCATCACCACATTATCTCCTAACTTTTGAGCATCTTCTGAGCATTTACTCATCAGGCTAATATTGACCCTTCAGGAACAAAGATAAAGTCTTCTTAAAAAAAAAAAAAGAAGCAGCTCTCTCTAGATACTCAGAAAGGACTAAATCAAAGACTAGGTTTTGTCAGAAATCCAAGTGGGTAAGATTGAAAACACACAGCTGGGGATAGTTTCTATTTTTCTGTTAAAACAGATTTCTTTGTGGGCTGTCACTTTTAGGAGACAGTGACAGTGAGTAAGGAGTCGTCCCAGGGCAGAAATGCACTGCGACTTTTTGTAGATGTGCCCTTGGTGCTCATCTACAGCATTGGTACCTAGTTCACCCATTCACTGGGCGGCTCAGGCACTGCCAAGATATCACCAACAGTAAGAAGAGCTTCCACCACACACTTGAGACATAAAGAAAATGTTAACACCAGAATCATCATTTGCTCTTGGCTGATCCTCGAAAGACTCTTCATAAAACCCTCTTTCGTCTTATGGGTAGTGTATTCACATACTGCATCATTTCTTCCTGACATCCTGATCAAACTGATCTGTGCTGTGTGACAGCAGAACCTGGCTATCTGACCCATGACAGAAATTCCACTATTCAGTGGCGTCATTTGTTACAGTAAATCCTAGACACTCAGGGCTAGCAGGTCTGGAGAAAATGAATGTTCTCAGACAAATTCTCCAACTGTTTAGACTGTCAGTTCAGCAAACCAAGAGGGGATTATGTTCTCAACCTTGTGAGTGAAGATCATTTCCTCAGTGAACAGTGCTGTCCAGGTGATTCTGTCCAGCCCATGAGGAATTTTGACCTGTGGCCTGGTAGCCTCCATGCTTGCTCAAATGTTGAAGCTTATGATCAGCCCAGGTATGCATGGAGGCCCCGACCTAGGTCTCATGACATCTCAACCATGGAAGCATGGATTAAACAGCTGTGTGTATTTCATGGATGACTGTAAAATAATAAGGAGGTAAACGTTTTCATTTGTATGAGTGTTGTACTTTGAAGGGGATGTGTTCAGAAGCTTTATATTTGTTACTTTAATACTTCCACTATGGCAAATAATTTGGAAATTTTCACTTGGCACTAAATATCATCATATGGGGGGAATGTTAGATAAAGAGAAAACTACATTGCAAATTATCATCTTTGTTATCTTTCCATTTCCACATTGTAGTAGTTGTTGGATAAATGAAAACATGATGTGAACCAAGACGATTACTTTGAAAAAGGGCAAAAATATAAACCCTAGAGTAACATGGTCAATGAAGAATCATCTATAAGTCACACTACATAAGATAACATTGTAAGGGCAAACCTCATACATTTAAAAAGTTGTAAGCCCCAATAAGTGATTTGTGTTATATCACACAATCTTTGATGTGGAGAGATTGAAAGGCAATCAAGATTTCAGTGAGGTCCTTAGTGTTCCTTGTTAGAGGATAGTCATATGTACTGTATAAGAATCTACACTTGAAAACTATTGGTGGATTCAAGAGTGATTGCTCCTTGTTTCCTCTAGGTTTGGAAATATCCTGGGATGGAGACAGTTTTGTAGAAGTCATGGCTGCCCCCCATCTCAAGGGCAAACTCTGTGGTCTTTGTGGCAACTACAATGGACATAAGCGTGATGACTTAATTGGTGGTGACGGAAGCTTCAAATTTGATGTGGATGACTTTGCCGAGTCCTGGAGAGTAGAGTCCAATGAGTTCTGTAACAGACCCCAGAGGAAACCAGTACCTGAACTGTGTCAAGGGACAGTGAAGGTAAAGCTTAGAGCCCATCGAGAATGCCAGAAACTCAAATCCTGGGAATTTCAGACCTGCCACTCAACTGTGGACTACACTACTTTCTACCGGTAAGTACAGTGCTTTCAGGAATGGGCTTGGGTTACATACCAGGGATAGACTTGACCTTGGAACAGAAACTGTCAAATCCCTTGGTGTACCAGGGCCCCCAAAGCATAGTCTAAACACCCCTACTTCTTTCTTGTCTTGAGACTGATCTCTTGAATCAGTCCCACATTATGTCTCAAAATAAGAACTCATAGGGAGTACTTCAGAGTTATCTTCTATAAGTGATTGTTTTTGTGTCTTCAGGTTCACTGGGAAGCTAGGGACACCCTAGCTTTTTTCCAGGTGTTAGCTTGACTCTAAGATTGAGGAGTGCTTCCCAAATTCTGGCCTGAAATACAATGGTGTAGGGCAGAAGTGGGAATCACAAATCGCTCTGGCTCTCTTTGGGTATTTCAGTGAGCTCGGTTATTCTAGGTTTGAGAAAGGGTTCATCAGGTCTTTCCCATGGTCTAGCCCCAGACAAATCTGCACATAGAAAATGAGGAGGCCAGATGAGAGTTCCTCAGATTTTAGCCAACTATGAGACTTTGTGTCCAGAGTTAGAGGAGTATAGAAACAGGGCTTAAGAATGGAGGAAGGAAGGTCTCTCATTAAGACTGTGGATTCCATAACCTTTTCTAATTCTGATTAACCCCCTTCCATACAAAGCAACTGGTTAAAAAGGAGACTTGGCTTTGACATCCATGCTACAAGGTTGCATTTGTGAATGGATGAGTTTGGCCTGGTTGTACTTCCATTTACTACATGATTCCATGGGTTCAAGAGCTGTGACTCTCTATAACTTTAACCACCACTGGGTGTGGAAGGAAACATGAGATGAACACAGCCCCAAAAGGCCTTGTTTAAATGATTTGCCCATGCCTCTTAAAATGAGAAAACTCTTGTGGTCTGAAGCCATGGAGAAGTTATTTTTACTCTTTAATTGCCACCAGTTTATTTCCCCTAGTTCTCATTAAATGTGATTTTTAAAAATTTATTTGATCTTTGGATGTAAAAGATAAAGTTCTATAAAGTCAGCTCAAAGTGTGGTGAAGAAGGACGATCCCTGTCATCACAGATTCCTGAACATGACTGCATCTGTCAAACCATCTGGCTCCAACTCATGTGTTTAGTTTCTTCAAGTCATTTTCTGGTTGTAACTTGAATTCTCTGGGTTCCCTTCTTTCTCCTCCCTAAACCACCCAATAGATTGACCTCACCCTTGTCTATTGAAATTGAAAGATCTTTAATGCACTATGGAGTGAGTTAAGCACCTGGATAGACAAACCAGGCTTCACTTTGAAACTAAATACCCATCACTTGAAAGTCTGATGGGAAGCAGTTGTTGTTTACTCACTAAGTCATGTCTGACTCTTTTGTGACTCCATAGACTGTAGCCCGTCAGGCTCCTCTCTCCATTTAATTCTCCAGGCAAAGATACCAGAGTGGGTTGCCATTTCCTTCTCCAGGGGATCTTCTGGACCCAGGGATCGAATCCATGTCTCCTGAATTGGCAGGTGGATTCTTTACCACTGAGCCACCAGGGCAGCTTGAATAGGAAGCAATAGAGCACAGTAATTAAGAACTTTGTGGTTTCTCTGAGCTAAAAACCCAGCCCAGCTTTACAAACTTGAAAAGTTATTTAAGCTTTTCAAACCTTGGTTTGCTTATCTGGGAAATGCAGATGGTAGAAGAACCTACCTTGAAGAGCCATCATTCAGATTCCATGAGATAATGAACATAAATACATCTGCTTAACCCAGTGCCCCTGAGTAATAAGTACTCTGTAATTGTTGGCTACTATCATATCTTCTATCATTAATTAAATGATTAGCAAGCATTAAGGCCTCTTATGGATGCTTTCCTAGCCCAGTCGTGAATTTGGACTGGACCCTTCTCTGTCTGAAACAGAATGGAAAGGCTATACTTCTCCCAGGACCCTAGCAGTCCACACCTTTGGTCTTCATCCCATTTCAAAGGAATGTGTTGAAAGCAAAAATTGGAGAGCAGGCCTGTAGAGATTCATCCCTTTTTGCAAATTTCTATTTCTTTGCTCTTTGGTGATTTATTTTGTATTATGATCCCTGGACTGTGAGCAGGAATATGATGAGCACCTTGGCAGAAGTCGTGAGAAATGACGTTGACATGAACAGAGAGAATGGGAACTGTTAGATGGCCAGACAGATGCTTGCCTTCTGCTCTTGAAAGTTGCTACAACAGCTATAGTGGCACAGTAAAGGATGGGGGAGTCACTGTGTAAGGGGCTGGGTGCCTGAGTTTGGAGAGCTTTTGAGAATGCTCTCAGGATCTTTGTGTACTGAGGTTTGGAGGATAGAGTATGGTGGGAGGTGAGCTTATGTTCTGCTGTGTGTAGTGTAGGGGCAGAGCCCCCTTCCAGGCCAGCCACTCCCTGGAAGAGGCAAGGGGAGCTCAGGAAGGCAGAGCTGGGTGATCCTGACTGTCACTCGCTTTGTTGATGACCTCACTCTCCAACTGAGAGGTTCACCTTCACGAATTTTCAAGTGAGGGTGGCCAGTATTGGGTAGATCTCGGATTTCTTTCTTTCTTCCAAGCACAGATGTGGCAGGAGAAAGGAAAGAAACAGGGTCGATGTGGAAAGAGAATTCTGTTCTCAAGCAATCTCCAGCAAGGACCAAACCTTAGGGAGCCTTTGAGAAGCAATGGACTAAGAAAGTATTGGGTGGTTCCAGGCTGGGTGTAACCTCAACACTGCCACTTGTTAGCTGTGTGGTCCTGGTAGCTTGCTGACCTTCAGATTCTTTGTCTGTAGACTAGACATGGCAGCAGCTACCTGGTGGTGCTCCTCCAAGGCCTGAGGTCAATGGGCGGTGACATGTTGGCATGTGATAGAAAGGCAGTCTTGGTCTTGGCACAGTATGTTTTATCCTGTGTACCTTCCTTTTTATGGAGAAACTTGTCCCCGCTCAGCCACTTATTTTTCTGATACATGGTATCTTTTCCTGTTCTCATTGTGGAGAACAGATTAGATAGAGTCTCACTGATGTATCTGCAGAGCAATTAAAAAATGAAAAAAAATTCTCTTTTGTGACATAGCATGAAATATGGTAAGTTAAGATTGCATTGTAAATGTTTAAAAAATTGTTGCTGTTTTGTCTTATCTAGAAAAATGGTACAGATGAACCTATTTCCAGGACAGAAATAGATGCAGACGTAGAGAATGGATGTAGGTGGGAGAAGGGGAGTGTGGGACAAACTGGGAGATCAGGATTGACATATATGCAAATGTTGTTCAGTTGTTAAGTCGTGTCTGACTTTTTGTGACCCCATGGACTGCAGCATGCCCATGCGTAAAATAGATAGCTAGTAGGAATCTGCTGTAAAGCACAGGAAGCTCACCCTCAGTGCCCTGTGATGACCTGGATGGGTGGGTTGGAGTGGCGGAGGGAGGAAGGCTCATGAGTGAGGAAATATGTGTATGCTGCTGCTGCTGCTGCTGCTGCTGCTGCTGCTGCTGCTGCTGCTAAGTCGCTTCAGTCGTGTCCGACTCTGTGCGACCCCATAGACGGCAGCCCACCAGGCTCCCCCGTCCCTGGGACTCTCCAGGCAAGAACACTGGAGTGGGTTGCCATTTCCTTCTCCAATGCATGAAATGAAAAGTGAAAGTGAAGCCGCTCAGTCGTGTCTGACCCTTAGCGACCCCATGGACTGCAGCCTACCAGGCTCCTCCGTCCATGGGATTTTCCAGGCAAGAGTACTGGAGTGGGGTGCCATTGCCTTCTCCAGGATATATGTATATGCACAGCTGATTCACTTCATTGTACAGAAGAAACTAGCACAACATTGTAAAGCAATTAAACTACAGAGAAAGAGCATAATACATGTTCATCGTATAATATTTAAATAACATTAAAAAGAATAAAGAAGAAAATAGCTATCACATGACATTCCACACATGTAAATTTTTTCCTGTGTATTTTATGTCATTGGTAGAATTTCTCAAATGAAGCTTAAAACACTGTCAGTGTTCCGTGTGTTAAGTGCTGTGATCTTTTTTATGAGTCAATATAGGACTTGAGAGATATGCCTTGATGTCATGAAAGGTCCTATATGTAAATTGTATATAAATTTGATTCTTTTCATTTTCTCCTTATCCTTCAAAGAAATATCTGTATTTTCCTTTAAGACAAAGAATAAAGTTGAATAATATACGAATGCAACCTTCCAAGTACCATTGTATATGTTACATAGAGAGGGAGAGGATACAGGAGGTATTTCTCTGAGGAAGTTTTACCACTTTTGGGTTTCCTTAATCATGTGGCAATTTCCACAGGGAAAATTCTATTATAAATATGAGATACTTCTTCCTATAAGATCAAAATAATAATTCTGATTTCTCTGAATTAGAGTTTACTTTTGAGATGTGTAGGACTTAGAACTCATTTTATTTTAGTCTTACCTAGTTCAAAAATTTTAATAATAAACTGTCTATTGTCTAAAAACTCAAAAACTTTTGAAAATAAATAAGAGATGACTACATATTAGCCAAGACTTTTTTTTCTTTTGGGAAGCTTTTAGTTTTTCTTATTTTTTCTTCACAAATTAGTTCCACCCATCATGACCTCCTTTGGTATAAAATGTAATATTCAAAGTCTTTGTGATCAGCATGATTTAGTTCCATTAACCCATTGAATATGTTTGGATGCAAAATAACTTAATCATGAATCACCTAAAAATTGAGTTGTCCTCCAGTTAGTTAATCCCCCTTACAAGTGTTTTGCATTGGCCTTCGATGGTGTGTTACTGAGACATTTCCGGTAGCAAGGGAGGTAGGTAGTATCCTGTGGAAGCATGAATGTGAAATCATTTCAGTTATATCTGGATTCCAACATAGACTCCCCTGAGGAGCAGATGTTGTCTTTGTGCCTCTTCCCTCATCTTTTATTTTCACTTCCCTCTCCCAGCCTCATGTTGCCTTCTCCATCTGTGTCTTGACTGCCAACTGAGAAATCCAGGAGAAGTAGGCCGCCCCCAACCCCAGAGCCTCCCTGGAGGTCCTCAGCAGCCAGTATGGGGTCCACTGACCACCCTGACATAGACCATGATGACAAGACCAGCCCTGGCAGCCCCAGGGAGAGAAGAAAGCCAGGAGATGGGCTGGGCTGTGTGGGCCACTCTGGGGAGAGAGAGACCACCTATACCTTGGGCCAGTGCAACACTAGCAGTGGGCTTCTTCCCTAACTCAGGTCTGAATCTTGGATGAAGCAGTTGCAAGTGAGTATATAATCTGTCAGCAAAGTGGGGGCTCTCCCATCTGGGCAGGCCCACATTTCAGAGAAGCCAGGAAAATGAATGTGCACCGTCGCAAAGCCCAGGCATTTACAGACCACAGTCGTCTCAGGACTGTTTTCCTCTCCTCACTCCCATTCGTGGGGTATAATTCACTGGAGCAAAAGCTCCATTCACTTGTTCGGTTTGGGAAAATGTCTGGGGATCCCCAGTCTAGGAAATGTTCTTTTCTTTTCACGCAGTGGTTTTTACATCTGTAAGGAGTTGAAGGAAGGCCAGAGGATTCACAGACATGTCCTTCCTGCTGAGGTCCTGGGAGGTAGGTGGTGGGAGTTTGTGCAGGAGAACGTTGGAACCCTGATAGCACCACGGTGTTGGAGATCATGGTGCCCGGGGACTGCCGGTGGCTTCCTTCCAAGGGAAGATCACAGCCTTTGTGGATGACTGACTTTGTGTTTTCCTATAAAGGAAACTCATCATTTATTGTGAAACAAGAGGAGGGATCCAGGCAAGGAATACAGACTTTATGTGTGTATGTCTGTTTGTATGAGAAAATCGTATAAAGCTAACTGCTATTCTATAATCCAAATCAAGCCAATCTTCCCTTAGCTTCAAAGAAGAACGTTCTTGGAACATTTCTGTTTAGAACTTTTAATGAGTTGTCTCACGTTGCCATTAGAACTAGGGTCCTAAGTCAAATGAGATGTTCATTTTAAAGTGTGATGTTCTAAACGTGCTTTTTTATTCCTTTGGCAAAGTCAGCTTCGAGGATGAGCAGCCACTCTGTATCTGTAACAAAGGTGACACCAGGTGGCGGTAGATTTCAGCCCTTAAAGTTCAACATGTTTTTCCTCCTCGGTAGCTCACCCCTTTTTGTTTTGTTTTGTTTTTTTAGAGTCAGTCCTAGGCTGCTCCTTCACTGTATCTAAACATACAATGCCCGTTCCTTCCTCTGTGCCCATGTCTTTCCCCTGCCTGAGATGCCTTCATTTTCTACATCGATTTAAGCTGAAGGCACTGCTCAAATTTCATCCTGGGCCTCTGTAAATGTTCTTCTTTGCTTTCTTAGAGATGCCGATTGTGTTTATCCTTATTTAGCACATATACTATGTTGTATTTGTTGCTGTTGTCTCGTGCCAGCATTGGAAGTTCTGCTTTGGGGAAAGTCTTCTTAGCTCCCTTCCTAGCCTCTCTGTCATCTTCATTCTCTCTGATCTCCTTGTGACTTCTACCCCCAGTGTCAACTTCATCTTAGGTCTTTATCCCCACACTTGTTACACACTTATAGTCAGAACGTGTACACTGTTCTGTCGTTTCAGAGAATAAACTAGTCAGAGCCTCTGGTCCACCTTTGATGCTGCAGGAACTATCTGCTCTTCTTACTGCATGAGTCTGCTACTGTGACTGCCAGGAGCACGCCTCTGAGTCACAGAATTTACTTCTGCCTACTCACAATTCACTTCAAAACCACTTGGACCTACTGGATTCATTCTGTCCTTTCTAGCTATAGATGAGTAGTGTTTGTCCTTGCCATCTTCCTGTGTGGTATTTTGACCTATAGATATTTCTGCATTGACCTCTGCCACCATCTTATTCCGTAGAGTCATGAACTGGCATTGACTCTTCTTGGTCACAGTATGTGATGCTATTCATGGAAGCATCACAAGGAAGTTCTCCTGAGCCTTTTAGAATCCCGAGTTTTTATTGTAACTCGATCACCTACTGCCTGGGTGGCTGACCTTCTGTAGCCCCTCCCGGAGGTCATGCTAAAGCCTTTAGTCTCCAGCTCTTCTGGAGGTTGGAACTGTTATCAGGTGGCCCAAAGCCCCCAGCATAAAGTACATTCTTTAGGGTCTCATAGCCAAAAGTGTTAGTCCCCCGGTTGTGTTCAACTCTACAACCCCTTGGTCTGTAGCCCACCAGGCTACTCTCTCCATGGAATTCTCCAGGCAATAATACTGGAGTGGGTAGCCACTCCCTTCTCCAGGGGATCTTCCCAACTCAGAGATCAAATGTGGATCTTCTGCATTGCAAGGCAGATTCTTTCTACCATCTGAGCCAGCAGGGAAGTCCCAAAGGGCCCAGGGGAAAAAAAAAAAAGACTCTCCTGTCAAGCAGGGCATTCCAGGGGCCTAGAGATCACTCTCTAGGGGCTAAAGGTCAAAACCAGACCCTCTCTGGGCCAAGTTAATTCTTCACTATGCAACCTGCCTGGCTCAAGGTTAAATGTAATTTCAGTTTGATTTTAATGTTAGCTTGGAGTTTATTTTCAGCATAAACTTTCTGGAATCCTACAGTGTTTCTCCTCAGAAAATTACCTTGTGGATTGTAATTAGATGGGGCTTTTGAACACAGATTTGAATGAGTATCATTGTACCAGGTAAAACACTAATTATTTTGTAGCATCTCTGTTGGTTGCTTAGGGTACTTTGATGACTCCTCAGTAAGCAGGAAGCCGTGTGGTGTAGCTTTATTATATTTTCATTATCAACAGGTGTAAAGCCCTTTCTAGCCACAAGAGCAACATGAGTGGTGGCTGACATGAGGAATGTTTTCTTTATGTTACTGTTGAGCTAAGTGGGGCACTGAGAGGTGAGGGGATTCACTTCAGGGCCACCCGTGAAACCTGAGCGGCCAGCCTGATGGGACACCTGGTCTTGGGTTTCTTGCTCAGAACTTAGAGAAGAGGAATGGGGGAATTAGTTGTGATGTGATAAGGTGGACTAAGGGCACCAACTTGGGATAAGGTAGACAGGAAAGTCTTCATGAGGAGTGCTCCTTTGAGTGGAGCCCAGCAGCATGGGAAGCACTGGGGAGGGAGCCTGTCATGGGTTGGGGAAGGGCAGGCCCCAATGCGGGAAGAGTGTGGCCTGTTGAAGACTAGAAAGGAGGCTGTCAGTCCTGGTGCCTTTAGAAAGTGGTGGGTGTGCTGCCGATAACTGCATGAGCTTGGAAGTAAATCCTCCCCTGGTCAAGGTTCAGATGAGATGTGTTTGTTGAACTTTATTATTGAGCCTTTCCTGTTTTCCTCATTCAGTAAGTTTTCATTTTATTGCATTCTGCATGTAGTTTTGGAAGCTGATGTAAATCCTTTCTGGAACGAGTTGAGGAATAAGTGACAGTGGCCAGGGGTAAGAGATCTAATAGCTCTGAATGTCTATTTTTTGTGTGAAATAGAGATAATATCACCAACAGATTGCGCATGAGGCTGGATAAGGTTTCCCTTGAAATGCCCAGGTGGAAGCACAAAGGAATCCACTTCCCTTGACCCCATCACTGGATCATAGCACAGTCTAGTGGCATTCTGCCCTGATCTCTGAGGTTGCAGGTTGTTCCATGGAAAGTTAAGGTATGTGCTTGGGTGCCAGAATGCCTCAGAACCAAGAAAACCTGGGCACGGGTGTCCTCAGAGATGGCCCTGTGTGGACTGGCTTCCATCAGACCCCAGACAGATGTGTTGGATCTTGGATATGTTGTGAGTCCAGCACTGTGACTCAGTGAAGCCACAGGGACAGGATCAGAACTTGTGAAATCAGCGAGCATCCTAGCAGGGTCCTGAACTTTGCAGAGATGGCTCACTGGCTCCTGTGCTCTGGGAGCTCAGGGCTGCCCTGGGTTTGATGGTCATCCAGGACTCTTTGATTATTTCTCAACCAAGCTGGCAAAAATTACAGTTGATGGACAGTGTGCAAATATGAAATAAGAGGGAGGCTCTTGCGATTCTGGATCCTCCTACACATTGTCCTGAATGGAAATATTATAGTCCATCTCAATTTTCTTCTGATCTGCAAAGAAAAGGAGCAGTTAGCTTTCATACACAGGCTTTCACAGGGGCTGGTGTTTCAATCAGGGACCAAATATTCCGGAGTGTGTATGTGTTAAAAAAAAAAAAAAAAGACTGGATGTGGGGGCAGTTTTTTTAAGGAAGAAAATGCTGAATTATTATTTTTTTATATCTACAGGTCTATTTTCTAGACTAAAAGTCAATGATTCATGTCTAGGAATCAATGGGATCAATAATAAATTAAAACAGGTATATATTATCTATTGTAAACACACACACACAGGTTATTTTCTTGTTAGGGTTCATTGATTAAATAATTCACCAGGCGCTGTTCAAGGTGCTGGAGGTATGGCAGTGATTGAGATAAATGAGTCCTCTGGCTCAGAGTTTGCAGTGCAGGCTAGTGGGTGAGAAAGATGAGTAAACAGGAGCGTAGGTAGGAAGGGATACATATTTAATAAAGAATGCATGGAGTGCTCTGGATATCTTCCAGGGGCATGGCTTCCTGGAGGAGGTGACTTTCTAAGCTGAAACCAAAAGCATATGTAGGGATTAGCTGCACAAAAAGAATAGGGGTTTGGGGAAGAGCACAAAGGAAAAGATTCCAGCCATGGAAGACTGTGTGCTCAAAACCATGAAAGCCAGTGAGAGTCTGGCATAGGCAGCCAACAGGTGCTCAATGGGGGCAGTGTCATAAACTGAGAGGGATATGGACTGTGGGTCAGGAGGCATGGCCTACCAGATCATTACAGTTTATGCCCCAGCATTCATCAGACACGAAGGGGGCACACTGTAGTGTCTTTCAGCCATTACTTGGGAGCAGCTTATATTGGGCATTGGTTCAGTAAAGCTGAAGATTTAGCATTTATTCATCATTCATTTACTTCTCAGTTTGTATTCACCGACTGTGTAGTCTATGCCTTAGGTCACAGTTCTTAAACTTTGGCAAGCATCAGAATCATTTAGACAGCTGATCTGGTGGGTCTAGGCCAGGGGCTGAGAATGTACATTTGTAACAAGTTCCCAAGTGATGCTGGGACTCTGGGATCACACGTGGAGAACCTTAGCTCGAGGTGGAGAAATTAGAACTGCTTCCGGGTATTTGTGCATCCTCAGGGGACTCAGTTCTTTGAGCCTTGGTCTACTCCAAGACCTTTTTATGGCCGATGGGGCTGATCTTTCTTTGTCCTATATAGTCAGCCTCCACACATTAGAGATAAGAACACAGAGTGGGTTAATGGGAAAGGGATTAGGAGTTAAGCACATGCCTGCCTAGGCTAAAGTACTCATTGGAGCTCAGTGGCAATTTTTTTTTTTTTTGGTCTGTTATTTAAAGTTCAGGCACCAAATGGAGTACTGCTCACCCATAAAAAAGAATGAAATTTTACCATTTGCAGCAACATGGATAGACTTGGGAGATATTATCCTGAGTGAAATAAACCAGCAAAGAGAAACACTGTATGGTAACACTTATATATGAAATCTAAAAAATGCAGCAAACTAGTGAGCATAACAAAAAAAGCAGACTCAGATATAGAGAACAAACTAGTAGTTACCCATGGGGAAAGGGAAAGTGGAGGGGGCAATATAGGTGGTTAAGAGATACAAGCTATTAGAAATACAATGAACTACAAGAATATATTATACAACACAGGGAATATAGCCAATATTTTACAATCAGTATAAATGGAGTATAACCTTTAAAAACTGTGAATTACTCTGCTGCATACCTATAACTTAGACAACATTGTACATCAACTATACTTCAATTGAAAAAAAGGGAAAAAAAATATAGGCACCAAACTAAACCTTTTAATGTCTTGTTTTATAAATAAAAAGGCCCTGGTCTTACTGCTTCCTTATTTGAAAGGCCAAGCCCAGCAGAAGTGTTGAACTTGTTTGGCTGGGCCATTTGTGAGCCAGAATTAGAACCCAGAATTCTCCTGGCCACTGAAATAACTTTCCACAGGGCACCCAATCCTGGGAACAACCTTGGTCACTTTGGGATGAATAACCCAGTGCCCAGCAAGTGCCTTCCCTGGACAGAAAGTTGGGCACTGGGCACAGTGCAGCTCTCTTGCTGAACCGGATTGGAGCCGGTGTTCCCTGGCAGAGACAGAGCTGCCCAAATCCTCCTTTCCCCAGCATGAAGCACAGACAGGCCTGGAACTGGGAGTCAGGTTGGTGAGCCCAGAGATGGCTGACAGGATGTATCTGTAAAAATCTGTTTCCTTTCTGCTGGCTTCAGGCTTGAAAAGAACCTGGTCAGTGGGCACAGAGAGTAGAGAAATAAATACTTTACAAGGAAAGGGGGAAATCTGGTGACGATACTGGAATTAATAATTCTTTCAACATGAAAGAGCTTTTCTCTGTGATCTTTATTGTCTTACCTAGGGTTTAGAGTTTAAACAGAGCAAGAGGGTGAGCTGGTTTCTTCATTGTATCCCAAGCAACTGGCCCATGTGTGAGCACAAAGGTAGGATGCATCTGAGCTGCTGAAAGAATATGGGCCAGACCTTTCAAAACCTCTGAAAGCTTTTCCATACGAATAAGCAACCAGGAAATTGGAGTCTTCATTTTGTCTTTGTGATCAAAGCCAGGGAGGAAAGATATTAAGCAGATACTGACCCGAAGTTTTGTGGCCACTGTTAGGATTTATTGACTGAATAGCAAATAAGGACTGCGGGAAAGCCGAGGTTGGTGTTTACTTGAGGGGAAGAAAAGATTTGGATTCAGAGGTTGACTGGAAACAGAAGCCTGCCCTACTAGGGAAATGAGTCCACGGGCTTTGGTAATAAGAGGTAATGACTACCACATTAACAGCATTGATTGACACACATTATGTGCCTGGAACTCCGGGACACCTAATAATATATGACAGTGTTAATAATAATGGGCAATGCTATGAGAAGAGGAGTAGCGACAGCTTACGTTTGCATGCTGTGTGCCAGGTGGCAGCTGGGGGCTCTCCCTGCGTTTAGAGTTCCATTTGTGTGCATGAGCAACACGAGCTTAAAGGAGGTAAGAATATCACCCAAGATCACCAGGCAAGAAGGAGGCAGAGCCAGAATTTGAGAACAAATATGTTTGACCCAAAGATTGTATTTTTGATCATTACCACCACAATCTGGTAATAGCTCCTCCTCCTAACCCATCCCTGACCCGAATGTCTCCATTTTCTAACACTCAGTTTTTACAAAAGCTTCATATACTGCAATTTTTTCTTTTTGAAAGATTTTTTTTTCCTTTTAAAAGATTTTCCTTTCTTTTGAGCAAAATTGTCTGTTCAGGTTTTGTAAGTATTATTCTGGCTGAATTTTAAATAGAGCAATTTCATCCTAGTGGTCTTTTACAGAGAAATGTTTGAATTTCAAAAATACTCATTTTTTTTTTAACTGATCCACAGTATTAATTCTAGAGGTAAGAATGCCTGACTCTGCTGTGAAAGGCTGAGTTCATTATGGAACTGGGATCCTTGATTCTAATGCTGTGTGCCTATAAAGTATTTCCTTCTTTTCATCTTCTTTTCCTTCTCTTTGGTTTTAAAGATGGTTTAGAAACAGTTTCTAAAGAAAGAAACTAATTTTTATTTCACATCTTGCTTGAGATGTTTCGATTGATGTGATACTAGTAACTCAGTGCTTCCTGACTTTTGGGAGATTACCATCCTTTTTGAGGTTCTGATGAAAGTTAAGGGTCTCTTGTCCAGAAAAATGTACTCATACTTGTGCATGCAACAGGGAATTATCTGCCTTGGTATCAGTGGACCCTCACTTCAAAAATCCTGCCTCCTTCCTCCCTCCTACTCCCTTCAAGTCTTGAATATTTTTTGAACCTTGTTAAATGTCAGGAACTCTGCTGTTAGGATTACAGTGGTGAATGAAATAGACATGGTTTCTGTCTTCATGGATTTAATAGTCTAGTGAATAGGAAGACAGTAAACCAGCATCCTTACAAATAAACAAGCTATGATGTGTGTGTACTTGAAGGACAACTTTGGTGTATCAGATCATTTAATGGGTGGGTCAGATACTGTAGGTTTACATATAGGGGATGGAGGAGGCAGGTGGACTCGAGAAGAAACTACACCTATGCAAATATATATATTTTTTCTTTTCAAAAAAAAGAGTTCAGTTAGCTGTGCTGGGACATCTGTAATGTAATTTGACTCCTGCTGCTGCTAAGTCGCTTCAGTCGTGTCCGACTCTGTGCGACCTCATAGACGGCAGCCCACCAGACTCCGCTGTCCCTGGGATTCTCCAGGCAAGAATACTGGAGTGGGTTGCCATTTCCTTCTCCAGTGCATGAAAGGGAAAAGTGAAAGTGAAGTTGCTCAGTCGTATCCGACTCTTAGCAACCCCATGGACTGCAGCCTACCAGGCTCCTCTGTCCATGGGATTTTCTAGGCAAGAGTACTGGAGTGGGTTGCCATTGCCTTCTCCGAATTTGACTCCAGTGTGTAATAAATGTATGTACTCATAGAGGGCTGAAGGGCACACCATCACACTTCCGCAAAAGGTATTTTCACCTGTTCATGGGCTGGTCCCCTGTTAGTCACTGGTATTGTTTTTTATTATCTATATCAGATGGAAAGTCTCCCAACAGAATTTTTGAAGTGGCTGATGATGCGGAAATAGCGCAAGGTAGTTGTCCAGCTAATCAGTGAAATAGCTCATGCTTATTAATTGTAAGGTTGTTTATGTTTGCTTCCTTCTTGGTCTTTAAAGAGTCTTAACAGATGTTGGGCCACAAGATGCCATTGAAGGGCAAGCCCTGGGCACTAGCCCTGCTTAGACTTTTGACCTGTTTAGAGACATATTTCACTCCCTCCAGACTCATTCCTTTCCGTCTCTGATTCCCTCACTCTGTCTATGGTTACTGCTAATAGTGACTGATGCCCTGCTTTCCTGGGCCATCTGATTACCCACTTTGTTCCATTCCTTTCCTCTCTCGTCACCCATAGCGTTGGGTAAGAGGCCCTCCCCACATGAGTCTCAGGCCCAGAGCACCCCTCAGGGTGTATACAGTCCCAACTCTGGGAGACCCATATATTAATGTGGTGCTATAATTTCTCTCTGCATTTGAATGGATCCTTGGGCTTCCCTGGTGGCTCAGAGGTTAAAGTGTCTGCCTACAATGCGGGAGACCTGGGTTCAATCCCTGGGTTGGGAAGATCCCCTGGAGAAGGAAATGGCAACCCACTCCAGTATTCTTGCCTGGAGAATCCCATGGACGGAGGAGCCTGGTGGGCTACAGTCCATGGGGTCGCAAAGAGTCGGACACAACTGAGCGACTTCACTTCACTTCTATTTTCTAAGTTTAGCTGTAGCATGTACTTTTACTCACCTTGTATTAACTAGATTTTTTGTTTCATAACAATAAAGAAAATCCTAAGTAAGCTATTAAATAGCAGCATGTTTAATTTGTAAAAATGAGTATTGATCAGCTCATGTAACTAAGAAGCTGGGAGAAAGTTTCCCTTCACTAGTGACTCTATCCCAGGCTTAAATGAGGCCCCCAGGATTTGTGCTCTCTCCAACTCCTAACACAGATCTTCTATGTTGAAACACAGACTCCTCTCCAAATTCTTCTTGGTCATGGCTTCAGACAAATTATGCAGGCAGAGGAGAGTATTTTGTCTCCCAACCCCAAGCAAGTCTTATGCACTTCCTCCATTCAGACTGGGTCTTATGTGCTCAATTTGTGTCTAAGTCAATCACTGTAGTTTGGGAAAACAGAATGAGTTGATTCCTTTCCATGAGTGGTTCTCAAGCTTTTGCAGGCATGGCTCAACTGGAGAACCTGTCAAAACAGAGATCACTGACCCCACACCCAAGGTTTCTGATTCAGCAGGTCTGAGGTAGGATTTGAGAATTTCTAGTAAGTTCATAGGTGGTGGCTAATGCTGCTGGTCTGAGGACCAGCTTTCAGAATCACTGGTTTAGACCAGTCAAGGCCACATCACAGAGACAGAGTGGAAGAGAGATGATCTCCCAACATAATTCCAGCTGCTCTTTTACCTGAAGAGGGGAGCGTGGATGTTTTCATTTCTCCTCTCTCTAGAGTACTTGCACCCAGGTGGCGCTAATGGTAAAGAATCCACCTGCCAATGCAGGAAACTCAAGAGACGTGGGAGATGTGGGTTCGATCCCTGGGTTGGGAAGATCCCCTGGAGGAGGAAATGGCAACCTCTTCAGTATTCTTGCCTGGAGAATCCCACGGACAGAGGAGCCTGGCGGGCCACAGTCCATGGGGTTGCAAAGAGTCAGACACCACTGAATGACTGAGCACTAGAGTGCTTGCTGTGATTGTATATAATGGCAGCTCCCACCAGTATGTGGGAGGAACTTCTCTATCAGGTACTTTGTTAGGCTTAGGGAATGCAGCTGGGATCAAGACGAAGTCATTACTCTCCTAACCTGGAGGTCTGGAGGACCATAACCATAGGTAAATACACATATTATGTAAGATGAGATTTCATGTGCTACAGAGAAAGACAGCAGGGAAAGAGATAGCGGACGATACTGGGGTCTGATGTCTGTTCACATAGCACAGTCAGGGGAGAAGACCCTTTGGATAGGATATGATTTGAGCTAAAACCTGAAGGAAGAGAGAGCATGAGGTCTGTTCAAGTTAGGAAAAAAAAATGCTTTACAGGCAGAGTGCAAAGAACACGAACAGCTTGGGAAATATCAAAAGGTCACTGTATCTGGTGCAGAAGATAGCAAGGAGAAGAGGGAGGGAAAAGAGGTGGAGAAACACAGGGCTTTTCAGACTGAGGGAAGGGCCCTGGGTTTTGCTGGGAGGAAGAGGAGAAATGGCTCAGTAGCACATCTGGGTCTGGGGCTTGGAAATATGATGGAACCAGTGTGGATGTAAGAGGATGAACTGTGCCCCTAAATTCGGTTAGTGTCCAACTATTGAAAAGCCAGCATGGGGCTCTAAATGGACCTGGCATTTTTGCTCCCTACCTTAAGTGTTTTCCATAACCATATGTCTTGAAACTTGGTCTTCTACAGAGGAGAGGCCACATTATCCCTCTGTCTTCTGGTCACTGCCTCTTGATCCTCAGTCTGAGTTTTTTTTTCTAGTTCAGTCTAATGTAAGATTGTTTTCTTCCAAATTTAAACTCTGAGGGATTCCCCTGGCATCATATAAAAAAATACATTTCCCCCTTCACCCACTCACCCCTCTCTCTCTCAGGTATATGATGAAACTCAGGTATTTCTCTCATTCCTCCTTGAGGCAGAGGGGAAAAGGGATTGCTATTGAATTTTGTTTGGGAAAGCATTTTGAAAGCACACTGATTTTTAAAATAACTTCCCCTCTAAGAAAAGGAAGAAAATGAAAAAGGAGGTCTGGTTAAAATACAGGTGTAGCTGCAGGGTAACATGTTCACAGGTCTGCAGGGCTACTGAGGAGGGAGGCCTCTTGGGACCTTCAAGAGAGTGAGTCGTGAGGTAACTGGAGCAGTACATATATGCAGAGTGCCAGAGAGCCTCGAGGGCAAGCCAGTTCAGGAGCTCTCACCGCAGCCCGACGCTGCAGTGCTGGGACCAACAGTGACACCTGGCATATCCGTCCAGTGCCCAGAAATGCTTAGTGACTCTGTCAGTTATTCAGTCAAGCTCATACTCCTGACTATGGCCATCAAAATGGGCATATTATGTTTTGTGAGATTTGCTCATTTTAACCAACATTTTACTCCAGCCAGTTCAGCAGCCTCTGAGAGCAGTTGATACTTTCCTGTGAATGTGCCTTGTTTATGTGTGATGCCGTTTGCTGGGACTGTCCCTGTTTCTCCCTGTTACAGCCCGGTTTAAGGACCATTTCTTTTTGAAAGCCTTTCTCCCGTGAAAAAATACATTTCCCCCTTCACCCACCCACCCCTCTCTCTCTGTCTTTCTTGCTGCACTTGTTCCATTTTACACACTAATTCCATTTGGCTCTGGATATATTACTATCGCTCCTCTCCTTGACAGCTCTCCTCAAGAGATAGACACTCTTGAGGGAAGAGGCCATTTGTCATTCACGTGTATGTCCCTCCCCCACACCCACCACATCCCAGCATATGCCGGAGGGAATCCGAGGAAATGCTCAAGAAATGTGCAGTGAGTTGCACTGAACCGAATCCTGGCTCCGGCTGAGTGATGGTGACTGCGGGACATTTCAATCCTGGGACTTGTCAAGCAGCTTCTTTGGGGTTTTTTTTTGTTTGTTTGTTTTATTTTTGTTTTTGCTATGATTTATATAATCTCTCTTTCTCTTTTTTTTTTTCCTGAGAACACCTGGATCACAGTTTTCTGAGCTCAGAGTCACTTTCTCTTTTTTTCTAGAAATTGGTAGAGCCACCTGTGAGAAAGAGAAATGTGATTCATTCCAACCAACAGTCTACCTCTCGAGTTGAAATATGAGCATGTAGTGGTGGTTGCGGAGGCCAGCATGAGCTCAGACACTCTGCTCACGCATAAGGTCGCCCTGCCTCCCGTGGCAAACTCATCTTCCTTCTGTTGGCCCATTGCGTGGATGGGAGAAAGGACATGACACATCACCATCATGGATCTCCCACCTGGCAAATCTGTGTAAGGCGTGTTCAGAAACACATTTCAGCTTAGAAGTGGGGAGTGGACAGGGCTGACTTGTACTGAATACATGTGTTCAGGGCTGCCGCATTCCCAGAGATGTCCCTGACTGGATACATGTAGTTTTATTTACTTACTTTTTTAAAACAATCTTCTGGATTTATTTGAATTAGGAGTTGCCGCCTTCCTGGAAATGATTGGCTAGGAATGTGTACCTGGTGTGAGGGTGGGAGGTCCATGGTCTTCTCAGAGGAGGAGGGACAAGAGTGATGCAGCGTGCCTTCTTGTCCCGTGTTCTTGGCTCTTTATGAATGCATTAGGTAGCGTCATGTGGCTCCTAACTGCTTGTCCTCTGTGACTGTCATCTCATGGACGAATTACAATTTGAGGCATGTTGTGCACAACTGTGCTGTCAGGGCCATCATGTTGTATGAATTCTGAACACATTCCCATCCATCTGTGGAGGCTGGCAACAGACGGTGACCGTGCTGCTGGAATAACGCATGCCTTCTTGCCCTGATCTGGACTTTCTTAAGAGAGGGCTAAGAAGACAGGTTCAATTTGGGTTTTGCTCTTCTTCTCTGTAGATGGCATTGGAAGAAAACTAAAAGCACCTGAGGAAATGTCAGAGTGGATCATATTTATACTTATAAACCAAGCTCACCATAGGGGACCAATCAGCGATGTCTGCATTCAGCAGTGATGAGAGCAGTTTGATCTTTGACTCATCAGTCAAGTTATTTTTCCAGTGAAAGATGAAAGCCTTTTTGTTATGTGGATTCCTCAGTGAGGATGAAGCTAGTCCTTTTTGACTTACAGCCTATGAGGCAGTTTAATGTACAAAGGGAATATTTGCTTCACAATTTTATAAAAGAAAGGTGGCCGTGTCCTTTCTAAAGGGTCCATTTGCCATGAAAGGAGTGGATGGACTGGTTTCCACGCGAGTTGACAACACTGTTTCATTGACGCTGACATTGCCCTTAAGCAAAGGAGTCTTGAGAGGGTTCTCACTGCTGCACTGTGATGGATTAGGAGAGTGGAGGGATCAGATTGCAGACCCGGGTTTCCAAGATGGCAAGTCTGTGAGAATTAGGTAAGCTGTGGATTGCTATTCAGGCCTTCAGTGTCTCAGCTTCCGAGTCTGTCTTCCAGATAGTATTGTTGGTTCTTATCAATATAATACCCATGTAGACCTGACCACAGGTGCTGTAAGACTACATATGCAAAGCTTATTACAAGCAGGGGTTCATTTCAAGCCTCTTGAAAGGGGAGCCTGCATTTCCTGTGCGCTTTTGTTGGTTCATATTTTTATTAGGAAAGGGCTGAAGCTTTTTCTGCTTGAATCCTTGTAGGCATGCGTGCTTACATGGTACTAAGTTGCTTCAATTTTGTCCGACTCTTTGCAACGTTATGGACTGTAGCCCACCAGGCTCTTCTGTCCATGGGCTTCTCCAGGCAAGAATACTGGAGTGGGTTGCCATGCTCTCCTCCAGGGAATCTTCCCAACCCAGCGATCAAACCCATGTCTCGTATGTCTCCTGCATTGGCAGGTGGGTTCTTTACCACTAGCACCATTTACATATAATTGACACTGTCTTGCCTTTCACACCCAGTTACCAACTCTACTGACTTATTCTAAGAAATTATGTACATATCACTTCAGTGCATTTGCTGGTACTATGATTGGATAAATGCCCTGAGCATTCCTGGTCTGTGAAATGGGATGAATAAGAGCTGCACTCAGGGTGGTTGTTAGATCTCAGGGAGTCATGAATGTCCAGCATCTAGGAACAGTGCTCACATGGGTACAGGGCTTGGCCAGCACTGCTTTTCTACTCTCTCTGCCTTTCTCACTCACAGATATAGTCTAAGGCTCTCATCTTCATGAGCTTTCACTACAGTCATGGACCCCTTAACCTGTCCCCTTTGCTAGAGTGGTAAGCTTGAAGGACCACATCCCAACTCTTTAGCTTGGCATCCAGAATTTGCCCCAATCTCTACCACACATACCTTTTCAAATAAACACTTCATTTTCTAAACCATCTGGTCCAGCCAGACGGACAGACTCTGAGTGGGTCATGCTATGTTGTGCCTCTGGCCCTTTGCCTGGAATCTTCTTCCCCATCCCTCCATATCCTACCCATCTTTCCATATTCGGCTAAAGTATCATGACTTTTGTACATATTTTCTCTCTACCAAAGACGCATGCTTTTTTCTTTCTTTCTGAACTCCTGCATGAATTGACCACTCCATTGCTTTGCCTGTTAAGCAGCCTCCCTAGTTTCTTGTTGTGGTCATGAATCGGCATTTAGGTCCTCTGTTGCTGTGCATCCTTTCTTCAGCTTCTTTCCCATCACCCTAACTAGAGGGTGTAAGTGTCACGAAACTGAAGACTATATCACATTTAAATTTCACATGTCCTAGAGTGATGTTCCTTGTATTGGAGGCTCCCAGTAGTTGATCTGATGATTCGTCATGATTAGAACAAATGTCTTCTTCATAGAAGTCTTTGTTTTTAGCATATGCAAGCTGTCCATGTGGCAACTCAATGCTCAGCATCTTAATCTCCATTGGGACACACCAGTTTGAATCCCCTTATTAACTGTGCAGCATTCTCAAATTAATTTGTTACTGTATCCTCTGGACATTAGAATGCTAATTCTCTCAGACTTTATAATATCTGCCAAACCTCTGAGCATGGCTCTGACTGACATCCTCCAGAGACTAAACTGGAACAGAGGCAACTGAATTAAGTAAGCCATTTGGAGTGTTATGTAATTTGGACTTAGATTTAGGTTTTTTCGGAAGTAGAATAGATATATGACACCAACTCAGGCCCAGGTGTTTTTCGCCTCTCTTCTGTGTTCTGGTCTTTCAAAAATAAATCTAGGGCAGCTGTCTATGTTTTAGGATTATTTTTCCAATGGGGCTTCTTTTCATTTTATGTCATATCAAGCTCCTTTTCTGGTGGAAGCTCTGTGACATACAAGGTTCAATGATCTAATGTGAAGCTGTATACTTTCTTGGGTTCTTTGGTGTGTTGAGTTTTGGTGTAAGGGCTAAAAGTGAGGGTTTATTTTCTAACCTCTTGGGTTCTGAAACTCATCTATTAAGTACATATACTATTCATACCTACCTCATAAGATTTTTGTAACTGTTACATGAGGTAATATATTTAAAGTTCTTAGTACCAAGTCTGTGATACTGTAAATGCTCAACAAATGTTTGTAATTTAAGAAAATGCTATATATTAATCTACCAATGTAGTGATAGGGAATAGCAGAACAAAACAAACAGAAATCCTTTTCAGATCATGAGCCTGGCACTGCAAGATTGCATAGAGATGTAAAAATCACAATGAAATCCTTATGCTCATTCCGTAAATCTATTTATTAACAGTGATTTTGACAGGTAAGTGAAGAATATCCTTCTTCCCATATACTGATCCCTGGGATATTGGACCTAGAGAGAGGTTGCACATTTTTGGCTTTTATGACATGAGCTGGCTTATTAGAAGTGGTTTTGCATCATAATCTTGGAATAACCAAGGAGGTGTTTGGGACCAATGGAGAGCACTGTCCTGAACTGTTCCCTGAATGTGAAGCCAATGTATTCCTGCAGTCACCAGCTGCCAGCTGAGATCACACCAGAGCTCTTAGTTTCCACATGGCTTTTCTTTTACTATCTTCTTTAGGTCACCAAGCCTCAGAATGCTAAAGAGTATCATTTATGTCAAGTGATGTATGGAAACATGTGGAGTATATGTTGGCCACTCACTCCCTCACTTGAGAACAGGTATTCCATGTCCTCCACTTTCTCTTTAGGGCTTCTCTGTAACCTTGAGCAGGGATCTTGAGTATGAGAGTAAAGGAGAGGGCTTTTCTAACTACACTGTTTCTATCTGTAATTTTTTAAAGTATCTACACAGGACACACAAAGTTTAGAGCTGTCTCCACCTGATGCTCCCTTCCTGGGTTGGAACAAGAAAAAAACCCTGACAATCCCCTTGTATTTTTAAATGTTCTTAAATGTTAGACTCTCCCTTAAGTATTCAATAATTCTAATTCTCATCCCAATGTGGGTTACCTGGTGGCCTTAGTCTTAGATTAAACCTAAAGTATGTCTTGCAAGACAGTGGGTAGTCTTGGGAGAGGTTGGCGTGTGATTTTCAAATGGATTGATTTGTCAGTTATGGCTCTCCAAAGAAACAGAACCAATAGGATATATAAAGAGAGTTACTATAAGCAGTTGGCTCATGATTCATAAATAGGCTTCCCAAGTGGAACAGTGGTAAAGAATCTGCCTGTCAATGCAGAAGACATAAGAGAGGTGGGTTTGATCCCTGTGTCGGGAAGATCCCCTGGAGAAAGAAATAGCAACCAACTCCAGTAGTCTTGCCTGGGAAATCCCATGGACAGAGGAGCTGTCAAGCTATAGTCCATGGCATTGTGAAGAGTCGGACATGACTGAGCGCACATGCATACACTTTATTATGAAAGATGACAAGTCCCAAATTCTGCCAGGTGAGTTAGCAAGTTGGAGACCCAGGAGAGCTAATGATGTAGTTTCAGTCTGAAGGCCAGCAGGCTCACAAGACCCAGGAAGGGCTGATGTTTCAGTTCAAGTCCAAAAGCATGACAAAACAGTGTCCCAGTTTGAAGGCGGTGAGGAAGAATTCTTCCTTTCTCAAGGGATGGTCAGCCTTTTTGTTCTGTTCAGCTCTTCAGCTGATTAGATGGGCTCACCGACATTAAGGAAGGCAACTTGCTTTACTCAGCCTATCAATTTAAATATTAATATCATCCAAAAATACCCTCACAGAAACACCCAACATAATGTCTGACCAAATATCTGGATATCCCATGGCCCATTTGAGTTGACATGTAAAATTAACCATCATAATTGAAGTGTGGACTTCTTTGATTCAGTTCTCCAGGTCCTCCAACAGGTGTCCTATTAATTGGTCATTCGTTCACAGATTTCTTGTCTGATATAATATATAAATAGTAAAGAGACTTCAGCTCGGAAAGTAGTTACTGTGTTTCCACTATATGTGGGTGCTAGTTAGGCTTTGGTGGGAGACAGAGATGGGCTAGTTATGATTTCTGCCTCAAGATTAAAACTTCCTCCATGCCAGATGCCTGCTGCCAACCTAGTTTTAGAAATTCATTTTCCTTAATCTACTTGAACCTAGAGTGTATCAGCACTTAGAAGATTTCTTTGAAAACTTGGCTTTTTCAAGTGAGTTTCACCAGTCCCAATGGGTTGGTTCCTTTCCACTTGCTCTAAGCTTCTTTTTCATCTTTGCAAAATGAAGGAGCTGCTTTTTGCCCTTCTGGGTTTTTAGTGCTATGCTGACAGTTGCTGTACAGGGAGAGGGAAAATGCCATGCAAGGAAAACCCTCACTGCCCCAGAAGCCTTTCAAATGAAATCATTCTTCTGATGAGATTTTTAAAGCAGCAACCTGAGTTTGAACCATGTATCAAGGTTTCCTTCCACTGGCTCTCATGTGCGGTGGCCTTTGCTGGCTGTGTATCCATTGGCTCTTCTTTGTAGTTTGCATTTTTATTATCTTTGGTCTTCTCATGGGCAGAGGACACCTGGCTTTATGAGTACCACGGTCTTACTACTTCAAATTGTGAATCCCAGGCCAGTGTGTTCCAACGATTTCCCTGCAGTCCACTTCTTCCTCACCTTCCTTCCCTGCTCTCTCAGTGTCTGTATTTACTGGGGGTGAGGGTGTGGAGCTGCAGAGAGAGAACGAAAGTGGATGCACAGGTTAACATTTGCTTCCTGTTCCTTGTGATTAGTGTAGCACTGGGGGTTAGTGCCAGATTGCAAAGCCTCTGGAGGGTTCAGGAAAGGATGTAGTGATGAGAACAACAGCTGGCCTGCTGGTCTGGAAATCACAGAAGTAGTATGTTTGTCACTTTCCTCATCCCTGTTGTATGTGCTTTCAGACTTTATATACTGTGTGTTCCTGTGATATTTGGAAGAATGTGTTCCAGTGAATCTAGGGGGGAAGGTTTAGTTGTGTCCTATGGAGACACTGGACGGAGCTGCATCTGGGAAGGGAGTTTCCTATGGTAGCCAAAAGTCCTGACCTCAAACTCTAAAGCTGTTCTTCCTAATCTAGATCAGATTGCTTTTTAATTAATGCATTTATAATTTGAAGTGAGAAGTGAATCCAGACTGAATAATCAGATAGGAGTGTGAAGAAACAGGAGTAGAATGACTAACATTAATCTTAGGGTTAGTGAGATGATAATAAAACTCCAGGTGAAGATATAGGAGGACTTACAAGGACTCAGGAACTTCTGTGTGAAAGATAAAGATTGCTTTTACTCTTAAAATGTTTCCAAGGGAAAAAATCTTTCTGGTTCACTGGTTTACTTTTAAGGGTAATGGCTGAACCTGCTTTTCGAGCACAGCAGAGAGAGTAAAGGCTGGGATTGCCATAAGAAAAATTGATGCTTAAATTAGTTTTCAGTGACATGGTCCTGTTAGCAAATCTTCGGAAAAATTATTGAGGAGAGACAGATTTTTATTATTTTTTGCTTAAGCTTTTATAGGATCTCCTGCTGTGTCATAGAATTTCAAATGGGAAATCAGAGACTCAATAGCACAATCTTTCGATTCTAGATTATTAGCAGAAGTTTTGTATGAGCTGTACTAAAGTTTTACTTACCCATGGCCCCATATCAACCCTTTTTGTTCAGATTTAATTTGTCCCCCAGTTACCTTTTCATGAATATGGATTGTCTGCACAATCAATCAGATGGGATTTGCTGTTGATCCAGTTGGGTTGTACAGACTTTGTTGATTGGCTGAAGTCTGAATGTTTCAGTCATTTGGAGGTCGTTGGGTGGTCTGCTGAAAATAAACCTCATTTGGGAATAATAAGGTGGAGTAAATCTGGATCCAAGACTTTGGTTTGGATCTCAGCTGGCATTGGACGATGATAAATAATTCCTTGGTAATCCGTGTGAATCTCACAGGCTAAGACCCCTTTCAGCCCTCTGAAGAAAAAACAATTTAAGGCAAAATTATGGTCTTTGGGACTTGCTGTCAATTCTGAAATGAACCTTAAAGAAGCAATCTTGTATTATCTAAACGGTTGCTGAAGAATGGATATGACTATTTTTTAATAGAGTTTGTAGAGGCCTTTGTATATATTTTACCTTCAAACTCTTCGGGAAGTTTTTAAGATTTATAAAATTCTTTTTAGCAAGCTAAAATTCAAACAAAGTATGCTTTGTTTATGCTTCAAAAATGTATTACATGTATACCATGAATGCTGCAGGAGAACTAGGAAAGACAGACAGTGAAGAAAGCAAAAGTAACTCCACCAAGAGAACTTGTTTTTTATTATTTTGGGGTGTGCATGTATATGTGTAAACAACTACACTTATTTTGTAACAGCCAGATCTTATTGTATATACCATTATGACCTTTTTTTTTTTTCACCAAACAATATAGTATTCACATTCTTACAGACCAGTAAATTTTTTCACCATTATTCTAAATGCCTGTTTTTATTTTTCTTTTCATCTATTAAATACCTATATAGAGTTTACTATGTTTCGGGCAAAGTTCAAGTTGCTTTACAAATATTAATTCATTTCATATAAATATAGATGTAATAAAGTTCATTTTGCCATTACACCAGTGGATCACTTAAGGTGTTTTTAATAACAATTTTAAGTCTCATTGCAATGAATATACCTTGCAGCTAAAATAAAGAGCTATGCTTATCATTATTTCCTTAGGATACATTTTCAGAAGTGGAATTTCTAGGTCAAATGGCATACAGATTTTAAGGCTTTTGCTATATAGTATATATTTATTTCTAAACTGCCACCAGAAAAACCAGTTTTATGTTTTAACTAGCAATGTGTGAGCAAGCGCGTTTGCTAACACAGGGTATTTTCATTAAAACCAAACAATAAAAATCTAGAAAACTCAAAAGCAAAGAAAAAAAACTTTCCAAAATGCTAGGTAAAAATTATTTCTCCTTTTTAATGGCATTATCTTTTCTCATTGGTTTTTAGGAGTTCTTTTCGTATTGAAGATGTTAACCTTTCTGCTGTTTTTCCCCTTAGTCGTTTGTTTTGTTATTCTGATTATAGTCGTTTGGATCATGGGCCAAGTGTTACTTTTTTGGTAGTCGAATATATCTGTTTTTTTCTTTGTGGTTTGTGGGTTTTCCCTTCGCATTTATGCTTATATGGGGTTTTACTTGCCCCAAGATTGAATACAAATATACATAAATTTTATTAAAATATTCTTATGGTTTCATTTATTTTACTTTAAATCTTTAATCCATCTGGAATTTATTTTGGTTAGCATAGTTTTTTGAAACTATCTAGAATGTTTTCAGAACACAGAGACAAATGTTATCCATGCAATTTTGGAGTAAGTTTTATAATGAAATATCAAGTCATGGGCTTAATTATAATTTTTAAAAATTTCACATTTATTAACTTCTTATCATTTGCCAGGTAGTATGCTAAGGGCTTTGCATGTATCATTTCAGGGGCTTCCAAGCAACAGGAATTTCAGTTTTAAGTGTCCTATGATTACCATGGTAACCAGTCATCTTTCCATAATGGCCCAGGACACTGCTTGGTAAGAGGCATAATTACTCAACCACAACCACAGTCCAGGTTTGCCTGTAGGTTCCCCCTTCTCCAGGTCTCCCCTGCTGCTGACATATAGTCTGGGCAGTATCACTGTCTTTCCTTTTTCTGTTAGAATTCTTCAAATGGTTTCTAAGTGCAGCTGTTCCTGTGAATGTGTGTCATTGCATCTTCTCTCTTACTGACAGCATTTATTGACACAATTGGCATTTTTATTGCCTTTCTGTTTTTAATCTAGAGCAGAAGATTCCTGCATAATAGGCGTGGATTTCCATTTTTAGACAGCTGTCTTCATGTGGCCCTTATTTCATCCCCTTCTTCCTATAAACACCACAAGCAGCAACATCTGCACATGTTTTTCCAGGATCTCTGGGAGTTCACTTCCATCCCCCTGGGCCCAAAGCCCCAGGGATTTACCGCTCATACTGTGATGCTGCATATTCAACCAGCCAACGGCTACAATCCTTGACTTTTTAATCGTGACTGTGTCTAATCATTGCTATTTATGGATTCTCCTCATTCCTTTATATTTTTGCTTTTTAAACCAGATTTGACATGTGAATCACTCATTTATAAAGTCTTGCTCATATTAGCACTGAGGTTCTTTTGCGCTTTGTTTTTCTTTATTGACCATTAAGAACCCAGTTCATGAATTCTTTCAAAAGCATTTCCCTAGTTGCCTAGTTGTTCCCAAAGCTGTGCTTGGCATGGGAGATACATATGCAGATAAAAGAGGCAAGGTTGCTGTCCTTACTGAGCTTACAATCTAGCAAAGAGAAAGACATTAAATGATTGCACAAGCAAATGTTATTGCAAATTTTGATAAGTGCAAAGTGTGATCAAGAAAAGTGAGAGGAGTTGTGAGATGCTTTAATGTAAACCTGATGTGATCTTGGGCTGTAGGGAAAATGCCCTGAAAAAGGGAGCCTTAAGCTGCCATCTGATAAGAAGTTGGCATCAATCAGGTGATAACCATTCTGCTTCTGCTGCTGCTGCTGAGTCGCTTCAGTAGTGTCCGACTCTGTGCAACCCCATAGACGGCAGCCCACCAGGCTTCTCTGTCCACAGTATTCTCTAGGCAAGAATACTGGAGTGGGTTGCCATTTCCTTCTCCAGATAACCATCTAGTGAGGGTAAAGTAGTATCTCTCATTGTGGTTTTATTTTGCATTTCCTTGATGACTGTTGATGTCCAGCATTTTTTAATGTGATGGCATCAGTTCTTATGTTAAAAAAATAATGAAAAACATGTATCCTTTTGCATTGATGGGAACATGAAGTAAAAATGAGGTAGAATATAAACTCCATGAGAATGGGGACCTTCTTGTGTTGCTCATGTCTGTAATCCCATTACCTAGGAGGCAGTAGTGGTATACAGAAAAATATTGGATGGATGGATGGATAGATAAATGGCAAAAATGAATGGAGAGATGAATGACTAGATGGATGGTTGAATGCTTTCTTCTTTCTAATGAAGATAAACTAACAATTTCTAGGATGGAATTTAACTTTTCCATCAGCCTTTTCCCTTGCCTTATTCACATTATTGATTCATTCCTATATTTACAAAGAAAGAAAATTTGTCAGGTATAAAATCTCTATAGCTCGTTAGATATCTATAGCTCTCTGAATTACTCACTTCTTGAAATTACAGAATTATGGAAGTTAGAAGAGATTATGAAACTTTGGAGATCAAGTTTTTTAATTGTTTTTTTCTTTTTACCTTTCCAAACAACTGTTGTCATCTTTGAACTATTCATCTGTGTTCATGATTCTTAACAAAATAAAGCAGCAGTAAACAACAACAACAATGACAAGAAAAGGATTTTTCCAGTCCAGCAATCATGTATTAATAAACTTCCTAAAGTAAATTAAGATTTGCAAGTCATTGTTTTTCCTATTAATGGGTATTATTATTGGTACATCGACAATTACACTTATTAAATGCTATAGGGTCAGACTCTTAAAAAAATGTAAATCCATACTCTGCCAAGCATAATTTCATCTGCCCTTCAGTTTTTGGAAATTATTTATGATAAAGTAAAATATTAGAGCTTAAGGTCAAATTGCCTCATTCATCTTTGGGAGGCCACACCAGAACTTTAGGTATTTCTTAATTTAAAACTCTACTTTTTCCACTTGTGACAGCAATTTTTATAAGACCATCGGGGTCAAAAGTCCTAAACTCATCCGAGTATCTCTAAGGTCTCTTGAGCCAGAAGCACTGAACTCAGCTCCTCAGGAGGATATATCAAGAGGCCATATCTTATCTGATGCCCCTCGGAGTCAAAAAGTCAAAAGTAATAGGAAACAGACAAGTAAGCTCTTTATTGACAATCACCCTTGAGATTTAGTTTCTAGAGAGAGATACAATAATTATCCCGTTAACACCAGGACCTTTATGATAACCTGAAGAAAGATAAACTGCTGTTATTACTGCTCTGTTTACTCTTATCTTTTAATATTCATTTTTTGTCCGCTGTTATTTAATATCTTGGAAGCTGTGGGTCTCTGAAAAGTCTCTGCATAATGCAAGCCAAACTTGCTTCAGAAATCATTTTTCACCCCCAAACAGAAGGTTGAGATAGGAGACGTTCTGCCAATTTGGCATCAGAAAGGTTGCTGTAAGGCCAGTTAAAAGGACACTCTGCTAATGTAATAAATGCAGGCCATCCTAAGGGGATGAAAATGCATTTTTCCAGAACTTTTATTCCTTGTGTTAAAGATTTAAGCATAAACCTTTGAAAATCCCTGAGAACTGAATTTCTAACTTTAATGCATTTCTTTGTTATGGTTTTCCACTTTCTCTTTTTCAAGAAAAGCTTGAATTCATTTACCCCATTGTATTAAAATAAAACAAAATAAAACTTAGTATCATAAAAGGTAATTTAAAAGAAACTATTTCACTATCTCTGCACAATACTATTTATATTTCCATCTTCTCTTTCTTTATAGAACCTTCCCTGTTTGAAGGGAAGGACCATTTCCAGAGCAGATTCCTCATGGGTGGGAGGGTGGCCAGTTGATCTGGGATTTATTGCTATGAAAGGAGAGCATTACCTTGAGTAAGTGGAAGATAGCAATCCATGGCCCATATTTGGTATTCAGTAAGAATTTGCTGGATGGATGGATGGATGGATAGAAAGATGAGTGGATAACATGAACAATGTGAGTGTGATGGTTAATTTTTGTCAGTTTGTCTAAAAACTGACGAAACCAGGTAATGTTATCCAGATATTTGGATAAACATTATAGATGTGTCTATGAAGGTATATCTTAGGTGAGATTAATGTTTTACTCAAAGTAGACTTTGAGTAAAGCATATTACTCTTTGTAATATAAGTGGGTCTCATCTAATCAATTGAAAACCTTATTGGGAAAAGGCTGACCTCCCTCAAAAAAGAGGAAATTCTACCCGGAGACTGCCTTCGTGAACTACAGCATCATTTCTTCCCTGTGTTTCCAACCTGCTGGCCTACCCTGAAGAGTTTGAACTAGCTAGCCTTGCAATTTGTGAGCTAGTTCTTTAAAATAAATACCATAAATCTCTCAATCTTCCCCTTCTTTATATATATGTGTGGGTGCCTATATATATATATATATATATTACATATTATATAAATTATATATTATACATTATATATATAATGTGTATGTATATATATATCATCCTATTAGTTCTGTTTCTCTGGAGAACCCTGACCGATACAGTGAATTCTGGAGAGCTTTCTGGATGAGGACATATATCACTGGTTAGGGACTCCTGAGATTTAAAAACTAAGGGTATGTGACAAATGTTCAAAATGCACATGCCAGAGTACACACAGAACCCACAGCAGAGAAAGGCAGTGGTGTTCCAAGTTGAGAACCAGATGGGCTAAACATCTTTCAACCAAACACCAACTATCTCTACTAGAAATAAAAGTACACATGGAGTACATGAAAATTTGTGTTATGCTTCTCCTCCTAATACAACATCACTCAACATTTTCTCATTGTGCTACATAGGCTTTAGAAATATTTGTAGTGTTTGTAAACTATTTCATCATGTTCTCTATTGTGGGATATATGTTTCTAGCATTATTATAGATAATGCTTCATGGAACATCTTCATGTACATATGCTTTCTGATCTCTCAAGCATTTCTATAAGGTAAACAATCAGTAACAGGATTGCTGGATAGGACAAGAATAAGATGTTATTGTCCTAAAGGTAACAGAAGGTAGGAAATAGGGAAATAAGGAAGAAAAACTATTATAAATAAAAATTAGAAGAAATATGGAAGAAAAAATTCAAATAGATCTATAACTGGAAAATTAAGTGTGGATTAAAGTTGCCTAGTAAAAGTTGGGCTCTCAAAATAGATTTCCAAAAAAGTAATTGTGTGTGGTTATATGTGGTGTGCAAAACGAATGCCTAACAGGGTGGCATGGAAAACTGAAAGTAAAGGGATGGAGCAAATATATCCTAATACTAATATATGAAAGCTGTTATAGCAATAATATCAAATGGAATAAAGTTAAAGATGAAAAAAGTAAATACGAGATATTAAAAACAATATTCTAAGAAGACATTACAGTCATGCATATGTCCGTTCTTAGTCATATCACCTTCGCATATATGTCAAAAATTTTCCAACTTACAGGCTGGATTTGACAACTTCTTAGTCATAAGGAAAGATTTTAACACATTGTCAGAAATGGATATGTCAAGCTGAAAAATTGGTTTACGAATATAGAAAATTTGAACAATTAAGTGTGATTTAACAGACATATATAGAACTCTACATTCAAGGAATAGAGTATACATTTATTAAGAAATTCATGGAACGTTGTCAAAACTCGATCATTTATTAGACTCCAGAAACTCTTAACATGTGCCAAAGGTTGATATAACATACAATACAATTAAATTATTTAAATTCTCAGAAAGATAGCAAAAATTCATATACATGGATATGAAAAATAAGAAGGAAATGCACAATGTGATACCATTATTGTGAAATTTAAAAATACAAAAGAATGCCACATATTATTCATAGATATAATTATATGTAGTAAAAATTTGAAATTATGATGAAGAATAGTCATTTGCCTTTGGGGCATGGAATTAGGGCTAGAGGGGATTGAGAGGAACTTCTACTGTACCTCTTTCTTTCTTTTAAAAGCCTAAGATAAATATACTAAAATGTGAACATTCATTAATTCTGAGTGCTGATTACATAGCTACTTGCTATATTACTCTCTGTTTTTTTCTGTTTGAAATATTTCATTATGAACAAAAGTTTGAGATACTTGCCCAGGGATACAGCTAGTACTTGGTATTTTAGTTTCAATATTTTGGTTTCTTTATTTTTTATCATACAAAAGTTCTTAATGTTTATAATTTCAAACTGAATTCCTTCCATTTTTCCTAAGTTTGTTTATATTTAAAGAGTGACTTGGTTTTTAGTCTTCCACTCTTGAAGTTTATTCTTTGTTTGCATTCTTACGTACCTTTTTCCTTGACCCCTGAGAATTTTGGTCATGAATATTAAACAAGAAAGAATTATAGAGTCAGTTTTTATTAGGAGAAACTTTAGTGTAAGAATGAAATACAAATCTCCCCTCATCACTGACTGAACTCTGAGTTAAGCTTGCTGGCTTTTCAATGAGCATCACCCAGGACTTCAGAAGAAATGTTTTCTTTTCCTTTTACTTGTCAATCAAGTAACAATAACATGTATTGAGCATCTATGATATATACAATGCAGTGTGTCAGGTTCTAGGGTATTGTGGAGGACCAAAGAAATATAGGGTAATTCTTTCTGCACTTGAAAAAGATGACAATTTACTTTTGTTTGTCTATAAGCTTTCCCATAACTAGGAACTAGCAGAACTAGGAGGAGCTAAAGAAGGCCTGATTATTAGTATTTTGAAAGGGAAAAAAAAAAACCTTTCTCCACCAAGAGCCAGCTGCAGAAACTCCATCTCTGACTTCTCGGACTAAATTTAGTCCTCCTTCTTAGTGCTCCCTCTGTCAGGATTGGGCTCAGAGAAGGGTCATCCTACAACATTCCTTGTAACTGTTCCCACTGCCTTTAATGCGCTAGTGAAAGTGTTAGTTGCTCAGTCGTGTCGAACTCATTGTGATCCCATGGACTGTAGCCTGCCAGGCTTCTCTGTGCATAGAATTCTCCAGGCAAGAATTACTGGAGTGGGTAGTCATTCCCTTTTCCAGGGGATCATCATCCCGACCCAGGGATCGAACCCACCTCTCCCGTGTTGCAGGCAGATTCTTTACTGTCTGAGCCATCAGGAAACCCTTAACGTGCTAAGTGCCTGATTACTTGACTGTTCCCTGCCCAACACTTAGCTGTTTGAGTGCTGCGGCTCCACCTGCCTTGCTCAGTGTCCTGGCCTCACACATAGTAGGTGTTCAATGCATGTTTGTTAAGAGAAGGAGGGAATAAGTGAAGCACTTAGTAAACTCTTTGATGCACATGGCAAAGTCTTTGAGGAATGCAACTGTATTTTCCATACAACTATATCATCATGAAAATAGGAACAAAATCAAATTTACCAACAGGCTTGATAGTAGGAGTATTTTAGAGATACACACATTAGATTTCTATCATTGTGAAGCATGTTTTTCATACACTCAAATGTCTTTAGTGGGGATGGAAAAGTGGATCAAGACCCAATCTTTTCTTTTTTTTAAATTTATCTGTTTATTTGGCTGTGTCAAATCTCAGTTGCCCCATGCATGTGGGATCTTAATTTCCTGACTAGGGATTGAACCCACATCCTCTGAATTGCAAGGTGGATTCTTAGCCCCTGGATCATCAGGGAAGTCCTAGGGCTCAATCTTCTAATTTTTTTTTTTTAACAAAAGGAAAATTAAAAGTATGTTCTGCAAAAATTAAGACTGAGATTTCAAATCACTGGATTTATTACCTTATTCTGAAATTTCTAAGGTGTGAGAACTCAGGATTCATCCTCAGATGATAAAGACAACCTCTGACTGTGGATAGAGGATGGGTGATACACCATCCCATTCTTAAGCTACAACCTCTCCTCTTTCTCTTCCATTTAACTCCTGCTTATCTTTGGTATTAGCCCAAGTTATCAGTTTTTCAGAGAATCCCACCTCAATTTCCAGACCAAATTTACTCCTTCTGCTCACTTCTCCCAGCTCTATGTCTGTAATCACAGCCTTAGTCCCAACTGTGATGATGAGTTTGCTTGATTGTTGACCCAGTTTGAGAATGTCATTAGGGCTAAAAGGTGGAATCATATTTGTTTGGGTCTTTGTTTTATTCCCAGCTCTAGGAATATAGTAGTTAATAAATACCATATAAGTGGAGAATGATGGATAGATGCATAAATGGTCAACAGATAGACATGACAGAATGTAAGTGACAGAGTCATATTATTATGATGATAACTTTGAATTGAATTCTGATTTATCAATAAGCAAATTGCAAATTTGTATATTTAAACTATTATTAGAAACAGATAAACTTGTGACATCTCCCAAAGCTAATTTCACTACACCAGTGAGTGGTTCAGTAGGACCAATAACCAGTCTCTGAATGTCTTTAAACACTCGCTCCTATATTTATATTTCACATGTATATTTATATATTATACAGATTTACATACATGTGTAGTATATACACACATATATATTATAGTATACACATGTATATGTATATAATTACTATGTATTTCAATATTAGCACTCCATGTACATTGTAAATTATAAAAATATAAATTAAAACAAAGGATAATAATAAATATAAACAGAAGTTCTGTTTTTATCCCCCTTGTACTCTGGAGGATTTCCTTCAGGCTCAGCCTTATGTTGTACTGCTCTTTGAATGCAGTGCTCTGAAGGGAGGAATGGGATAGGGCTCTAGACTACTGCTTCTCAAATCTGGCTCTGCACAAGAATTACCTGGAGAGCTCCAGGTAAATGACCGTCCAGGTTAAATGATGATTCCTGCACCCCAGGCCCCACCTTCAAGATTCTGGCCGAGTAGGTCTGGGATGGAGCCCAATTTTTCCATTTCTACCTAGCTCCTGTGTGCCGAAGCTGCTCTACTTCAGTAGCTCTGTTCTAGACCAGCACCTCTCAAACTTAAATGCATGTTCAAAACCCCCAAGATCTTGTTAAAAGTATAGAATACAGTTCAATAGGTGGGAGGAGGACTGAGATTGTCTCTCTATGTGATCAGATTCAGATTCTCTCTGTGTGCTCAGTCATGTCAAATTCCTTTGCAAGCCCATGGACTGTAGCCTGCCAGGCTTTTCTCTTCATGGGATTTTCCAGGCAAGTGTACTGGAGTGTGTTGCCATTTTCTCCTGCAGGGGATCTTCCTGACCCAGGGATCGAAACTGCATCTCCTGTGTCTCCTGCGTTGGCAGATGGATTCTTTACCACTGACCTACCGGGGAATCCCAGGACTGAGAGTCTACATTTCTTAAAAAAAAAAAAAAAGACTCAGATAGCAGATGAAGCCTCAAGTGAGGTCAAGGCTGCTAGTCCAAGTAGAAAGACCAGGGAACAGAGCTTAGCTGATCCTTTAGCCCCTTAGTGAATCTGCCTGCATACAATGCCAGGCCTGCAGGGCAAAGCCAGGAGAAATAGAGGTCACTTTTGTTCGAAATAAAGCCTTGTTAAAAAGAAACCTCTTGCAGCTTTGTCATTTGCCCTTAACGCCTTCATTCCTTCCTTCAAGAATTCTGGTTTTGCAGTGACCTTTAGTTGAAGGACAATTGTAAGTCAAGGACTTTGAGGGAGAAGATTACAGTACCTTCTTTGAAATGTTTCTAATAATAACCAATATTGTTCATTTTTCTAAGTCATGATATGTATACAGGGATGATTCTCATCCGAGATCTTAAATAACATTTGCCTCAGCAATTAACTGATTCCTGTGCAAAGGTTAGTGAGCAAATAGAATGTCTATCTTAGAGTTTATAGAAACTCTTTCCAGTCTATTTTTGTCCTTATATTGCATTCTTTGTCATCTGAATTCTTTCTTTACAGAATATTGCATAGACCAATATAATTGTAAGAGTCAATGCAAACCAGCATTTCTAAAATTAAGTAAAATTATTTCAATGCAAGTTTAGGAGGAGTAGAAGACAATGGCACCCCACTCCAGTACACTTGCCTGGAAAATCCCATGGACGGAGGAGCCTGGTAGGCTACAGTTCACGGGGTTGCTAAGAGTCGGACACTACTGAGCGACTTTACTTTCACTTTTCCCTTTCATGCACTGGAGAAGGAAATGGCAACCCGCTCCAGTATTCTTGCCTGGAGAATTCCAGGGACAGTGGAGCCTGGTGGGCTGCCATCTATGGGGTCGCACAGAGTCGGACACGACTGAAGCGACTTAGCAGCAGCAGCAGGAGCAGGCTTATATTTTGACCCCATAATTTTATTTATACAACAGATGTAGAAGAAAATGATCAGACTATAGTGTGCTTTCAGAACTTTTAAGGTTGGAAAAGCTTTTAGGCTTGGAGAAGATTCTAAAAATCTTTCGTTAGTTTCTCGATTATAAAAAAGTGAGTTTATTGATTATGATGATTCCTATGGAGAATTAGGGACTAGTATGATCTGTGAATGCTAAGTATAGGGCCTCTTTAGCTGTGTTTCATTGAAATCAGAATCTAGAACATGAATCAAGATATACTAGTGATGAGAACCAGCATCTGGGGTTCCCCATCAGAGTTGTACCAGAGAGTCACCTGGGAGTTTGCTGACACTCTGGTCACATCTGGACCAATTAAGTCAGAATCTCCGCCAGTTGTGGCCCCAGCATTGGGGTTGTTTAAAGCTCCATGGTGATTCTAAGATATAATCAGGGTTGAGGTCCTGTGGTCAAGAGGCTTAGATTCTCTTTCTCTTTGATATTTCACTTCGTAGTCTCCTGAATTATGGTTTTGGCTTCTGCATTTGAGCCAAATTCACAGGTTAGTTTTAAGTTTACCTTTTCATGTAGTTTCTACATTCTTCTCCATTAATTAAACACTTGGCAGATTTCCTCTGGCTGTTCTTTAATTTGAAAGCATAATTTCTTCATACTTCCCAGCTAATTAAGGTCTACATTTGATTTTTTTTTTGTTTGTATTTAAAGAAATACCTGTAGGTTACCTGTGCGTTGAAACTTTATTTTTTAAAAACCGATTCTCTTTCCTAGCAGGTTGCAGAACTAATGTATCTTCTCACTTAATTATGCATGGTTCCCAGGGACTAATTTAGTGCCTAGCACATAGAAGGTACTCAGCAAGTATTTGTGGAATGTATAAGCTGTCAATTTTTCTCTTTCCTTTAATTCTCATGCTCAAATAGTCAATTATTTTCTGAATCATGTTGATGTGTGCTCTTAAATATATCTAAAGTCCACTTGGTTGCAGTAGTAACCATCATTGCTTTGGTGCAGACTGTCATCATCTTTGTGCTTCTACTTTCTTGCCCCCTTCCTCTAAGTGCGTTTGTCCCCCTCTATTGACACAAATTCTGCTTCTTCACTCCAGTTTCCACTGTGCAGTCAAAGAGATTTTAAAAATTATTTTCTTTAAATTTATTATTTTGATTCTTACCACATTATAAATACTTACAGAATGCACAATTTTTAAGTATAAAAATAAAGTCAACTATATTATCTGAGGAAATCACTCTTTACTTACCCAAGTATGCACATTTTGTTGTTTGCTTCATATAGATTCTGCTTTTTTAAAATCTTCTGTGACCTTGACTTGTTGTGAATTGGATTTTTATGTACAGCGTATTTCCTAAGAATTACTGGCATTTAGTAAAACTGTTTTTACAACTTTTTGGTTTGAAGCTTCCTAGTTATAGACAATCATATCATTTGCAAGTAAGTATAATTTTGCCCTTTCCTTTCTAAAAAATCTAGGTCTGTTGTTTGACAGCTTGTGTAATTTTAGATGATATAACTAAGAATACTGTTAATGGTAATAATGGAAGGCATCCTTTTTTTAAAATTTATTGACGTGCTTCTTATGTTTTATTATTAAGAATAATTCTGGCTCCTTAAGTTGAAATAAATGCTATTCATTGTATCAAATAAACATTATTTTATTTGGTTTTACCATGTTTAAAATCAGGCTTAGATATCAAGGGCATGTGATAGGTAGATTGTATTTTTAATGTAATGAGACATCTTTGGAAACTTTTGGTTAGAGGAGTGCTATGATTTGTTTTATACTTTTAAAAGAACACTTGGCTGCTATGTGGGGAATGAAGAGTTTATGTCCCTGTAAGTATTATTATAAGAAGTGGTTGTACAAAAATACTTAACTGGCTGCTGTATCCAGAAGAAGGCATATGATAGTATCTGTGCTGTCACTGTAAAGTTAAAGGTGAGAAATTATAACTTTTCACTGTTGAGTCATAGTAAAATCCTTTTTGGCCATGCATTTTTGTCCTCTTTCCTCCTATATTCTTCCCCAGAGTGTGACTTTCAACCAGTACCTCCATGTGGGCTATTCACTTTTCTTACCTTTTAAATTTCTTCTTCCATACAATAACTTCATAGCATCATTGACTGCCCCAATAGTAATGTCATGTTGCTAGATTTTTATATACCTGGAAAGAGAAAAAGAGGAGCTTATAGTTGTTGTTTTTTAAGCCAAATTGCACTCTATGATTGACTGAGCAGCATTATTATGAGTCATTGTAAAACATGAGTCAGACTAGCCCAGAGGTACTGGCGAAGGTGGCAGGGAAACAAAGCAACCTTTAAATTGATTTAGCAAAGCACTTAGTTACCATTTCATGGTAGGCAAAACAATAGTAAATCTTAAAAGAGGAATCTTCCTAGGACATTATGAAGAATAAAACTCGCATAAACTCATTGGCTGCTGTCAGCACTCATTTTTATGGTGTTTACATGAATGCTGGTAACAGAGAATGAGAGAACTTATTTGTGGCTTTTGGCTGACATTAGAACACATCAGTAGGGATGCTCAAGCCTGTCTGTAGCCATGGTGCTAACTTTGTCTTGTAAAGAATCACATTTTGTTTACTGAACAATAAGGAACACTCTTGGCTCAACTCCTGACTTCCCTCTCAAACATCTGTTAAACATTTTTACCGGGTGCAGTGGTGTGCTGGAGCTGGCTTGTAGTGGCTCTCTAGAGCCAAATGTTAGAATCTCTTCCCAACTTCATGTTTAGTCATCAGTGATGTCATGTTGGTAGCCTGAAAGCAGCTGCAGTGGGAGAATTTACACCAGAGAAATTGGCATAGGCTACAAATCAGAGATGCTCTTGTCTCCTCTGCACCTCTCCCCTCAGGAGCCAGTTGCTAAACATTTACCACCACATCACTGCCTGAATGTTCCTCCAGAAACTCCGATTGTGTAAATATAAACCTGTTGTCTCTCCTTCTTTCTACCGTCACCTCCTCTTCCCGCATTCCTCGTATTTGTTGATAGACTTTAAACCCAGGTTCAAATCTCCAGAGACATTTTTTGATCCTTTCTTTTCTCTTTTTTCCCCAACATGAGATCCTTTTACAGACTCTGCAGATTACACTCCTCTTATCTCATATGCTTTACATCACCCTTCAATTTCTTCTGGTGCCCCCCCAGATCGGTCCCTGGTTGTGTCTGTTTTTCTCTAGCAATCCCTGGCTGAGCCATCTTCTATAGCTACTTAACCCCCCATTTAATCTCCCATCTCCACCTCCTTAGCCCATTTAACACACTGCTATTAGCTCACTTTCTGGAGATGTGCTTTGTATTCTATCATTTTTCTGCTCAAATTAATCATTGAGTTGTCTGATTTTCAAATTAGGCTCATACTTCATAGCTTGGCACACAAGGCACAGCCTACCTTGCCAACTGATGTCCTACAATATCTGTTCCTCTTCTTGATGCTCAGAGATTCCCCAAATGGTGCATGTGGCATTTCAAACAAAAGTATCAATACTATTTCTAAAATATGAACTTTCTGAAAAGCTCTTTCTTTAAAAAATATGTATTTCTTTTTGGCTGTGCTAGGTCTTCACTGCTGCACACAGGCTTTCTCTAGTTGTGGTGAGCCAAGGCTGCTCTAGGTACAGTGTGAAGTCTTCTCATTGCAGTGGCTTTTCTTATTGCGGTGGCTTCTCTTATTGCAGAGCGTGGGCTCTAGGGCATTGTGAGCTTCAGTAGTTGTGGTTCCTGGCCTCCAGAGCACAGGCTTAGTAGTTGTGGCACATCGGCTTAGTTGCTCTGAGGCATGTGGGGTCCTCCTGACCCAGATATTGAACCCATGTTTCCTGCATTGGGGCACAGATTCTTCACCACTGAGCCACCAGGGAAGCCCAAACTTATTCTTTATTGTAAGATATAACTCAAGGGATGACTCTTCCTTGAACTCTTTTATAATTCCTTCTCACTCCTTGTCTTCCACGCCAAAATAACCTCCCTTGCACAGCTGAACTCCCTTCCTAATACTAAACAGCTTTTTATCACACTCATCATTTTCCTCCATTCATTACAATTTATTTTAGCACATTGTGTCCTTTGGAGTAGGAGTACAATTGTAGGAGTACAATGCCCTGTTGAGTAGAGATTTGTTGGAAGAATAAACAAAAGGGAAAGAAGGTTTATACTCAGGCTGGACATTCTTGAGTTGGTAGATATTAAAGGAAATGAAAGCGTAGGAAGTGAAAAATGGTACAATAGGAATATTTCTGCAAGTCCCCCCAGGGTTAGTTTTTAAGTGGAACATTTTTATTTTTCATCATGTATTTGAAGAAGATATGTGAGTGCTGGGATAGAATAAAATAATACCATAGTTCAACAGAAGGTAGACTCTGAACAAGTGGGTGGAAGTTATGGAACACATTTTCACTTAATATATAAGAAAACTTCCTGAGAAAAAGAAGCCTTAATTGTTTATCCCAGGAATGAGATTCCTAAAAAGCTACTGAGCTCTTATCACAGACAGGGTACAGATGTATGACCATCTGTCAGGGATGTTATAAAAGGAATTTCTGCAGGGAGTAGATGTTCACCATGTCTTTTAAAACTCTTGATTCTTTGATTCTGTGACTGTTAATGAGTCATCCAGCTTATTGGTAGAATTTTTGAGCTCTCAGTGTCTTAACCAAGATGGGTTCCCACAATGACTGCTGTGAAGATTTTTACTGTATAGTTGGGAGCATTAAAATACTTAGGGAGACAGCATCTAGAAAAGTCCCCTCTCACCACCCCTTGCCATAAAAAGAAACAATTCTAAATTTTAGGTCCTCCAATTTGGGGGAAGGCATTTCATCACTAATTTTAGATCGTAAAATGTAAAATTAAAGTCTAGAAAACCTGCCATATTGCCTCTTTCTCCATAGGAGCTGAAAGGCAATTTCACCAGCTCTAAATTTCTGCCTGATTAAAAATTTGGTTTAGTTTTATTTCAGTTCATTTGTAGTGGGTCCCCAAGGGCTTGGCCTGAAAGACAGCAGAACTGTCCAGAAGGCAGTATTCCTGCCCCTTGTCTGGACTCCTTCTTCACCTGGAAACACCATTTGCAAATATCATAAAATCCTTCTCACTTTCTTTGCTAGATATTTGCACTGCCTCATTGGTCTTCATCCACCTGCTGACCTATAGGGTAAACTTGGTTTTTACCCCCTCCCCCACTGTGCCTTGTATAAGCATAGGAACTTTTATGGGTTTTTCCCAGGATTTTTTTTTTTTTTTCAGAAATTTACTCACAACTATAAGTGAAGAAAAGGACAGTCTTTCTCCTGCATTCTTGACCCCATGCTCTCCTATTTCCTTCATGACATTACTCTCCCAATTATCTAAACCTTCCATTGCTTTTACTTCAACATCTCTTGGATACCTTTTTCCCTGGTGTAAAGCAATTTCAGATCTCCATGATCCTAACACACACACACACGCACACACATGCTACACTTCACTTCCCTCAAACTATTGCCCCATTTCTCTTCTTCCCTTCACTGCCAACTGACCGAAAGAACAGTCTTCACTCAACACCTCACATATTTTCTACCTTCAATACATGCCAGGATGATTTCTGTCCTTATCACTCCCATGAAACTAATTTCTCCTAAGGCCATCAGTCATCTCCTAGTTGCCTAATGCAGTGGCCAGTTTCAAATCCTCTTCCCCTTGGCCGTGAGTAATACTGAAATCCACGGGGTGCTCATTCCTCCTTGAAAATTTCTCAGGCTGTTTAACCATCTACTTCTCATTGTCATCTTAGCAATCACTTTGTCTGGACTTGGACTATAAAACTTTTATAAATGATTCATTCAAAAAAATGGATTTTGAGCATCTACTCACAACCATGCCCTGCACCAAGGCTGGCAAAAGATGATGAGCAAAACCTGCCCACCCAGAATTGTAGTGGAGTGGGTGGAGTGAGGCATCAATCCCACGATGGCATGATTGCAGGCTGTGACAAGGGCCATCTTAGAACACCATATGGGAAAGTTTAATAGCAACCGCATCCAGCTTGGGGAGGGCCTTCCCAGGTAGTGCAGTAGTAAAGAATCTGCTTGCCATTGCAGGAGATGCAGGAGACATGGGTTTGATCCCTGGGTCGAAGATCCCCTGGAGAAGGAAATGGCAACCCGCTCCAGTATTCTTGCCTGGGGAATCCCATAGACAGAGCCTGGCAGTCTAGAGTCCACGGGGTCGCAGTCGGACACGACTGAGCACAGCACAATAACTAGCTTGGGGATCTCAGAAGCCTGCCCTGAGAAAGCTTTTGGCTTGCATATTGAAGGAGTAGTAGGTTTTAACCAGGAGAAGGGTAGGGGAAAGAACATTTTGTGGAAGGAACAGCATGCCCTATATTAGGCAGTGTGATATAAGGCAGAGAGCATGGACCCAGCATTGCCACTTACCAAACAGTCTGATGTTAACAAGCAAACAAACAAGCAAAAGACTCCTTGACCTCTTTGAATCTTAGTTCTCTCTTCTGTTAAAAATTTTGCAGTCAGAATTATATGTGCTCATATTTGCGATGTACCTAGCATATAGCAGGTACTCAGGAAATATTGACTCAGCCCAGCGTCTTTCACTCTTGGGGCTGTGAGCATTGTGGGGCCTTTCAGGTAATAGTCTCCTTAATTGCTTCTAGGAAATATGCCTCACATTCCAACTCTCTGGGGCTTATACAAGGGTGATGTCATTCTGACAGAGGGGGGAAAGCAGGTGAGGAAGCAGTGGGCCCAGGGTGTTTATGATTTGCCTCTGGGGAATACCTGATCCCTGAAACTCTTTTCTGTGATTTGAGAGTGGCCACGTGCCATCTCACAGGGCCCAGTTCTGATGGGGGTGAACTGGGCCCCTCAGAAGGACACTTTTCCTGTGAGATCCAGTGGACTGTGTTTTCCTTGGGCAGCCAAGCTGCACAGAGGATGGAGTGCAAAAAGCCCTTCTTTGAGCAGTGATTGGATATGAATGCTGGTTGATGGTGGTGGCGAGGCGGCGGACGCTTGATGAAAGGCACCCAGCATGTGAAAAAGTTCACCACCACGCAGCCTCCTCTGGGGGCAGCCACCACTGTGCCCTTTTATTAGCGCACATAGTGGAGGGTTTGTGGGGCTTGGCAGCCATCCACGGCCTAATGTGAAAAAGGCTCTAGACAGATCGGCCCCTTTGAAGCAGCTGGGCTGGTGGTGGCTGCTACGTGTGGCTGGGGTGTGGCCTCCAGATGCTAGATGCCTCCTGCGCTTTCATGGAGTTTTCTCACCACCCTTGCCGGAAGCTCACTGGATAGCTGCCCTCTCGGGCAGGCAGACCCGTCCTGGAGCTGCAGGGGCTAGAAGACCCCGAGCCCAGAGGAGAGAGGAGGCCACCCTAGAATGAAAGAGAACAACACGCCGTTTCCCACACCCTCCTCACTCTGAGAATCAGAATCCTCACAATGGGCTAGGAAGGTGACCACGGGGGATTCTGCCTTGGCTACCTCTCACCCTCATTTCCAAATGTGTTTCAACTTCCCTCTCCTCTTTAGGGATGGTGGTTGTGGCAGTGGGAGTCTGTTTTCTCTCTTATTTTCATGAGAATCCTTTGAGAGATTATACAAGGAAACCTGACATAGAAAGGGGAAGCACTCCAAATGATAAAATTGGGGTTTTCACCAGGGTGGTGGCTCCATAGTGCTCCTCACCTGGTCTTGCTTCCTTCCCAATTCCCTAATAACTGCTTTATGTGAGCACCCTCAGTCACTTGTGGGAACACTCCACCCCCCACCCCCACCCCATAAGTACCATTTAAGGAGGTCTTCTCTCCAGAGCCATCCTGGACTTATAGGAGTCCCAGATTCAGCCTCCTTCATTGTGTTGACTTGCCTGTCTTCGCCTGCGCTCCCCAACACACTGTGAATGTCCCAAGTTTACAGCAGTGTTACCTTATACATAGACACTCAATGAGTGTTGGTCAAGTTGAATGGAACAGTTTCAAACATGGTGTGTATCTGTCAATATTGGGTGAAAAATATGATGAGACTAGTCACCCCAAAGAAGAGATACTGGGGTTTTCTGAGTAAAGAACCTTCACTCTCTTATTTCCTGGAGGATCTTTTCCAAGCAGGAATATTACCTAGCTTTAGTCCATATTTAGAAATAGTCATGGAATACTGGTACTGTAGGGACACTGCTTTTTTTTTTTTTTTTAATCAATGAAGAGGTAAGAACATGGATAAATATTGGCATCACACTGGCACCTTCAGCCATTGATTGTGTTACTGTCTCAGACGTGGTAGAGAAGGTTTCTCCCCTGCTTACCTGGTCTAGTATTCTTTTGTACTTGATATGTTAATTGGATATACCCCGATACAAAATTTTTTTAAAAACTTAAAAAACAAAAAAAGAACCCTATTAAATTATACATACAATTTTAAAAAAAAGTATATGAAGCTGGATGCAGTACATAGGGAAAATGAGATGTTACAAAAACTGGAAAAGCTTTTAGACCATTATCACTGATGCCCCACCTCACCCACCCTCCAGCAGAGTGCCCCAGTCTATATCCTCTCCCTCCTAGGGAGGCACCCATGCAGGCATTCATGTTATTCAGGGATTTTAGTTCACCAACCAGCCTGGCTTTCCAGGTGGTTCAGCCATAAAGCATTCTCTTGCAATGCAGGAGATGCCGGAGACTTGGGTTCGATCCCTGGGTCAGGAAGATCCCCTGGAGGAGGAAATGGCAACCTATTCCAGTATTCTTCCCAGGAGAATCCCATGGACAGAGGTCTGGCAGGCTACAGTCCATGGGGTCTCAAATAGTAGTACACAACTGAGCACCAGGCAACCAGTCTTCTTGTTTCATAATGAGCATGACAGTGATGGATTGAGTTTAAGAGAAAAGTGATTGATATCTGACACGCAGCCATTTTTATGTTCTCTTATCAGCCAGCCCCGCCCCCTAAACTGAAAGGGTAAGAAGCTAAATGCTGAAACAATTAGGGTCACTTGACATTCTAACTCCTGGCCACTAGAGGGGGGTAGCGACCAGGCTTCTTCTCTCCCCAGCTGGATGTGAGGCATCTTTGCCCAAACTGAAATGTTATCCCTTGAAGAGTGACAATTCAGCATACGTCTGTTCATTAGTTTTTCCCTCTGTGGAGCCAGTGTTTCATATTCAACTAAAGGTAGCTCGTCTTTCCTAAGAGGAGTATTTCCAACCTTGTTAGTGGGTATAGAGTCTTTGGCCCCTTTAAAGTCGTAGCACCTGGACATGGGGCAAATAGAATGGTGCACACATCTTCCCCACCCCTAAGACACAAGCTAACTTAACTATGAGCATAAGAACTGTAGTTTTCACATATGATCCGATATATGGCCTTATCAAGGGAGAAAATATTTTAGGTTCCAGAAGATGCATGATTATTGTTTGGTCTCTGTTCAAAGCAAGAGTGAGGGAAATTGGCGTCTAAGGAAAATCATAAGCATTGCTACTCTTTCAAGGAGATCTCTGTGTGCACAGGTGCCTCTTATTCCACTAAAACCATCTCTGATGCTTATTTCTGGGTTGCCTGTGTAAGGCTGGCTTCTGCTATGTAGGTCCTGGCATTTGCCTCCTGGAAAGTGTTATGAGGATTAAAGCAATCAATATTGTTCAGTATCTGGAGAATCTAAAGTAGTTGCAAATATAGCATCCCTGGGATTTAAACCGGAAATATACATAAGTAGGCAGAGTATGCACGACAGGAACAGAATTCAGGCAATCAAAGGGGTTCGTTGTGAATAATTATCAAATTGGTTTGGTAGGTTATTTTTGTGTTATTTTAGTATTGGAATTTTTATTCTTGTCAAAGCAGGAAGAGAGCAGGTACAGAGGGAAGGACGCTGAAGGCAGGAAGAGGAAAACACGCGGGACTGGGAGGGCGGAGCCTGGAAAGATTGCAGAAGAGTCAGCGTGGGCCCCAGCCCACTCACAGAGTCTGTGTGGCTCCAGAGCCACACTGAAGAGTTAAGGCTGCAGATTATGAGGCTCTGAATCCCTCAAAGAAAGAAATGCCCTAAGGGTAGACCTGCCAGGCTGTTCTGTGAGGAAGTGAGGTCTTCAGGTGCAGGCTCCATGACTGCACATCAGGGATCATTTTTGGTTTTGTTTTTAATATTGGAGTTTGGATCACATGATTATCAAATCTCAAATCTGGTCATTTTCACTCTTGGCTTGTACTGGGGTCCCTGCCTATGCCTGGAACTTCCTTTCCCTCATTCTCAAAACAAACACAATTACACAGATCCTTCAAGACCCAGTTCCAGTGTCTCTCCTACTCTGTGAAGCCTCTGGACACCCTTGCCTGCCCCGTGGAATTAGACCTCAGAATCCCATTGCTCTGGTGCTTCCCAGGTGGCACTAGTGGTAAAGAACCTGTCTGCCAATGCAGGAGACATAAGAGACACAGGTTCAATCCTTGGATAGGGAAGATCCTCTGGAGAAGGGAATGGCAATCTGCTCCAGTACCTTTGCCTGGACAGAGAAGCCTGGGGGCCTACAGTCCATGGGGTCACAAAGAGTCAGACACGATTAAAGCGACTTAGCACATTGTTCAGTATCCAAGGGCTTCCCTGGTGGCTCAGACGGTAAAGAATCTCTCTGCAATGCAGGAGACCTGGTTTGGATCCATGGGTTGGGAAGATCCCCTGGAGGAGGGCATGGCAACCCACTCCAGTATTCTTGCTGGAGAATCCACATGTATAGAGGATAGAGGGGTCCGGTGGGCTACAGTCCATGGGGTTGCAAAGAGTCGGACATGATTGAGCAACTAACACTCATTTTTCTTTCATCCCATCACTCCAGCTGTCTGCCATTAGAGCCCTCACATCATTTCGAGTTGGTTTTCAGTATCTGTGCAATTTTCCCTTCTGGCTGGGGTCCATCTCTGTTCATCTCTGTGCTTCCCTTAGTGCCTGGAACAAGCAAGGCTCAAAGAGTTCATTCTTCATACTCTGGAGAGTGCTCAAGGTCTAATGTGTGTGTGAGTGTGTGTGTTGGTGGTGGTGAAGTTGGACTGCAGATAAATCCAAGATCCACAACCAGAGACACAGCTAGCCTCCCAGATTCTCCTGCCCCGTCTCCTTGGATAGATTTCATGAAATGCACAAGATGATCCAGAAATGCCTGACCTTGCTATTCTAGCCTGGCAACCCCAGGCCACCTGGAACCAATGTTTAAACTTTCAGATAGTCTCACTCATATCAAGCCATGGTGGTGCCAACTGTGGCTGGCCCAGGAAGAGTCTGGAGGGAGCAGTCGGCTGGCTTTGCAGACTTGCCCCACATACTTATTAACAACTCAATAAAGCTACTTTACATTTCACATTATTAAATCTTTGAACCCTGAATTTTAGGTCAGAGTACTGTTTTTTTGTGAAAGCATAAGAGTGCCCATATGGTATTGAGGAGAACTGAGGTAGCCACTACTGAGTTAGGTTTAGAATTGTTTTCTTAGGTATAATGTGACATGGATATGCCTTCAGATTGTGGCTGCTGCCTCTAGTCACTTCCGTGTAACTCAGGTTAGGAAAGTCAACACAGAATTTCAAGGGTTAAAGTATTCGTGAAATTTTAAGTAGTCTCTTGGTAGTTAAATACACTCCATCCAGTCGGGACTCTGTCTCTTGTAGCCTTTCCCATCTCCCTTTTTCATTGATTCCCAGGCACTAATACGCCTGAGATGCTTTCACTTGCTTCTGTGAACTCTCCAAATACATGGAGTAAGGAAAGCCATAGGACCTCAGTGTGGTTTTCTAGTCATCTTCCAATCCTGTTCTATTGTTGCTCCCAGGACAGCTGACCTCCAGATTGAACAAATAGCCCAGCCAAAGACCCTTCATGGTGGCCGAGGGGAAAGCCAGAGCTCTGACTCTGGCTCCTAGATGGGGCTGGCTCTTGGTTTGCCTATCTGTTCCCCCAGAAGCCGGGTGGAGAGCTCCCAGTCGTTCATATATCTGTCTTTCAGAACTGTGTTTGGGTAGCAAAATCATGAGCACTTGCTTCTCTCTGGCAGGCGTGGCCCTCCTGCCAGAAAAAGCAGAGGGAAAATCACTTGGTGTGCTGTTGCTAGGAAGCGGAGAGGTTTTTGATGTTTTGATTTTGGCAGTATTGGAAGCTTGTCTTTTTAATAACATGAAGAGCTACAGGTTGTTCCTACAAGACTGAATATGTGCTTTTCCGAAAATGTGTCACGAATGCAGAATTCTCTCATCAAATTTTTTTTCCCCACCATTCACTAAATGAAAAAAATCCTCTGGGATACAGGAGAGGGGTACCAGAAGTTCAAAATGAAAATGATGGTGGAAAGGTTCTTGTGGAAGCAGCTTTGTTCCAAGGTAGCCATGGGTAGCAGCTCCCACACCACGGCCAGCAAGTGAGGGGCAAGGATGGAATTCATGCCCCTCAGATATCAGTGTCCAACTGTCCAACCCTGAGGAAGCCATGTGAAGGTTATCAGGCCATTCTCATCTACTCTTGGGATTATTCTCTGAATGTTTAATGAGCTGTGTGTCCAAGGCACAGTGCTTGGCTGGATGAATGAGATATAGTCCTGCTGCTGAAACAGGGAAAGAGACCGTAAGGATTCAGAGGGTCTGCACAAGAATAAAGATGTGGAAGGCACAGGACCTGATAGGCAGGGGATAAATTTTCCTGAGCCAGTTGGGGAGCACCACAGAGGAATTTGAACTGTCTTAAAGGATAGGCATCTGATTTTTCCATTGGAGAAGACAAGAAGGCACATTCGAGGCAAGAACAAAGTAGAAGGAAGCCTGAAAGTTAGTGAGACAGCCCCATATGACTGGATGAAAGAATGAAGGGGAAAGAAAGAGGGATGTTTAGATGGCTAGGGACCTTGACATTGAGGCCAAGAAATTTGGACTTTCTCTGTAAATGAGGCCTTAATCTCACTCCACCAATAAATCTCTCTGGAGAGGACAGGAGTGGTTTTCAAATACAGAGCTGCGTCCTTGGTACCACCATCCAATACCAGTACAATCTTCTGCAGTGAGGGAACTGGTGGAAATGTCCGATATGGTGGTCACGAATTACAGATGGCCGCTGAACACTTGAGGTATGGCTAGTGTGACTGAGGAACTGAATTTTAGATTTATTTAATCATAGTTAACTTAAATTTCCATTTAAATGGCTCCATGTGAATGGTAGCTACCATCTTAGAGCTTTGCAGGAAGCAGTGGTTGTAACTTGACAGGGGAAAAAAAGATGAGGAGGCTCCCCTGTAGGTAAATTGTGATAAGTCCTATTTCAGGGAGGGAAGGGACCACAGGTAGGTGCTGACATGTGCACTCTGCTGGGTGCTGCGAGGAAAGGTGTTCAAAGGGTCTTATTGACACATGGCACACGGGACATGCACATAAAATGGAGAAACAAGGGGGGCAGTTGGTATGTGACATTACAGTACAGCACAGCGCCAGCTCCTTGGGGCCCTGTGATAGCCCTTGGCATCCTTTTCCATATCTCTGCACCGCGCAGCTGTGCAAACCCCATGGAACAAGAGTCCTGCCTGCACCTCTCTGCTGTCAGGAAAGATGCCAAGGGCAGGGAGGATAAATTAGAAAAGCATTTCTAGGTACATTAATTAAAAGCTCCCGTGACGGAAAGTGTGCTTAAAAGGGATTGCTCGGGCTGGGCCGGTGCTCTTTACCTGCAGGGCTTTCCTGGAAAAGCTCAATTGAAGTGGATCCTGTGGTTTCCCGTTGGAGCAATAGGCAATGGTGTTTCCTGACCAAGAACTCAGCATCAAACAGAACATTACTGACAGAATAACGCCATGAAAGCAGAGAAACCAAAGCCATAAATCTCAGTAACTACTGAAAGTGATAACATTCTGCTACTGATTCCATAAAATGAATATAAATGTAGAGTATTGGTGAATACTGACTAAGGCAAGGTCCATAATCTTCTATTAACATATAAAAATTCAGCTCCACTGTGTCATAAATTAGATTTCACTCATGCTGAATTATTAAGCGTGATAACATGAATTGAATACTTGAATAACAATAATTTTGCTCCTCCCTGAAATTTGATGGGTCTATGAAGATGCTTTTATTTTTTTCTTAATAAATTCCTTTGTTATCAGCAGAAGCACGCATAATTATTCCGTTATCCAGTCCATCCACCCGGATGTCAAGCTCCCAGCATCATTAGATCAACGAGGTGGAAATCTGAGGACAACAAAATGTGGATCAAATCACAGCCTATGTCAGGAGGCCTCTGATGTACAGATTAAAAAAATCTTAGCTGTAGAAATATTTAATAGCTAAAATCTACGAATGGAAGCTTTATTTTTCTCCCATTCTTTATTTTCTCACTCACTCTAGTTCCTAAATTTGGATTTAAATATTAATGTGTCCTATGACATTCCTTTTGTTGTTTAAAAAATACACTGTGATTTTATCTTTTTAGAAAAGTGATACATGTTCATTGTAGAAAATATGCAGGAAAATAAGAGAAAGAGCCACCACTCAGGGTTGACTGTTATGAACATTTGGGTATATTGTTTTCTGCGTGTGATCACTCCAGTATTCTTGCCTGGAGAATCCCAAGGACAGAGGAGCCTGGTGGGATATAGTCCATAAGGTTGCAAAGAGTCGGACACAACTAAGTGACTTAGCACATAAGCACGTGTGTGACTACACAAGACTGGAACAGTTTTGTTCTTTTTCCATTAATCCTTCCTGAATGTTTCCTTGAGTTTTAAAATGTACATCATAAACACCATTGTAATGTCTGTAGAATATTTCATTGTAGAAGTCTCCTAAAATGTATGTAACTAGGCCCTTATTGTAGGCAATTTAGGTTATTTCTTCTTTCCCCTTTTTTTCCATTTTAATAACATTGTGATGACACCCCTGTATATAAACCACATGAGTTACTGTTTCCTTAGGTGTGAAATTTCCCTATCAGGATAAAAATGTTTCTTAGGACTATTTGTAAGTATTGCCAAGTTACTCTCTAGAAAGATCTTATGTTATTAAGAGCATGAGAGTTGAGATTAGAAAGGCCTGAGTTACGGTCCTGGTTCTGAAGTTCTGAATCTGTCATCAGCCATGTGACCTTGGGGAAATTGTTAACATCTCCAGGCTTCAGTTTCCCTGTCTGTTAAGTGGGCTGGTAGTACCACCTGCCTCATATCTGGTTCTGTGTGGAGGAAATGTGATAATTCATGTAAAGGCTGAGTAGAGCGAAGTGCTCAACAGAAGAGCTACACTTTTACACTTTTGCCAGCAGAGTATGGACTGTCTATTTCTTCATTCTCTTACAAACTCTGGGCACAATTTTGTGTAAAAGTCAACTTGACAAGTGAAAAAAGACATCTTATAGTTTTAACTTCTGTGACAAGACACATCTTTCAAGCCTTTAAAAATATGTGACATATTTCAAGTCAAGGACTGACTTTGACAAACGTTTTTCCCTCAAATGTTGTTTCTCATGAGTGCCAAGTAATAGAAGAAACTCAAATCTGCCTTAGTTTTAAAGGGTAGATGTATTATTGATTGTGTCTGAGAGTCCAGAGCAGTGTATGGGTAGGGTAGGTTATGTGTACATAGCAATTATTAAATATGTGCTTTGAACATTTCTCTCAGCAGTCTCAGTGAATTGGATTGAGCTGTTCATAATTTATTTTAAGTTGTATAAATAGCTTCATATAAAAACCAGTAGAAATAAAGAGAAAAGAAGGAAAACACTAGCCAGCAATCCTTTCACACAAACAAATTAAATTTTGTTTGCTGACTGTCCAAATAGTTTTATAGAATTACATTAGACATTCTTTCAAATCAGAGGGTGCATTTCCTGTGGTCGAGATTTTTCCCATATAAGTACCATCATTTTACCAGGTTCATGAGGTCCCATCCTCTTCATGTCATGTCAGTGGGAGTTGAGTACAACAGCAAGGGTACCCGTCCCCCGGGGCCAGGAAAGAGGGTGAGAAACATGTGAAGCAGAAGTGGACTTGGAGGGTAAGACTGGAGCGGCCAAAAATGGTGCTGCGAAGTCTGAGCGCAGATGTGGTGGGCGTGGGTTAGTCTGAAATGAAAATTGAAACAACAAAGGAAATAATGTTGAGGAGGGTTCCTTCTCAGACATTTAGTGGCTGTTGTAAGGACGGGCTTTATTTGTCTTTTCTTGGAAACCCAGAGGTTCTGCATTACTTTAAAGACACAGCAAGTGTGTCTAAAATCAGAAAGGGTTGAACATGATTTCACAGGTGTTCTGTAATACAAGCGGAGAAGGTATTAAGAATTACAGCTTTGATTATTACAGAGAGCAGAGAGAGCAGTTTTTCTGTCCTTATTATTGTGTCTTAAGTATCAGGCATCAAACAATCTCTCTTTGGATGAAATGAAAGCGCTCTTGAGGTTTCAGACCTATTTCTCTTTTGTTCCAGCTTAGTTCCCATTTCCCAAGGCTGTGGCCTTGAGTGTTGAAATGTAATAACTTTGAAGGTACACGGTGAGTCTATTGATCTCTTAATATGGTTTCTGCCATTTAATTCTTGTCCAGAGCAGGCAATTCTGCCCACAGCAAGCTGGTCACTCTCTATAATCAGGTGTGTACACATCTCACACCAAGAGGGAATGCTTGTGTAGGAACACTAGATGATCATGTCCTGATCACTTTTCAAGATCATCAGTGCTATTTATAATCTTGAATATTATTTTTTCTGCTTCCATCCTTGAATTAGGTTCTGGAAAGAAGTGGTTTCACTGAACAGAGTATAAAAAAAAATAACGGTAGTCTAATTTTATCAGTCTTGGGTGTCTTGTGTAAAATGTTAAGTCAAAATTGTTAGGCAGTAAACTTGCTGCAGGGCTTCCGTGGTGACTCAGTGGTAAAGACTCTGTCTGCCAATACAGTACACCCCTTGGATTCATTGCCCTGGATTGGGAAGGTCCCCTGGAGAAGGAAATGGCAACCCACTCCAGTATTCTTGCCCGGGAAATCCTATGGAGAGAGGAGACAGTCCATAGGGTTGCAAAGGAGTCAGAAACAACCTAACAACTAAAACAACAACAACAAAACTTGCTGGGAAAAGAGCACGAGTCTCAGGAGATGTAACTCAGTTCAGCTTGTTGTCACTTACTAATGTGACTTTGGGCCTAGTTGTACAATGACTTTTTTTTTAAAGTAATAAAACAGGGACTGTGCTATGTCCTATTTAGCACTTGTAACAAACAGAATGAGAAAGGCCTTTGTAAACTGTAATATCATAGTTCAATGTGAGATTATTATGTCTCCAACATCAATGTGTTTGAAAATATATTAGTTTGTGTTTGAAACACACTTCAGTTCTCTTTACATCCTGGCCAATCATTTCCATATTTAAACTTAAGCCCCTTAGGTGCTTCTCAGGTGGCGCTAGTGGTAAAGAATCAACCTACCTAGATACAAGAGATGTGGGTTTGACCCCTGGGTCAGGAAGATTGCCCAGAATAGGAAATGGCAACCCACTCCAGTATTCTTGCCTGTAAAATTCCATGGACAGAAGAACCTGGGGAGCTGCAGTCCATGGGGTTGCAAAGAGACACAACTGAGCGACTGAGAAAAAAGCAAAACAAGGACCTTGGCTCAATCTCCTATATCTTTCTGTCTAATTAGTGGCCAGAAAGTTTTGCTTTATTTGGAATTTGTCACCCCACGTTCTAAAGAATGAGGTTCAGTGTTCCTCAAAAGACTAAGATTCTAAGATACTGCAAAAGTGAATCCTAATTTAATGTCTTCAGAAAGCCAAGGGATTTGATGCTCTCATCATATTGGTCTCTATTTCAGTTATATTGTAATAGAGCTTATTATTCATATATCAGAGCTACTCACAAAATGGCAACACCTTGAATAGAGATGTGTTCTAAGAGCTGTGTTCCCAGCGTGGTAACAAATAGACATTTGTAACTGTTTACATCTAAGTTGCTTAAAATTCAATCAAATAAAAAATTTGGTTTTTCATTCACACTGGATACACTTCAAGTGCTAATTGACCAAATATGATGAGTGGCTATAACTTTGGACAGTGGAAACTATAGAATATTCCATCATTAAGAAAGTTTTATTGACCAGTCCTGCTCTAGAAGAAAGGAAAACTGATGTCACATTATTCAGAGGTATCCAGTAAGGTTTCATGGAGTATTTTCTATATCATTTTTAGGTTTCCAATTTAAAATAGCAGCCTTTAATGTCCAGACAATGTTTGACATTCACTCACCCACCACTTTTCTTCAAGTTGTATTTGGGATACTTGGTAATTTTATTATTTTTGAATGTTCACTTCTTTCTGTTGGTCCCTTAGGTCCTGCGTGACAGACATGTGTGAATGTCCAGTCCATAAAAACTGTTACTGCGAATCATTCCTGGCATATACCCGGGCCTGCCAGAGAGAGGGCATCAGTGTCCACTGGGAGCCACAGCAGAACTGTGCAGGTGAGAAATTTCTGGCAGATCAAACCATCAGAAACTCAACTCCAATGCCCAAGCTAGTAATGTGCTCAGTGGCTAAGTCGTGTCTGATTCTCTGCAAACCCATGGACTGTCTTCCACCAGGCTTGTCTGTCCATGGAATTCTCCAGGCAAGAATACTGGAGTGGGTAGCCATTTCCTTCTCCAAGATAGCAATAGAAGAGAATTTGATGATAGGTGAATGGTCACATCCCCCCTTGGCATTATCAGTGGCCCAGCTGGATTTCAACTTGATAAAACACAGGAACTTCTCACTGGGCAGGATAGAACACGTTTAAGAGAAGTGCTTTGTGATGAGCACATTTGCACAATTTAAGGATTTCCACTGGTGCAAAATCCTCTTAACCTCAAGCTACCAGCAGGATGTGCTTGAATAGTCATTGCTGCGGTTTAGGTTACGTATGGAACAAAGGGGATCCAGGACAGTTACGGTCATTTGAGGTCTTCAGGATAGTTCAGTTCAGTTCAGCCGCTCAGTCATGTCCTACTCTTTGCAACCCCATGAACCGCAGCACACCAGGCCTCCCTCTCCATCACCAACTCCCAGAGTTCACCCAAACCCATGTCCATCGAGTCAGTGATGCTATCCAACCAACTCATCCTCTGTTGTCCCCTTCTCCTCCTGCCTTCAATCTTTCCCAACATCAGGGTCTTTTCAAATGAGTCAGCTCTTCACATCAGGTGGCCAAAGTATTAGAGTTTCAGCTTCAGCATAGTTCTTCCAATGAACACTGAGGACTGATCCCCTTTAAGATAGACTGGTTGGATCTCCTTGCAGTCCAAGGGACTCTCAAGAGTCTTCTCCAACACCACAGTTCAAAAGCATCAATTCTTCAGTATTTGGCTTTCTTTACCGTCCAACTCTCACATCCATACATGACTACTGGAAAAACCATAGCTTTTGTTAGCAAAGTAATGTCTCTGCTTTTTAATATGCTGTCTAGGTTGATCTTAACTTTCCTTCCAAGGAGTAAGCGTCTTTTAATTTCATGGCTGCAGTCACCACCTGCAGTGATTTTGGAGCCCCAAAAAATAAAGTCAGCCACTGTTTCCAATGTTTCCCCATCTATTTGCCATGAAGTGATGGGACCAAATGCCATGATCTTAGTTTTCTGAATGTTGAGCTTTAAGCCAACTTTTTCACTCTCCTCTTTCACTTTCATCAAGAAGCTCTTTATTTCTTCTTCGCTTTCTGCCATAAGGGTGGTTTCATCTGCATATCTGAGGTTATTGATATTTCTCCCTGCAATCTTGATTCCAGCTTGTGCTTCTTCCAGCCCAGCGTTTCTCATGATGTACTCTGCATATAAGTTGAATAAGTAGGGTGACAATATACAGCCTTGGCGTACTCCTTTCCCAATTTGGAACCAGTCTGTTTGTTGTTCCATGTCCAGTTCTAACTGTTGCTTCCTGTGTGATTTTTTTTTTTTTGAGAGAGAGAGATAAACAGCTATTTAAATACCAGTAAAGTGTTCTTTTCCTTCTGAGGGACAGATTGCTGTAATAGTCATTATAGCGCTTTGAGCTCAGACAAGTTAATTAGCTTATTTGATATCTGTAAAATGGGCTTCTTTGTTCATCCAAGAAATATTTCTTACAAAATGGCTAAGTACCAGGCATCGAACAAAGCACCGTAGGTACTTTGGTGGCTATTAAAGATGGGGTGAGATCCCTGCCATTGAAGTGCCGACAGCCCAGTGGGAGAATCAGACAAAACTAAACTCTACAATAAATACTTGCTAAGTGTGGTGAGTCTGGTGAAGGAAACAAATAGAGCAGAGCAAGAGAAAACAGATGGATCCAGAGTGGGTGGCTACTTAAATGGTGAAGAGAGAAGCCGTCTCTTTGGAGGTGATAAGCTGTACATTGTAGGACTGAAGGGAGTCAGGGCAAGAGTTCTGTGTGGAAGAAGCATATTTGAATAAGACAGCAGCTCTCAAACTGGAAGTGAGTCAGTGTGAGCACAGTAGGCAAGGGAAAGAAAGGCTCAAGATGAGAGGGCAGTTGAAGCTAGAGCTGAATCATGCAGGACTTCGCAGGTCTCGAGAAGGAGTCTAGCTTTTATTCCAAGAAGGATGGAAGCCACTGATGGACTTTAAGCAACCTTCCTTCTGCTTTTCAAAGACCACCCTGTGAAGAGGCTACAGTGTAGAGAATACACTGAACAGGGCAAGATTGAAGGCAAGAGGCTGTAGTTGGAATAACAAAATGATGGTGGCTTGGATTAAGATGGAGGCAGTGTAGAGGAAGAAGAGAGATTCTAGATATATTTTGGAAATTTACAGTAGTATCTACTCTGCAGAGTTATAAGCATTAGTGATATGTATGTGAAACATCTAGAAGAGTGCTCAGCTCTTACAAGATAATCAGTAGTAATGCTACTGTTAGACACAAGATGAGATGACTGTCATTTACTACAAGGGTTGACAAATGTTTTTCTTTAAAGGACCAGATTTGCCTAGAATGGAGAGACTGGGGTTTGCAACATTCTACATGAATCCGAGAAAACTGAACTCCAAAATTAGAAAAGAAGGCAGTTCATGGCACTGCTAACTTTAATATATACATTGATGGAGGGCAAGAGTGGTCAGCTGGTTGGAAGAATTGGCTTGAATCTATATTTTCAAGGCATGGACATCATGTTCACTTAGATGGTGGATCTCAATTTGCTCGACATTGGAGACACTCTGGGAGCTTAAAAAATAAGCCAGGAAACCATGCCTGGACCCCAAGCCCAGATATCTTGCTTTAACTGGTCTTGTGTATCACTTGAAACCTCTCCAGTTATTCTGACCTGCAGTCAGAGTTGAAACCATGAAGTTAATTTGTATGCTTAATGCCTGGCTTCGGGGGAGTAGAATGATGAAGGTTTAGGGATCACTAAAGCTTCTTCAAGCCACCCCTTGACACAGTCACTAATCTATGTCCTTAGAAAGCACTCAAACCCTTTTATCTCCTTGTGACTTCCTTTTTGGATTTGCTCTTTCCTCTGAAAACCCAAGTCCAATCTATGTCTGAGTCCCGTTTCCATGGCAAGAGTGCTTCTCTATCAATGCTGCCTTTCCAGAGGAGGGCTGGAGTGATACAAACTCATATTAAGGTGTGGCTGAGGCTCCTGAAATGTGGGACTAAATGACTTACCTCCCTCCTCAGTGCAGGGTAGTATAGGAAGGGCAGGGTTTTGAGAGACTGGGTCCTTCCAGCACACCTTGAATATGCCTGTCTCCTTTTCTCTACTTTGAGTCCTCTTTCCGTTGAATTTTCCCTGGTGACTCAGACAGTATCTGACTGCAATGTAGGAGATCTAGGTTCGATCCCTAGGTTGGGAAGGTACCCTGGAGAAGGGAATGCTACCCACTCCAGTACTTTTGCACAGAGAATCCCATGAACAGAAGAGCCCGGTGGGCTACAGTCCTTGGGGTTGCAAAGAGTCAGACACAACTAACCCTTTCTCTTGAATCTACCAGGAAATGAATAAAATATGTGGACTCAAGGCCCAGCCATTCATCCTGGTGTAATGTTGAGCTCAGCAGAACTTTGTTAATTGTATTAGCTATGATGCTGTGACAAGGATCATATCAGATACAGAATATGTGAACCCACTCTTACTGATGCTGAGCTATATTTAACACCAGTTCAGTGCATCCAGTGCATTTGAGGACTACACTTTCCCCCTGTCCCAGGATCCTGATTTCAGGGACTGAATCTCAGTAGCTAAAATTACTTTTCTAATGGAAAGGGAATACGACTGCTGAAAGGGTCCATTTACCACTTAAAATTAGTGGAACCATCTGAGTGAAGTGTAACTCTGTCAATGTTTGGTTGCAGGGGACTGCTTTACACACACACACCCATACACACTGAACTTCCACAGATTGGCAGTTGGTATTTATGGAGATGTGCAGCATCTCTCAGGAGATTCATTTCTGATTCATTTGGAATATTGAAGACTCTAAGAATACTCGTTACTTGTTTTTAGCTCTCAGATCTTTTGACTTGTGACAGCACCTAAGACCACTTAATACAGAGAAGAGAAATTTTCCGGAGTAAAAAGCTTGGCAGTTGAACAGATAAGAAGCCAGCCAAGCAAGAAGCTCTGAATGAACAAGTGACATCTTTCAGGCTAGGCTGGATTTTAGTATTACCATGACTACTACCACAAAGTGTGTGCCCATTAGCTGTGGTGAGAAGGACTAATGAAACTCTAGTTTAGTACAGGGATTACTAAACACATTATGATATGCAGAGGGCTATTGTGAAGGTCTATAAAAACTTAATAATGGACATTTATATTAATATGTACTATTTTCTAAGCACCTCCTTTGCCCCAAAGACTATTCTGGCACTTTGTATTACATTTTATCTTATTTAACCCCCACTCTAATCTATATTACCCACATTCTACAGTAAAGGACATTAAGGCTTAGAATATTTAAGTAATTTGCTAAAAATCACAGAGCTAGAAAGTAAGAAAGCTAGGACTCAAACCCAGGTCAGTTTGCATTATAAACCCTGTTCTTAATTATTATGAGAGCACAAATAAGCAAGTACAATGTAAAAAAAAAAGTCAGCCTATTGTGAGAGTAAACATTAATTGTAAAATAGAAACAAAAATATGAGCTAAATGTATATATATATATATATTTACATATGAGTATGTATTTATTTGTGTATTTATCTAAGCATCAACTAATTTATTGAATTATTTGTTATGTTTGTTGTTGTCATTCAGTCACTAAGTCATTTTGTCCAACTCTTTGGGACCCTGTGGACTATAGTACACAAGACTCCTCTGTTTTCCACTCTCTCTCATAGTTTGCTCAGATTCATGTCCACTGAGTCAGTGATGCTATCTAACCATCTTATCTTCTGCTCTTATGTTATGTAGTGTGGACCTTTCCAATTTCTATTCACCTGTTCCTAATCATTGTTACTTGGTACCTTTTGACTCGATAACTTTCCTGTAATCTTGCTCCTGCATCTTACTTTGCCATCCTTAGCAGATTTTCTGCCAACCTCCCTATAGGTGACACTGCTAATTGTCACTGCACTTTCAGGTATACATTTTATAAGTGGGAAAGATTCTGGAATATTCAAAGTGGGTGTGTGTTTTTCTGCAGCAAATGAGATAATCTGCTGGCTTCTGTGGAGAGTTTCCTCCTCGCTTTACTCTACAGACTCCAGGTGATTCTAGCCCCTTTCCTGCAGCACCTCTGCTCTACTTATACACACTGATTTCCTCCTTGGTGACTAGACATCTCCTATAAAGGATTAGGAGATAAGGTCAGCACTGTAACCTTCAGCAGAGAAGAGGGGTATGGGGACAGCTGAGTCCCAAGGGGCACAGATGTGTGCTTACTAACTGTATTGATAATGCCAACAAGTAATGCCTTCATGGGGCACCACATAAAGTAACACGTAATGATCCTTGCATGCTTTACAGAATAGCTGTTTATGTGCCCCCTTAAGAATATATACCTGCTAACCCTAGCCACGGACTTCCCCGGTGGCTCAGCTGTATAGAATCCGCCTGTAATGCAGGAGACCTGGGTTCAATGCCTGGGTCAGGAAGATCCCCTGGAGGAGGGCATGGCAACCCACTCCAGTATTCTTGCCTGGATAATCCCGTGGATTAAGGATTCTGGCGGGCTACAGTCCATAGCGTTGCAAAGAGTCGAACATGACTGAAATGACTGAGCACAAGCACAACCCTAACCACTCTGGTAATTTTCTAGTTTTTAAAACATGTATTTAATCAAATGAAACCTTTTCAAATGCACATGTATGAATCAGATCACATTTGTGTGGTCAGTAAGTATTGTTTGCCTTTTACAAGTTTGAAAAATATTGGATGCATGGAGGATAAAACAAGATCCAAGTCAGGATTAACTTTCTAGGATCGTATAAAAGTTACGCCAAATTGAAGGCAAATTTAATCATATTATCTCCCTAAAACCCTCCTAAGACTCCCTCAAGGATTACAGCCCCTGCCCACCTCTCTGCCTTTGTCTCCTCCCACTCATTCTCAAATTCCTTGCTTGCTTCTCCTCCAACAAACCAAGGATCCTCCAGTTTCTGATTGGGTCATGGCTGCTTGTTGTTGCTGATTGCACCCTCTTTGCTCCCCCACCCCCTCCCCTGGCACCATGCTCTCTCTCTGCCTGGAAAACTTCTGCCATTGTCTGTCTGGCAGTGTCTTGTCACGTTTTAAGATCTAAGTGGGATCCATTTTCTGAAGTCTTCCTAAATCCCTAACCAGCCCTCAATGTTGAGTTGATGTCGCTCTTACTGTTCCACTGTACTTCATTCTGTCTAATGTGTTCATCTTGCATTTAATTAAGAATCCATTTCTGTGTCACCTTCACCCATTTGGTTTTTTATTTATTTATTTTTTTATTGAAGGATAATTGCTTTACAGAATTTTGTTGTTTTATGTCAAACCTCAACATGTATCAGCGATAGGTATACATATATCCCCTCCCTTTTGAACCTCCCTCCCATCTCCCTCCCCATCTCACCCCTCTAGGTTGATACAGAGCCCCTGTTTTAGTTTCCTGAGCCATAGAGCAAATTCCCATTGGCTATCTATTTTACATATGGTAATGTAAGTTTCCATGTTACTCTTTCCATACATCTCACCCTCTCATCCCTTTTCCCCATGTCCATAAGTCTATTCTCTATGTCTGTTTCTCCATTGCTGCCCTGTAAATAAATTCTTCAGTACCATTTTTCTAGATTCAGTATATATGAGTTAGAAGATGATATTTATCTTTCTCTTTCTGACTTACTTCACTCTGTATAATAGGTTCTAGGTTCATCCAACTCATTGGAACTGATTCAAATCACCTATTTGGTTTTAAGTCCAGGCTCCTGAGACTAAAGCTCAGAGATGATATCTGATTCACATCGGATTCCCTGGCCTAAGAGGATGCTTGCCCCATAGTAGATACTCAGTAAATGTTTATTGATTTAATTTGAAATGAATAGCAATGGTGAAAATAATCCACTTTTCCCCTAGTAGTTCTGCATTTTCTACCTACAAATGGTGAGGGAAGTATCAGTGTTCAGTAGTCAAAGGTAAGATGTCACAGAGAAGCTGTAGGAAAGTACGTTGTGCAGTTAGAAGAAAGACTTGAAAGGTCAGAGAGAGGAAAAGACATGGGGGAATGCATGTCTATAGGAGAAGGAGGGGAAAGGAAAGAACATGGGCTAGAGAGACAGGAAATTCTGCCGAGTTTTCATAGTAGGAGGGATCTTTGCGAGATCTGAGGGGAATAAAGTATCTGGAGCGAAAAGTGAGTTGAAAGAAGCGTTTTGGAAGCAGCATAGTGGAAAATGAACTCAAGGCCAGCCAAATGTAACCCAAATTGGGAATCAAGATGATGGATGGAACTTCATTAAGATTAAATCATCATCCAACAAGCACAGGCATTTATTAAGCTGCTCCTCTGTGCTTGGCCTTGTGCCAGAACTTTACATCATGGAAGACAAGGACTTTGCCCTCAGGAGCCCCAGCTTCGGTGGTTCCTTCTGTTCAAGCAAGGGTGCTTGTTTTAGTGACCCCTGGAACCATTAAAATTTACAGCCGCCCAAGGCTCCACTGTAGACACAGAGCAAAAATCTTTAGGGAAAGGACTGTGAAATGCATGTCTTTTAAAAGACCCTTAGGAGACTCTTGTGAGCATCTCCAAATAGGAACTACAGATGCACAGTGAGATGAAATCGCTCAGTCATGTCCGACTCCTTGCAACCCCGTGGACTATAGAGTCCATGGAATTCTCCAGGCCAGAATACTAGAGTGGGTAGCCTTTCCCTTCTCCAGGGGATTTTCCCAACCCAGGTATCGAACCCAGGTCTCCTGCATTGCAAGTGGATTCTTTACCAGCTGAGTCACAAGGGAAGCCCACAGATGCACAGTAACTGGGGGATTAAAACAAGTAAGCGGGTAACTATAATGTGAGAAGTGCTATTGGATGCAGAGCAGGGAAGGGTATCCTGGAGAGATCCAGGAAGCTACTTGAAGGAGGTGATGTTTGAATTAAGACTTGGTAAATGATGGTTTGGGGAGAGAATCCAAGCTAATGATAATCAATTTCAGAGTGTTTTGACTGGAAATTAGAGCTAATATTGTAATAACTGATGGAGAGAGAAAGAGAGGGAAGGGAAGAGAGAAGGGAAGGTAGGAGAAGAGAATTAATGAGAAGAGAAAAGAATGTCAAGGAAAGGGTCTTGGAGGCAATTTGAACCTTTAGTGTTGAAGAGGAGGTAAAGAAGCCCAAGGGAGAGAAGGTGTCTGCAAGAAGTTAGTTGCTTTACAATGTTGTTGGTTTCTACTGCATAGCAAAGTGAATCAGCTGTGTGCTGTGCTGTGCTCAGTTGTTCAGCCATGTCTGACTCTTTGCAGCCCCATGGACTGAAGCCCACCAGGCTCCTCTGTCTATGGGGATTCTTCAGGCAAGAATATTGGAGTGGGTTGCCGTGCCCTCCTCAAGGGGATCTTCCCAACCCAGGGACCCAACCCAGGTGTCCCGAATTGCAGGCAGATTCTTGACTGACTGAGCCACCAGAGAAGCCCAGGAATACTGGAGTGGGTAGCCTATCCCTTCTCCAGGGGATCTTCCTGACCCAGGAATCAAACCAGGGTCTCCTGCATTGCAATCAGATTCTTTACCAGCTGAGCTACCAGGGAAGCCTGAATCAGCTATATGTATACTTATGTCTACTCTTTGTTGGATTTTCTTCCCATTTAGGTCACCACAGGCCATTGAGTAGAGTTTTGAGATTAACTGCCCAGAGTTACCATCAGCCTCCACAGGTTTAAGGGCTCAGTACCATAAGACACCTCATTTCAGATGCTGGTTGCCAAGTACTGAGTCCCTAGGTTACCCTCTCTCTGCTCCACTTGGCTACAGAGTAGGAGCAGAGAGCTGTTCTCACAGCCTCCTTCCCTTTTGGGCTTAATCATTTTCTAGAAGGGCTCACAAAACTCTGGAAAACACTAATTTACTCTTGAAAGTAAAATGAAAGTGTTAGTTGCTCAGTTGTGTCCTATTCTTTGCTACTCCATGGATTATAGCTTGCCAGACTCTTCTGTCCTTGGGATTCTCCAGGCAAGAATACTGGAGTGAGTTTCTATTCCAGGGGATCTTTCCAACCCAGAGATTGAATCTGGGTCTCCTGCATTGCAGCTGGGATTCTCTGATAAACTGTCTGAGCCATTTATTGTAAGGGATACAAATGAACAACCAGATAAAGAGGCACAGAGAGTAAGTTCCAGAAGGGTCCCCAAACATAGGAGCTGCTATCACAATCGAGCGGGGACACCATAATCCCAGCACCTCAATGTGTCCTCCTGTTCCAAAGTTTTCTGAACCCTGTCATTAGTCATTTAGGGATTTGGATGTAAATGTTCCTATGTAGGCATGGTTGATTAAATCATTGACTGAAAGTGATAAGCTCAATATCCAGTCCCTATCCGCATCCCTGGCAAAAAATGCTGAAAGCTCCAAGCCTCTAATCATGCTTCGGTCTTTCTGGTGAGCAGTCCCCATTCTGAAACTGTCTGGGGACCCCAACCACCAGCCCTATTGGCATACAAACACTCTGGAGGTTTCCATGTGTTCTAGGAGCTGTGTGCCATGAACTGAAGACAAAGACAGCTACAAATGGAGTTTGGATGGTTATTACTGTTCTTCAAAAGGGTTCTTCTAAATTCCTACATGTGTCAACATCCCTTCTACTGAGAATGAGGAGTGGCCCCTTTGATTGTCATTGGAAGTAACTCAGATGGAAAAGTCTGCATGTCATAAAACTTCCAGAATGCTGGCAGTATTTTTTTTTTCTGACAAATCTATTCATGAATTTTTGGGAAGTCTCAGAATACTGTCAAAATCATTTTAGCTCCAACTGAACAAAGATAGTAAATTGCTTTGATTTGGCTACATCATCATTTTCATATTCTCTGACCAGCCAGCCAGCTCTTTTCCTCTCCCCAGTCACACAACTAATTTTTCTCTGTTGGGCTCTACCCTGCTCTTGCTCTAACTAGTTTCAAACTGATTAATTCAACACATGATAACTAGATTAAAGTAGTCACACATTTCAAATATCCTTGGCAGATTTTTTTCCTATATGAGTTGGTGGTGGTGGCGTTTAGTCACGAAGTCGTGTCAGACTCTTTGCGACCTCATGAATTGTAGCCCACCAGGCTTCTCTGTCCATGGGATTTCCCAGGCAAGAATACTGGAATGAGTTGCCATTTCCTACTCCAGGGAATCTTCCCAACCCAGGGATTGAAACCGCATCTCCTGTATGTGTAATTCTGTATATCTGAATATCAAGATAGTTGCAACAATGATTCTTATTCATTGCAGCTCAACAACTGAAAGACCTATTTGGAGTTAACTTTTCATACCATTCTCAGTACCTAGATAATCTGTAGATTTGCATGTAGCTTTGCTAATGTATAGTCTTACCTATCTGGGAATAATGCTTTCTCATTCTCTTTCATTTTGAAGTTCACTGACTCAGCAGGTGGATGTTTCATGTTGTTTTTCCAGGTGTAGGTGATTCTCAGAGTGTCTGGGGAGTGCTGGGTGCTTGTTTTTCTTTTGTTAGGAGGCGGATGTGCACCCATGCTGTGGGGAGACCTGTGCCATGAGTGACGTGAGCCTGCGGGAATGGCATGGGGCTGAGGGTGAATTAACCTGGCTGTTTCCTCACATCTCACCTTCATCTCCTCTCTTTTGCAGCCACCCAGTGTAAGCATGGGGCCGTGTATGATACCTGTGGCCCAGGATGTGCCAAGACCTGTGACAACTGGAATGAGATCGGCCCCTGCAATAAGCCATGTGTTGCTGGGTGTCACTGCCCAGCAAATTTGGTCCTTCACAAAGGAAGGTGCATCAAGCCAGTCCTCTGTCCTCAGCGGTGACCTTTGTTCCATTCCTTCAGACTTTGAACCTAGTGTCCTTGACACTGAAGTGGAAGAGCCAATGAAAGACTGCAGTATTTGTGTGCTGATTCTGCAAACACACACACAGAGTATATATGTGTACATATATAGATATATAGATATATTCAGAAGCATTTCATCATTTATATAAACTATAGGTGGATTATTATATGTATATTTTTTGCTATAAGACATGTATTGTTTCTAGGATCCTAATCTGTAAGCCATTGAAGACATTGTATAAATAAATCAAGTGTTTTTAATTTAATAAGGCAGCATGCAGACATATTGGATGGCTTTACCATCACACACATTTGTCATTTTTAAGGAAAGTTCTCTAAGAGATCAAAATTGCCTGCCTGAATTAATTTTTTCTTTTGATCAGGATTTGCTGTTGAATGGGGAGTGTGTTTTTTCTGGAGAAGGGCAAATTTATTTTAGGGTATTTTTGCTTCCAGAGAAAGGAAAGTATGCCTGAGAGAGATGGCTAGTGATTGGCGACAGGCTCTAATGGTGCATGTGAGCAAGGGATAGGCTGTTAGACTTTATTGGGTCATGGTCTGATATTATTTCCAAAACTGATTGGCTGGTTACCAAGAAATGTATATTCGTCACTAAAGCATACCTAAAGAAGCAAATGATTTCTTGCCCTCTTAGCATATTCCCCTAGTCTCCTAATTATATATGTGTGTATGATGGATGTGGCCACCTCTGTGTCCCACACTGAGATGATGGAGTGTCTGGATGTCTTGTTAGTTTAACTGAGCATGAGCAGATATTTGAAGAAACTGTTGCACAACATAAGAGAAAATATCCGTTTCTTTGAATCACACAGCAGTTTAGGATGAACAAATCCAACTGAGTCAAAGTTAGCTATCTATATTTTGTGACTATTCCATGTATAAGGTGAAAGCCTTTATTTTTAGAAGACTCCTAGTGCAACACTATTTGCAACAGGGAATCTGTCCTAATTATTAGACAGAAAGAAAAGCTTTGCTGATCAGTTGATTTAAAATCAATCCAAACAAAGAATGGTCTACATGCTTACTCTCATTTCCTGATAGGTTACTACTAGTCACCATGTGATTTTCCTGGCTTTTGTTTTCAGCTGAATAAGTGAGAATGTAACAAAATAAAACTCACTGATGTCTAAAAATAAAATGTTCTGTGTTGTAGTAAATAAAGGGCTTAAGTTTTACAACAATGCATTTTCTATTTCAAAATGTGTATGTTATACTTTATAAATGGCAACATCAGTTCATCCGTTTTAGCAGCTTTGCTTAGATATATTTTATATACCATGCAATAACATTTTTATAAAGAGTATTATTAGTAGTTAACAGCAAACCTCTGAAGTTTTGATGGTCAGCATATTGCCATTGCATGTTAAGACATTTGTGTTCCTGTTTCATATATTCATGACAGCTAAAGGATTAGTTTGGATTTTTTTCTGGGGCATCTCCAGCTGCTTGAGTAAATTGAATAAGTTACACAGTTTAACAGTGACTGGCTGGGACATCAGGGAACGTGGTTGCCGTTGTTGTGCTTGGGTCGTGACCATCCTCAGTATCTGGGACGCAAGGAACCAGTGCTTCAGGGCTGCACTTGGAAAAGGGGTTTTGATGTAAGAGAATGGGGCTCCAGATGTGGTTTGTAACCTTGTCCACATTGTTTAAGATCTTGGGCCATACTTTTGCTTCTCTGAAACATAGAGAGGCTTGGTAGTATATGGGCAGATTTGAGGATCAGGAGGCCTAGACCCTCACTCCACCACTAGTGAGATAACATGAATAGAAATCTGAGACATGTTTTCCAAACCGTTTTACACTCATAATCTCATTTACTTCTCCCACTGTTCTCAAAGGAGGAGCAGGGCAAATCAGTTGCTCTCTTCTGGTTGGCTTCTTTTTTGTTCATTTATTCATTCATTTATAGTCCCTTTAAATTCATTTCCAGTTCATGCTGGGTTTTTCTCCGTGAAAGAGGGATGCAGAAGGGAAAATTGTAGGTTATTTATTCACTGCTCATGATTCATCCAAGGACTGAGTACTTTTACCCAATAAGACTAAATAGCCTCTTTGCCAACACTTTTAATCATGGGTGTCCATGATTAAAATGATGAAGCCTCTTCTTCATGGATTGCTTCCATCCATTTGGGGGGCTCAATTATAAGGTTGTGTCACATACCTTATTGAAGATTTAGTTTAATCTTTATACATTTTTTTATTCCTGAAGAAGAGGGTTATTGCTGATGCCAACTAATCCAAACACATTGAGAATTACCAATTCTTCAGGTAAAAAGTGAAAGTCCCTCAGTTGTGTCCGACTCTTTGCAATCCCATGGACTATAGCCTGCCATGCTTCTCTCTCCATGGAATTCTCTAGGCAAGAATACCGGAGTGGGTAGCCTTTCCCTTCTTGGAATCTTCCCAATCCAGAGATCAAACCGAGGTTTCCCACATTGCAGGTAGATTCTTTACCGTCTAAGCCACCAGGGAAAAACCACCCCTTTAAACTCAGTGTTTCCTGAACACCTGTGTGCAATAAGAACAAATCTGACTACATATTGCATCCATTTCATATTCTATTGCTTTTACATTAAGTTAAGAATGTTGCCTATAGACTGAAATATATGGATACCCCATTCTCAAGGCTCTGACTTTTACATGTAAAACTCATCTCCATTCATAGAGAGATAAAGTTGCAGAACAGAGAATAACATTTGTCTTGTTGGTGGTTTATAGGAACATTGTGGCCTGCCTGACCTATTTGACAACAGCAAAAAAAAAAAAGGATTCTGACATCAAGAAGTTTGCAACAACTAGACACACCCCCTCCCCTTTCGTATATATAAAAGAAATTTGATTCCTAACTCAGGTTAGATGGTTCCTTGGGACATTAATCCACTATCTTCTTGGTCTGCAGGATTTCTGAATAAAGTTGCTGTTTCTTGCCCCAACAATTCATCTCTAGATTTATTGCCTGTCATGCAGTGAGCAGTACAAGCTAGCACTCAGTAACATACCACTAGCCTGTGAAAGGGCACCTCCCCTCAAAATGAGAAGGACCAATGACCAACTCTTCCCCACCTTTTGTTCAACATGAAGAAACCATTTTGACTGGAAAGCTCTTTCTTACTATGAAGTATTTCAGACACACAAGAAGGAATAGAGAGTAATGTTGTAAATGCCCATGAATACGTTACCCTAATTAAGAAAAGTGACCTAGTAGTTTCCCAATACATTTTTCTTGCATAGATAAAATCAGATGGCCTCATGGTTGCAATAGCTGTGTGTGGAGTTTTTCCTTGTTGAGTTTCTGTTCACTTTGCTGTTCTTCGTCACTCAAATTCATCTGGATCTGACAAGTTTCAAGAAAGTGAGTCTGAACTCTCCTGGTGTGGGCGAAAGAGATGCCTTAGGGGACAGGCACCAAGATATTTTAATCAGCTACCTCCTGCAAACATAACCCTCCAGAGCAAGCAAAAACTGTCGCCTATTCTAAATCCTGAAGTACAAACCATTTAAGAACTCAGGGTTTTAATTTTGAAAAATGACAAAGTTCAAGTGGCCAAGAAAAAATTATCAGGGAAAAGAAACAAATATTGGTGATTATGTTGACCCTGAATTCAGAACCCAGACATTTAGTCCTTTAAGGGGAGATTTGGGGCTTTAGAACTATATTGTTACATGGGTTTAATTAGACCAGTCGAATGGTGAACACTTGCGTGAGATCTGTTTTTACTGTGTTTCCTTTCAGATGAATTTTGAGCAAACCAACTTTGAAAACATTGTGAGAAATCTGCATGTAGAGATGCACCTGAATTAAAGGATAATTCAGAGTGTGACTGGCTAAGGAAAGGGGGAAGGGTGTTCCAGGCAGAGGGAAAGCAAAGCATCGAGGCAGCCAGCGATTCTGTACCTGTGGCTGTACCACATGCAGTATGGCCTGAGGTGAAGGGTAACACACATGTGCTCAGGGCCCCATGGTCATGCTAAGAAGCTTGAGTTTTATCTTTATGGCAGAGCTTCTGAAAGTGTATCGTGTCATAGTGTATTCAGAAAATAACCTTTGGGTACTAAAGTAAATGGGCTTCCCTGGTGGCTCAGGGGGTAAAGAATCTACTTTCAATGCATTTGAAGCAGGAGATTCAGGTTTGTAGACCCCTAGGTCAGGAGGATCCCCTGAAGGAGGGCATAGCAACCCACTCTAGTATTCTTGCCTGGAGCATCCCATGGACAGAGGAGCCTCCAAGTGAGAGATGATGAGCTCCCAAAGTAGGAGGCAGTAGGAAACAAGGGGAGAATTTTGTGAAGGTTGGGTGGCCGAACAAGTGAGGGGTGGTGGCAGTGCTTGTCTGCCACATAAGGAACACGGGCCGGGGAGCAGATTTACAGATATTTCAATTTTAAATCAAAATCCAGGCTGTGTTCTGTTCAGTTCAACAAATATCCTGAGCACTGCCATTAAAAAGATGAATGACAGGTAGTAAACCAGAGGGGCACAAGCTGATCATGGGAGCCTCAGGAATCCCAATTTGGGGTTTTCTGTTTGGGGGAAGTGTCTGGGAAACTTGCCAGAGAAAGTGAGTCCTGTGATGAGCCTTACTAGGCTGAATACCTCCTATGTATGCAAAGAAGTGTGTGTGTCTCTGTGTGTGAGGGTCTGTGAGTGTGTGTGTAGTATGTTTGTGTCTAGTGTGTGTCTGTGTGTGTGTGTGTATATGTCTGTGTCTGTGTGTGTGTATATCAGCAGGGATCGTGCAATCTGGGAGCTTAAGGCATGAGTGACTTGTGGATGAGGAGAAAGACAAGCAGGCAGTCTGAGGTGCAAAGAACAACAGGGCCTAAGTCCCAATAGGATATGTCAGATTTACAGAACTTTTCTGAGTCATGGCAATACAATTCACACACGCTGAGAGGTCTTATCAAACTTCCCTTGATATCTAGTGCAGGGAGCACAGGTAGGGCTTGAGGATATTTTGTCATCTTGTTATGAGCTCCTTTTGCTTCCTATACCTGGTGTGTTCAAGATTCCTTGATGTGTCTTCTGAAACTCTAGATAGGGAAGAGCAAAGAGAGGCTTCTAATGAGACCATCCTATCTGTACAGTGAGTAAGCATCTTTCAGACCCTCTAGGCACTGGGTTCTTTAACAGAACTGGTCCAAGTTCTGGTTATTTATTTCACTACTACTTTTGTTGACGTGGCTGTGGCCTGATGGTAGGGGTAGGGGATGCTCAGGGTCCAAATAGCTGAACCACACCTACAGGTAAAAGGCCTGGAAACACAGCTCACCCGGAGTCCCGGCTGGAGCAATTCTGTCCCGTTTCAGCCACTCTATGTCATAACTAAGTTTATGCCTTGAAAATTGACATAAAATTGTTTTCCGTTTCCTCCAAACTGGAACTTGGCTTATTGAGTAATTCCTCTGAGAGTTCTTTCAGCAGTGAAATTTTGGGCTTTAGGAATTGTTTGTGGTGATGAAAAAAAATTTCCATTTTGGCTCTGAGAGTATAAATAATGTTTGTTATCTTGTCATTGTCACCATGCTCCTCATGTAATTTAAAGAATCAGATCCTGAAGAGCTCCGTCTGGTTTGGGTGCTTAAACAAGACTGGAGGGACAGAGGAGGCAGCAAGAAGGCTGGCGAGAGCCCTCCCCACACCCTGCAGGCTTCCCTGGGAACCTGTGATGTGATGTGTCCCTGCTGGATCCCCTGCACATGTCTGTGATTCAAAGGAAATTCACCACTCTATATGAATTCCCATTGCCCTCATGAAGACAGTCAGACTGGGAGGATTGTCTTAGAAAACTGGCTTCATCATTTCACTTCTTCTCAGAGATAACTAGATGTGATAGGGAACTGAAGTGTGAAGACAGAGAATTAAAAGGCAGCTTTCTCCACAGCATCTACCACTCATATCCACCCCCCAAAACTCCAAGAGGACAGGGGACAGACTGTTTGGTCCCACTGAAGAGCATTCTCCACTCTATTTTATGGGATGACATTTGGAGCATATGTGTTTTCATGGTCAGAGCAGCTCAGCTTGAGCAATCTCATTTCCATCATGGATCCACAGAGCTACCTTGATCTGTGATTTTCCAGGATGCACTGGGGGAGAATCCTTCCAATGGTTGGTTAATATGCTAGGCTGTCCCACCCTGGCAGGTGAATTGAGACCATAAACCAGACTGGGTTTTCCTCTTGAGATCTCCCATTGATTCATGGTAGGATTGTCTTGCCAAGAATTTCTTTGCTTTGCCATTGCCTTGGGCCACAGAGGTTGATTTGCTTTGGTTAAAGGAGATAAAGAAGAGGGCCAGAGGAACATCCCAGAGGAACTGGAGAATCCAGTTGAGCTGGGAGATGTTTGCTATGTCTGAACTGTTCCTGAGGGTCAGAGTGGATCCATCAGCTTCACCCTTTTATTGTGGGAAAGGGGAGGGCACAGCAAGGGAGGGAAAGCTTTCTCTGTATTAATTCTCTCTAAATTTGCTATTTATTTCCTTCAGTTTTACTTTAAGGAAAAAATGTCACAGAACAATATGGTGTATACATATTATTTCATCTTAAAAATGAGTAAATTTTTTTTCAAATTTTGGGACTTTTATATCTTGTTGAATTCAAGATCTGCCTACTCTAATTTATTGAATGTTAGAATGTTTATGTTTAGCTGATTTCAAGTGCATATATTTTGAATGCAATTTTCCAAAGCAAAACTTGTTTTCCTTGAAACTGGTTCCATGATTTATTGTTCATATGGCTCTTTCATTTGGGCTATCTGTTTCGTGACAGCAAGTGTATGGAAATGTTTGTCTAAATAATATATATGTATATTACTTTTTTCACATAGTAACATTTATTATCTTTGTATCAGTAATGCATGCAATTTCTTTGTTTCTGCTCCTCCAAGCATAAGTACATAATCATTTTTACTTCTTTCTGGGCTTGTTCCTTTCCTCATAGAAGGGTGAAAGATTTCCCTCATAGACCACAGAGTCTCAGCATCTATAGCCAAAGACCCCAGCAACTGGATTACAGAATGAATGGCCAATTACTAGTCTTCTATTAGAGAAACAGATCATAATGGATCTTCCTGAGGTTTTCTCACCAGGAATTAAAACAAACAGTTACGTCAGCTATTAATTTGTGCCACCCCTTCTATATGTGCTTCCTTCCTTCATTTTTCAGTTTTTTCTCTTTTCTCACTTCTCTCTTCCTCTACCTAAATGGAATCATCACATACTTCTCTCTACCATCTCCTCAACCCCCATACCAAACTGGCCTTCCTAATGACAGCATTTATGTTCCAGTCATTTCCTGGCACTTTAAAAAAATGTAGCTGTCCTGGTTCCTAATCCTTCAAGAATTACTTTGTCAAAAATATAGTTGAGCCACTCTGAGATTTATGCATTATCAGTTTTAGGGACAATATTTTCATTTTCTTATCTTGACTTTTCTGGCATTTAATATCTTTAACCAGTAGTCTAGTTCTAATGTGAGCACTTAAGACACCGTATCGTATGAGAAGGGAAATTATTTTGAAGTTAGATGGACATTCTGTTGCCCCAGCAATGCCCATGTAATGTAGACGGTACCTAGTAGATAGGCAGAGACGACTGACTCTGTTTGTCACATGCCCTTTGAAACTTTTTTTTGGCTATTACTTACAACACAAGCCACCAGGGAACCCCTTCCATTTTTTGGCCACATATCTAGCATTTCTAATGTCAAAAATTCATTGAAAAAAGAAAGTATTATTCAATTTTCTCTCCTCTTATGTCCTGACCCACATCCCCCTTCTCAAGAAGAGTGACTTCAGCTATTTTCTCATAGAAATATGAACGAATTTTGCAACACTTTTCCTTCTAAAGGTCCTGGGTGAAATTCTAGAGATATGGCATCACAGTGTAAACTCAGTAAAGTCGACTTTGTTGAATATCTTAAAGACAATATGGTTCAATCAGGTTTCTGATCCAAGGATAAAATATAAATTTTATTTACCATCCCTTGGCAAGGTGGTTTATCTCTCCAGCCAATGTCAAGCAAGTTTTAGTTAGTGTTTGTATTCTGTGTGGTATTTGACATCCTTCCCTAACTCTGTAGGAAAGAGCACCTGAGTTACTATCAAAGTCTTATCAAGAGGAGACCAGTTTTATCTGCCTTCCTGGATCTCCCTGACGGATGGACTACTCAGCTACCGAAGATCACATTTTTGTCATCAATAAGGACATCCTAAAAAACATAACACAACAACACGTGCAGATACACACGCACACAAATTACAACAGAAAGTCATTATGCCTTTAGGAGTCTCTCAGATGGAATTTTATGTTCTATTTGACCTTTTGTTTGAGATACAAAAATTTCTGAGCATAAAAATGTAGTGAACCAACTCAAGCTGCTTGTCAAATTGCAAAGTGGAAACCTCAGCTTACTACAAATTGGTCTAATTAAGCCTTATTAAAATTGATACCCCCAGGGTGAATTTTTATCCCTTGCACAAAGGATGGAATTGCAGATTTCCACATACAATGCAGGCGAATCTGGTGCTTTTATGGGTGAATTTTCCAAATGGGGATAGCGAATGTGCCAGGGACAGCATCCCTGAAGCATATGGGGATGTGTAATTGCTCAGTAATTGCAGTTTTCATTTGGGCCAATTAAATGCAAATGAAAACAAAAGCCATGTCCTGTGTCTGCAGTCTGTTGGTAGCAGTCCAGACTCAGGCTGGGGAGTGGGAGGTGGGGCGGGGTTCGGGAGGGGGAGCCGGGAGATGTCAGAGGTTCTCCTGGGGACATATCTGGCTCATTTCATCTTCTCCACCTCCCCCAACTGCCTCTCATCTCACTTCTCTTTTCCTTCCCTGAAACCTCAGTGGGGATCCTCATAGAGGGAAAGGGTCCCATCAGACACCGTCCCTCTGCAGAATGGGGCCAAGCTGACATTCTCTAGCAAGCTTTCATTCTAATGTGACTGCTTGTCTGCTGTGAGGACAGTGTCTGCTGGAGCTAGAATCAGATGAGTGGAGTAGGAAGAGCTGTTATCACCATACAGGACACTGCTGCTGTTTGCTTCTTCCACCGGTCATTGCATCCTCTTCAGCAGCTCCTGGGGCCAGGAAAAGAGTCACTCGCCCAGGGAACGGTGGGAAATAGGAGTCTGTGAATGTGGGGGTACCTGCCACACCTCTGTTGAAAACAAGTAGCCTAGTCTTTTCTTCAGGCTGTGTTCTGAATTTCAAACTCATGTCATCCAACTTCCTCCTCACCATCTCCACCTGGCAGTGTAATGGGCAACTCATTATGTGTCCTATCAAAGCTAAACACTTCGTATCCATCCTCCCCTCTCGATTCTCCCCTCCTTCAGTCCCCTGCATTTCAGTCAGTGAAGTCAGTTTTCGATGGTAGAGCCTCAGGCAAGGGCTTGCCTGGAGAAAGTTTATTTTGGAAAGGGGACCCAAAGACATTTTATTGGAACAGTAAAATGGAAAGAGGGAAATCTGATCCAAGGGAGTATGGTTGAGATGGTTACTGCTGTGGGCTTCTGGGGCCTCTCTACAGTTCCAGTAGGTACTCTCTGAAAAAGTGTGCATGTCACCCACCTTCCAAACCACCAGGGGTCAGATGTTGCCCCTGAGGTGTGAATTTTCTGGATTTCCAGGTTCCCACAAGTACTCAAATGCCCTAGGGCAGAAGGCCGGAGATGCAAAGAACAGCAAGGCCAAGGTACTGCCAGGCGCTCCCGCTGTGGCTCCTTGTTGTTAGAGCAACTGCTGGAATGAAAAGTTGTGGAAGAGGTTATGAAAGGGCACGATGCCAGGGAGTCATCCTCGACTCCATACTTTCTCTTCACCTCACATTCCGCTCATCAGTTATTTCTGTCGATTCTTCTTCTAAAATATATTTCAAATCTGACTGTCTCTCACCATCCCCACAATGACCACCCTGGTCCAAATTATCAACATTTCTATCTAGACTGCAGTAATAGTTTGCTGATGGAGCTCGCATTCTCACCCTCTCTTCCCTTTTCTCTCCCCACCCCCAGCACATAACACACACAGCAGGCAGCAGCCAGGGCAAACCCTTATAAACTCTTATCACAGGGACCTCCCTGGTGGTCCAATGGCTGGGACTTTACCTTCTAATGCAGGGGGTGTGGGTTCAATCCCTGGTTGGGTAGCTAGGATCCTACATGCCTCACAACCAAAACTGAAAACAGAAACACTTTGTAACAAACTCAAAAAAGACTTTAAAAATGGTCCCACATTAAAAAAAAAAATCTTTAAAACTCTTATCATAGCCACGTCCTGTTTCCTTTTAAAATCCAATGATAACTCATCTCAGCCAGAATAAAATTCTAAATCCTTTCTAACATCTGCAAAAGTCTGTATGTTTGGCCCTTTTCTCCTTTTCTGAACTCATAAAGTTCTTTCCTTCCCTTCCCTGACTTCTTCAGACACTCTGGTCTCCACTGGCTTCTTTTGCTGTTTCCAAATTGCCAGAAATGTTCCCACTTCAAGGCTTTTGCATTTGCTGTTCATTCTTTCCAGAATGCTATTCCTACATGAATGCTTTTGTTTCACTCCTTCACCTCATTCAAGTCTCTGCATAAATAGCATGTTGTCAAAAAATAGTTTTTGATTATCTCATCTAAAATAATACCTTTCCCTCCAACAATCCGTTTTTGGTTCCTCATTTTTCCCTCGTCTAAAATCTTACAGATTTATTCCTTTACGTTTATTTTCCTCTTTTTCAATTTAGTGTTAGTTCATGAAAGTAGGGACTTTGTTTTGTTTATTGACATAACTCTCATACCTAAAACAGCCCCCAGCACAGAGTAAACAAACTTGCTCTCAAAAACGATCCTCCAGGGGGATGGGTGGCAGAAGAATCTAATCATATGCTTTCTTTTATGTCTATACAGGGAAGGTGACTGTGCAGAGATAGTAGGTTCCAGAGCCTGGCACATATCCTGAAGGATGCTGTACTCTTGGTCTGCTGTGTTCTTCATTTTTCATGTTGTATCATGTGGGGGCCAGGATGCCAGCACAGCCAAGAAGAAGCAGCTAGTCATGGCCATCTCAAATCTGAGTATCCTTATCAAGATCTCCAGAATCACTGAGGGGAGTCTTAGCACATGTGCCTCTTCCTCCTGCCCTCCAAGAATCTGATGAATGGAGACATGATGTCAGTGAGAGCCTTTTGGAGAGCTCAACCACAAGCTCTTAACACAAATAAGCAATTTCTTCTTTGAGACCTGCTTCTCCATGTCTGTAATCAATTTTAACCTAAAAGAGGACAGAGGTAAAGTTTTCATCAGAGTACTGATTTTAGATTTCAGATTCTTGCAGGAAGCCATGCTGTTAGGAAAGAAAGGAGGAAAGGCAAGTAGGTGCCTTAGTATTGAGTTGGGGAAGTAACTGGTGAGAAATATAGCGACCTGGCTAAGTATGCAGATGCTATACAAACCAAGGTATGGTCTCTTATGTGTTTTTGTTGTCATTTTTGTCGTCCATGCTTTTTCTATATCTAAAACTTGGAAGAATCTTTGCTTTTTTGTTTTGTTTGGTGTCTCCTTCTTAAAGCACCCCTATTCCTGGTGGTATCAGTGGGATGCCTGTATCCAGTGCCAAGAGCATGGGATTTGCAGTTAGAAAAAGCTAGCTTTATATTCCCGGTTCCTTATTAACATGTAGTGTGACCTTGAAAAAGTTGCTCAATCTTTCCAAACCCCTGTTTCATCGACTGTAAAATGAAGACAATCTATCCTCATTAAATAGTTGTGAGAATTTTAATGAGATTGTATACCTCCCCCTACTATTCCCTCCCCTCCCCTTTATAAAAATAGATCAGTTACAAATTAGATGTTTTAAAGCCTGAGGCAGCCTATTGTCATTTCTAAGGGATAAATCCTGGCAGGCTGGGTGTCTGACTTTTTTTAAACTTTGCTAATATATATATAGAAGATATGGGGGAGTTTATCCCTCACTTCTTTTAGAACAAGCTCCCACAGGTCTGAGGATGTTTAAAACAGAAGCATGTTTAAATGCAGACAACCCTCAGATGGAGACAGATGAAAGACTATTCAATTAAGGAGCGGATAGCCAGGAATCCCTTGATGCCCTGGGCTTTCTCTCCATTGTGGTTTCTCTGAAAGGCCTGTGCGAGGAGAATTGCAGAGAGGCCAAAAGTCTCCATCAGCATAAACTGAAAATTCTAGATAAAGGAATGCATCATGTTTTGTTTGGTGGAGAACATTTTTACTTCAATAACTGTGTACCTAGGATTGTAATCTGGAAACCTCTGCTAGGATATTAGCATTATTTGGGCCATGCTATGTGCATCACCCATTTGATGGAGGTCTCACTCCTTATAGATAAGCTAACTAAGAGCTAGACAAATGGAGTGATCTGCCCAAACACATGCATCCAGAAAACAGCAGGCCTGGGAACTGAAAAGTCCATCTGATGCTCGTGATTTTCCCAGTGACCCTGAAACCACAACAATATAGGAAGGAAGGATGTTCTACTGAATTCAAGCATCCTGCTTATTACCTGAGGGAGGAGATAGGTGAAGAGGATCAAGCCACCACCAGTCATTGTTATGGAGCATGAAGACATCAAGGATACCATCCCCTTAAAATGGAGTCCTAAAAACAAGTAGGAAGTCCTGGGCCAATGGGAGTGTGAAAGAGCAGACCCTTAGATTGGTTTAGATGGGAGAGAAATGAGAAAACAAAGATACGATTTATTCCACCTGGAAAGCCATACAGAAATTTGTGAGTTTTGCTTGGAAGTTTAGGTGATCAAATAAGTCCTAAAAAGAGGGACTATAAAAATATGGTGAGAGGCCGGTGCCCTAAATGGGATGTGAACATGGAGAAATATTTTGTGACAGAGTTTGTGTTCTCTTCAAGCCTTCATAAAACTGTGGAAAGCACAAGTGTAGGTGAAGCAAAGAGGAAAGGCTGTACTAGCCACTTGGGATTCATCTAGCAGAGTAAGAATAGCAACAGCAGGAGTTGAGACAGTGACGAGATGCTGAGAGTTTAGCCAGAGCTCAAAATCACAGCAAGAAGGCCCTGAGTGAACAATAACCTTCTGGGAAATTCTCTGAAATCCTTATGATAGGATTGTGTATATGTTGTGAGATGAAGAGGTCACTGAACTTCCCTTGGTGCTGGGAGCTTAAGCCTTTTTATTTGGAAATTAAAGTCCCCCAGAGAACAGTAGAATTTAGAGGCAGCTGGCTCTGCATAGACTGTGTTTCTGCCTGTTGTAGCCCTCAATAATTCCCACTATTATCATTACAGCCTCTGCAGAAAATAAAGTGTTTTTGATTCAAGTCTTCTTCCATCTCCTCTCCTCTCTTCTCCTCTCCTCTCTTCTCCAATCTCCACTGAACTGAATGGATGATGTCAATTAGGGACATTTATCTGGAATCGAGTGTGGAGGCTTAATTATCACAGACAAAAACCACTAATGAGGAAACAACATTATCCTTCACACACAAAGCTGTTTTGATGGAAACTAATTTACGGCAAGTGTTCTATCCTGCAGGCTTCATCATAAGGGGTCTCTGTCCTCACGGCTTTCTCCCTCCCTTTTCCTCTATCCTTTCTCTACTGTCATTAGCTCAATCTCGCAGGAAATCAGAGAGCAGACAGTGCTCTCCACGCCTTTTATAGGAAAGGAAGCAAGGAGGCAGCCGGATTGGCTCCAGGCAAAATCACCACATTACAATGCTTCCTTGGGGGCGTCTCACTTTTCTTTTTGGCTGCCTTCCCCTCATATTTTTCTCTTTCTGTCTTACTCCCATCTACTCCTTGCCATCTATCGTCCAGCTGGTTGAAGTCTCTTTTGCCCTCACCTAATCAATCCTTTCCCAGCTTTTTATTTACTTATCAATAAGAACCCATTTGTAGGGCAGGAATAGAGACACAAACATAGAGACTGGATATGTAGACACAGTGGGGGTAAAGGAGGGTGGCAAGAATTGGGAGATTAGGATTGACATGTATACACTATCATGTGTAAAATAGCTAGTGGGAAGCTTCTATATAGCACAGGGAGCCCAGCTCAATGCTGTGTGTTAACCTAGACAGGTGGGATATGGGGAGGAAGGTCCAAGAGGGAGGCAATATATGTGTGTGTATATATATATAGTTGTACAAAAAAGGTCATAATGACCTGGATAACCACGATGGTGTGATCACTCACCTAGAGTCAGACATCCTGGAGTATGAAGTCAAACAGGCCTTAAGAAGCATTACTATGCACAAAGCTAGTGGAGGTGATGGAATTCCAGCTGAGCTATTTCAAACCCTAAAAGATGATGCTGTTAAAATTCTGTACTCAATATGCCAGCAAATTTGAAAAACTCAGCAGTGGCCACAGGACTGGAAAAAGTCAGTTTTCATTCCAGTCCCAAAGAAGGGCAATGCCAAAGAATGTTCAAAGTGAAGTGAAGTGAAAGTCACTCAGTCGTGTCTGACTGTTTGTGACCACATGAACCATACATTCCATGGAATTCTCCAGGCCAGAATACTAGAGTCGATAGCCTTTTCCTTCTACAGGGGATCTTCCCAACCCAGGGATCCAACCCAGGTCTCTCACACTGCAGGTGGGTTCTTCACCAGTTGAGCCACAAGGGAAGCCCAAGAATACTGGAGTGGGTAGCCTATCCCTTCTCCAGTGGATCTTCCTACCCAGGAATTGAACTGGAGTCTCCTGCATTGCAAGCGGATTCTTTACCAACTGAGCTATGAGGGAAGTTATGAGGAACATTTATGAATGTTCAAAGTACCATACAATTGCACTCATTTCACATGCCTAGCAAGGTAATGCTCAAAATCCTTCAAGCTAGGCTTCAAAAGTATGTGAACCAAGAACTTCCAGATGTACAAACTGGATTTAGAAAAGGCAGAAGAACTAGAGATCAAATTGCCAACATCCATTGGATCATAGAGAAAGCAAGAGAATTCCAGAAAAAAAAAATCTACCTCTGCTTCATTGACTACACTAAAGCCTTTGACTGTATTGATCACAAGCTGTGGAAAAATTTTTAAAGAGATGGGAATACCAGACCACTTTACCTGTGTCCTGAGAAACCTGTATGCAGAATAAGAAGCAATAGTTGGAACCAGATATAGAACAATAAATGGTTCAGAATTGGGAAAGGAGTACATCAAGGTTGTATATCGTCACCTTGCTTATTTAACTTCTATGCAGAGTACATCACATGAAATGCTGGGCTGGATGAAGCAAAAGCTGGAATCAAGATTGCTGGAGGAAACATCAATAACCTCAGATACGCAGATGACACCACCCTTATGGCAGAAAACGAAGAGGAACTAAAGAGCCTCTTGATGAAAGTGAAAGAGGAGAACGAAACAGCTGGCTCAAAACTCAACATTCAACAAACAAAGATCATGGCATCCAGTCCATCACTTCATGGCAAATAGATGGGGAAACAATGGAAACAGTGACAGGCTTTGTTTTCTTGGGCTCCAAGATCACTTCAGATGGTGACTGCAGCCATGAAATTAAAAGACATTTGCTCCTTGAAAGAAAAGCTATGACAAATCCAGATAGCATATTAAAAAGCAGAGACATTATGTTGCTGACAAAGGTCCATATAGTCAAAGGTGTGGTTTTTCCAGTAGTCATGTATGGATGTGAGAGTTGGACCATGAAGAAGGCTGAGAGCCCAAAAATTGATGCTTTTGAACTGTTGTGTTGGAGAAGACTCTCAAGAGTCCCTTGGACTGCAAGGAGATCAAACCAGTCAATCCTAAAGGCAATTAGTCCTGAATATTCATTGGAAGGACTGATGCTGAAGCTGAAGCTCCAATACTTTGGCCACCTGATGAGAAGAACTGACTCATTGGAAAAGACCCTGATGCTGGGAAAGATTAAAGGCAGCTGGAGAAGGGGACAACAGAGGATGTGATGGTTGATGGCATCACCAATTCAATGGACATGAGTTTAAGCAAGCTCCAGCAGTTGGTGATGGGTGTTGATGATGGACAGGGAAGCTTAGTGTGCTATAGTCCGTGGGGTCACAAAGAGTCGGACATGACTAAGTGGACTGAACTGAACTAAACTGAATGCAGAGTACATCATGTGAAATTCCAGGCTGGACGAATCACAAGCTGTAATCAAGACTGCCAAAAGAAATATCAACAACTTCATATATGCAAATTATACCACCCTAATGACTGAAAGTGAAGAGGAACTAAAGAACCTCTTGATGAAGGTGAAATAGGAGAGTAGAAAAGCTGGCTTAAAACTCAACATTCAAAAAACTGGTCCCATCACTTCATGGCAAATAGATAAGGAAAAATATGGAAACAGTGACAGATTTTATTTTCTTGGGCTCCAAAAATCACCATGGACAGTGACTGAAGCCATGAAATTAAAGATGCTTGCTCCTTGGGAGAAAAACTATGACAAAACTGGACAGCATATTAAAAAGCAGAGATATCACTTTGCCAACAAAGGTCCACATAGTCAAAGCTATGGTTTTTCTAGTAGTCATGTACAGATGTGAAAGTTGGACCATAAAGAAAGCTGTGCTGTGTTGTGCCTAGTCGCTCAGTCATGTCTGACTCTTTGAGACCTCATGGACTGTAGCCCACCAGGCTCCTCTGTCCATGGGGATTCTCCAGACAAGTGTACTGGAGTGGGTTGTCACGCCGTCCTCCAGGGGATCTTCCCAACCCAGGTTTCCCACGTGGCAGGTGGATTCTTTTCCATCTGAGAGACAAAGAATTGATGCTTTCAAACTGTGGTGCTGGAGAAGACTCTTGAGAGTCCCTTGGACAGCAAGGAGATCAAACTAGTCAATCCTAAAGGATATCAACTCTGCAAATTCACTGTAAAGACTGAGGCTGAAGTTGAAGCTCCAATACTTTGGCCACTTGATGCGGAGAGCTCACTCATTGGAAAAGATCCCAATGCTGAAAAGATTGACAGCAAGAGGAGAAGGGGGTGACAGAAGATGGTTGCATAGTATCATCAATGGATGCCATGATGTATGGTTGCATGTATCATCACGCATCCGACTCAAAGGTCATGAGTTTGAGCAAACTCCAGAGGACAGTGAAACCTGGTGTGCTGCAGTTCATGGTGGCATTACAAAGAGTTGGACATGACCTAGCAACTGAACAAAAACATAGCTGATTCACTTCGTTGTACAGCAGAAACTAACACAACCTTGTAAAGCAAAAATACTTCACTTTAAAAAAAGAGAGAATTTGAGCTGGTCTGAGGTGCTGGCAGTGTGGACTGAGCACAGGGGTTTCCCTACCTACAACTGAGAAAATGATTAGTAGCCTTCATGAGAGTCAGGGAGGTAATAAGTTTCAGAAATCAAAGCTACTTGTCAGAAAGACATCTCGTAGGACTTCTAGGTGCTATCTCAGGAGAAAATGGGAAACAGCAATCAGTGATCAAGACAGAGAAAACTTTACATATATAGCCCTCCCCATCCCTGTTTTCTTATAGAATCAGCAATAAAACCCATGCATTGGCCTTTGTAGCCCTCAGTGGGCTTGGCTGAGGCCACTCTGTTCTGTGCCAATGCCCGGCTCCAGAGAGGGCTTCCAGGAATAAGCTAGGAGCTCCAGAGTAAGGAGGAGGAGGAGGTGGGGGATTCCTGGTCTCTGGGGACTGTGACACAAAGAAGAGGAGAGAACTTAGTCCAGCGCCAGGCACTGTATCTCTCCTTCTAGGAAAGTTCCAGGGCTTCTCATTTTTGTATTCTCATTTCTTTCACAGATCTTGACATATACCATACGAGCTCAGATCATGAGTGCAGTTAAAGAATAAAGGGATAAGTAAATGAAGGAGGCAATTTTCCCCTGAAGTGATGATGTCAGTATTGTACCTTGTATGTGTTGATCCCCAATAGTTCGGCCAAAGGGGTTTGCCCATGTTCATGCTTCCTGCTGTGTTGGCAACAGTCAGAACCAGAACAATCACTGCATCCTTTGTGTCTGTTCCCAGAAGGAGGGGGACAGACTGAGGGCAGAAGTCCAGGAGGACCAGTAGCAGAAGCCAATAGTCTTTGTAATCTGAAGGCCCAGTGATGGAGAGCAAATTGGAGAGGAGTGTTGGTCCCATTAAAGGCTAGTTGAACATAGCAAGTCTCTGGGACCATTCTGCAGATTCTGTCCCTCTCAGACTGCCTGACCTTGGGCCAGACCCTCATTCCTTGTCAGATGAAGCCATCTAGCCATAACAGCAATGGCAATGCAAAGTTCATGTGCAAGACAAGATGGGAAGGTCATATGTGTTTCTAGTCACATGCCAACTCCCTTTCATTAGGAGTGGTCAGCTAGAGCACTGGCCATGGGAAATGAGGATATGGGAGTGTCAGGCTGTGAATCTACTGATTCTGTTAAGGCATCTGAATGTCCCCAACCAGATTCAGACTGCCAGGTCCACAACGGATTCGCAAATATCTCAAACATCAGATGATTCTTTTCTGAGTGAAATGACACAATGTGAGTGGTGAATAAATCAATTCCACTTTGCCTTAGCGGCGAGCGCAGAGGCAAGGAGATCTAACAATGATCAGTGTTCCATTTGGAGCTAAGATCATTTTCATGTTTGGGGAGACAGAGCCCCAGAGGTGGATCTAAAAGGAGTGGTGCTCGGAGCTTCCCCAGGCCAGGCTGGAGCCATCAAGGCCCCCGGGCTTGAGGCAGGGTGCAGTCTTCTTGGCCAGAGTCAGAGTGCTTAGCCAGACCAGCAGTCTTGAACCAGATCTCTGCTTGCTGTCAGTCCTGCTAACAATAGTTACTCACACGCCTTGTTGTCATCATTACTTCCAGACTGCTGAGGAGAGTGTCAGCTTTACCTTTCCAGGTCAGTCTCCCACTCTCCCCAGGCTTCAGTATGACTCCTTCTTTCCAGTATCAGTTGCTCCCCTCTGCCTGCAGTTGGAATATGATGAAAATGTTGTTTCCCCAGTTTTTCCTTTACTTTATTGTCCTTGAAAACAAATTTATTTACCATATTCATCTCAACAGGTTGTTGCTATTTACTCCAGGGGATGAGAATAGCAGTCCTGGGCAAGTGATGAAGCTTTAAAATAACCAGGGCCCTTGGGCTGTAGTTTCTAATGTTTTCATTCTGGAATGGTAGCTACGCTCTCCCTTAGATCTTTACTCTTGAGAGGTGGACTCAATTATATAACCTAGTAACACCTTATAATTTATCATTTAAGTGGGGATAATTTGGGGAATGAAAGGGATGTTATTAGCAACATGCCGGAATAAAAGAGGAATATTATGGGCAACAGTTATATTCTTACCCTGACCTTGCCTTTAGCAGCCCACATGGAGCAAAAGTCCCTTGGTCAAGAGTTGTATCTGGGGTCACTTCTCTTGGAAGTGGTACATGGATGTGACAGACACTCTATGGCTTGAAATTCAGGAAGATCTTGGTACAATTCTTGGACTCTTACTAAATGCATAGACCTGGACAAGTAGTTTTTTTGGTGACTCTCAATTACCCTGTCTGTACAATGGTTATAATGGTAACTGTCTCAAAGATGACTGCAAAGAATAAATAACATATAAAGCATCTGATTTGAAATGCCTCAATGAATTCTAGTTTCTATTTCTTCGTCTTTTCCCTAATGAAACCCACAAAGCATGCCAACTCTCTTTCCACTTCCTCTCCTTTAGAGGGAAGATGGTCTGTGATCTGTTACTCAGTATTCTATCTTAAAATGGATTCCCAACTTTGCATTCCTAACATCTTTTAATGTACCAATAAAAGGGCTGAAATTCAATATATTAAGTGGAGTGATTTTAATGTATGAGACAGAAAGACAGGTTTAGTTTATGTTCCAAATATGCATGAACATGAGATGCATTCAGAACAAGATATTGCCAGATGATAAAAATGAAAAAAGATGAATCTTGTGCTGGGCATAATTAAATGACTGAGAAGACAGCTAATGGTTTTAGGATGAAAACTTTAGCTCCAGACCACTGGTTTTAGTTCAGCATTGAAAGCTATTATGTCCATTGCCAGCTGCTAGGAAAAGAGACTGACTAGAACCAAATGTAATTGCTCTGGAGAGTATGGTCTTGGACAGGAGTTCTATGTCCTTGAAGTTTCTCACACTCTCTTGGCTTCAGTTTCTTGACCTGTAAAATGGGCACAAAATTATGAACTGAATAGGATTGTGATGAGAATGAAATGTGAGGCCTCAGTGTTCAACTGTCAAACACAAACTGAAATGGGTTATAAGTTATTATTAGTTTATTTTTATTTCTTCAGGAATTTTAACTGAATCTGGAGAATCATATACTCTTGCATCACTTCTTTTAACTTCAGCTAGATTTTTCTGCAAGATTTAATGGAAATTTCTTGTTTTTAGAGCTGCTGAACCTAGATCTGTAAACTAACTGATTTAAAGTGAGAAGTTAAGAGGCACTTGATTAGAAATCCCCAAGACCCTCACTACCAAAATACTAGTTTTGTGGGACTTTAATAGTTGTTCCTCCAAAAAGGTATGCATGCACAAATATCTTTGGGAAATGCTGGGTAAATAAAATGAAACAGATTGATGCAGAGCTTTTTAAATATTTAAAAGACCAATATACATGGACATCACCAGATGGTCAACACTGAAATCAGATTGATTATATTCTTGCAGCCAAAGATGGAGAAGCTCTATACAGTCAGCAAAAACAAGACTGGGAGCTGACTGTGGCTCAGATCATGAACTCCTTATTGCCAAATTCAGGCTGAAATTGAAGAAAGTGGAGAAAATCATTAGACCATTCAGGTATGACCTAAATCAAATCCCTTATGACTATACAGTGGAAGTGAGAAATAGATGTGAGGGACTAGATCTGATAGACAGAGTGTCTGATGAACCATGGACGGAGGTTCGTGACATTGTACAGGAGACAGGGATCAAGATCATCCCCAAGAAAAAGAAATGCAAAAAAACAAAATGGCTGTCTGAGGAGGCCTTACAAATAGCTGTGAAAAGAAGGGAAGCAAAAAGCAAAGGAGAAAAGAAAAGATATATCCATTTGAATGCAGAGTTCCACAGAATAGCAAGGAGAGATAAGACAGCTTTCCTCAGCTATCAACGCAAAGAAATAGAGGAAAGCACTAGAATGGGAAAGACAAGAGATCTCTTCAAGAAAATTAGAGATACCAAGGGAACATTTCATACAAAGATGGGCTCAATAAAGGACAGAAATTGTATGGACTTAACGGAAGCAGAAGATATTAAGAAGAGGTGTCAAGAATACACAGAAGAACTGTACAAAAAAGATCTTCATGACCAGTTAATCACAATGGTGTGATCACTCACCTAGAACCAGACATCCTGGAATGTGAAGTCAAATGGGCCTTAGGAAGCATCATTATGAACAAAGCGAGTGAAGGTGATGGAATTCCAGTTGAGCTATTTCAAATCCTAAAAGATGATGCTGTGAAAGTGCTGCACTCAATATGCCGGCAAATTTGGAAAACTCAGCAGTGACCACAGGACTGGAAAAGTCAGTTTTCATTCTAGTCCCAAAGAAAAGCAATGCCAAAGAATGCTCAAACTACCACACAATTGTACTCATCTCACACGCTAGTAAAGCAATGCTCAAAATTCTTCAAGCCAGGCTTCAGCAATATGTGAACCGTGAACATCCAGATATTCAAGCTGGTTTTAGAAAAGGCAGAGGAACCAGAGATCAAATTGCCAACATCTGATGGATCATAGAAAAAGCAAGAGAGTTCCAGAAAAACATCTATTTCTGCTTCATTGATTATGCCAAAGCCTTTGACTGTGTGGATCACAATAAACTGTGGAAAATTCTGAAAGAGATGGGCATACCAGACCACCTGATCTGCCTCTTGAGAAACCTGTATGCAGGTCAGGAAGCAACAGCTAGAAGTGGACATGGAACAACAAACTGGTTCCAAATAGGAAAAGGAGTACATCAAGGCTGTATATTGTCACTCTGCTTATTTAACTTCTATGCAGAGTACATCATGAGAAACGCTGGGCTGGAGGAAGCACAAACTGGAATCAAGATTGTCCAGAGAAATATCAATAACCCCAGATATGCAGATGAACCACCCTTATGGCAGAAAGTGAACAAGAACTAAAGAGCCTCTTAATGAAAGTGAAAGAGGAGAGTGAAAAAGTTGGCTTAAAGCTCAGCATTCAGAAAATTAAGATCATGGCATGTGGTCCCATCACTTCATGGCAAATAGATGGGGAAACAGTGGAAATAGTGGCTGACTTTATTTTGGGGGGCTCCAAAATCACTGCAGATGGTGACTGCAACCATGAAATTAAAAAAACGCTTACTCCTTAGAAGGAAAGTTATGACCAACCTAGACAGCATATTGAAAAGCAGAGACATTACTTTGTCAACAAAGGTCTGTGTAGTCAAGGCTATAGTTTTTCCAGTGGTCGTCTATAGATGTGAGAGTTGTACTATAAGAAAGCTGAGCACAGAAGAATTGATGCTTTTGAACTGTGGTGTTGGAGAAGACTCTTGAGAGTCCCTTGGACTGCAAGGAGATCCAACCATTCCATCCTAAAGGAAATCAGTTCTGAATATTCATTGGAAGGACTGATACTGAAGCTGAAACTCCAATACTTTGGCCACCTGAAGCAAAGAGTTGACTCACTGGAAAAGACCCTGATGCTGGGAAAGATTTCGGGCAGGAGGAGAAGGGGACGACAGAGGATGAGATGGCTGGATGGCATCACCGACTCTATGGACATGGGTTTGGGTGGACTCCAGGAGTTGGTGATGGACAGGGAGGCCTGACGTGCTGTGGTTCATGGGGTCACAAAGAGTCGTACACGACTGAGCAGCTGAACTGAACTGAATGCATCTCCAAGATGGGGCCACCTACCATCCATTGTCTCCTAAGTGTGCTTGACCATGGTCCCCATATTTTTTGTGGGATATTTTTAGAGAACCATTGTCCTCGGCATGTTTTGGAAGGCACTCATCTAATACTTTTTATGGATTTGGGAAAACATTTGCATTTTAATATTAATCGAAAAAGCAAGCTACTAAATTTCATGTACTGTAAAATCACAATTATGTTAAATTGTATATAAGAGCCTGGCAAGAAAAATATCAAAATATTAACGTATTATCTAAAAGCAGTAATCTCAGGGACAATAATTTAGGGATTTTTTTAAAATATCTATTTCACTTAATCCATATTTCTCAATTGTTCTACAATGACCATGTATTATCTTTATAATCCAAAGATTTTACTCTTCTTTGCTTTTGATTAAATAATATCAGGAGGGATTGTTTCTTTTCCAACTACAATGTTTGATCCACCCATATGAAATATGCCTTTCATTGTACCCTTCAAAGACAGAAGAACTGTAAAAAGCCTTTAGAAGCCCTTGAGGAATTTTGTGGACAGTAAAAGTAAAGATTATATACAAAAGAAAAATACACAAAGTTGTAAGAGCAGTAAAGAGTAAAGTGGAGACAAGGGATAGTGGGTATCTAAAGAGGAAAAATAGGAAGCCTAGCCTTTCCAGGAAAAGAAAAAGTCAAAAACAATGGTGAATTTTTGCGAGAAACAGTAAGGAAGAAACTCATCAATAGTCCACAACCAGATTGCTGACAGAAGAATCCTAGATCACAACACACCTTCCTGCCTCAAGCCAGGTAACCTCTGAGTCATCATGAGACTATTTACATAAGGACGATACCTGGGATCCATTCACAACAAAGCTCCTCAAACCTGTGTCAGAATCTCGAATTAATGGGGCCTGATGAAGAACAGGAGGCCTGATGAAAGTTAAAGAGGAGAGTGAAAAAGTTGGCTTAAAACTCAACATTCAGAAAACTAAGATCATGGCATCTGGTCCCATCACTTCATCGCAAATAGATGGGGAAACAGTGACAGACTTTATTTTGGGGGGCTCCAAAATCACTGCAGATGGTGTCTACAGCCATGAAATTAAAAGACACTTGCTCCTTGGAAGAAAAGTTATTACCAACCTAGACAGCTTATTAAAAAGCAGAGACATCACTTTGCCAACAAAGGCCCATTTAGTCAAAATAGTCATGTATGGATGTGAGAATTGGACTATTAAGAAAGCTGAGCACTGAAGAATTGATGCTTTTGAACTGTGGTGTTAGAGAAGACTCTTGAGAGTCCCTTGGATAGCAAGGTGATCCAACTAGTCCATCCTAAAGGAAATCAGTTTTGAATATTCATTGGAAGGACTGATGCTGAAGCTGATGCGAAGAGCTGACTCATTTGAAAAACCCTGATGCTGGGAAAGATTGAAGGCAGGAGGAGAAAGGGACGTCAGAGAATGAGATGGTTGGATGGCATCACCGACTCAGTGGACATGAGTTTGAGAAAACTCTGGGAGTTGGTGATGGACAGGGAGGCCTGGCGTGCTGCAGTCGATGGGGTTGCAAAGAGTCGGACGCAACTGAGCGACTGAACTGAACAGAACTGAACTTATGAGGAACAAAGTGTGGGAGGAAGAACTGTCTGTGGATGGGGATTGGGTGAATTGTAGGATATATGAATAGTTTTGTGAGCCCCATGGATTCTAAACAACAGCAGTTTAATGTACTTTGAGGATCTGGGTTTAAATCTTGGCTCCATGCTTATATTTGTCTGACTTTGGAATCTTAACCTTTCTGTGCTTTAGTTTCTATAAAATAGGGATAATAGTAAGAACTACCTCATTTAGTTGTTTTGAGGACTTAGTGAGGGTTAGTTGCTCAGTCGTGTCCGACTCTGCAACCCCAAGGATGGTAGCCTGCTAGGCTCCTCTGTCCATGGGATTTCCCAGACAAGAATACTTGAGTGGGTAGTCATTCCTTTCTCCAGGGGATCTTCCCAACCCAGAGAGGGATTCCCTAGTGGCTCAGATGGTAAAGAATCTGCCTGCAATGCAGGAGACCCGGATTCAATCCCTGGATCGGGAAGATTCTCTGAAGAAGGGAATGGCTGCCCACTGTATTGCAGGAAGGGGGGTCCCCTTCCAGGGCCTAAGAATGGGCTCTAGTGTAGCACTCAGAAATGAATTGTCTGAGAAGATACACATGCTGACAGAGCAAGAGATTTTATTGGGAAGGGGTGCCAGGGCAGAGAGCAGTAGGGTAAGGGAACCCAGGGGAACTGCTCTGCCATGTGGCTGGCAGTCTTGGGTTTTATGGTGATGGGATTAGTTTCCAGGTTGTCTTTGGCCAATCATTTCTGACTCAGAGTCCTTCCTGGTGGCACATGCAACGACAAACTCCCCACAGATAGTAACAAATACTTATTTATTACTCACAGGTTTATGAATCAGCTATGAACCTGTGATGCTTTGTTGGTCGTGGCTGGGCTTGGTTTCAGGCTGTTTCTTGGGTTCAGGTCTGCTCTTTGGAGGATCTTATTCTGAGACTCAGCCTGAAGGCTCCTTAGGTAGTGCTCAGGTCATGGTGAAAGAGAAGTACATGAGAGTGTGTGACAACTGTAGGGAATGTGCCTTATCTCTGAAAGCCTCAGCTTGGAACACAGTGCACTTCTGCAATTGTTATTTTTTGTTTAGAGCTTTCATCAACTGAAAACCTATTACTCTGGTAATTTTGTCCTTTTTGTCTAGTGTACAAGTATATATATATACAGGGATGTCAGATGGAGAATTTCTCTTAAAAATATTCAACGAATAAATGATAGACGAATGAATGAACAAACAACCCTTTGCAAAAGTGCCCATTGTAGAAGCCCATAGATTCTGGGCTTCCTGATGGCTAAGACAGTAAAGAATCTGCCTGCAATGTGGGAGACCCTGGTTCGATCCCTGGGTTGGGAAAATCCCCTGGAGAAGGGAATGGCAACCCACTCCAGTATTCTTGCTTGGAGAATCCCATGGACAGAGAAGCCTGGCGGGCTATAGTCTATAGGATCACAGTCAGATGGGACTTACTTTACTTTCTACATTTTTATAGATACTGACTGAAGCGGGAGGCAAAGGAATTCTGGCCAGTGCTTTTTAGACTGTTCTCCCATACATATAAGTCATTTTATCTGTGATTATTTCTGTTTCCTGCTACCAGCTTTCAACCGTCTTCACTTACCATTCTATCTGTCCCAGAGCTAGAGTTTAAAGCTGATCTCACTTGGCACATTGTCATTCTACTTCAGTTTTCTTTGGGAACAGTTCTTTTTCTGGGCAATGTCATTTGCTAAATTTTACCCTTTTTAAGCTGAAAACACATGTCCTGCCCTGGGGAAGGAAGTTCATTCCTTGCTCCTAAAACCTGCCCCTCCTGGGTGTTCAGTTCAGTTCAGTTCAGTTCAGTTGCTCAGTCATGTCCGACTCTTTGCGACCCCATGAATTGCAGCACGACAGGCCTCCCTGTTCATCACCAACTCCTGGAGTCCACTGAAACCCATGTCCATCAAGTCAGTGATGCCATCCAGCCATCTCATCCTCTGTCATCCCCTTCTCCTCCTGCCCCCAATCCTTCCCAGCATCAGGGTCTTTTCAAATGAGTCAGCTCTTCGCATCAAGTGGCCAAAGTATTGGAGTTTCAGCTTCAGCATCAGTCCTTCCAATGGACACCCAGGACTGATCTCCTTTAGGATGGACTGGTTGGATCTCCTTGCAGTCCAAGGGACTCTCAAGAGTCTTCTCCAACACCACAGTTCAAAAGCATCAATTCTTCGGCACTCAGCTTTCTTTATAGTCCCCTTCTCACATCCATGTATGACCACTGGAAAAACCATAGCCTTGACTAGACAGACCTTTGTTGACAAAGTAATGTCTCTGCTTTTTAATATGCTGTCTAGGTTGGTCATAACTTTCCTTCCAAGGAGTAAGAGCCTTTTAATTTCATGGCTGCAATCACCATCTGCAGTGATTTTGGAGCCTAAAAAAATAAAGTCAGTCACTGTTTCCACTGTTTCCTGTGGGCTTATTTTTCTGAAGCACTATATGGATGGGTGTTCTCCTCGCCCACACTTCTCAGTTCAGGGATATGTTCAGGTTATTTATTTTGGGACTATCAGATATGCATGAAATACTGCATCTCAAGACTAATGGATTCTCAAACCAGCTTATGGGAGGCATGTCTGTTTTATGCAAGCACAAAAGGTGAATTATTGAACTAACAGGTTTCTCAGGTATGGGTTCTGCAGTGTGATCAATTATATATAATGTTCACTCAGGCAAAAAGAAAAAAAATGAGGTGGCTACAAGCTGGCGTGCTCCAGGGCTTCTGGAGCTATTCCATGTTCAAATGTGTGCAAGTGAGCTGGCAACTTCTGTAGTCTCTTACACTCTCTCACAATAACTGAATTGATGAGGGGCGTATTGGACTTGTCAGATACCCTGTGCTCCCCTTCTCCTCTGTATTGGTGTGGGTGTGGTGTTTGTCCCCTCAAAGTGCCTTTGTAAGTTTTGTCTGATTATGTGCTTGGCCCGTAAGAGTAACAGTAATGATAACAATTACCATTTCATTGAGTGTATTAGGTGCTTTGAAGGATGTTGGTATTCAACTCTCCTAACAAGTCTGTGAGGGAGGTCCTGTTGTAAACCCCACTCTCCAATGGAGGAATTGGTGTCTTAGAGAGTTTGCATGGCCAGTAAGAAGTCTAGTCAGCCTGGCTCCGGAGCTTACAATATTATACACTGTATTATACTGCTCTTTGGCACTTAATATATTTTAATTAAGGTTGGTTGAGTGAATAAATGGGTGTATGAATAAATGTCAGAGTAAATGACTTCATGAGAGAGGTATGAAGGCAAAATTCTCAGTATGAACCTGAAAAGAGGGGTTTATATCTTGTTTGATTCCTAAAGAAAGAGAACAGCAGCTGTCCCTTGGCTCCTCACCTTGTGCTCTTGAAAGGGAAGATGGTAAATGGAAGACACCTTTGTTCAAGCCCAAGCTCTACTACAAGACCATCCAGTTCATCACAACACCCCTAGTTCATAGTATAGTGGCCTGCACAAATCATGAGTTCAAAACATTTGATGAATAAAGGAATGAAAAAATATGATGAAGTATATGAAAGTATCTGTTGGCTTCTGGCACAAAGAGTTCAATAAATGAATATATTTGAGCTAGCATTGAAAAAGAGAAAAAAAGACAGGAAAGCAGAGAAGACGGGAACAACAGGAGTGCTCTGCAGAGATGGCAATTACCTGGAGCCGAAGGGAACAGAATTAGTCAGACAAAATGTTCTTGCTTTGCCAAGTTCTCTATCCTTGTCCAAGCTCTGGCTCAGGGAAGAACAAATGTCAATCTGTTCCTTAGAGATTCAGAAAGTCCATATTAAGGAGAATAAGTGCTATTTGGCCCATTTATTTCTTTCCTTCTTCCTCTTTTCCTTTCCTTCCATTTTCTTTTCAGTTTAGGAAGTGACCTGTTTTATAGCCTCATTCAAAAACTATGTACAATTTGCAAGCACAGAGTCATATTTGGACATCTGGGTCATGGCTTTTGATGAATATGATTTCCTGTTTTCAAGAAAATTAACTTAAGAAAGATTTCTTTCCTTTTTTATAATGGGGTTGAGGATCTTTGGAGAGCCCTAAAAAGACTTCTTGCATAACCACTGGCTCTTAAGAAGATTTAAAAAAATTTAAAGCTAATGAGGAAGACATATTTGGAGCCTATTTCACATGGTTCTATTGAACTAGGGTTTATAAACTTGACAGAGCATCTTAAGAGTTTGATTGAGTCCCAGATATTTGAAATATGATTTGAATTGATTGCCCAACCTATCTTGTCCTGGTCCGGAGTCAGTAATTGATAATGACCTTTCTCCCTCTCTCCCTTCCTCCCTCCTACCCTCCATTCCTTCCTTCCCTTCTTCCTTCCTTCCTTCCTTCCTTCTCTCTTTCTTTTCTATGGGAGTGGGATGGGAGGGCAAGTATAAACAGCTTTGAAGGTGAAATGTCTAGAGCTCTTTAGGTTGGGTCTGATTTTTTTTTTTTTGAAGTTATCATTAATTTTCTACTTGGTAGGCAATTTGAACTATCATATGTATCATTTTACTAAGATTTAATGTTGTATATCTCTGTCAGGTTAACTATCTGAGGCTCAGTCGCCATTTTAATAAAATGAATATCAAGTGCGTATGGCCTGGGATAATTGTATTAGGTGAACAGCTCGTGCCATACTCACAGAATAATGAGCCAGATTAATGCAAAAGCAATGAAGGGAGTCCTGCTGTTCACACATCAAAACATAATTGTGTCCTTCAGTTCTCCGTACAGAGATAGGAGACCTCTAACCACAAGATCTCTTGAAGTAGTAGCAGAATGTGCTAGAAAGACCTAGATTTGAATCCTGCTTCCACCACACATAACTGGCAGGTTACTTACCTTTCTGATTCAGTTTACTCACATATAAAATGGAGATAGCAGTGCCCCGATGGCATTTTGCGAGGATTCAGCAAGTAACTCAGAGTGTATAAAATACTTTTCTTTGTGAAGAGCTCATGAAGTGAAGTGAAAGTCACTCGTCATGTCGTACTGTTTGCAACCCCATGGACTATACAGTCCATGGAATTCTCTTGGCCAGAATACTGGAGTGGTTAGTCTTTCCCTTCTCCAGGGGCTCTTCCCAACCCAGGGATCAAACCCAGGTCTCCCACATTGTAGGTGGATTCTTCACCAACTGAGTCATAAGGGAAGCCCAAGAATACTGGAGTGGGTAGCCTGTCCGTTCTCCAGCAGATCTTCCCCGCACAGAAATCGAACTGGGGTCTCCTGCATTGCAGGCAGATTATTTACCAACTGAACTATCAGGGAAAGATGAAGAGCTCATAGTAGGTGCTTAATAAATGCCTTCCTCCTCTTTTTCCCTCTTCTCGCTCCTTTTCTCATAAATGGAAATAACTGTAGGAATCCTTTCTTGTCATAGGATTAAAAGTAAAACATTTAGATTAGTGCCTCATACATAATAAATGCTGCATTGGTTAATCTTACTTTATATTCATATGGCATTTCTAGGATGGAGACAAGGCAGGGCAAGTTCCGTATAAAAATCTTTTCCTATTTGGATACTGATCAGAAATGCAAATAAAGTGAAATAAAGAGCTCAAGTATCTTAGCTGCTTTTTTCTTTCAAGCCATTTGGTTTTTTAGTTGTCTTTCCGAGACATTTCAAGGTTGGTCAACTTCACTTGGAAATATTTAAATAAACTATGATGGAAAACATTTTCCGTCCAGCCCTGGCCTAATGCCCCACTCACTGTAGGGCTGATCCCAGATGCTACAGATATCCTCGGTCTATTTATTGAAATGCTCTGCCCGAAACTCAAATATGAGGGGACACAAATGAGGAAAAGATGCCTGGTGACTACAAGGCATGACCTAAATGACTTTCATGCTCAATGAGGAAGACTAAGCCTTGGTGTGTATGCTTTCTCTGTGTGTTTCACAGCTGGGTGATCCCAGCTGACCCCTCAATATGGTCCCATGGACTCCTTCCTACTTTGGCACAGGTATAATGGGAATAAGGTATTGATCTGGAGCCCCTGGTTTTATGTCTTGCAGGCTGTGTGATTTCAGAAAAATGAGTCAGGTTCAGTTTCCTTTCCAGAAAGTGTTCTAAAAATGCCTACCTTGAGTCTTCCTGAAGATTAAATGGAGCAAGTATAGGAAAGCTTATAGCAAATTGTAAAGAGTTCTATAAATGTGGGGCCCTTTGCTCTGTGGGCTATTTATGTCTGTTCCTTGTTTCTGCTTTGCCTCCTTTTCTGGCTTCCTCCCCACTTGTATGCTTCCACAACTGTACAGAAGTTTCTCTGAGCAGCCACCTTCTTCCTCTCTGTTTGGCCCTGTCTCTCTTTGAGATTCATTAGCTGAGAGACCAGGACAACGCAGCAGTTGAGGTTGGAGATGAGTGGAGGACTGGGATAACTGCTTCCTGTTGTCTCTTTTGGAAGCAGATAAATAATGGGTGGGAAATGTTTGGAGTGATTTGGGCAGAGCTGAATTGGGGCAGGGTAAGGTAGCTGGGATGGGATCCTAAGAAATGTAGGCATCCACAGTAGGCAGGCAATTAGCAGGAAAATGTCTAGACCAGTGCTATTAAAGTCTGATTTCCTCTTACATATAATATATAAACTCAGTCATCTTGTGCTTTTATTCTCTTTTCTCTGCATAAATCATCCTTGTTCAACCTGATACTAGGGACCTTGCGGCAAAGACTAAAAGAGTCTGTGTGACATTATTCAATATGGTGGGACACCAGGTCATTTTGAAGATCTGTGTAATTTATGTGAGTGTGGCAGAGTCTGTTATATATATAGGTGTCAACTCCAACATCGTAATACATAGATCTTTACCCTGCATATCAGGACAAGCTGGAATCCATTTACTCAATATGTCCTCTCCATCTCTTGAACCGCTTCCACTCCACTCCAAGCCACCACTATCCCTCACCTACACCAATAACTTCCCAGCTGCTCCTCTTACTTTTATTTCCTCCTCCTGTTGTCTCCATAGAATCCATTCTCTGCAAAGCAGTCCCCAAGGAATGATCTTTTTAAAGTGCAAACCAGATCATATAAATCTCCTGCTCACACCTTCTAATGGCTTGGAGTAAAAATTCACACTCTTTGTCCTGCCTCACTAACTTCTAAATCTGTGTGATCATTTGGAAGCCATAGTCACATGTGGCTATTGAGGATCTGAAATGTGGCTGATCCACAATGAGATGTGCTGTAAGTATAAAATAGAGACCAGATTTTGAAGACTGGAAAAAAAGACTCTGTAGGAATGGAAACTATATGAATAATCTTTATGTTGATTACATATAGAAATGATAACATTTAGATATGTTAACGGAGAAGGCAAAGGCACCCCACTCCAGTACTCTTGCCTGGAAAATCCCATGGACGGAGGAGCCTGGTAGGCTACAGTCCATGGGTCGTGAAGAGTCGGACACAACTGAGCGACTTTACTTTCACTTTTCACTTTCATGCATTGGAGAAGGAAATGGCAACCTACTCCAGTGTTCTTGCCTGGAGAACCCCAGGGATGGCGGAGCCTGGTGGGCTGCCGTCTATGGGGTCGCACAGAGTAGGACACGACTAAAGCGACTTCACAGCAGATATGTTAAAGTCTATTGTGAAAATTATTTTCACTATATATGTGGCTATCAGACAATTTTACATTATGCACAGTGACTTGCATTATATTTCAATTGGACAGTGTTGATCTAAATGATGTTACTGCTGCCTGACTCTGTCCTGCCCTCACTCATCCTTCTGCTGGTCCCTGAGCTCAGCAACACCGCCCTTTTTTCTGTGATCAGGTAGTGATCAATTCTGTTCTGGGACATCCATTCTGTTTACTGTGTAGAATGCTTCTGCCGGTCTTGACAAGGATGATTCTTTCTCTTCATTCAGATTTGAGCTAGATGTCAGCTGCTCTGAGATGTCTCCTCTAAATATCCCATCAAAATGATTATCCTATCACTTTTCATTCCCATAGCATTCTAATTATTCTCTGCATCATATTTGTCATGAGCTGATACCTTCTTTTCTTTTATTTTATCCATTCTTCTTCTCTTATTCCTCAATAACACCTATAGAAGCAGGCATTGTGTCTTGTCCATAGCTGTATGCTAGTGACAAAAATAGATCCTGATACACAGAAAGCACTAACACAAAGCTTCTTAAATTAATGAATACACTTTTTGAGACATAAGAGACATGAAGAAAAAAGGCCAGAGAAGCATTTCTTGAATATGTCTTATGTGTCAGAAATTGACAAAATAATTATACTTCCAGTTTAACAAAATGGCTCTATGCTATCTCATTTGGGCCAAATCAGGTCTGTTCGTGTTGTTGTAAATAAATATTGATTAGAACATGGCCACACTTATTTGTTTACATACTATCTCTTGTTGTTTTTGTATTATGTGACTGAGTTGAGTAGCTGCTAGAGAGATTGTGTGGCTCATACAGCCTAAAATATTTACCATCTGGTCTTTTACATAAAAAGTTTGCTAGGGTAGTCAAAGGATGACTTGGAAGGGCTATCATCTCCTCAATAAGTCCACAACTGCAAAATCAGAGTAAAAGGAGTGTGGTGCACATGAAACTTCAACACAAAGTCCTCCATCTCCTCCTGTGACTATATTAGGGACCCTGAGTGTCCTTACAAAGACAAGAAACAGCTGCTTGGTGAAACCACCTCAACCCTGTGGGGGAGATATTATCACACATATTTGACAGATGAGTTAACAGAGATTCCAATAGGTAAGACACAGAGCTGGTATTGAAATCCAGACCGTCTCATCACTTATCTACAGTAGTTTCAGAATTCCATACAGGATGCCCTCCACTCCTGCTGCATACAACATTTTAAAAAAAGTCTCTCTGACTGCTCTTTTTCAGTGCCTTAGTTTTTGCCTCAGCCTTGGTAATTAATGTCAAGTTCTGGAAGGTTTGCTATAGTATGCATCTGGCTCCCCTCCAGGCTATTAAAAAGTCTGAAGAGCGTGCATCCAATCAAGAAATAATAATGATCTTTGGCTTAGTTATAATGTGAAGCAAATGAAGGAGATGCTTAAAAATTGGTTCTGAACTTCCTTGGCACACGCTTCGCTCTTTGCATATTGTTAATTTTTTTTATATACATACAAAAGTTCTCCATGATAATCAAGGTTTCCTTTACCCCAACCTATTGCATTAATGCCTGTTTTTCATCTTTCTAGCTTTCTCTTCCTATTATTAGCAAAACTAAATTAAAATGCTTTGAGTTGACAAACAGCCACCAAGATAAGCATAATGTGGCTCAAAGGAATTATTCATAATAGCAGAAAGACAAATTTCCCTAATTCATTTTTTTCTCCTTAGACTCTGCCTCCTCTCCATGGTGTGAAGATGGTCTTGGACCATCATTACCTGTTGCTTCATCCTGATCCAAATCCATCTTCTAATGTTGTTGATCTGGTGACTTGAGTGCTGTATACAACCATCATCTAGCTCCACGTCTTCTTAGTTAGGCATCTCAGCAAATGACCCAACTCAGCTTTCTGGGTCTGGCAACTGTCCTTGGAATGGTTCTGAGAAGCTAATCTTGGTTACCCAGATGAAGGGAGAGGTCTTTCCACAGAGAAAATTCCTGCTGATGTGACTCAGCACATTCGTTTCTGATACAAGAAATACCCATAGATATTTGTTGGTTAGATGGATGGTTTGGGAAGTGACTGGGTGGATGAGTGTGAAGATGAATTCAACAAAGTGAAGAGTAAGTTTGGTTCACCTAGACTTTGTTAAACTCTAGGTAGGATGAGCAAGTGGATATTTTAATGGTTGTTCTAGCATGCTAGAATAATAATCATCTTTAGTCAATTCAAAAAAGCATGAATATCATCTGCTTGGTCTACCATGACAGAACTTATTAACCAATGTTGTTCATTTCGTGACACTCAATCTATGAGCTGTCAAAACCAATCTGCCTATTTAATCAATTTTGGCTTGTTTCTGAAAAGTGAAATTTAGCCTTTTAACTGTTAGCTGTTATCCCTCTTCCAGTTAATCTGAATTTTCACAGGTCATGGTAGATCACAAATGGTGTAATTCCATTACACTGCTATTCACAGACTCTGAGTGACTGAGAGTTGCATGTATGGAGGTACTTGGTTTGGGAGACAATCTGACTTGTGGGCGCTGATGTAAGACAAAATCAAGTTATGCTCATGGGTGAGAGCAAGCTGGGTAGGAATATGCCAGAAATAGCCTTCCCTTGCTTAAGGTTTCCTACTTGATAAATGTAAATATAATATATATATATGCCTGCATTTGCTTGTTTCAATCAGCACATCCGTTTTATTAAGGCCGCTGTTATCTCTATTGGCTATGCCTTATTTTGCAGCAGGGCAGCCCACATGATAGGAGAAAGTCTACTAAAGGCTGCCATTGCAATATGGGAGTGTGTGTGTTTGTGTGTGTGTGTGTGTGTGTGTGTGTGTGTGTGTGTGTGTAAGTGGTGCCTGGAAGCACTGACACTCTGACTACATTGCAGCCGTAACTGGTGTCATGCTTTTCTGCTAAGTTCTCCCTACTACAAAATTGGCTTCTGCTCCCTGCATTACATTAGCACATGTATCAGGAAACCCTGGGGTGAAGATACCAAGAAAGCCCTTTCCAGTCCCAGAACAGCTTATAGGAGGGAGGGACATTTCATTCCTCCTTAACTGAGGGTTCGAGAGGACCGTGGGACACAGGAGAAAGGAAGCAACTTCTCCCTCTGAACACATAATCCAAAAGGTTCCCTTTCAACAGCTCGAGGGTATGCCCCAACATGACTGTGGTTAGGACTGCAGTGAAGGGAACCTACAGAAGGCAGTGTGGAAACCAGGCTGTGAGGTCCCCAAAGGAAGCAATCAAAAGATGTCACCATTCTCTCTGCTTCTTCTGAGGGCACAGGCCCTGCTGCAGGCTGGATTCCCCGCACCATTAGAGCTTGACTATGCCCTCACATCAACCCTGACCTTCCAGAGGGCAGGCAAAATTCGGTCTGTGCGAGGCACAGCTGGTTTCTGACTGCAGCGGTGTTGGCCCCTGAAGTGTCACTCTGAAGTTCATCACCATTATTCCTTATGGGAAAATTGCTTTTGATCTGGGCTTGTTTAGGGGGATCAGTCATTTTCAAGGACAGACTGTGCCCAGCATTGCTGGAGGTGGTAACCATAAGCCTGCCATGTGCTAATCATGCTGCACATAAAGTACTTCACTCAGCCTTGGGTGCAAGCCTAAAGAAGGACTGCTGTGATCTGGGAAGGCAACCAGATGAGAGAAGGCTCTAGCCTGGGTGTGTGGCCTGGAAAGCAAGCTCAGAGGTAGTATGTGTTCTGTGCCACATCAGGGAGCAGAAATGTGACCCATGAGCGGATGTTTAGGGACATAGCATCGGCATCAGTGTATTGGGCTGAACTCTCATCTGTGTTGAGAACTGTGGGTATGATCAGATGTGGGGTGGACCAGACCATGCTTTAGGGAGTGGAATGGGCAAGTTGCAGATGGTGTAGGAGTCTGGAAAGAGGGAGCTTCCTTCAGCTGAGTCCTGGCACCATGCCTGTCATGCTCTGTCTGTTTGTTTCCCTTTCCTCGTTTAGTGCCACTTGATTGTGGAAGAAAATAAATCTCAGAGATGTGAAGAGTTAAAGCTGCTTATGTCTAGTTCTGTGTTCTTTTTCTCACTTGCTGCTGCTGGAGCCTTCCTACTGGGGAAGTTTTCATCCCGGTAGAAAGAAAATGATCTCTTCTTGAGGACTGACTGGGCGCAGTGTCCCTCATGTAGGAGTGTAACCCAGTACACACCCCAGGGCCAAGGCCATCTATGTGCATCTGTGTTCCTGGCTCAAGGAAGATGCTTTTAAAACCAGAGGAAAAATTCTTTTTTTGTGTGGTCAAAGGCACATGGTGTTGAGTCTTTGCTGATGAGAAAATTACCACTGACATCCAAGGGGAAATCAACTTTTATTCAAAACAACAGTCTGGAGTCTTGCATTTTTTTTTTTTCTCAGAGCTGCTTCTAATTCTTCCTTAAACTCAAGGGAAAATTTCACTGATTGTCTGGGCCTCATTTTCTCCACTTATAACACAATCGTCCTCAATCCTCCTTCAGGTTCCTTATAAAAATGAATATAAAAGCAGTTTTGCCTTTAATAGACCCATTTGGATACAGATCACAGACGACTATAAAAAGGCATTGATAATAGTTTTGTTGTTATTAAGAAAAACAAGCACAAATAATCATAACACTAATTCAGTTATAAAAGAATCCAACCTGCCTTTGATGAAAGGGAAAGAATGTGCTATTTTTCTTTTTATTATGAGTATTACATAATTAATTTACGTTTATAGAAAACTCAGGACAGATAAAGCGTAAGGAAAAATCACTCATGATCTCACTTCCCAGATGTAATAAACTATTGCTAACATTTTGGTATAAATTCTTCCTTCATTTCCTTCTCCCACATGTATGTGTGTGTGTGTGTATAAAATATTCCAGATTTTACCATTTCAAAAAATGGCATCATACTATATTCTTTTGTAACTTGACTAGTGACATAGTAATATACTGTGACAATCTTTTCCTGTCAATAAAATCTGTTTAGTCAAACCTGTAAGTGATTGAACTATATTCCGTTGTTTTGGTGTCCCATAATATGTAGAAATAGTTTTTACTGTTGAAACTGAACAAACACCAGTCATCTTACCCAATGATGCAATGAACATCTTTTACTCACTGATTTGATTTTTTTCTTGGGAAGCCTTCCTAGAAGTAGAACCATGGGGCCAAAGAGTATGTGCATTTTATGGTTGGTGATACACAGTCCAACACTCTCTCCAGAAGGCTGTGCATGTGCTCCTCCCACCTCTGCGCCAGAAGAAGCCAGTTCCCAGGCTCTTGCCAACAACAGGCATTTTCCTTCTCTTTAAATTTGCCAACTTGAGGGATGAAAAAGTGGTATTTTATACTCATTTGCATTTCTTATTTAATGGTGAGTGGAAGCATTTTTTTTCCATGTGTTTCTTAGCCATTTGAATTTTGTCTACTACAAATTGCCTATTTATTTCCTTTGCTTATTATTTTTCCAGAATATTTTTCTCTTATCTAATCTTTCCTAAGAAAGTGTACTTAGCAGTATTTTCTTTACCTTATTTTAGGATATAGAGATTCATATCTTCCTAAAATGTGATTTCCTTAGTGCAGTCTTTGCTTATAGAACAAAGGCAGACAATAATCTTAAGAAGCAAAATGTACTGGCACTAAAATTTCCACAGAGCATATTTGCTTTTTTTAAACTAGTATTTTATCCCTCAATTTTTAATATGTAATCACTCTCTCTCCTTCTATCTTTCTCTGTGTTGATGATCTTGTACTTAACGGTTTGGGTCCAAAAATAAATAGGCTATCTAACTTCCCTGCTCAGTCTGAGCTCCAGAAACTTCTATAATAATGTGTTGGTGTATGTGTGTGGGTAGGGAATTGGGTATAAACTGTAGTCTCCTCAAGTTGTCTTTATATCATTACCTGGAGGGCTTCTGCAACCCAACCACTTATGAAAACAGCACAGGCAACTAGTTGAAAATGACAGAACCTATATTTTGGTACTAGGATAAGAACTATATATATAATTCACTATATAGACAATTTAAGCAAAATTGCACATAACAAATCATAAATGATACGTCATAGCTTCTGATAATAATTTCTAAGCCTCCACCAAGAATTACAAAGACCTCTGCTCGGCCTAGCTCTCGGCCAACTCTTCTGTTGTTTCAGATCTCTTTGATTTCAGCCTCTCCTCTTGCCCCAAGTTGCTATCAGAGCCCTGTTTCCTAGTCACTGCTGCTGCTGCTAAGTCGCTTCAGTTGTGTCCGACTCTGTGCGACCCCATAGACGGCATCCCACCAGGCTCCCCCATCCCGGGATTCTCCAGGCAAGAATACTGGAGTGGGTTGCCATTTCCTACTCCAATGCATGATAGTGAAAAGTGAAAGTGAAGTCGCTCAGTCATGTCCGACTCTTCGCGACCCCATGGACTGCATCCTACCAGGCTCCTCCGTCCATGGGATTTTCCAGGCAAGAGTACTGGAGTGGGTTGCCATTGCCTACTCCGTTCCTAATAACTACAAGCTCCCATCTTCACAATCGCCCATGTTACCCTTCATTCAGTCTTGAATTGGAGCAGTTAAGCATACTAGCTTCCTCTGATGCTTTCTGCACAACGATTGCTCTGGTTGTTGGTAGCCATCACTTCCTAGTGCTGAAGCTTCTGTCTCTCCGAGGACACTGTCTGCCATCCTGTGCTGCAGTAGCACTGATTCGCTTCCCACCACTGCCGTGGCAGTGGGAAGGGTTTTATAAGGTTTAGCAGAAGAGTATCCTCCAGGCTGGGACCTGGGTGAAAATTATTTCCTGTTCTCATTATTTAAAGATGAGAACATTATGTCACTTCAGTGAGACACCCATAAACAATCCATCTGGCTGCTTAACCATGTAAATCTCAAATTATAAGGGCTGTTTGTACCTTCAGGGGTCCTGCAAATCTCATTTACTTAAAAAAGTCTTTAAAGTCTCTAATGAGCTATATATAGCTCATAATTTGGAGATATTTGGGGCTTCCCTGACGGCACAGTAGATAAGAATCTGCCTGCCAATACAGGGGAAAGGGAAAGGGAAAGTGTTAGCTCCTCAGTTGTGTCGGACTCTTTCTGACCCCATGGACTGCAGTTTCCCCAGGCTCCTCTGTCCATGGAATTCTCCAGGCAAGAATACTGGAGTGGATTGCCATTCCCTTCTCCAGGGCATCTGCCTGACCCAGGGATTGAACCTGGGTTTCCTGCATTGCTGGCAGATTCTTCATTGTCTGAGCCACCAGGAAAGTCCCTATGCAGGGGATGCGGATTCGATCCCTGGTCTGGGAAGATTCCACACGCTGAGAAGCACCTAAGCCCATGCACTACATCTAGCGAGCCCACGCGCTCTAGGGCCCATGAGCTGCAACAAGAGAAACCACCACAATGAGAAACTTGCACGCCGCAGAGAAGAGCAGCCCCTACTTACCGCAACTCGAGAAAGCCCGCACAAAGCAACGAAGACCCAGTGAAGCCATAAATCAATCAATCAATAAAAATAATATGGAGATGTTTACTGATTGTCCACCTCCATCTGAGATTTCCTGTTCCATTTGGTAATTTAGGGGTTCATAAGATAAGAGCTACACCAACTTCACCTAAATATGGACATGGCGGATTTTTCGTCATTCCCCCATGCTGTGACTAATACAAAGCAGGTTGTGTCTAATTGGCTTCTGCTGAAAATATTTAGAGATATCAGAGAAATAGCAGCACAGAACAGGAAGAAACTTTAAGTTGTGTTGTCAGGGGTGACTATCCCTAATATTTTATCTGCTGTTCTCTGACCCAGAGAAAACGTCCCCCGTGTGACTCTGCTCACCGTGTTGTGACTCCCCAGTCCCCCCTTGTGAGAGCTTTCTTCTGTCTCGTCTCTCCATTGCTAGGCCTTCATCTCCCATTAAACACCAAGATTCTTAATTCACAACTAAGCAGAGCCTTTTATCTTTTTTCTTTAGAGGTTTACTTTTTAAAAATTAATTTATTTTTTAACTGAAATATAATTGCTTTTCAGAATTTTGTTATTTTCTGTCAACTTCAACATGAATGAACCATAGGTATATGTATGTCCCCTCTGTCTTGAACCTCCTTCCCATCTCCCTCCCCATCCCACCCCTCTAGGTTGGTACAGAGTCTCTGAGTTCCCTGAGACATACAGCAAATTCCCATTGGCTATCTATTTTACATATGGTAATGTAAGTTTCCATGTTACTCTCTCCATGCCTTTCCTCCCCTCTCCCCACAATTAAACACAGCCTTTTATCTTTGTTTTGTCTTGACCTTCTTCTCTCAGATTATGCTAAAACTTTGTCTTATTCAATAGAGCCACTCATGTGTGTGTGTTATTCATTCAGTCGTGTCCAACTCTTTGCAACCCTATGGACAGTAGCCCGCCAATCTCCTCTGTCCAGGTAATTCTCCAGGCAAGAATACTGGAGTGCATAACCATTCCTTTCTCTAGAGGATCTTCCTGACCCAGGCGTCGAACCCAGGTCTTCCTCATTGCAGGTGGATTCTTTACCATTTGAGCCATTAGGGAAGCCCCTGAGCCACTCATCGGAGAGCTATTTTCCTTCGAGCTTAAGCTCTCTGAACACAGAACTGATGACAGTCGGTCAGTAAATATATAAAACACACCTTTTCCTGCACTCACCATCAAGCAGCACAGCCCTTAGAGACTGGTCTACCCAGGCTTCCGTCTTGGCTATCTGGGTCCACACATACTCCTCTCACCTTCTTTTCCTTTGCTTTCTCTCTCCTTCTGTTGCATGTAGACAGCCAACTTTGCAGCCCTTCCCACCTTTTTGTGGTTTAATAAAAAGATCCAGACACCAGACCTCACCACTCACTCTTGAATAGCAGGTCCTGGGCCAGGATGTTTAATGCCATTCTCCTCAACACGTGCTATCAGCCAACATCCACTTCCTCTATTTCCATTTCCTCTTGCTCATGGGGTTTTTCGAACTGCTGGAGGCAGTCCAAAGGGTACAGTAACCAGGTCTTCTCCAAGTTTATTTTTCTCTTTCTTTGACCTGCCCCATTTAGTAAGTGATTGTTTTAGCATGCCACATGGTTGAAGTAGCCTCACAGAAGTACTTCACCTCGTTCTTGAGAAAATCCAATGTGATGTTTGCTGAACAGAAGGGAGCCTTAGCCACTGCTGCCAAGTGCTCTTACCCTGTTCTCCTTCAGAAAAGCCATACATCATCTGGCCTGGCCCAGTGCTGTGCAGTTTGATGCTGTAACTGCACTGTGATTACCTGCACTGGGCCTCCTGCCTGCCTTAGATGTGATCATTTCTCGTGGGTATAATTCATTGCCGTCATTGAGGGCTTAGAGGTGATTCATTTCCACTGTCTCCTGTGGCTTCTAAATAAAACATTTTAAGCAAAGAATAGACAAAAGGGAAGGCTGAGAACAATGATGAATTCCCCCATCACTCCCAGCTGACATGTTCCCCTCCCAGACCAGGATCAGTGCATTAGGAGTAAAGAGATCACTCATTTTGCGATATTTTTGTAATAAATTGCAACGTTCACTTTTGTGTGATTGAAGTCTTTTTTTTTTTCTAAAGGAAGATGCTATTAAAAGAAAAAAATTCTCCCTCTATTCACTGAAGATTATACTGACTTTCTGAAGAAAGTCTTGCTGGTGAATCTGATGCCAAGCATTTAGCTGGGAGGATGCCGCCTCAGTCTGAGATGCCTGGACCCTAGTAATATTAATGTGTTTCAGCTCCTCTATGCCTGAACCCAGAGCTTACCCCAGAGGGTGATGGACCTATCAAAGTGGGTCTCCATCTAATGTAGGTTTTCCTTTGTTGATTATGCCCAGGTATGCTGAAAAGAGCTGCTTTCTGTTGTCTGGGAGGAGGAAATACTCACTCTACAAAAGGATTCTGTGAATAGGGTTGGAGGTAGGGAGAGTGTGATAGCCTCAAGGGGAGCTGGCATACGGATGAGGACACAGAAAAAGGAATAACAGGCAAATGATGTGGGAGCCTGCCTTCCTCCAGATAACAAGTGTGTAAGCCATTCCATTTCCTCATTCCAGCCTGCTCAGCTGTTATTAGCAGCTTAAAGCCTCTCACGGACACAGCTTTGATGCAGCGAATAAGCTGCACTGGCCTAGTTTTGCTAATGGCCTCAACCCTCTCCAAACGTAGGCATGATATTCAAACTATTTCAAGCTGGTACAGTCCAGGCACTGACCAGTTGGAGGTGATAAATAAAACACTTTTGCTGTTCAATTACTAGAGTCTACCCAGATCAACCTTCTTTATGATTGCTCCTGTAGCAATGATGGCACCCTTCTACCATATGCCATCAGGGTAACGTCTAATTTCTTCTTTCTTCAGTAAGTCATTTTTGCTTTTCTAAAATCCTATGAACTGGCTGACAGCACACTTCCTATGGAGAATTTCCTTCACTTTAATATCAGTACTTTTTTTGCTTCCAATTTTTCTATACATGAAGAAGTAGCTAGTACTCATATCTTAATTAGCCATAAAATACTTCCTTCAACTCTCTTCCTCCCTTTCCTTCTTAAATATTCAACCTTAACAAAATATTGATGAAGAGTAAAATTAATAAAACAAGCTATTTTAAAAGACTCATGAAAATTAAATCAGTGTTTAAAAAATTTGTATCAGAACAATGCATGTAAATCTAAGGTGTTAACTGTTTTCAGATTATTTTAGTGTTGAATTTATTTTGTTCTAATTCTTTGCAAACTGTTAATGGCTAGGTAATATGTTTATATGGTGATTGCTATCTATTAATTAGAGTATTTGATTCACCAGAAAATAACTGCAAATATCTCAAATCATGTAGTATGGATTTTAACCTAGTCTTTAAAGAGATGTAGAATGGTTAAATTAATTTATTAAAATCAGAATTCAGAGCATTTAACATAATGATCATGGGTACTATGGTGTGTGAAATGAGACATACGTGTTTTAATATAATTTTTGCATGTATAGCTATTGATAACAGCTAGAGCATGATAGCCTGAAATTGCAATCTCTTTGCTGACTCCTGTTTCTCCTGTCCATCAAAGGCAGCCCGTTTCACTTGAGTGTAAGAGATGAGCAATGAAGACAGTGATGATTAACAACTTCATCTTTTTCTTCTGGAAGAAAACAATACTATACCATATCTTATAGTTTTCAAAAGGGAAATATCATAGTGGAATTCTACTTTAACTCAGATCTGGATGTAATCCTGATGACACCAATAGATATGGAGACATGTCACTGAGCAGAGCTGAGTGAATCATAGTGATGACATTTTCATCACCAAGCACTTTGCTTATTTCTAAGCAATCAGTCAAATATTCTAGACTCATTTGCAAATTCTTATGAGAGCAGTAGCTAGGAAGATATTTTTTGAGTTTTGATATAAAGTTTATAAAATCAATAATAAATTTTTTTTTTAAGAGAATATGTATAAAGTCACAGCCTCAAACTTTCCAGACTAATCCAGATTAATAGTCCTTCATATCAAGATCATGTGTTTCCTTGTGGTTGGATAGTCTATATCTGATTATCACACTATGCCACTTAACAGATAACTTCAGAGGTAGGCTTCCTAGTGACATTACAGCTGGTATCCAGCCCCTTGGAACAATTAATCAGAAATTATAACATAATTCAGAATTTCAAGTCTTGTTCTTTGCTCCTAAGCTTACAAAGAACATGACTGGCAGAGACCAGAGTTCATGGTGGGGTCTTCTAAGACCACTTCTTTCTAGACTCCTCAGGCAATTGAGAACATAGTTTTTAACTTCTGTTTTTTTAATGCTGCTTGAATTCTAGAATCTGAAGCCAAGAAGGTGACATCTTTAATGTGAGGGAATCAGAGAAAATGTCTTTTTATTTCTTTAAGCATTAATTCTTTTTTACCCTTTTAATCTTCTTCCAGGTTTCTTATACTGCACACACTGGCTCTCTTGAATCTATTCTTTCTATATTTTCAGTCTATCTGTGTTCAATTACTAAGTCATGTCTGATTCTTTGTGACTCCATGGATGGTAGCCTGCCAGGCTCCTCTGTCTATGGAATTTTCCCCTCAAGAAAACTGAAGTGAGTTGCCATTTCCTCCTTCACAGGATGTTCCCAACCCAGGAGTTGAACCCACATCTCCTGCATCTCTTGAATTGGCAGGTGTATTCTTTACCACTGAGCCACCTAAGAAGCCCATTTTTCAATCCGTCATTTCACCCCAAATTCTGCAAGGGCAAGCCAACCTTTAAATAAACTGCACTGATAGATTTTACTATTCAGCATAGTTTTCTTGTTTTCATTACAATTATCTTAATCAACTGTGTGTATTATTTGATTGTAATCTTGCCTGATCTTAGATCAGCCCTTTTACACTGATGCAGATTCCATCAAAAGTTAGTGATTTTCTGATGCTTTTTTTGTGTATTTCATATGTGGGCTGAGAGCAGCAGGGGCAGGTATAGTGAGCCAGTGTTACTAAATCCGTCCCTGCTGAGTAACTTTGGTAGGATGCAACTTGGGAGATAAAAGGACCATGAATGAGTTAGAAGATATCACTCAGTAAACTTCACAACACATTATGGTGGGAACCAAACAATTCTAGCATAACAGAGAAAAAAATTACATTCTCCCTCTCAGTTTTCAAGAGATTGATGATCCTCCACTACCTCATAAGAACTGAGGTGACCAAAGAAAAGCTACAAGCACCTTTAATAGAGACAGAAGCCCTCACAGGACATAGTGGAAGCCACTGGCCTTTAAACAGTAAAGATGAGTGTCAACATACTTTTGGATACACATAAAACGTCTCTTAGGGAGCCCCAGAAATTCACTGAAGGTGGGAATGACTTTTTAAGAGACTGAATTAATGCAAGTGTTAAGCAGGGGCTTGGAGCTATTTGGATTCAGCTCTAAGTATTAATGTGACATCATTCAATTTTTAAAAAATTATTTGTGATATTAATGAGTTCTAAATTATGATTAAGTTTGGGAGAACCCACTGTCTATATAAAAAACTAGCATGGGCTTTCCTGGTGGCTCAGTTGTAAAGAATCTGCCTGCCAGTGCAGGAGACAGAGGTTCTATCTCTGGTCTGAGAAGATTCTACATGCCATGGAGCAACTAAGCTTGTGTACCACAACTACTGAGCTTGTGTTAGAGCTCCAGGAAGCACAGTTACTGAAGCCCATGTGTCCTCATGCTCATGCCCCACAACAAGAAGAGCCACTGCAATGAGAAGCCCACACACTGCCATGAAGAGTAGCTCCCACTTGCCACAAGTAGAGAAAGTCCACATACCACAAAGACCCAGCATAGCCAGCAAATAAATAAAATTATTTTTTAAAAACACTAACATAAATAACATCATGGAATATATTTGTTGGCATCCCTGACCCTATCCTCCTCTCTGTTCTTTCACTTCAGTTCAGTTCAGTCGCTCAGTCGTGTCCGACTCTTTGTGACCCCATGAACTGCAGCACGCCAGGCCTCCCTGCCCATCACCAACTCCCGGAGTCCACCCAAACCCATGTCCATCGAGTCAGTGATGCCATCCAACCATCTCATCCTCTGTCGTCCCCTTCTCCTCCTGCCCTCAATCCTTCCCAGCATCACGGTCTTTTCCAATGAGTCAGCTCTTTGCATCAGGTAGCCAAAGTATTGGGTTTCAGCTTCAACATCAGTCCTTCCAATGAACACCCAGGGCTGATCTCCTTTAGGATGGACTGGTTGGATCTCCTTGCAGTCCAAGGGACTCTCAAGACTCTGTTCTTTAGGTAACAACTATCATGAATTTTGTATTTATCACCCATATTGTTATATATGTAGTTTATTCATTTTCCCTGTTATTTAATATTCCATGGTGTGAATATGCCACAGTTTACCTATGTATTCTTTTATCCAGAAAAGTTAGATTGCTATTGGTTTTGTTTTTAAAAACAATTCTGCTGTAATCATTTTTTGTATGTGTCTTGATATAAATATGCCAGCATTTCTCTAGAATGGAAATGCTGGAACATAGGTCAGATATGTGCACAGCTTTGTAAGATAATGCCAAAGTATATAATTGGTAGTGCCAATTTATTCTCCACTGAGAATGATTAAGAGTTTCTTCTGCTCCAAATCCTACCAGGTTTGGTATTGTCAGAATTTATTTTTTTCCAATATTGTAGATATAAAATGGCTTCTTATTGTGACTTAGTGTGAAATTCCACAGTTACGAATAAACTTGAGTGTATTTTCATGTTTGTGTTGTGTTTTCTCTGAGATGCATGCTAACAGCAGTGAGAGTCAAAATACCTACAACTGTTGCCATCATACTGAATGCCTGAGAGTACCTCAAATCAATGAAAATTGGCTGCAAATTAGCTTTGTTTATATCTTTGGCTGAGTCTTCTATTGGGTCTTTTGACTGCTTCTTACTGATTTCTAGAAATTTTTTACATATTCAGTATGTATGTGTGCTTAGTCACTCAGTCGTGTCCAACTCTTTGCAATCCCATGGACTGTAGCCTGTCAGGCCTCCCTGTCCATGGGGATTCTCCAGGCAAGAATACCAAATTGTGTCATCATGACCACCTCCAGGGGGTCTAATCAAACCAGATATAGAACCCAGGTCTCCTGCACTGCAGGCAGATTCTTTACTATCTGAGCTACCAGGAAAGTATACTAATCCTACTACTTTACACAAGTTGAAAATTCTTTACACAAGTTGAAAATATTCTCTCTTAGTTTGTGGTTTATTTTTCACTTAATTTCTGGTGGTATTTGATGAACAAGAATTATCAATTTTAATATAGTCAAATGTATAAATCTTTTCTTTTGTGTTTTGTGATACTTTAAAAAAAAATTATTTCTTGCAGCTCGTGCAGTCAATATCAAAAAAAATAAACAACCCAATCAAAAAGTGGGCCAAAGAACTAACAGACATTTCTTCAAAGAAGACATACAGATAGCTAGCAAACATGTGAAAAGATGCTCAACATCACTCATTATCAGAGAAATGCAAATCAAAACCACCGTGAGGTACCATCTCATGCTGATCAGAATGGCTGCCATCAAAAAGTCTACAAACAATAAATGCTGGAGAGGGTGTGGAGAAAAGGGAACGCTCTTACACTGTTGGTGGGAATGCAAACTAATACAGCTACTTTGGAGGACAATGTGGAGATTCCTTAAAAAACTGGAAATAGAATTACCATATGACCCAGCAATTCCGCTGCTGGGCATACACACTGAGGAAACCATAATTGAAAGACATACATGTACCCCAATGCTCATTGCAGTACAGTTTACAATAGCTAGGACATGGAAGCAACCTAGATGTCCATTGATAGATGAATGGATAAGGAAGCTATGGTATATATACACAATGGAATATTACTCAGCCATTAAAAAGAATACATTTGAATCAGTTCTAATGAGGTGGATGTACTGGAGCCTATTATACAGAGTGAAGAAGGTCAGAAAGAGAAACACCAGTACAGTATATTAATGCATATATATGGAATTTAGAAAGATGGTACTAACGATGACCCTATATGCAAGATAGCAAAAGAGACACAGATGTAAAGAACAGACTTTTGGACTATGTGGGAGAAGGCAACGGTGGGATGATTTGGAGAGAATAGCATTGAAACATATATATTACCATATGTAAAACAGATGACCAGTGCAAGTTCGATGCATGAAACAGGGCACTCAAAACCTGTGCTCTGGGACAACCCAGAGGGATGGCGTGGGGAAGGAGATGGGAGGAGGGTTCAGGATGTGGGGGCACATGTACACCCATGGCTGAATCATGTCAATGGATGGCAAAAACCACCATAATATTGTAAAGTAATTAGCCTCCAATTAAAATTAATTAATTAATTAAAAAATAAAAAATAAAATCATGAAACAGTAAAAAAAATCATTTCTTATCCTGGGGTTAAAGATATTAATCTATAATATTATTTCAATGCTTAACTCTAGCTTCTCATATACTTGTCTTTAATTAATTAGAAATTGATTTTTATGTATAGACTATAAAGGGATTCAATAGAAGAGATGGTGAGAAAGAGACTGAAGGTAAAACCAACAGGATTTTCTGGTGAGTTGGATGTCAAGAGTGAGAGAAAGAAAAGAATCAAGTACAGCTCCAAAGTTTATGAACACAGTGCACTGCGAATGCAGTGTTAATAGCTAAATGGGAAGAATAGGATTTTTTTTTTTTTTTTTTTAGGCAGAAACCAGGAGTTTGGTTTTGATCATGCTAAATTTGACATGACTGGTATATATCCAAATGAAATTATTGAGGAGATGGTTGGGTCTCTGAGCCTAAAGTTCAGAAGAGAGTGGAGCTGGAGAAGTTATGAACGTATGTCCTGAAACTCTTCAACCTTCCTGTCACTTTCTGCTAGCTCTCAGGTGTCTTCTCATCCTGCATGAGTAGTTCAAGTGTCAGCCAAGGAATGCAGGGTAATTAACATGCAGAATGGGGGCTCCCTCCTTTGGGGAGTTTTCCCCCTTAGAGTTTCAGCATTCTGGCTACCCTAAGCTCTGACCTCCGACTTATAGTGTCCACAAACCTGTTGCTCTCTCTTGAGCGATTCTCTAGACCTATTGCAGGCAAACTGGGGTGTAACTTAGAGAAAGAGTTGTTTACATGTAGATCTCACCCAGCAGAGTCTCTTCTTTCAAGGGTCACAACCTCTCCATGTCTAGCAGCATTTTGTCAATCTCCAGAGCCTTCATATAGTTCTGGTTTTTAAAATATTTCCCCACAGTTAGTAATTGTTATGAGGAGGAGGGTTGCCCTGATACAAACAAGTCCCCCGTTACTGAAATCTAAGTTTCCGCCTATCTTCTGTTGAAAAGCAGTCCACATTCTCCCCTATGCTGTGTCCTTAACTTTCTGCTAAGTGGCCCATCCTTCCTAGGAAATGTGGCTGATGAGGATGAGGAAAAGCCTTCTGAGGTCTTACACTCAACTTGGGGAAGAGAGAAGAGAGACCACTGAGTACTGGGCAGCTAATCTCTCAAAAAGAAAAAGCCTAAGTACAACTTGGGTGCAGGAGAACACTTTTGCCCACTCCCCCACCCCCAGGAGTTTTCCTCCCATGGTGGAGGATTCCCACTAGGCGGGGTGGAGTCAGGAAAATCAGCGAGAGGTGGATTTCCTGGTGAGTCATCTGTAGGCAAACTTACTCTACAGTGGGGCTTTGTTTTCTTTAAGAGAAAACACAGATTGGTCTCACATGAATAGCGCATTTGCTTCCTAATAAAGGGATTTGCCCCTCCTCTGAGAAGGAGCATTTGCCTCCTTCCTAATGATGCTCTGCTTTTAGTTAACTAATTTTTATTGCAGTATAAATGCTTTCCAATGTTGTGTCAGCTTCTACTGCATAGCAAAATGAATCAGCCATACATATACATGTATCCACTCCCTTTTGGATTTTCCTTCCATTTAGGATACCATAAAACATTGGGTAGAGTTCCCTGTGCTATACAGTAGGTTCCTATCAGTTGTCTATTTCATACATGGTTTCAATAGTGTATATGTGTCTTCTTACACAGGTACCCCTTTAACTAAGATGGGCTGCCTGCTCCATCTGAGGAGAATGATGCCAGGTTCAGACAGACTTCTTCTGGCAGCAAACCTCTCACCTTTAGTGGGCAGCTGAGTTCATCTCACCACACGGTGTTGCTATGTCTACAGCCCCTCTCACCCCCTTTCCGGTGCCCCTTTCCACATCCCTTTTTTCAGTGTACCTGCTTCATTCACCCTCCACATACACTTCACGGTTGTTCTTGTGCTTCTTCTGGTCAGAAGACAGACAATAAAAATTTAGAAAAAGTTGGCTCACTAGGGCTTTCTCATGTTTCAAAGCACAAGAAGAGAAGTTTTGAGGAGCTGCCCTACATGATACAATGATAAAAATTTCAGATGCCGCAAACTTGAGGAACTTTCTGGAGACTCCCCAATCCCCCTGCTCAGTGTGCTGCCCCATCTGTCAATTTGGAAAGTCAGACCCACTGACAGGAGGGCTTTCCTAGAAGGTGAGCTACCCTGGATCTTGCCGGAAGCCACAGGAATCTCCTACTTCCTGTCTCCTATCTCCAGCACACTGATCTGGAACCTCACATTCAATAAAAACTGATATGCAAAGAATGCAGATGATGTGTAATGTGTTTCCACTAATATTTTCTCTTTTTTTTGTTTTTTACATTCTAGAGAGAAGGTGGCTGAAGATCTTAGAGATTAGTTGATTTAAGCAAAGCCACGCAGCTAGTAAGGACTTAAACTGAGAGTTGATCCTAAACCCAGCAGCACTGCAAATTTCTCCATATCGTGTAGTTATAGAAATTTAAATTTCTCCCTTAACCTTGAAGGACTTGCTAATAAAACCATCTAGGTTCTGAGCTATGTTTTCTTTTGGCCAATTTTTCAAAGGAAAATCTCTCAAAGACTTCCATCTCTAGGAGTTATGAACCTGTACTTGAAAGCAAGAAAGATTCTAAAATTTTCCTGTTAATCCCTATCTTCAGAAGGGACCCCAGAGTCCTAATGCTTGTATTTCTTTTCTTTCCATATGTCCCTTTGAGTCATAGGTAGCTCTTTCCATGCCACATAATTTTGGTTGAGCTCCCAAACATAATTCCATAGACTGAATGCATAAGAATCCCCTGTGGTATTGTTCTAAAAATACAGATGACTAGGCCCCCATCAAAGGTTCTGGCCCAGCAGGCCCCAGGTAGGGTCTCTCAGTGGTTTTGATGCACAACCATGTCTGGGAGCTCTTGCACTGGCTGAAGAGTTAAGTCACAAAGTTGGAGACTGGAGGTTTGGTCCCAGCATTACCACCACTGCCTGAGAATCAACATGTTCATTTGTGATCTGGGGATGAGTAATTTTTGCCTTTATGTACCCTCTGAGGCCAATGTATGAGAGCAGAGTATATCATGGGTGTTAATACACATGGTGAAAATGCTTTACAAATTAAAGTTTATTTCTATTCTTCTCCTCAGGTATAGCCAAGAGAGTATCTGAAGTGTGTTATCGACTCAATACTTAATATCCATCAAGTTTCTATTTGGGCTTCCCAGGTAGCTCAGTGGTAAAGAATCTGCCTACCACCGCAGGAGCCACAGGAGACGTGGGTTTGATCCCTGGGTCAGGAAGATCCCCTGAAGGAAGAAATGGCAACCCACTCCAGTATTCTTGCCAGGATAACCCCATGGACGGAGGAGCCCGGTGGGCTACAGTTCATGGGGTTGCAAAGAGTTGGACATGACTGGGGGATTAAGGGTGAAAATTCTGTGACTTCCTCAACAGGGGCAGAGAATAATCTTGAGACCTGCTATATCAGCAGTCCCAAACCTATTTGGCACCAGGGACCGGTTTCATGGAAGACAATTTTTTCAGGGATGGAAGATGGGAGGCATATGGTTCAGGTGGTAATGTGAGCAATGGGAAACAGAAAATGAAGTTTGTTTGCTCACCTGCTGCTCACCTCTTGCTGTGGGGACCAGTTCCTAACAGGCAGTGGACCAATAGTGGTCTGCAATCCAGGTGTTGGGGACCCCTGTCCTACATGATCTGTTGGTCGATATCTAGTCTATTGACCTTCTTCCAAATCTAAAGCTTTACAACTGGTCTTTTCAGCTTCAATCCCACTTACACACTCACTTTAACAAAAAGCTTTTTTTTGCTTTCAGGTAAGTGTCATTCAGACTCCTTTGTCTGTAGGACTTTCTCAATAAGCTTCTATGACCATCATTTTCCTTTCCACCGTTTGGTGTTCAGGGCTACTCCAGTTCTCATCAGACTTGAATGTGAATTACAAGGGCCTGGGAGCTTGTCATAAGTGCAGCTTCCCAGGTCCAGCCTCACAAGATTTTGGTCCAGAGGAGCTGAAGTGATGCCAGAAAGTTGCGTTTTACTAGCATTCCAGGAAATTCCATGAAGATGATCCAAGGGGCACACTTTAGGAAATACTATGCTATACTTTCTGTGTAGCGTCAAGTGAGAAGTGCTTATTTTGATGCAAGACATGGGAGTTGTAGATTTTAGAAGGGATGGGTCTGAGGATGGCCTTTTTTCACTGTGAAGGAAAGTTTATCTGAGCACTGTAGAGGCTCAGCACTCAACTCATGGTCTGCAGCCCAACAATCTCTACTTACCTGGAAGTTCAGCACAAATGCAGAATCTCAGGCCTTCCTCCATACCTTATGATTCAGGTTCTGCATTTTAACAAGACTACCAGGTGAGGCACATGTTTATTGATGTGTCAAAAGCACAGGGGTAATGACTAGAACGTGGTTTTAGATGGAAGCCAACTTGAGTTTAATTTTTGGTACCCTAATCTATCAGTTGTGTAAACAGGATTAAGAGCTTCACCTCACTGAGTGCCTTTTTCCTAGAGAGTGAAATGGAAATGATAGATACTGCAAATATCATTTGATTTAATGTTCCCTGAAGGAGTCTTGGCCAACCTAGACAGCATATTAAAAAGCAGAGACATTACTTTGCCAACAAAGGTCCATCTCGTCAAGGCTATGGTTTTTCTAGTAGTCGTGTATGGATGTGAGAGTTGGACTATAAAGAAAACTAAGCACCAAAGGATTGATTCTTTTGAACTGTGATGTTGGAGAACTCTTGAGAGTCCCTTGGACTGCAAGGAGATCCAACCAGTCCATCCTAAAGGAGACCAGCCCTGGGTGTTCATTGGAAAGACTGATGTTAAAGCTGAAACTCCAATATTTTGGCCACCTGATGTGAAGAACTGACTCATTTGAAAAGACCCTGATGCTGGGAAAGATTGAGGGCAGAAGGGGAAGGGGACGACAGATGATGAGATGGTTGGACAGCATCACTGACTCAATGGACATGAGTTTGGGTAAACTCCGGGAGTTGGTGATGGATAAGGAAGCCTGGTGTGCTGCAGTCCATGGGGTCGCAAAGAGCTGGACACGACTGAGTGACTGAGCTGAACTGACTTGGAGAATTCCTGACAGAAAATCATACTTCATAAACGTCAGTTTCTCAACACTCATTCTACCTTAATAGTGCCCCAAATTTATATGGGGGATAAGAAAATTGCTTAAGAAGCCAAATTGTTGTTTAAACACTATGGGTGTAAAGTTTAGATTTTTAGGTACACAGAGATGTCCTTGAGAGACCTTAAACACTGTCTGAGAGGAGCAGACCAGGGATGATTTCTCTGTGACTGAAAGAAAAGAAAAATGAGGATGTGTAAGAAAAGACACGAGGGATTATAACTGAGCTGGGCCTTACGGGGTCTTCCTGGGACAGACACCTCCCCTATATCCTCTGCTGTAGCTCTTCTCTGAAGTACCCAGATAATAGCATATGATGTACATTTCCTGAGTTGTTCTGTAGATGCTAAAACTACCACCAAATGGAAGAAATTAACTACTTGATGAGCAAGAGCACATAACTTGCAGACCTACTGAGACCTAAGGATTGATAATGTTAACCCTTGTGACATCACTCTGTTACCTCACCATTATTCAAAGAACTATGCAAGACCTGATGACATACCCTGCAATTGCACCCCGACTTAGCCTTTAAAAATGCTTCTGATGAAATCCTTCAGTGAGCATGAGCTACTTGTTCTCCTTATATTGGCACTTTACAGTAAACGCTACACTTCCCTTCACCACAAGCCAATGTCAGTAGACTGGCTTTACTGCACGCAGGAAAGTAGACCCATATTTAGTTCAGGAGCAGAATGAGTAACAAAAATGACTGAGTTCTCTACAGTGATTCCACAGGGGTTAGGCAGTGTGGAATTGGAGGTTGAGAGAAAAGGTCAGGCAGCCAACAATGACAGCTTGCCCATGATATTCCTGAAGGTGGCTGAGAGACAGTTATGCTGAGGGTAAATCAGAGGGTTTTCCACCTGATGCCCAGTCTCAGTGTGGGAAGTTAGGATGACATCTGTGGATGTGGTGAGCTTTGGAGAGGCTCTGGCCAAGGGACTTTCCACAAGAGCCAGGAAACTAGAAGTTTGCCATCATGGCCGGCACACCCTCCTTATATTACTTTTGTGCCTGGAGTGGGAGTTACTCTATGATTCATGGCAGAGCCTCTAGCCTACCACCTACCTTCCCACTCTGGGCTGGTGACTTAACTTCTTTGTGCCTTTTTTTATTTTCAATACACAGCTAATGATAGAACCTATGTAATAGAATAGTATGGGGTTTAAATCTGATGATGCCATATAAAAAGTCTACCTGTGACTCAATTATCTACACTTTTGGTTTATTTATCATTATAGTTACTATATAACATCCACAATATGAACAGTAAATGAATATTTAAATGTGGATGTCAGCTAAGAAATCTTGTGCTTCTAAATAACCGCAAGTCACTTAGTGTTTGACCTGTATTAAAAAGTAATTTCTGTTAGTTAAACTTAGTATAATTTTATGATAATGGTGCTCATCTTATAATTTAAACATTTCCAGGAGTTCTCAGAAAGGGGAAGTTATATCCAATGATAGACAGTAAAGCTAATTACCCAATTCATGAAAAACTGCACTGATTTATCAGTTATATATCTGTTATCTCTGCAACTTGTTCACAGAGCTTAGTAAATAGAGAGCTTCCATCACTCTTCCCATGTTTTTCATTGTTTCGCTCCACTGCTCAGAAGAGAGCAGCCCTCAGTGAGGTATTCCAGGCTCAGCTCCCTATCAGCAGGCTCACTTGCCTGCAGTCTCCTGCTGCTCCTGCTGTTCAGATCAAAGCCAGGCATTCTGTGTTCTCGATTGAACAAGATACCTTATTTTCTAAAATTAGATCCCCCTAGAAAACATCTAAGGAGCCAAAGTTTCAGCTGCTGTCAAACACTGACAAATCTGTCTGATACTATTGTGGAGAATGACTTTATAGGCCATTCAAAAATGAATTCAACTAAACAGTGGCCATTTCTGTTAGATACTTTTGAATTTATGTTAATTTTGTGTGATCTAAAAGATGCTTGTTTAACTTTTGGGTGGAGTGTTAATTTTGACACTTCATTTTGTACCTTCTGGGTTTCCCAGGTGGCTCAGCAGTAAAGAATCCATCTGCCAAGAAGAGACTCAGGTTCTATCACTGGGTAGGTAAAATATACTGGAGAAGGAAATAGCAAGCTACTCCAGGATTCTTGCCTGGGAAATCTCATGGACAAAGGAGGCTTGTGGGCTATAGTCCATGGTGTTGCAAAGACTTAGATATGACTTAGCTACTAATCAATAAACCAATCTATTTTACCTTTTATAGGATGGATTTTTTACTCTATGGAGAGCAGTATGAGAAATATCCAAATGATGTTGATATCTCTGTGGCTGCCATCATTGTCATCATCATTATCATCCCAACAGTTACCATGTATTGAGCATCAGACACTCTGCCAGGAATTTTTGCATACAAAATATAAAGTTTAATGTTAAGCACTGCACTTTCTGGTAAACCCTTTAGGGTAAATATTTGCAAAAATATACTATGGGTAAAACTAAATAATTTAACCTTCCATTAGAAAAATGAATATACATCTTTTGAATATTGGGGGATGTCTGCCAAACCTAATGATTTTGGTTTAAGGTTGTCAACTTAAGCCATTCTTTTTGACAATAATCAGATTACAATGCAAATTATGAATGGGAGTCACTTGCATTACATCATGATATAGAAGAGAACAGAAAAGAATGTGCACATTGTTGAGAACAAAAAAGAATGCTTACCTATTCTCAGTCACAACTGAAGGTCCAATCATTGAGACATAAGTTAAAAAGAACCAGGGCCAGAAGACAGTTGTTTCTTACTGCCCCAAATTGCTATTAATCTGTAATATAACTGTTTCCACCAATTGTAACCATCACCTTTTTAAAGAACAAGTTCAGTAAAGACATCCATGATCTGGTCAATAAGGCTTCACTCGTGACATATGAGTCAGAGCTTGGAGAAATGTCAGTTCAGATGGATAGATTATTACATTGTTTTCCAGACATATACCTTCTCAAGGTGATAAGGAAAGGTAACAGACCACTAGTCAAGCAAATTGGAATCAAATTTAAAGATTTATTGTTTCTTAAAATTAAGTATTAGTGTAAGACCCACCAGTCTGCCCTTTGTTCATGAAGCAATTGGCATAAGGGACTGGAGAGAGAAGGGGGCTTCCATTAAACTACTGCTCTCCTTATGGTTGTGAGAGCATCAAGGAAATTTCTTTAAAGGGTGAAAATTATGCAAGGCCTACACAGTTAGATCTGATCTGACAAGTTAGTGAAGAGAAGGGCTCAACAGAACATTAACATTCTGGTGATAGAAAACCTTACTATGCATGTGTTAAAATGTGAACTTATAAATCACTAGCATCATCTAGAAACAAAACGAGGTAAGGTAAGTTCCTAAACTTTCGTTGGATTGTGAAGTTGAGAAGAATGGGTGTCCTGGATATCAAATGAGATCTGGGCTTTCAAGATTTTTTTCACTAGTTCCTCTAGTTCCCTTCTCATCTCAGTTTTCATTGAGCCCAAGTCCTCCCATAAGTACTTATTACTTGTGAGTGTTTTGTAGGAGATGATAGTTTTACAGTAACATTTAAATTTAATACTATTCTGAGCAGACTTTATTGAATTCTTTCCTAAATTCTGTTTCATTCATCACATCACCAAACTGGCTCTGTTTTATCTGGCTTACCGACGATGCTTTACAAACCAGTGACTGAAGGAGTGATAATAAAACATCACCAGTGGAATTTAAATGTTCCTTGTTCTCTTTCAATATTTAATCCTCAGTACAAACCTTGGCCCAACTATAAGTAGACATAAATGTTAGGACTATTATACCAAGATCACATCAGGGGGAAGATTATCACCTTTGGCCAATTCAATATACTAATCCTTAGAAGAATCAGTACTAGTTTAAATCAAGTTTCCCCAATCTACCAGAATAGTTACCATTCAGCAAAATCAACTTACAGATGACTGCCATTTCATCCTTCAGGGACCCTTCCACAGAGGCCCTTCGATTTGCTCCCAATGACATCTTCAGCACAGTGAGACACATGGACTATTGATCTGATACCAAAGAGAGTTTTACCCATGGAAAAGATACATCATAATATTGAAACAAGCATGCTTAGCTTCTTAGAAAACTGAGTCAGCACCAGAAGGATAAAACACTCTTGTGACTTGAGCTAAGGGGCTTAAGTTACATTTCCTTTATGTTCACATTCCTTTAAACTTACATTTTCTTTAACCTTTAATATGAAGATTGGCCAGTCTAACCTAACTCCAAAAATGTTTCCCTTTTGTTGCTATTGTTCAGCCTCTAAGTCCTGTCTGACTCTTTGCTGCCCCATGGACATCAGGCTCCTCTGTTCTTCACTATCTACTGGGGTTTGCTCAAGTTCATATCCATTTAGTTGGTGATGCTATCTAACCATCTCATCCTCTGCTGCCCTCTTCTCCTTTTGCCTTCAATTTTTCACAGCATCAGGATCTTTTCCAATGAGTCTGAAAAGGTGGCCAAAGTATTATAGCTTCAGCTTAGCATCAGTCCTTCCAATGAATATTCAAGACTGATTTCCTTTAGGATTGACTGGTTTGATCTCCCTGCAGTACAAGGGACTCTCAAGAGTCTGCTCCAGCACCACAGTTCAAAAACGTCAATTCTTTGCCTCTCAGGCTTCTTTATGGTTCAACTCTCGCATTCATACATGACTACTGGAAAAAAAACATAGCTTTGCCTATATGGACCATTGTCAGTAAAGTGATGTTTCTGTTTTTTACTATGCTGTCTAGGTTTGTCAGAGCTTTCCTTCCAAGGAGCAAGAATCTTTTAATTTCATGGCTGCAGTCACTGTCCACAGTGATTCTGGAGCCTAAGAAAATAAAGTCTGTCAATGTTTCCATTGTTTCCCCATCTATTTGCCATGAAGTGACAGGACCAGATGCCATGATCTTAGTTTTTCTGAATGTTAAATTTTAAGCCAACTATTTCATTCTTCTCTTTCACCTTCGTTAAGAGTGGTATCATCTGCCTATCTGAGGTTGTTGATATTTCTCCCAGCAATCTTGATTCTAGCTTGTACTTCACCCAGTCCAGCATTTCACATGATGTACTCTGCATAGAAGTTAAATAAGCCAGATGACAACATACAGTTTTGTCATACTCCTTTCCTGATTCTGAGCCAGTCTGTTGTTCCATGTTTGGTTCTAATTGTTGCTTCTTGATCTGTATACAGTTTTTTCAGGAGACAGGTAGGAAGGTCTGGTATTCCCATCTCTTTAAGAATTTTCCACAGTTTGTTGTGATCCACATAGTTAAAGGCTTTTAGTGTAGTCAATGAAGCAGAAGTAGATGTTTTTTTCTGAAATTACTTTGTTTTCTCTATGATCCAACGAATTTTGGCAATTTGATCTCTGTTTCCTCTGCCTTTTCTAAACCCAGATTGCACATCTGGAAGTTCTCGGTTCACATACTGCCTAACTTGAAGGACTTTGAGCATAACCTTACTAGCATGTGAACTGACATTGCCCTTCTTTGGGATTGGAATGAAAACTGATCTTTTCCAGTCCTTTTAGTACAGAATAATTTTAAAAGGTGCCTTTATCATTTAAGGAAACATTTTTGGAATTTAAGTATTACAGTAAGATGTGATGTTAAACTCCATTTTGAAAAAGGATATTGTGATTTTTCTTTGGGATTCCAACTGGAAAAGTTTGAAGAGAGGGCCTTCAAAACTTTGAAGAGATTCCCATCATAATACTAGGAAACATATATTCTAGGGAATCAGTTCAGTTCAGTTCTGTTCAGTCACTCGGTCATGTCCAACTCTTTGTGACCCCATGAACCGCAGCACACCAGGCCTCCCTGTCCATCACCAACTCCAGGAGCCTACCCAAACTCATGTCCATTGAGTCAGTGATGCCATCCAACCATCTCATCCTCTGTCGTCCCTTTCTCCTCCCACATTCAACCTTTCCCAACATCAGGGTCTTTTCAAATGAGTCAGCTCTTCGCATCAGGTGGCCAAAATATTAGAGTTTCAACTTCAACATCAGTCCTTCCAATGAACACTCAGGACTGATTTCCTCTAGGACGGACTGGCTGGATCTCCTTGCAGTCCAAAGGACTCTCAAGAGTCTTCTCCAACACCACAGTTCAAAAGTATCAATTCTTGGGCACTCAGCTTTCTTCACCGTCCAACTCTCACATCCATACATGACTACTGGAAAAACCATAGCCTTGACTAGACGGACCTTTGTTGGCAAAGTAATGTCTCTGCTTTTTAATATGCTATCTAGGTTGGTCATAACTTTCCTTCCAAAGAGTAAGTGTCTTTTAATTTCATGGCTGCAGTCACCATCTGCAGTGATTTTGGAGCCCCCAAAAATAAAGTCAGCTACTGGTTCCACTGTTTCCCCATCTATTTGCGATGAAGTGATGGGACCAGATGCCATGATCTTAGTTTTCTGAATGTTGAGCTTTAAGGCAACTTTTTCACTCTCCTCTTTCACTTTCATCAAGAAGCTCTTTAGTTCTTCTTCAGTTCAGTTCAGTTCAGTAGCTCAGTCATGCTCGACTCTTTGTGACCCCATGAACGACAGCAATCCAGGCCTCCCTGCCCATCATGAACTCCCGGAGTCCACCCAAACCCATGTGCATCGAGTCAGTGATGCCATCCAACCATCTCATCCTCTGTCGTACCCTTCTCCTCTTGCCCCCAATCCTTCCCAGCATCAGGGTCTTTTCAAACAAATCAGCTCTTTGCATCAGGTGGCCAAAGTATTGGAGTTTCAGCTTCAACATCGATCCTTCCAATGAACACCCAGGATTGATCTCTTTTAGGATGGACTGGTTGGATCTCCTTGAAGTCCAAGGGACTCTCAAGAGTCTTCTTCAACACCACAGTTCAAAAGCATCAAGTCTTCGGCACTCAGTTTTCTTCACTGTCCAACTCTCACATCCATACATGACTACTTGAAAAACCATAACCTTGACTAGACGGACCTTTGTTGGAAAAGTAATGTCTCTGCTTTTTAATATGCTATCTAGGTTGGTCATAACTTTCCTTCCAAGGAGTAAGTGTCTTAATTTCATGGCTGCAATCACCATCTGCAGTGATTTTGGAGCCCCCAAAAATAAAGTCTGACACTGTTTCCACTGTTTCCCCATCTATCTGCCATGAAGAGATGGGACCAGATGCCATGATCTTAGTTTTCTGAATGTTGAGCTTTAAGCCAACTTTTTTCACTCTCCTCTTTCACTTTCATCAAGAGGCTTTTTAGTTCCTCTTCACTTTCTGCCATAAGAGTGGTGTCATCTGCATATCTGAGGTTATTGATATTTCTTCCGGCAATCTTGATTCCAGCTTGTGCTTCTTCCAGACCAGCGTTTCTCATGATGTACTCTGCATATAAGTTAAATAAGAAGGGTGACAATATACAGCCTTAACTTACCTCTTGTCCTATTTGGATGCAGTCTGTTTTTCCATGTCCAGTTCTAACTGTTGCTTTCTGACCTACATGCAGGTTTCTTCAGAGGCAGGTCAGGTGGTCTGGTATTTCTATCTCTTTCAGAATTTTCCACAGTTTATTGTGATCCACACAGTCAAAGGCCTTTTCTAAAACCAGCTTGAACATCTGGAAATTCATGGTTCATGTATTGCTGAAGTCTGGCTTGGAGAATTTTGAGCATTACATTACTAGCGTGTATGATGAGTGCAATTGTGAAGTAGTTTGAGCATTCTTTCGCATTGCCTTTCTTTGGGATTGGAATGGAAACTGACCTTGTCCAGTCCTGTGGCCACTGCTGAGTTTTCCAAATTTGCTGGCATATTGAGTGCAGCACTTTCACAGCATCATCTTTTAGGATTTGAAATAGCTCAACTGAAATTCCATCACCTCCATTAGCTTTGTTCATAGTGATACTTTCTAAGGCCCACTTGACTTCACATTCCAGGATTCTTGTGCTCTAGGGACTCAAATGGACATAAAAGAAGATAGTCACTGCACATGCTGAGTCACTGAGTTTGGACTAAAATCACAGCTGTTTAATGAACAATTTGACTTACATTTCTCTAATCCAGTCCATCAAACTCAAATACTTTCTATGTCTTGAAGCCCTCAGGTCTCACCACAGTTACAGGGTATTTCCTGAGATACGTTTTTAGCCTCCAGGATCATTTTGTTTCTCTGACTTCTATCTCACTACACTAAACTTGGATTCTTCTTTTCCTCTCCACCCTTTAAGCTTACTGTGTTGTGTCAAAGGTGTGTGCCTGACTGTTTCATTTTGCTTTTGATCTGAGATGCAGACTCTCTCAGCCACATACACATGTGGTAAGATCCATCAGAACTGAACACAGGTGCTGGAGGTCAGCAGACTGCCAGTGCCCCCAGGTTGGGGGACCTGGGACTGACTCAAGAGAACTCACTTTACAAATCTGGTCATATGTGTAATGTTGGGGTGGATCTGCCAGAAGGAAACAGTTCCCTTCAGCTGAACTAGGCAAGGGGAAACTTGACAAGGTCTATAGGGAGAAACCTGCCAGTTGTTGAAGCTTCAGCACTATAATGGAACCCTGATTATAGAGCAGAGGGCATTTTCAGGCAGAGAGAATCACAGTTGAGAACCCAACCACATGAAAAATGCCATTGCTTGATCAAAACCTACAAGAACATTAACACAGTTGGTGTGGCAGTTTTATACAATGAGAGTGGGGAGAAGCTAAGGAAGAAGAGACTAGAAAAATAGCAGATGATGAATGATCTTCTAAGCTGTGCAGAGAGATTCAAACTTGATCTTGTACATGTTGGGAATACTATGTATGACGATAATGGGATAACAGTCAGACATATTTCCTGGTAAAATTTGTGGAGTGCATAATGAGTCTTCCAGAGATATCAGGGCTGAAGATGACATTACAGAAATATAAATGTCACAAATTCAAAGCAAGTATGAAGCTAGTACTCTCCACTCCATCTCTCACCAATGGCAAAAATATCTATATTTAATTTTCACAATATGATTGCTCTACAAATGGTTGTTTGAATTTCACTAGTGGTGTCTTGATGGTCACACTGGCCACTCTTGGAAGTCGATGGGGTCTTCTGTCCACTTGACTCCATCTTCTGTTGCTGCTCTCCGTTTCATGCGACCTCTCACTGCAGGTTTTCTGAACAATATTTAAAATTGTGAACTTTTAAATACAATAAGCATTTAAAAGTCTTTCTATGATTTAATTTCTGATCATGAGCCATCAGTTTTCACCTAGACATGCTCTGGGTATGAAAAATTGCTAGAACAATTTAGGATAGAACTTTCTATTTACAATTGGCGTCAGACGATGATAGGTGAATTATTTTATGTCTCTCAATGTTTTTCCATTTTTTATAATTCATACTGTGTCAGAAAAAAAATCAGAAGTTACTTCTGCTGCATTTTGATGCATTTTCTGAAAGATTATTAGCCAAATCAGTCATACGCTCAGAGAGATGATATGGTCCAACTTATTCTCATAACTTACAATTTGGACTCATTTTTCCTTTGCTTTCTTCCAAACTATTTTTTACTGGCAGAAAAAAAAAATGGACCTATTGAGCTATCAGATAATATTTTGGAACAGGTATCATTTTCACTCTCATAAAGGCCAGCTTGAAACGATCAGCAGGGTTATCAAAGTAGCAAAGTTTTGTCTTTTATAAATGGCTGGAAACGACTGGAAGTCCTGCCCAAGGAATTTTTGGATTCAACCAGGGTAATGAATCATGATTTAATCTTTATTTTGAAACTGATTAGCCTAAACTAATTTCTAGTTTGTATCAAGGATTTCAAAGAAAACTGATATGTTTTACATAAGATTAGGCCACTGGCCTCAGTCAAATAATCCTGTGTAATTGCTGGTTGCCTCTCCTGAAACACATGATTCTTGTTATCGAAAGAAAGCACATTTGTTTTAGTAGTCTCTGACTATTATTATCCATTACTATTATTCTACTGAGGGCTCTGTGTGTTTGTGTGTGGGGGTGTAACTGTCCTCCACTGAACCCTGGCATGACACAGTAGGTAAAGATGGGTCTTTTATGATTCTATTCTTAAATGGAGTCATTGAGTCTTTGGGCAGCGATGATGGCTGTGAACATTCAGTCTGGTGGTAGGCCTTACAGATGAGCACTTGGGACAAGAGACTCATGCTTCCATATGCTCTGTCCTCAGCTAAGCGGGAAACTCAGAGTCCTTGGCTTTGAAGCTCTGTCCAGGGACAATGGTAGGATAAAGACAACCTTACCATAGGTATGATGTGAAATGGTACTACACATATTTTTTCACTCATGTGAGATTTTATCCCAGGTTCCTTATAAGAATTTGAAAAGGTGTTTCAAATTAAGGAGTAGACACATAAAAGTGATAAACTAAGAAAGCATGTGTTTTGCTTTGAGATCCATGATAAATGGTAACACTAGCAGCTGACAGGGAGAAGGCAATGGCACCCCACCCCAGTACTCTTGCCTGGAAAATCCCATGGATGAAGGAGCCTAGTAGGCTGCAGTCCATGGGGTCGCTAAGAGTCAGACATGACTGAGCGACTTCACTTTCACTTTTCACTTTCACACATTGGAGAAGGAAATGGCAACCCACCCCAGTGTTCTTGCCTGGAGAATCCCAAGTTCAGCGGAGCCTGTTGGACTGCCGTCTATGGTGTTGCGCAGAGTCGGACACGACTGAAGCGACTTAGCAACAGCAGCAGCAGCTGACAGCGCTTTATTTGGGGGCTCAGTCAGAGCAGTATAAATAGAAACAGAAAGGTCAAAAAGGACTGGGACAAGTTGGAAGTGCCATCAACCATGGCCAAAGTTTCTCAGAAAGTCAGATCTCATTGTCTGGAATAATGGCAAAGTTGGGTGATTAGTTTGCATGTAAGGAATTCCACAATCTAGGAAAGAACTGAAAAGATACCAATACAGAAAACATCAGAGGCACACACCTAGGTTTTGGAGGGACAACATTATAGCTGAGGAAATGTTATAAGGCTGTGGCATAGAGATACCTCTTTTTTCCTGAAGGAGGCCCTCACTGGCAGCCATGGAAAAAGGAACAAGTCATCTTAACAGTCTAGCTGGAGGTGGAAGGGAGGATGTGTGTGGTGGGCAGTAGAGGTGTGGAGCTCCAGGAATTCTGATGGAGAGGGCTCAAGTGAGACTATGGTTGATAACCCATGTGCTATCTAGTCTCAAATAAGAAAGAACTAGTAAACATGAACACTTTATTAGAATTCACATGAGAAAGCCACAGGAATGAACAAAGTACCACCCCTCCAACTCTTGACATGCTGCTGCTGCTGTCGCTTCAGTCGTGTTCGACTCTGTGCGACCCCATAGACGACAGCCCACCAGGCTCCCCCATCCCTGGGATTCTCCAGGCAAGAATACTGGAGTGGGTTGCCATTTCCTTCTGCAATGCATGAAAGTGAAAAGTGAAAGTGAAGTCTCTCAGTCGTGTCCGACTCTTCGAGACCCCATGGACTGCAGCATATCAGGTTCCTCCGTCCATGGGATTTTCCAGGCAAGAGTACTAGAGGGGATTGCCATTGCCTTCTCCGACTCTTGACATGAATATGAGACAAAACTTACTCTTTGAAGGTCCAGTTCTCAGCTCAAACTGAGACCATCTCTTTGTGGGCAATTCATAGAGCAGCGAGGTAATATTTTGATTTTGAATCACCTATAAAGTCTTGGGTAAGGTAAACTTTGAATACCCCTGGAGATAGTGGCCTCAATACAACCATGTCTAACACTGGCTTGCCCCAGACTTCCATATTTTGCTGTTTAGTCACTAAGTTGTGTCTGACTCTTTGGTAACCCCATGTACTGTAGCCCACCAAGCTCCTCTGTCCATTGGATTTCCCAGGCAAGAATACTGGAGTGGGTTGCCATTTCCTTCTCCAGGGAATCTTTCTGACTCAGGGATCAAACCTGCGTCTCTTGCATCGATAGAGAGATTCTTTACCACTGAGCCAACAGGAAGCCCAGACTTCAATATTAGGTAGGCTAATAAGAAAGAGAAAATACATGGTTGGGGGGAGATGAGGGGTAGTGTCTCTTGACAAGGAAGCCACTGTCTTCATCCTCTCTCTTAATTCTAGTTTCAGTTTCCTATATTGAAATTAACAGCATGTCTATCTGTAAATCTATAATCGTTTCATACTTGATATGTCTTATTCTTACCACATCGATCCTTCACTTTTTCTCTTTATCAGCAGAATATCCTTCCATTCTCCCAACCTGGAAACATCTTTCATTCCCTCCTTAAAACTCTGTGAATCCATAAAACATACATCATTAAATTATTCTGACAATTATTCTTAAAATAGCTTAATATCTTGTTCTTCATGGCCACTGTACAACATAATCAGAACATACACTGATTCACTTCTCCCCATATCCATACATCCCTGACACCTTCACATGTCCCTCTGCTCTTCAGAAATTTAGTGTTTTCCCGTTGTTTGAGCAGTCAAGTTCAGTCTCATGTTCCATCAGGGACCTAACTCTTAAGTAGTGATATCCCCACCTGTTCTTGGTAAGTAACCTCAATTCTGAGGCCAAAGTCTATACAGATCCCGTGCATTTTCATGTCAGCACCACTGTTTAGCTAATTCCTGGAACTGGCAGCTCCTTTTCTTCCTCTTCCTACCATCAGCTTTACTATTTCCTAAGGTCGTAGAAAGCTCAATTTAGTTCTTTCCATGTTGGCAAAGTCATCCTTAGTAACTTTTGTTGCCATCAACCTTGAATAGCTCTGAGCTACACATTTGTTGGCCCATAGTGGGCATTTAATAAATATTTAAATTAAATTACATTTGGTTATATTAATCTCAGTCTCCTTCATATGTAAAAGTATTGTCCTTTAAACTACATAAGGTCTTCAAATTTAATAAACACTTGCCAAATTGAATTTACTGACTTATGTTGGAAATAATTTTAATTTTTAAGTACATGCCTGGGCATAGTCTATCAAATGTGGCCATTTAAACATAAAGGAAACTTAAGGGAATATTTTTCTTTTATGGTTTATCAGAGGAGGAAAATTGATGTGGTTATCCCACTCTTTTTCCCTTTATGATATATAATATTCTCTCATGAGTCAGGACGAATTCTGTCATTTTTAGCTTTCTATAGCATTATGAGCACACATATTCTGATATATGGCATTGTGTGGGAAGACAATTAAAAGAACAGTCCCTACTTTTTGGATTTCAACATTCTAGTTAAAAAGAAAGTGATGAAACAATGCAAGACTTTGTGCCCAAGTGGATGTTTTTGGCAGGGTGCTAGAGGAGTACATAGAGGGATTATTAGTGGGTACAAAAACAGGAGACTTTGTAGGGAACAGGGGCACTGAAGATGAACCTTGAGTAAAGGGGTAAGATTTCAGTGGGGAGGGTTAAGTCTCTATGAGAGTTGATGCAAATCAATAACTCTATGTGTCTTGGTATTCCCTTCCATAAAATGTAGAACTTGAGTAGGGTTATTTTCAGGGCTACTTCCGGGGACCCAAGATAAGGAAGGATGAGTGGAGGTGGGACAGTGATCTGTGGAGGTGGAACGTGGTGGAGGAGAGACAGTGATCATAGTAAAATAAGTGACTCAACAAGTCTGAGCAGAGAAGCTGGCGAGGGTTAGGAAAGATCTTTGGCTAACATTTTATCTTGAGGAGATATGTAACAGGGGCCAGGGGATATTCAAAGTAAACAGTTAAAAGAAGGCTGGGCTATGTGGCTTCTTTTGGTCAGGTATAGTTCCTGACACCAAAATCCCAGGGGTTTTGGAATTTATACATCAGACTCAGCTTGAATGATGGTTTCCAGTTTTAGATAAATGTGTATGTTAAAGGGAATGAAGATAATTCATCTGGCTAGGTTTTAAAATTTATTTTGAAGAAAAGACTAAAATAAGGTCACATTAGCTACATTTCAAACACTCAGTAGGCACACGTGGCCAGTGGCTACCACATTGGACAGTACAAATGTAGAACATTGCCATCATCATAGAAAATTCTATTGGACAGCTCTGCTTTACCTCTCCTAGTGAGTTCATTCTAAGCTCCAGAGGGAGATCAGAGAAGAGGAAATGCTCCCCTTTTCAAAGTTATCTTTGATTTTATGACACTTCAAATATTCCCAGAATATCTCAAAGAATGTAACCAAATTATTTTTAAATTAATTTATTCCAGTTCAGGTCAATTTAAACAAAAACAAGGTGTCATTTTTTTTCTGAGAATAGAAAAACTTATATTGTTTATATCATCTCAGAAGAGCTATTTGAGCAGGTCTGAAAACAGAATCTGTTCAGAGAGTACTTGTTTGTTTCACCAATTACATCACCAGCACCTTTTGGAGGCAACAATGGGCACTGGGCCCCTTGGTGCTGCTAAAGTGTTTCATTGACCAGACCCCTTTGTCATCCCTCTCTTTGGGTCTTCTGTCTTTTTCATTGAGAGTTTCTGGTGCTTTCCAAAGAGTTGGATGCAAGGTTAACTGATGAGTATACAGAATATCCTTATGAAGGAGTCACAGGCTTGTCTGATTGGCATTTTGAGTGGAAATGTCCCACCTGGCCTTGGCTCATTTTAGAATAGACTAATCATTTTTTAAGACTAAAATCCCTCTCCTTGTCATTTAATGACTTGGACAATGGAGAGGTACTTTGATTTACTTTTTTCTGGGACAAACACTGGACACTCCAGGCTGGGTAACACTGGATGCACCAGGCTGACTAACACAGAGCTAGGGGAGGAGGTGCAAGAGTAAAAAGTGAGGGAGATGAAGGTATTCCTGAGGACTGGAGGAGAAAACAATAAATGCAAAGTCTGTCCCACAATCTCCCAGCCCCTCTGGCAGCTACCATCTCTTTCTTCATTCTAACCCTCAGGTGGACCTGCTGTTATTTCACAATGTGGTGGGAGCGAGGGTGGGGGAGGCAGGAGAGTCACACATCCGTGAACACATCTTCAGTCACAGAAAGCCTTACTTCTGCAGGGGTCCATTTGATCCATTAGAGAACGAAAGATAGAATGGGTAACATGACTTGGTCTTCCTCCTTCATGCCTCACATCAGCACAGACTCTTTGAGCTTTACAACACTTCTTCAACAATGTATTTATATAGCAATAATATCTTGTTCAATGGACTAAATGAGGCGACAAAGACACTAAGATAAATAAGATGTTGTCCTTGTCCTTGAAGAGTTCAGTGACTATTAGAGGAATGTAAAATATCCAGCATGAATGTAACCACCTTCACCTCTCTTGTTATAAGAGACATCGTGAATTTACTACTGTTTCATACAAATAAGTGTCTACTGTGTACTCAGGCTGAAACAGGCACTATAGATGTGTGTGCTAAGCTGCTTCATTCCTGTCTAACTCCTTGCCACCCTGTGGACTACAGTCCACCAGGCTCCTCTGTCCATTGGATTCTCCAGGTGAGAATAGTGGAGTGGGTCGTTGTGCCCTCCTCCAGGGGATCTTCCCAATACAGAGATCAAACATGTGTCTCTTACATCTCCTGTATTGGCAGGCAGATTATTTACCATTAGTGCTATCTGGGAAGCCCCGGCACTACAGATACTAAGATGTAAAAGTCAGGTGAGGACTCTGCTTTTATGAAGTCTGCATTTACCATTCTCCTACTGAATTCAAATATGTTTTCAAAAATCCTTCTCAACACAGTGATCTAGTATCACTAATTTCTTAGACTGATACAGAAGAGACCCGTTATCTGAACCATGCTCTGGCAGCAGAGACAGATTCATACATAAAATAATGTGATACTGAGTGACAAACACTACAACCAAAGTGCATGTTAAGCTATATTGAAGCATAGAAAGTGAATGACTCATCTGTGCCCAGAGAAATCAAGGTCATTCCTAGAAGGCACACCGATTTTAAGCGAGTTACTTGAAAGAAGGACAGGAGTCCATAAAGAAGATCAGAAGTGGTCAGTGGAAGGAGAGCGCTGCAGGCAGAGGGAAGAACAAGAGCAGAGCCAGGGCATGAAAGGGCGCAGGTGATATTCAGGGAACACAAGATGAGAGTCCCTTGTGTGGCTAGCGGGGGAGGTGCTGTAGTGGCCAGAGTTCGGGGGAGGGAAGACTGTAGAGGCAGGATTAGGCTCCATTGTGAAAGGCCATCTACTCCACGTTGTGGAGTTTGACTTCATGCTGATGGTGATTCTGGGAGGAGCACTTTAAAAAAAGTGACATGTTCAAACCTACAAAAGCAGTAGAATTTAATACTTTTGAGAGCATGGACACCTAGGTTTGATTCAACCTCTGCCACTCACTAGCTGTGTGGTCATGCCTGTTAGTACCTCTGAACCTCAGTTTCCCTAACTGTAAAGTAGAGATGATAATAATTGCAGTCACTGCTTCATGATGATTTAATGAACTAATATATGTAAAGTGCTTAGACCACTGGCACATAGAAGCCCTCTTTGTGAATTATTTCTACGCTTATCACTCTGTTTTTGCAAATTTGGAAGTTGAGGCACAGAAAGACAAACTAATTCACTCAGGACCACGATGCTCCTTTGTGTTAGAGTCTGGATACCTATCCATCACAGCAAACCGCTTTGAATGTGAGTGTTATCAAACATTCATCTCTCTCAATGATCCCAGAAGATAAAATTTTTGCTTGTTTAGATGATGAAGAGGAAATTAATTCTTTTCAAAACTCTTTGTCATTTCTACTTCCCTCTTTTATCTTAAGATGCTCCAGCTGCTTTCCATATTGTATTCTTCCACTCTGTTCTTTTATTTTAACATGTACCATTTCAATTTCCCAAAACACAGTGCAATTTATCATAATGTAAAACAAATAGATAAATAAAACTGAGCAGAAACACAAAGCACATTTTTCTCTAGGAAATTACCCTGTTCTCAAACCAGACAGAGAAAATCCAGTGGCACCTTCAACAAACATATATATCAATAAGTGCATTAATCATCACTGTAAGAAACTGGCCCAGCTCTGCTGGAATTTCTTGCTTAAGATTGAAAGAGAATGCACATCTTTCAAGATTGGGCAGATCTATCTAATTGCTGCACCAGTCCAAGCCATTTCAGGTTTTGCAAAGGTTCCCACATATGCAAAATAAGCATAACGACTGTTAAGCTGTTCTCAAGGAGACATTTCCCTGGATTTCTATATATAATAACCAAAATCATTTTCTCCCCAGATGAAGCCTATAGTATCTGTGGTCAGAAGAAGAGATTCTTACCATCACTTTCTGTTAAAATCAGGCTGTCTGTCCATTCCCAAAGTCCTGTGACTGATTAAGAATTGGGATCTGTGATCAGGAGCAAGAAAAGGAGTCAAAGTATAGAGGAGAAAAAAAGTGATATTTTTAGTTGTTAAGCTTTGGGCAAGGTAAACTTCATAGAAGTTTTGCACATAGGGGTCTTAGAACTCTAAGTTTTCAACTTTTGTGGAAGACAACAGCTGAAGCTTATTTAAGGGGAATTGATATAATGGGACTTATACTTGGTATGCTCTGTTATTATCTAGAGGAAGGATTTTAGGAGTAGAGCAGAAGCTGAAAAATTCCATGGGTTGGGGTACAGGGCAGGTCTATGTTCAGGTGAGGGGTCTCCAGCAGTATATGCCCAGTGGTACTTAGATTAACCAAAGCGCCATGAGTCAACAAGGCTGCAGTTAGTCCAGCTGGGAGTCGGAGCCTCACATACAATTGGCTGAAGAAGCACAAACACCAGCCCACTGTCAATGGTCCCAGAGCATGTTGTTCTCTAACCTGAGGCACTTTAGAATTTCTCAAGGAGATACTTTTTTATTTTCTTATTAAAAATTAAAAAAAAAAAACAGAAGCATAGTACATTCCTACAAAGTACACAAAACCTAAGTGTATATCCCATGAATATTTAAAGTGACCTCACCCCTACATCACCTGGAACAAACCATAGAGCACTACAAATACACCCCTACAAGTCTCCCCTGAGCCCTTTACCAGTATCTGCGGTACCCACAAAGGAAATTGATATCAGACTTGCCTCACCAGCGAGCTCTTTTGCCTGCTTCTGAACTTTATTTCAATGGGATTAAACAGTATATAATTTTTTGTGCCTGGATTCTTCTGTCAGCATGGTGACATTAATTCATGTTGTTACATATGGGAACAGTTTGCTCTCTCTTTTTTTTCGGTATTTTCTGTCTACACTGTAAGCATGTCATTTTCTTGTCTGGTGGCTTCCATTGTTTCTATTAAAAATTCAGGTGTCAGTCTTATTGCTGATTTTAGAAGGTCATGTGTCTCTTTTCTCTGGCAGCTGTTAAGATTTTCTTTTTCTTATTATGAGGTGCCAAGCTGTGATTTTCTTTGTATTTACCTTGTTTGGGCTTAAGAGATTCCTGAATCTGTGACTTTTATTTTTTTATTAGTTTCAAGTAGTCTTCGGCCAGTTTTTCTTCGAGTATTTCTTCTGCTCCATTTTCTCTTCACTTCTTAGATCCTAATCACACAGTTTATACATTTTCACTATATTTCATTTGAGACTTACCTTTTTTTTTATCCCCCCCCCGCCTTATTTTTTGTATGTACTTCAAATGAGATATTTTCTGACTATCTTCCAGCTGCTTAATTCTCTCTGGTTTGCCTAATCTGCTATTGCTGTTGCTGTTTAGTCACTAAGTCATGTCCTACTCTTTGCGACCCCGTGGACTGTAGCCCGCCAGGCTGCTCTGTCCATGGGATTTCCCAGGCAAGAATGCTGGAGTGGGTTGCCATTTCCTTCCTCAGGAGATCTTCCAAACCCAGGGATGGAACTTGTGCCTCCTGCATTGGCAAGTGTATTCTTTACCACCGAGCCACCAGGAAAGCCCCAGTCTGCTGTTACGCTGATCTATTTAATTCTTAATTTTAGTACTGCATTATTTTTGGTTCTAAAATTTCCATTTGCTTCTTTTCTATATATTTCAGTTCACTGGAGGAATGATCCAACTTTTCATGTTTTTCTTGAACACATTAATGTAAGTATTTTAAAATCCATATCTGATAACTTGAATATTGTGATTACCTATGATTTATTTCCACTATGTTTTCTTTTTCCTTTATCTCTTGCCTTTTAGTCATTTGGTCCAGTTTCCTTGCACACCAATTAATTTGAATACCAGTCATTATCCATGAAAAATGGTTTGAAAAAACAGGGCTCCAGAAGATTTTATCTTCCTCCAGAATGAACTTAATATTCTTCGGGCGGGCAGATAGAATAAAGGCAGAGCACGTTAATGTAAGCAGCAATTGCTATAATTTTAGGATTTTTGAGTCACACATTTTTTGATTGTTTTTACTCTTAGGGAGTAGCTCTTTTCAGGGGGTATTTCAACTTAAATCTTCAGACATTTGTGATAGCTTCACCTCCCTGGCAGCCCTAACTCCAGTACCAAGAGACTGCCTGAATTTCTGTTTAGCTTTTTAGCTTCTTAGCAGATGCTTTTTGCTAGATTTCCTGGCTGCTAGCACCACCTACTCCTACCACCCCACGCACCACTTAAGAACTGACAAATGTCTTAAGAGGAAATGGTGTACATTTTGGGCTGTTTCATTTACTCCTTCCAAATCTCATATACATTCCTTCCTTTGTTAAAAGTCTAACCTAGGAAAGTCAATGGATGAAGTGTGTTTCCCCAAATTCATATGTTTAAGCCCTAACTGTTATTATCTTACAATGTGATCTTATTTGGAGATAGGGCCTTTACAGAGACACTTAAGGTTAAATAAGGTCATAAGGGTGGGCTTCTAATCTCATAGGACTGATGCCCTTATAAGAAGAGGAAGAGATGCCAGACACATGAACATACATAGAAGAAAAGGTTAGAGGAAAGAGGATGTCTATTTTTCTTAAAAAGATCAGTCAAGTTTTTTTTTTTTCTTTGAAAAAAGAAAGGGTAAATTTGCACCTATGAAGAATCGTTCTGAATCTTTAAGCCAATTGCTTAGAGATGTTCTGACAGCATTCGACTATTTGGGTTTATTACTTATTGGATCAATCATAGTCACTAGTGGCTTTCCAGGAAGATATATATGTCATAGTATGTTTTAGGTGCACTGTCATTGCCTCTTGTTTTCCAAACTGCACACCCCACAATTGTTATATCCCTTATGTTGCAAGTTGAATTGTGTTGAATTGTGACCCTCCAAAAGATATGGGCTTCCCTGGTGGCTCAGGTGGTAAAGAATTTGCCTGTAATGCGGGAGACTCAGGTTTGATCCTTGGGTCGGGAAGAACTCCTGGAGAAGGGAATAGCTACCCACTCCAGCATTCTTGCCTGGAGAATTCCATGAACAAAGGAGCCTGGTGGGCTGCGGTCCATGGGCTTGCAAAGAGTCAGACACAACTGAGCGACTCACACACACAAAAGATATATTGAAGTCCTAAGTGTCTGTGCATGTAATCTTATTTGGAAATATGGTCTTTGCAGATATAATTAGTTAAGGTCAAACCGGATTAGGGAGGGCTGTAAATAAAATATGATTGGACTCATTATAAGTAAAGAAGACACAAAGGCACAAACAGACACATAGGAAGAGGGCCAGATGATGATAGAGGCAGAGATTAGGGTTATGCAGCCACAAGCTAAGGAAAGCCAAGGATTGTCAGCAACCATCAGAAGCCAGGAAAAAGACAAAGAAGAATACTCTCATAGAGCTTTCAAAGAAAGTATGGTCCTGCTAATACCTTCACTTTGAACTTCTAGTGTCTGTGACTGTGAGAGAATAAGTTTCTGTTTTAAACTACTCAGCTGGTACAATCTGTTTTGATAGCCCTAGGAAACTAATACTAATGCTGATTTATATCTTAGATCAATTCTTGATTAGATTTAGCTTATTCTATTAAAAATTTAAAAGAAATAAACGGTCATTTTTACTTCTTTTAAATTCATTGGTTTATGCTTGTATTTTTTAGCATTTTGTTTTTCTTATCATTCTAGCTTTTGTCTGACTATATTCTTACAACATTTTATAACTGAGTAATTAACATTGTTATGACACACAAACTCCTGTGGTTGAACTTCACAAAGACTGAGAAAAGTCTGATGAGGCCTGACTGGCCCTCTTCTCTTCTCTAGTTACATATCTGAAACACTAGCCACCATGGTGCTGGAGTAGCAGAAGAGACGAGACATACAGTCTTTTAACCGCCTCAGTCCTGGAGCGACACTACATCCACTCACTTTATTGGTTAGAAATAGTTGTAAAGCCTCAATATGATCACAAGGGAGGATGTGGAATGTAAGGGAGCACTTGGAAAACTTATTCAGAACTGTGTGTTTCTGCTACCATCTTGTATTTTTTTCATTAAATAGTATAAAGCTATTGATTTTTCTGCACATATAATCAGCCAGTAGCTCTTCAAAAATGCATTTTCTCCAATTATATGTATATGAGATCACTACAATTGTCCCATAGGTCTCAGATGTTCTTTTATGGGTTTTTTTTCCCCCCTTTTTATGTAAGTTTGGATCAGGCTTCCCAGGTGGTGCTAGGGGTAAAGAACCTGCCTGCCAATGCAGGAGATGAAGAGACATGGGTTTGATCCCTGAGTCAGGAAGATCGCCTGGAGGAGATCTTGGCAACCCACTCCAGTATTCTTGCCTGGAGAAGCCCATGGACAGAGGAGCCTGGTGGGCTACAGTCCATAGGGTCACAGAGTCAGACACGACTGAAGTGACTTAGCATGCATACACAAGTCTGGATCATTTGACTTAGCTTTGGTTCACTGATTTTTCTCAATGTCACCTGAAAGTCTAGGGTATTGACCAAGGTGTCGCCCATTCAATTGACTTGGAACTCGAACATCTCCCCACCCCATGTAGCCTCACTAATCCCCATTAGCCCTTGTCCAACAGCAGCTGCTCTCTGCTATGCCTCCAGAGTCTTACTCAGCGCTGCACAGTTAGGATTCCACCCAGGATGAGACTCTACATTTGATGGGGCTACCTCTTAGAAGCTTCATTCTCTCAGGTGTCATGACTCACAATTCCAGATCCTTTTGTGATCCAACCACAGTGTTCCCTTCACCAGCCAGATATAGTTCTGCACAAAGTCTCTACTTCCATTTGGGAAATTTCCGAGAGGAATCCAAGATGGATGTGGTACTGCTAACCTTGCTACTTTCTGCTCAAGCAATGACATCCTCTGTGGGCTGCTATACAATGGCACATATTTTATCTAGTTTCACAACTGTTCACTGTAATACTAGCAACTCTGTCACAGCCAGAATGGAAATCTGTATCACATACATTTTAAATGTGGTATTCTTTTTTTTAATGAAGTACAGTTGATTTACAATATTGTATTAGTTTCAGGTGCAAAAAAAACACAATATATATATATAAATTATATATCTATATTTTTTCTGATTCTTTCCATTACAGTTTATTACAAAAGATTGAATATAGCTCCCTGTGCTATACAGTAAACCCTTGTTTGTTCGTCTTATCTATGGTAGTGTGAATCTGTTAATCCCATACTCCCAACTTATTCCCCCTCTTCCCCTCTCATAACCATTAAGTTAAAAAATAATACAAATGAACTTATTTACAAAACACAAATAGACTCAGACATAAATGTGGTATCCGTTTAATATTTCCATGGTCTTCTAAAGAGTGTAATTAAAATTTTTATTTCTTATTGGATTAAACGGTTCTTTAGACTTATTTTTCACTTTACATTTTTTCATTTTTATACTTTATAGTTTTATTTATAGTTTTATTATTATACTTTTTTTACTATTTTACTATTTTATACTATTTTACTATTTTTATAATATTTTTTATTTTATTATGTTTTTTATTTATAATTTTATTATTATACTTTTTATTATACTTTATAGTTTTATTATTTTGACACCAAATAATTTATTTATAAGTTATTTATTTACAAATTATTTACAAATAAATAAATAATTTACTTGTAATTGTTTATTTACAAATTATTTATAAATAATAATTTATAGTTTTATTATTATACATTTTAAATTTTTTTTACTATTTTTATACTATTTTACTATTTTATACTATTTTACTATTTTTATACTATTTTTATTTTATTATACTTTTTAATTTATAGTTTTATTATTATGCTTTTTTTTATTATACTTTATAGTTTTATTATTTTGACACCAAATAATATAACTGATACATTTATAACTTTTCAAAATGCACTGAGGCTAATTTTTGGTTTAATAGAGAATCAGTTTTAAGATAATTATTTCATGAAATGTTTGTGTAACATAATATCCAATATTAATTTATTCAACCATTTCAATCATGCTATTAAAAATTTCTATGTTCTTACTTGATTTTACTCTATCAAACACACATAATATTGTGTTAAAGTTTCTCACCATTATTGCATTATTGTGTTCTTATAAATTTATTTTTTTATCTAACTGTTTTCTTTATATATTTTACTTACATATATTGCGTTAGTCCAATATGAATTGCTTTGTTAAAATAGGTACTTAGCAAATGTTGCTATCATGTTTTAAAATGAGGAAACAGAACTATAAGGAAATAATTCCAGGTTGCATGATGACATTGTTCATCAAATGGCATTAATCATTCATACTAATGTACTATTATCTTGAGTTTATAAGAAAACCAAACCATATAACCAAATTTTACTAAGGTAGATAGATCACTATAATTCATTTCAATACAATTTATTGGGTGTCTACTATGTGATTGATTTTTCTTTCCTAAGTGAATGATACTTTGGGTCACAGGAAATATTTGACTAAATATGTCAAGTAAAGTTAACCAAAAATGCTTCATCATCTTAACCAGTTTTTTTCTTTATAAAGGTAGAAATTTTATTTTTCTAGCTTTTCATATACCTACAGTAAGTTGCATTCATGAAAGCTGACTCATTAGCAATCCCACACTCTTAAAACAGAAAACCTTTTCCACCTGCTTACTGTTCGCCAACAATAACAGTTGCTAGGTGTGGGCAAGATTGTAAGCCACCAACACAATAGTCATAACTCATAATTTTCCTTACTAATAGAATGTCAGTACTATTTGGGGTGCCAAGTAGATCCAGATGAAAATTGCTTCCTGGTTTCTCTTTTGTCGCTATACATATTTAGATGCTTTTTTACTGGTTGAATAAAAGTTTGTGCCTTGCATTCCTAATTTTATATTTCACCCTTAATTATTCTTTATATTAGCATAAAATGATCTTCCTCATTCAAGTTTAATGATTTTTGCTTTGATTTCCAGATTGGTTGAAATTAATTTTGCCATTTTGCCTTTTTTTTTTTTTTTTTTTTTTGCTTTTTTTGCCAGGTAAATTACTGCTCAGTCTGTTTACACTTCAAGGTACTTTATTTTAAACCTATTATGTTAGGGAGCATGCAGTTTAATTTTATTTTTTAAAACAACTGGAGTGCCTTTGTGGCCAACTCATGCGAAGAGTTGACTCACTGGAAAAGACCCTGATGCTGGGAAGGATTGGGGGCAGGAGGAGAAGGGGACAACAGAGGATGAGGTGGCTGGATAGAATCACCAGCTCAATGGACATGAGTTTGGATAAACTCCGGGAGTTGGGGATGGACAGGGAGGCCTGGCGTGCTGTGATTCACGGGGTCGCAAAGAGTCGGACACGACTGAGCGACTGAACTGAACTGAACTGAACTGAGTGCCTTTGAGGGATGTGTTTAGCCATTTTAGTTCCTGTCACAACTGGTGTGTTTGATCTGATGTTGTCTTACAACATGATCTGTGTGTGCGTGTGTGCTCAGTCTCTAAGTTGTGTCCAACTGTTTGCGACCCCATGTACAGTAGCCCACTTGGCTCCTCTGTGCATGGGATTTCCTAGGCAAGAACTGGAGTGGGTTGCCATTTACTTCTTCAGGGAATCTTCCCAACCCTGGGATCAAACTCACATCTCTTGCATCTCCTGCATTGGCAGGCAGATTATTTACCACTGAGCCACTCAGGAAGCCCATAACATGCTCTGAGGTCTTCTTTAATGCCTGTATGGTGCTTCATAGCCTATATTTGTTGTTATGTTTATTTTTATTTTAAATAACTAGCAGGGTTTATTTACTTTTATTTTCCTCCAGTAATTTGGAAGGTGTTATTGTCAGTCACTAAGTCGTGTCCAACTCTTTGCCACCCCATGAACTGCAGCACACCAGGCTTCCTTATCCTTCACTATCTCCCAGAGATAGTGTTTATTGAGTCGGTAATGCAATCCAATTGTCTCATCTTCTGTTGGCCCCTTCTCCTCCCACCCTCAACCTTTCCCAGCTTCAGGGTCTTTCCCAACAACTTGCCTGTTCACATCAGGTGGCCAAAGTATTGGAGCTTCAGCATCACTCCTTCCAATGAATATTCAGGGTTGATTTCTTTTAGAATTGACTGGTTTGATCTCCTTGCAGTCCAAGGGACTCTCAAGAATCTTCTCCAGTACCACAATTCAACAGCATCAATTCTTTGGTGCTCAGCCTTCTTTATGGTCTAGTTTTCACATCCATACATGACTATTGGACAAACTATAGCTCTGACTAGATGGACTTTTGCCTGCAAAGTGGTGTCTCTGCTTTTTAATATGCTGTCTAGGTTTGCCATAGTTTTTCTTCCAAGGAACAATCATCTTTTTATTTCATCACTGCAGTCACCATCCGCAGTTATTTTGGAGCCCAAGAAAATAAAATCTGTCACTGCTTCCACTTTTTCCCCATCTACTTGCCATGAAGTGATGGAACCGGATGCCATGATCTTAGTTTTTTGAATGTTGAGTTTTAAGCCAGCTTTTTCACTCTCCTCTTTCACCTTCATCAAGAGGCGTTTTAGTTCCTCTTCACTTTCTGCCAGAGTGGGATCATCTGCATATCGAGGTTATTGATATTTCTTCAGGCAATCTTCGGAAGGTATATATCTACTTAAACGTTCTACTAGCAGTTACCTTTAAATTATACACACACATGAAACACTTTTTATAGTAGACATCAATGGAAGTGATGAGATGCTATTTGGTTTATAGCACCTGAGAAGAGAGGATGCTAATGGCATCTGGTGAGTGGAGGTCAGAGATGCTGCTAAACACCCTACAATGCACAGGGTCGTCCCACAACAAAGAATTTTCCAGCACCAAATGTCAACAGTGCAGAGATTGAGAAACTCTGATCTAGTTAAATCTTTTTATCTTGCATGTGAAGAGTTTAATACTCACAGATGTGAAGTGTCCTGTGCAAATTCAGTTAGCTAGTTTGTGTTGGAATGAAGGCAATAACCTGACTCCAGCCTTTTCCACTGCAGCACCCTACCTCCTTAGTAGGCTATTCATTTAAAACAACCCACTCCCTATATATGTCAGATAATTTTGCACAAGGCACTCTTCTTGACTGAAAGATGGCAGAAATAGTTTCTTCATTAGTAAATGTGAGATCTTATCTGCTTATTCAGGTTTTCATTTGAGTAAGGTCAGCTAAAATGTGGGTAGTACCACAAAGCTTCGGTAAATTAGAATAGCCATGTGGGCACCAAGCACTTTTGTTTTTTTGCATGATATTAAATGTGAAATACATAGAATTGAGAGGAGAAAGTTGGCTTAGAGGTCATCTTATTCCACCTATCATCCATCATGGTCATCTAGACTGTCTCTGCTTGGACAATTTCAGGGAGGGGATGCTTAAGACACTCAGATGTAATGGAGATTACTGGAAATGCAAGTTATAACAGAAATTACAACTGTGATATGGTGACCATAAGGTAACAATTGAATTTACATTCATAAATCAATCAGAGAAGACTGTGTCAAACAGAACAATGTGAGTATTGTTGAGAAAATTATCCTAAGAGGGTAAGGAGGAAGGTATGAGGTTGGGAAGTGCTTTGGCATGACAGGTGATACAATCAACTTTCCAGGTCCTTAAAGGAGTCTCTACTTTCAGAGACAAAGGGACTGACTCCCTATGAGGACCTGTTTCTGGATCAGAATTATTATTCCTGCAGGGAAAATTATAGGGAAAATTCCAAGATTTATGTCATGATGGCTGACTTAACTGCCTAGTTAGTCAGTGGCTGCAAGAGACAGAATAAAAGTCCAAAATGTTTCTTAGAAGAAGTCAAGCTGATAAGTTCTCTGGAATATTGTCTGCCTTCTGTATGGCAAAAGAAGAGGAGGAGAAAATATTCCTTACTTGGATTAACATTTTGGATGTGGACAAAGAGAAAGAAATCACCAAAATTAAAATAAAAATCTGCATTTTGGTTTTGAAACTATACTATTAATTTCTCTCTGTGTGTGCTAAGTCACTTCAGTCATGTTCGACTCTATGTGACGCTATGGACTGTAGCCTTCCAGGCTCCTCTGTCCAAGGGATACTCCAGGCAAAAATACTGGAGTGGGTTAGCATGTCCTCCTCCAGGGGATCGTTCCAACCCAGGGATCAAATCCATGTCTCCCATGGCTTCTGCATTGCAGGGAGATTATTTATTACTGAGCTACAAGGGAAGCCTCCACTATTAATTTTTAAAAGTGTACTTTTGTTATATCATCAAATTTTGTATTTCCCTCCCACCTTCAACCTGACCTCTTCTCTTCAGTCTTCCCCAAATCAGCTAATGGTCCATCCATCTACCCAGATGTTTAACCCAGAGACCTAGAGTGCTGATTCCTTGCTCCTCCACAACCTCTCACAACCAGTCTAATACCATATTATATGGATTCTACATCCTAGAGTCATCTTAACTCTAGACATTTGAAACATTTACACTGCTGTGATCTAGGTACTGGTCACTATAGTCTCCTATTTGGAAAACTGCCATCATTTTTCTGGTTACCCAACTCTTGACCCCTTTTAAATTATTTTCTACACAACAGCAAGAGGTTGCTGTTGTGTTTGTTTGAAAAATGAAATCACAGCCCTCTTCCTGAATATGGCCAAATGTTCCATTAAGAAATAGCTTCAATAATAATAGCAATGCCTTTAATTTATGTACTATTATCCACTGACCCCAAAACAACACTATGATGTAGTTTTTTATTGATCCCCAATCTATGAATGAGAATATTGATGTTCATCAATGCTAAGTAACTTGTCCAGGATCACAAAATTAGGGAGTGCCTGAACTATGATTCAGCTCTGTTTGATTTCAAGATTATATTGGCTGTTCTTGCTCCTTGTGTTTGGGAAATGGCACGTCCTCTTCTCTTCTTTGCAAGGAAAAAACTTTTTAAACTTTTCCCTGAGCTGACCCTTCCCACAGGAAGAAGGGATAATTCTACTTTTTATATGTTAATACCTTGAATGTAAGCTGGATGTTGTGATTAAATTTTCAGTAGTTCTGCACTATTATTTAAGAAAATAACCGAAGGAACAAGAGAAATAATCATGGCATCTCTGAGGTGAATCTTCAATGATTCTTTTCTCACAATGAAACATAATTCTAATTTTTCTTATATAAATAGGGTTTAAAAAAGACTATCAGCCTAATAAAGAAAATATGAATTTTAAAATGCTTTAGCTTGTTTTTCCATATAAATTTGGGATTTTTACTATCAAGAAAAATTTAGTTTTGAAAAGCATTTTGCATTTCACATTCAATTAAATTCAATATAATGTATTCAATATGTAGATTGGGAGGGCAGGCTATGGAGAAAAGGAAGCTGATGTTCAATGATAGGCCAGATTTGGGCCAAAGACCCATGTTTACCATGTACTCAATGTATGAAAGTATAGCCTCAAATACTCTCTGTAAATCTCAGTTAAACTCATCTGAAGAATGGAGGCTAATTCCTACTTCAAAAGGTTACTGTAATGATCAACTGAGACCATGTATACTAAAAGGGCTTACCATTGTGCCCAAGCCATGGAAGACTGCAAAAGGATTGATTTTATCTGAGGTATAAAATATGTACAAGCAATGCAGGGCTATAGAGACTGGAGGAGGTCATGGTAAATGAGTGATAATGGAAAGATTCCATGGAGTAGGTTATGTTTAAGTTGGCATTTAAAGAAAGAGAATTTCCATAGGTGGAGATTAGTAATAACAAAATTTCAGTAGAGTAAATGGATTAAATAAAAGCAGGAAAGTAGAGATGTGATTCAGGAATCACTAGTCATGAGAGCTGGCTTGAGATAATAGGTTAACAGGGGGAGAGATGAGGAATTTATGTGATGACTAGATTGGTATTTTCCCATATCAATCAAATCTAAAAACATCATCCACTGTAAGATGCACTATTATTTCATGCTCCATTGAGAAAGAAACAAGCCAGCCAACTAAACAGTGACAAAATATTTATTTTGTTGAAGGAGCTTTTTTAGATTTAGTCGTACATCATTCTTATGCTTAAGTAGGAAAGAATAAAATAGAAAAGTAAGTTAGTTGAAGAATGCCTAAAGCATCTTCACTTTCAGTATCCTGAGTCACTTATGCATTCAGAACAGTGTGGTCCTCTGCGGCACCAAGAGCTCTGAAGATGCGGTGTTTCTTAAAGGAGTGCTCTGCAGTTGTCTCTGGGGTTTCCTCCAAACTGCTGACACCCATTCTGCAAATTCTGATGTGTGCTCTTAGGCAGTGCCAACCATATCATCCTACCACATGGCTGCCAGAGACTTTAAGGCACAAAGTGATTTCAGAGATGTTAAAATATGAAGGGAAAGGCGGGAAATGTGCTGTTTAGAAGATCTTTGGAAGTTGGTGGCTGTGAAAGGTTTTGAAAATACATTACACTTAGACTTTAATCTGTAGCCAATTGAGAAGCACAAAATGCTTTTGAATCAGATGGGCGTTTTGGGTGATTCATTCTGGCAACAGGATGTGGAGGGATGGAGAGTGGGGAACTCCTTGAGCTGTGGGTTACTGAGAGAAGAAGAGGTTGGCAACCAGGGAAACAGCTGAGACACTGGGAAGAAGAAAAGAGACTTTCATGGGGAGGTCACTCTCAAAAGTTCATAAGATTTCCCTGTGCTATTTATACTTAAAATCAAATCTTCTAAATTAAATTTTGTTTTTCAGTAATCGTATGTCTGGGCCCTAAAAAAAGAATGAGAAGATTTATAAAAGAAATCTGGGAAACTTCACTTATGCAGACTGACAACAAATTATTTCCATCTTTTAAGCCTTTCGTACGTTGCTGGGCCCTAAACTAGGTACGGAATAGGCAAAGATGGGTATGACTCAATCCCCAGCCCTAGGGAACTCACAATCCTGCAGGGAATATAGAGAAAACAAGAGTCAGAGTATGTGATGCTGGGGAGGAAGAGTGGGTACAGAGGAAAGAGAGGGTGTCTAATGGGTGGGGGCGTGAAGGGAACAGCAGAACTGCTTTTTGACTAAGATGCATAAAAGCAGAATTGAAAGCAGGATGAGGTGGGTTTTCCTGCCCAGAATTCACATCATTTTCAATGGGTAGCTTTGTTCCTCAATTCCTTCAAGGCCAGGTGTGCATACTGGTTCTGAGGATCACGAGGCCCCATGGAGACAAGCATGACCAACACAAGATTTGTTCATCTCGTCTCCTTGTAAGGACTCAGGATGTGTCAGGAACTTCATGTGGCCCTGACAGTGGTTCTTCCCCAGGCTTCCCAGGTGGTGGTAGTGGTAAAGAACCTACCTGCCAATGCAGGAGACATACTCAGACTCGACCCCTGGGTTGGAAAGATCCCCTGGAGTAGGAAATGGCAACCCACTCCAGTATTCTTGCCTGGAGAATCCCATCCCTAGCCTGGCGGGCTAGGTAGTGTCACAGAGTCACACATGACTGAAGCAACTTAACACCCAAGTATCAACCAAGATGAGGACAGAGCACCTTCCCTCACCAGTACACCCAGTGCTCTGGGAACCTGCATTCCCTACGGAGGATGAACATTCAGGTTGCTCTTTTTTCAGGCCAATATGTAGCTGCTTTGCAAAAGATTTGCCTCTTGTGATTTTCACTCTGGTTTAGTGAGGAGGTAGATAGAACTTTCTGCTAGATCAATATGGGTGACTTGGATCTAGAAAAATTTCCAGGGAGGGAATGTGGCAATGAATGCGACTCTGCTGTCTTGATTCATTGTGCCAGTGATTGGTGTGTTCCCTGCAGGATTTGTCTCCCTGAAAGAAATCCCAGGCTGGACATAAAGATGCTGCTTGAGGCTAATGTCCTGTCAATTATTGAGAATAGCTCTGCAAATATATATTTCTAATGCCAAAATAGAGTATGAACACTGAGAATAAAATCTGCCTAAACTCTGCACCCTACTGATGCCTGGGAATTAAATCCTGGTGGAATTATTATCCATATGTTTATGATGTTTTAGATTTAATCTTCTATATTTAATGTTAAAGAGATTTTCTAGCTAGGATGAGCCCAACTGTGTTAATAAACAAATGGAAAAATGCAAAATAGCTCAATGCAGATGATGGGAAAAGTCTATTTCTTACTCACACAGAGTTCAAAATGTGTGTTTACAATTGACAAGCAGCAGTCAGCAACCCAGGCTTTCTCCTGCTGCTTCAGAATTCACCATGCTCACTTGTAAGAATTTAGCATGCAAAGAAAGTCATCAAGGATGATGTTGTTCAGTCTCTGAGCCGTGTCCAATTTTTTTCGACCTCATGGACTGCAGCATGCCAGGTTTCTCTGTCTTCACTATCTCAAGGAATTTGCTCAAACTCATGTCTATCAAGGATGATGTGTGGGTGTTTTCTAGGGGACAGGCTTAAAGGGAGCCCATATTACTTTTGATCACATTTTGCAGGCTAGAACTCAGTCACCTGTATACACTTTACCGCAAGAGAGTTTGGGAGATGCAGATTAGTTGTGTGTTTAAGAAGAAGAGGAAATAGATTATAGGTTGGTAAAAAATTAGCCAGTCTCTGCTATAGTCTATCTTCTGGTCACCAAACACAGTATCTGTACTACTTTTCTTCCCACACAGACAATACACTCAACCTCCTTATTAAGGGAGGAAACTAAAGTTCCACACAGTCCTCACATCCAATTTTGATCTGAATACTCTTTCGCCCCCAACATTACCAGCAACGGTGTCCAAATCTTTCCCTCCCCAATTTTTAATCAGCTTTGTTTCTTTATCTCTCCCTTCTTCTTCCCCCCTCTCTCACCCCTCTTTCAATACAGTTAGTGGTAGCCTTATTGACACTATCTAAAACAATACGTTTTGGGGGGAAGGTAACTCTATTTACCTGATATTTGGGGTCACCTCTGAACTCTTATATTACTGGACAGCTAAATCTCAGCATCACCACTTTTGAAAATAATTTCTCACCTCTTTGAGCATCTTTCAACTGAGAGCACTGGTTGTGTTGGTCAAGTGCTTGTTTAGCTGAAGAGGGAGAAACTGGTCTCATTGGCTTCCTGTGTATTGAGAGGTAAACCTCTGTCTTATCATGACTCAGTCCCTTAATCAGCCCAAGAGCCATATGTATCCTTTCCATTTTAAAAACAAAGCCGCTATCTAATTATTCTCCTAACAGAAAAAAAATATATAGTCACCAGTTCCCTAAAAGGAGACATCTCAAGTTACACTGAGGGTTGCATCCTGTTCAAAGCCTGTGATCTCTAGCCTGTGATCCTCTATTTTCTTTCCCAGTCAGTTTGATATTCTACAACTATAAACCAAACTGTAAAATTCACCATCAAGAACTCGTAATGTGAGAAAGAAATAAAACAAAATGGAATTTAGGGAAAATATATAAATATGTATGCTTGAGAGAATAAGGAAGGGTTTACAGTAGATGACATGTTTTAAAGTAAAGAGTTATACAGTCTGTAACTTGCTGGAATTAGTCTTCTCTTGTTTTTCTATCAGATTTATTCTTCCTTTGCTTCAGTACATTTGCTTGTTGGTGCTCTTAACCTGGGGGAACTGACCCAAACCTTCATTCCTGAGATAGCTTAACCCCTGGAAGTCCTTCCTGTAATACGAGGACACACTCTGGGTTTCATATTCCATATTCCTCTTCAGCTATATAATATGCAAAAGCATCTCTATAGCTCCTTGATAATTGTGATCATTATTAATTAGAGTCAACACAGTGACCCCCTTTTGCATTTATGTTTGTTTGCTTAGTGACATGAAAAACTCCAAGCCATGATATAATTTGATGGAATCAATGTTGAGTCTCTTGAGAGAAGCATTACTCTTTCATGCTTTTATGCATGTAACTGACCAATGTAATCATGGACTTGTGAGTTGGTGGCATGGTAAAGTGAAAGAAAGAAAGTGAAAGTGAAGGCGCTCAGTCGTGTCCTACTCTTTGCGACCCCATGGACTGTAGCCTACCAGGTTCCTCCGTCCATTCCAGGCAAGAATACTGGAGTGGGTTGCCATTTCCTTCTCCAGGAGATCTTCCCGACCCAGGGATAGAACCCAGGTCTCCCGCATTGTAGGCAGACGCTTTACCCTCTGAGCCACCAGGGAAGCTCTCTTTATTTATGGTAAAGTTTCCCATAAATGAACCGTGGTGCACATCTGCAGAGAAGTAACCCTGCAGCAAAACATATTACTGTCTTGTCTGGTAAAACCATCCTGTTTCTGGTTATTCATCTTTAGTTGTTGTTGTTCAGTTGCTAAGTTGTGGCAGACTCTTTGTGACTCCATGAACTACAGCATGCTATGATCCCCTGTCCTTCACTCTCTCCTGGAGTTTGCTCAAATTCATGTTCACTGGATTGGTGATGTTAACTCACCATCTCATCCTCTCCCACCTCCTTCTCCTTTTGCCTTCAATCTATCTCAGCATCAGGGTCTTTTCCAGTGAGTCAGTTCTTTGCATTGGTGGCCAAAGTATTGGAGTTTCAGCTTTAACATCAGTCTTTCCAATGAATATTCAGAGTTTATTTCCTTTAGGATTGACTGGCTCAATCTCCTTGCTGTCCAAGGGACTCTCAAAAGTTCTCTCCAGCACCAGTTATTGGAGCTATAGCCATTGTGCTGATTCTCAGCTGTAATTGAGCCATTTCACACAGTCGATCTCATAATTACCTTTTCCTTTCACAGACCAACATTACTTCTATACGTTTAACTTTAGACAATTGGAGGTATGAGGGGAATTACCATCCCTGCAAGTTTTGAGACTGAAAGTAGAACCAAACTCTAAATCACACAGTGATGGAGTATTGTTTTTGGTCTATTCCTTTGACAGGATGGATGAATTCCTAGGGTGCTAGGTTGCCCTTCCGACCACAATAGCTTCAGTAATGGATGTGGGACTCAATGCAGGAATTCTGTTTGTTGCTGAAGGTTTTATTTCCACCTCTGCTTTACAAAAACAGGGAATATACCACAAATGAGAACTGCATCTCACCTTGTCTACTAGGAGATGGTCTAGAGTCAAAACTACTTATTATTTCATTTTACTAATCTCCCCCAAACTTCACTGAGGAAGGGCTAGAAGGTATAGTTCTAGTGTTTGTTTTTTTTAATGACTGTGATTGTAGTATACTTCCTCAGAGGTAAACAATCGGTTCTATTTAAGGACCTCTCCAGGTCTTGGAATGGATGAGGGCCCTTGTGTAGATTACAGTCAGCTTCAACTTGATTTTAATAATTGACTCTCTTCTTCCTTAGATAAGCACACTCAGAAGAGATTTCGATAAACATTTTTTGTTCTTGCCTATAATACCAGTCATTAGTCATTTTAGCAGTTTATTATGGATATTTTCAAATATAGAGGAACAATGAAAGAATTTTACAGTGAACACATGTATACCTACTATCTAGCTTCTACATTTATCACATGTGTTTTATGACATTTATTTGTTATCCTTCTATCTTTCTTTAATCTAGTTTTTCTTGTATGCATTTCAAAGTATGTTGTACATTTGATACACTTCTGCCTTAATTTTTCAGCATGCACATGAGTTTTGCAAAACACATGCAAATGTTTTAACACAACCCATGATTGAGATATAGAACTTAAGTCCTTCATATATAAATTTTCTCTTTTTGAGTTTAATTTTGTAATATCTCTGGGAGAATGGTGAGTTATTACTTTCCTTATGACCTTGGGATAGTGAAAGGTGGGTATGGACCGGGGTGTGAGGAGAATTGATTTCCTGTCATTTAGTAACCTACTCAGGCAAAGAAAACTTCATCAATAAAGCAGAGGAGCTGGCTCAGCAGGCAAAGGAGGGTCAAATTTTACGTAAAGTGAGATTCTTATAGACAGTGTATCATTTGGCCTGCCATTTTGTTCAACATTTCTCTGTTTTTCCTTTTTCCTGTCTTACTATGAGATGCTAAAACCTTTCCTTGGAATTCTATTTTATCTTTACTGCATTTCAGTACAGCTCTGTGTATAAAATTTTAAGTGACTTTTCTAGATATTATGTTATACATATATAATTTATCAGTAGCCTACTAATATTAACATTTTACCAGCACATGTAAACTATAGAAGCCTTATCTCACTTTAAGCTCCTTTACCCTTTCCCATTTATAATACAAGGTCTTAAACATTTACCCTGCATACATCAACAATCACATCAAATAATGCTACAATTTTTTGCTTCAAACATCACAAATAATTTAGAAAACTTGAGAAGAAATGTGTATGGTACTTAATCATATGTACTCTTTCTATTTTTCTTTATTCTTTCCTGATATACCTTTGTTTCTTGTTTTACCATTTCCTTTCTGTCTCAAGAACTTCCTTTAGACTTTTCTTTATAAGTCTGCAGGTGACAAATTCTCTTACTTTTCCTTCATCTGATAATGTTTTGATTTCTCTTTCATGAGAAATTCTCATTCATGAAGAATATTTTTCCTGGATATAGAATTTGGGGTTGATAGCTCTTTCCTTTTAGCACTTACAAATTATAGTGTGACTTCTTCCTGGTTATTTCTGATAGAACTCTGCTGTGATTTGAACTGTTTTTTCCCCCTGTAGATAAGGCGAATCTTCTTTCTCACTGCTTTCAATATTTTTGTCTTTAGTCTTTACTTGGCTGCATTGGGTCTTAGTTGTGGCCCGTGGGCTGCTTTTTGTGTCATGTGGGGTGTTTCACTCTGGGGCACAGACTCTCTAGTTATGTCACGAAGGCTTAGTTGCCCCGTGGCATGTGGGAACTTAGTTCTCCAACTAGGGATCAAACTGGCATATCCTGCATTGCAAGATGGATTCTTAACCACTGGACAACCAAGGAAGTCCCATATTTAGTGTTCAGAAGTTTGATTATAGTAAGTCTTTGTGTACATTTCTTTGAATTCATCTTCACTGGGTTTCACTGATTTTCTTGGATCTAGGTTTATGTACTTTGCCAAAGTGGGGAAATTTTACTCATTTCTTTGAATATTTTTGTCAGCCCTATCCTCTATTTCCTCTTTTTCTGAGACTCTGATAACACATATATTAGATTTTTGTTATATCCAAAGATTCTATTTTATCTCAGTCTACTTCTTATCTGGAATTCAGGCTGAGTAATTTCTGTTATTCTCTCTTCCAATTTACTGATTCTTTCTTCTGTCCTTTTTATTCCACTGTTGAGCTCATCCATTGAGTTTTTCATTTTGGCTTCATAATAGTTCTAAGCTTTCCATTTGGTTCTTCTTTATAGCTTCCATTTATCTGCTGAGATTTTCTCCTTTTTCATTTATTTCATTTATTCACAAAAGCAACATAATGGCTTCTTGAAAATCTTTGTGAGATAATGTTAACATCTGTGTGGTCTTGGTGTTATCATCTGTTGGCTGTCTTAACTTATTCCAGTAGAGATTTTTCTTAGTGGGACAAGCAGTGTTTGATTGTATCTTGGGTATACTAGATATTATGCTATAAAACTCTGGATTTCTTTTTTGAAACTCTATATTTTATTTAACTTATTAAATTTTCTGTCTCAGCATGCCTCCTCTGACACTAGATGAGTGAAAGAAGGGAGTTTCCCTTTTGTTACTACCTTACCTGATCTTCATTTGACTATGATTTAAATAATACATTTTTACTGTGTTAGGCCACTAAGATTTTAAGATTGTAAGAGTTCAGGTAAGTTCAGTCCCTCAGTCGTGTCCAACTCTGCGACCCCATGAACTGCAGCACGCCAGGTCTCCCTGTCCATCACCAACTCCCTGAGTCCACCCAAACCCATGTCCATCGAGTCGGCAATGCCATTCAGCCATCTCATCCTCTGTCGCCCCCTTCTCCTCCTGCCCTCAATGTTTCCCAGCATCAGGGTATTTTCCAATGAGTCAGCTCTTCACATCAGGTGGCCAAAGTATTGGAGTTTCAGCTTCAACATCAGTCCTTCCATTGAACACCCAAGTAGCTCATATTAATTAGCCTAATACTTTAGGAAAACACATGTTTGTGTATACAGATCACTGACTCATTTCTCCATTTTCTAAAAATTAATGGGTATAATACAATGTGTGGTAGGAGATGTGGGGATGTGGGTAGGGGAATTTGGAGGGAGGGGGTAGCAGTTTCTTTCTGTGCTTCTTCAGGGCTATTTAATAAAATAATGTTTTCATACTGGGCCATAAAACTCCATGTGATTATTTCCCCACACCTCTCTATTCTCCCAAGAGACAGCAGTCTCCAGTTGTACCCTCATGAGCATCTTGCTTTTTGCAGTACTTTTCTGCTATTAGGCCAGAGCAGCAGCCCTTGCAGTCTGAAGAGAAAATGCTATACACCCTACCCTGAGGTATGTTCTCACTTCACTGCAGGATCCAGTCTGCTGTTTGTAAGAAACTCTGAAATCTGTGTGTGGCAGGTGCAGTTTACCAAGGGGGCATGTCAGGAAGCACAGTCATACTGCTGTGGCAGAGGGGGGCCCGCAAAGACTGTTCAGTGACACAGTCTGCTTCTCTCTCCCCCCAAGATCCTGGTTTCAGGAGAAGAGAACAGAGTCTTCTCTCCAAACTAGATTTTCCCTCTAATCCCTGGTTAAGGAGAAAGAGTAAGGTGACTGCCCACCCACTCTACTGAGGCTGGGGTCCAGAGTGGGCATCAGAAATCCTGGAAAGACCTACTTTCCAGATGGTGCAGTGTTGATTAAGTTAGAAATCTCTCCAAACCTCACTTTTACTTGTATGGAAAATGTCGGTGATAGCTTCCACAGAAAACATGGTGAAATGCAAAACATATATATGTGTATAAACATATATATGTGTGTGTATAAACGTATATATGTATAAACATATATATGTATATATGAATATATATATATATATATATTCACTGAGCCATTGGCTCAGATGGTAAAGAATCTGCCTGCAATGCAGGAGACCTAGGTTCAGTCCCTGGGTTGGGAAGATTCCCTGGAGAAGGAAATGGCTACCTGCCGGGAGCCAGCTCACGAGATCCCACCCATGACAGAGTCATGAGGTAAAGGGCTGATTGAGCATGGCTTCTCAGCCCTCAGGAATTCTCGGAAGGCTGCCTCAGCACTCACCTTAAAGATCATACCTGTCTTTCTGATGTTTGCTACAATAAACCTCTTCTTATTTTCTGTGACTTAGGCAAAAGGCTTTTCCTGGTTCCCTTCTAAAATAGATCAATCTGAAATCTCAGTCGACAAGGCCCCTGAACGGTAGCACCCTAAATAAGATTATCTGAGATATAGAGTATGCTGATCTAAATTCCTTTTGCTAACATATTGGTTTGTTTAATAAATGTACCTGTGCCTTTGGAGCTAATGTGCATAACTGCTCCCTAGTAATAAAACAGCATTGAGAGCCTCCGCACAGAAAGCCCCTATGGGCACAAAACCCTTCGCAGGAAAAAAGGCTTGTTAGGAAATATAAGAAATATTGCTTTATGAAACTGTTACTTAGTCTATATTTACTCACTATGTTTTTACTCTTAACGTATTTAGCCTATATAATGAAAGCATAATAGTTAAAGATTTATATAAATAAAAGTTTAGCTTTAATACAAATTAGATAATTGTTGATTTAACTGATGATTCTTACTTAGAGCTGACCTTCAGCTTGCTGTTCTATGACTTTATGGGACCACATTCTTTTCTGTTAAGCTCAAGGAGTAGAGTAATTACCGAAAACAGGTTTTACCTTGAAACTTTCTATTGATGAATTCTTTCCTGCTGTGCCTGATACAAAAGCGTTCTGACTGATCAACCCTTATCAATAGGAGAGTCACAAGATGTTAGCGGGCCCCCAGGCCGGAAGATGACGTAAACAAAATGAACTAAGATACGCAAACAATGTCGGTGAGGGTCAGCACTGCTGACCCATTAAACTGATCTGGCATGACTCTATACTTCACATTTGTTTCTATGTACCACTAAAAATATAAAAGCTGTCTTAAAAACAATAAAGTCAGAAGACACTTGGAAACACCATGACTCGCTGTGTCTTCTCATTCGTATCGCCGACGCCGTCCATCCTGAGGGAACCCTCACCAGCTGGAGCAGGTCTCCGGCAGCTACCCACTCCAGTATTTCTTGCCTGGTGAATTCCATGGACAGAGGAGCCTGGTAGGCTACAGTCCACGAGATCGCAAAGAGTCAGACATGACTGAGAAACTAATACTTTTCACGAGCATAAATATGAAGTATTTCAGTAAGCTTCCAGGATACCTTTTTTTCTTTCTGTCTGCCCTGTTTTTCTATGCTTCTGAGTGGCTTGGGCTCCATGCATCTTTTCCAGACCCATTGAGCAGCTGCGTTTTATACACAAGGGTGGTGCATTGGCTAGGCCAGCCATCCACACCCCTGGACTCCCATCACCTTTCTTTACTCATGCCAAGAATGGTTTGGTTTCAGTGTATGCTATTTTAAAATATCCCCATCAAAGTGGAGCACAGTGAGAACATACTATCTTTTCCAGAAGATTTTATTTTTTGTACGCTTGTTTCCATTCATCCATAGATCTCTGATGTGGTTTTAAAATCTTTGTTAAGGTTTAGGGAAGTCTCACCCCAATTCAGTGCTGGCCATTTTACAAGTAGAAAAGTGTAAAAGTTAACATAGCCAGCAGACATGAAATACAATGTATGGATAAGCTGTCTGAGATATTGTTACCGGGGGAGTAATCTGTTTGAATTTTCTGACTTGACTTAAAAGCCTAACCACCTTGATGTTTGTTTAAACTTGAATTCAATCCATTAAGTGGTAATGTTCCCATTGTCTCATTTATATATTAACAGAGTTTTGTACGTTTGAGAATATATTTTCTTACAGTCGGAGGCTTTCGGATCTCTGCTTTATTTCACAGCTGTCTACACTTGAGGCCATGTTTTTGGACACTGACTTTTAATTTTCCTGCCTCCAGCCTCTTTGGATCCAATTCAAGTTCTCCTCCAAAGCTACATGGGGACTCACTTGGGGAGCATGGTGCCTGTTTTCAAGGAAGAACACTGACTTTTGAAAACAGTAGAATAGCAATATAGAAATCTCATGTTCCAACTCCGTTCTGACTCATTTAGTCCCTCTATGTGATTCCTCGATGATTTGAATCATCTACCTGCCTTCAGACAGGCTTTGATTTCTTGGATTGAGTTCGGTTCCTTGTATGTTTCTTCTGCTGTCTAGCGAGTTTTCCTCAATCCTTGGGCTTTGACACAGTGCAAAATTATGTTCAACTCCTGCTGCTTTTTTTTCTTTTTTCTCACTCAGGTCTCCTAAGCTAAATGGATCCTGCACAATTTACCTCGTGCCTTATTGCAGCTGTTACCACTTTGCTCCAAAAATGTTTTCCTCATATTCGATTACTTTGTCACTCAGGTTTAACGTTATGTTGACGTATTATTCACTCCCGTGTCTCGTTAACTTTAACATTCTGATGTGCTGCACAAATAGCAAACATATTTGATGTCTGGAAACTGCAGTCCTGAGTGGGAAAAATGGTTGATTTGTAAATGTGTCACTCTAATTGAACACTTTGCAAATCCATTTTACCATCATTTCATTTCTTTAGATTCTGTTTAGGAAGCAAAGAATAGTAACTTTCAGGGGACTACTAAAATTCTTTTATACAACAATAGATATTCCAGAAAGAAAAAAAGTCCATTTATCTCTGTTTCCTCCCTAGACTTTCTTGTTTTCAAAGGCTTTGTTAGGATGCTGGTAGTATATGCCATGAACTTTTTCAGGATTTATTTTTAAATTTCTTTAAGCAAGGAGGCTTTAATCTCTCCTCCTTAAGAAAAATTCTGTATTCCATTAAGCTTTGACTAAGGAAATCTATGTCTTATACTACCCTTAATTTTAATTTTTATAATTTTATCCTGTCATTTCTGGTTAGAAACTGGAGGAATTTTTGCCTTGTTCTTTGTTCATAGAATTTTAGAACTGGTGGGAAACTTATTGGAGAGAATGTCTCATTTATCTTCTTAATTTTTCAGATATCACAGTTCAGTGTGGCTGAGTGTCGCAAAACTGATCTTAGCAGGATTGAAACCAAAGTTCAAGTTATCAGATTCTCAGCCCAGGTCTTTCAATCTCTATGATGTTCAAGGACACTGAGTATTTTCACTTGTTATTGTTCAAGTTCTATGAATTTTCTTCTTAGAATGTGTCACATGTATTGCTTCAAGCTCCTCAATTTGATAATTTAATTTCACTGATTTAAATTAAATTTGGCTTAACTTCCCTTTTCAGGGATGAGATAAAACAGAGGATGAGATGGTTGGATGGCATCACTGATTCAATGGGCATGAGTATGTACAAACTCTGGGAGATAGTGAAGGACAGGGAAGCCTGGTATGCTGCAGTCCATGGGGTCACAAAGAGTCAGACACAACTTAGCAACTAAACAGCAACAATTTCCCTTTCCAGGGATAGGACATTTGGATAGCTAAAGACTGAGAAGGATATTCACTGATTCTTTTACTGCTTGAGGCCAGGAATGGCATTATATTCATTTGATAGTTCTAAGCTGAGTGCCATTCTTCATACACAGATAGTTCTTCATAAATACTTGATGAATAAATGAATAAATGAAGAAACCATCTCTTATCTTACAGCTTTTTGTAAACTATGAGGCATGTAAAAAAAGGGAGAAGATTTACTGCCATCAGTGAAAATGTAATCTTGTACAGGTGGAAAGTAACAAGGTTAGAACTACATTTAATTGCCAGAATGAGAGAGAGAGTGCTATAAAAGCTTCAGAAATCAAAAACTAATATAGCTAGAATCTATAAAATGGCAAGAGTGTGGATAGAGTAAACATCAATATATGTTGTGGAAAGTCAGGACATGTCTCCAGTTTGAAGGGTATATCCTCTTGGAAAATAAGGAAAGGAGAAATAAGGGAAAAAATTCCTTTGAACAGAGAAGTAGAGAAAAATACCTCTCCTAGGTGAGAGAAAGAGAAGAAGCAGAAATTGTGTGACTAATTCAAGTAAATTCATGAATGACAGATCCATAGCTTTTAATTCATAGTTTTAAAATATGCCATTTTATTACGTAGGTTTTAAGAGCATCTCATGAATACACTCTAGGGCCTTTGTCTCATTGTTGAGAACTTCTACTAAGTAGGACAAATAACTTTCCCAATTAACTCATTTATAATAAGTTAAATTCTCATTAATTCTTTGTAGTAGATTGGGAAGGGGCAAATATATTTCTTGGCTATTGATTAAAAACATAGTATTAGTACTTAATTTGGTAACTAGTTTAGATTTTTTAAGTCACAGATGACATATCTCTTCATAAAAGACAGAATATCAAATGACTTCAGTATTGAAGTTGGCCACTCTTGGGGTCTGGGGCTGTGGGTGATTTCTATGGATGGTAACAACAGTCTCTCTCTCTCTGGGCTTCGATTTCATTATCTTCATCTGAAACATTAAAATTCTATCCCAATTCTGCTTCTCCTATGGAATGGAGGAAAGGCACTGCATTGAAAAGCAGAAAACCTGGGATTTGATTCTGGCTGTATACTTGGAGCAATGAAATTAAACTTACTAAGGCCTCGGTTTCCTCATCTACTAAATTAGAGCTATATTCTCAGGACACTTTCTCTTAAGATTTATGTACTACTTAAGGCTCTTTGGTTGCAAGCATCAAAGGAATTCACTGAAAGATAGAATCGGAATTTATAAAGAAGTTATCTATGTAACCAACATAACCAGGCTTCAGAAAGAAGACCTAGGAAAAGTCAGGAGGAGAAGGATGGAGCCATCCATCGCCTCAGGATGACTTCCCTAGGGAAGCATGCAGCTTTCATGTCGCATCACTTAAGGCTCAAGTTCCCAGGACTAAGCATTTGATTGTCTAACACTCATTCTTGGGCAAGGGGTGGGCCTCTAACTCTAGTTAGGCCTAACCAATGCTCTCTTAAAATGACTGAAATGTACAAAGGTAATGAGCTGTGTTCCCAGGGAAGTTGAGGCTGTAACTTTTAAGGACCAGGTCCAAGATCTTGTCTCCCAGTGACTCTAACATTTTTTTTCTTCCCAAGGATATACATATTTTTGATATAAATAGTAATCAGATTTTGCTTCAGAGAATGCTCTTCTTACATCAAATGCAGGTTTTGGAGATGTTTCAGTAATCCATTACTGCAATAAAGCCACCCTTAAACATAGTGGCAGGCTGCAAACAAAAACTATGACGTTAGCCATGATACTTTGGCTTGAGATTTGGGGCAGGGCTGCGTGGTGGTGGCTTATCTCGGTGTGGTAGCAGCCAAGAAGGTTCGATGGGGCTGGGGTATCCACATTGGTCTTACTCCCATGCTGGGAAGCTGGTGTTGGCTGTCAGTTGGGGAGCCCAAAACTACACCTATGCTTAGCTTCTTCCCCTGCCTAGCCTTTGTCCCCACTCCCTTCCACAAATCCCACCTCAGGCCCTGATTCCAGGGAAGTTGGTCTAAATCTCTAGACCTCCATGTCTTTATAGGCACGTGAGAGGGGCAGGGTTAAATTGTGTGTCAAGGCCTCCAGGCTGGGCTTAGGCAAGTTACTCTCTTCTGCTCCCCTCTCTCCTCCTCCCCAAGTGAAAGGGGAGTTTCCCCTAAATCCCGAAATTCATAACATCAGTGAGAAGGAGACAGTTCACAGTCCTTCAAGTCACAGAGATCTAAATTGACTTATGACTGTGGGGCCTTGGATCTGCTCCTTAATTTTCCTGAGCTCCATTTCTTCTTCAGAAAAGTGAGGGTATTCATATCTATCTCAGAGGATGGTTATGAGAGTTAACTGCCATAAAACATGTGAAGCACTAATACAGTACCTGATACATAGAAAGTTTTTAATAAATATTCTTTTTCTTTTTCCCTTTAGCTCAAAGGCTCCATCCTTCTGGGATATTGCATTCCCCTTGAGACAGAACAAGTGAAAAATTCCAGTACAATGCATTTTCCCATGGCATAGCTTGATGATTAACACTGCTTAAATGATGTTCTTGGAGAGTACTGTAATTAAGTCTAAAATGTCAACAGTCGCTATTGATCCTGACTCCTAACCCAGGGCTATGGTAAAGTTCTGAGACCCACGATTCACTAGCATGTAAAGGAATGTGTTTGCACATGTGCTAAGCTGCTTTAGTCATTTATGACTCTTTGCAACCCTATGGACTGTAGCCAGCCAGGATCCTTTGTCCATGGGATTCTCCAGGCAAGAACACTGGAGTGGCAAAACAGGGCTCAGTAACAACCTAGAAGGGTGGGGTAGGGAGGGAGGTGGTAGGGATGTTCAAGTGGGAGGGGACATGGATGAATCTATGGCTGATTCCTGTTGATGTTTGGTAGAAACCAACACAATGTATGAAGTGAAGTGTTAGTTGCTCAGTCATGTCTGACTCTTTGCGGCCCCATGGACTGTAGCCCGCCAGGCACCTCTGTCCATGAAATTCTCCAGGCAAGAATACTGGAATGGGTTCCATTCCCCAATTATCCTTCAATTGAAAATAAATAAATTTAAGAAAGAAAAAGAAAGAATACTGGAGTGGGTTACCATGTCCTCCTCCAGGGAATCTTCCCAACCCTTGGTCAAACCCATATCTCTTATTTCTCCTGCATTGGCAGGTGGGTTCTTTACCACTAGCACCACCTGGGAAGCCCACGTAAAGGAATAAAATCTATGTAATTTGAGCTGTTTGTTGACAAGGTCACAGAATTCAAAAAAGAAAACTAGATGAGATAACCTTTTTTTGATATTCATTAAAGAAATGCGTGTCTACCAACCCCATTCCTGCCTCAATTTAGACTATGCAGGATTAAAAGCAAAAGCTATTCAGACTCCAAGTTAGAACTTCATTGAATAATGTACCTATTTGCTTCTGAGTCAATAAAACTCAATACTAACTTCAGAAATGAAACCAACAAATTTGTTCGCTTGTTTTACAACCAGGTTCTCAGCTTTTCTATCCACTAACTGATGAGCTTTGTCTGAATTCTTACATTTTTAATGTTTTGCCAATTAAAAGTGAGCATGACCCCTTTCTACTTACAGAGAGCAAGCTGAAGATACATTTAACTGAGAGTTCAGACTGCATGGCTCCATGGTTGAATTCATCCCACCCTAGTGCCATTGTGAAGAAGAGCCTTTGAGAACCATTTTTTATTATTTGTCTTTTGGAGACATCCTTTTCTCACTCACATGGCTCGCCTGACAATTTGAGTTTCCTTCCTTCACTAGAGAGTCGAAAACCCTGATTGTTCAATTAATTTTAGAGTAAGACTGCATGGGATTCGCAAGAGTGTTCTAGGATCATTTGTTAAGCACCATGCTTCACACCCCAGGAAGCAACTCAAACCAGCTTTCAAAGCATTTACTTTAATTCACACTCTTTGCAGCCTGGCTTAGGAAGTTAGATAGCATGCGGCAATGGAGACTGCATATAGACCTAATAAATAACAAACTACAAGAGAATTTACTGATTGGGTTAAGTTTTTATATATAATTTATATTCTTATATCCATAGTTTAAGAAACCTTCATGCTTCTTTAAAGGAGCTCCACTTTAAAGACAAAGCACAGAAAAATAAATAAAAGGAGCACTATATGTGTTTAGCCTCACTAATATTCAAGGAATATGCTAGTTAAATTAGCTTCAGCATTTCTATTCATTAACTTGGCAAATTTAAATTATAAGGGGAGAGTTTGAGGAAAATGGGCACCATCATGCACTTCTGACAAGAGTATAAATTAGGAAAATCTTTGTGGATGGCGGTTTGACATTCACATCAAAACTCTCAAAAAGAAAATGTTTGATCACTTCAAATAGTTTCATTTCAAATAATCACTTTAAAGAAATAATCAGAGACATGTTCAACAACCTCTTGGCAAAGATGTTATTGAAAGTGTCATCTTTAACAATAAAAAATGAAAAGAAGTGACTAACACCAAGAAATTAGTTCAATAAATAGTGACACATCAATTCAATGAAATACTGTACACCTATCAAAGATAATTTTTCAGGAGAATAGATGAGAAAAATAATCATTACAAGAAAAACATGACATGAAGTCACAGTATGGAGGCCATTTCATTAAATCAGAAATATATTTATAAGTTTATTTCTTTGTGGGTATGTATATATGTTGAAGTTCCCAATGTTCAGTGGTAAAGAATCTACCTGCCAATGCACAAGACGTAAGCTACAGAGGTTTGATCCCTGGGTCGGAAATATTCCCTGGAGGAGGAAATGGAAACCCACTCCACTATTCTTGCCTAAAAAATTCCATGGGTAGAGGAGCCTGGTGAGTTACATTTCAAAGGGTTGAAAAGAATTAGACACAACTGAGCATACACACATACACACATGTATATATGTATCCAAACATATATATTTATACATATATATGTGTGAGTACAGCACATTATCTCTTTCCTAGACCATCTTTACTAAACTGGTCCTGTTTCCACTCTGTCAGTCCAGGTAACTCTCCACAAAGCACTGAGAGTGACCTTCTTAACCAGATCATCTTACCTTGTTGTTTAGTCACTAAGTCATGTCTGACTCTTTGTGACCCCGTGGATTGTAGCCCATCAGGCCCCTCTGTCCATTGGGACTCTTCAGACAAGAATACTGGAGTGGGTTGCCATGCCCTCCTCCAGGGGATCTTCCCAACCCAGGGATCAAATCCACCTCTCTATGTCTTCTGCATTGGCACGTGGATTCTTTAACACTAAGCCATCAGATAAGCCCAGATCATACTGCCTTGCCTTGAATCTCTAGCACCTCCTTTTTACATTTAGAATACACCTAAATTTTTTACCAGTGCTTTCAAGGCCATATATGGTATGATTCCTTTCCATCTTTATGGCCTCATCTCTTTAACTCACTAATTCTAACTTGGGGGTGAGGGTGTGGACCAAGCCTCCATATTTCAGAGTTGACCTTTTTTTAAAAACAAACAACAACAACAACAAAAACACATAAACATTACATGTTGTGTTGGATCCTGGGGTGAGAGGGACCAGGAAACATCGGGGCAGTAGGAGCCTGAGGATCTACCCTGCTGGGGAGGGAATAGTCCTCACTAGAGGAAGGCCAGAACGCAACATGCTTTTTTAAATTAATATCCTGGTGGAAAAAGCAGAGGAAATACAGCAGAGAGGGTGCAAGCTGCAAACAGCTGAAGCAAGAACTTTGATGACTTCTCAAAGTTTTGAGTATAATTGCAAAAGGAAGAAATCCATCATTGGAAGCACCAATTTACCAAGCACTTACGAGGTATCACCTTTAAGTACTTACAATACATCACCTTGTATAGTGTTTTTTAAAATTTTCACATGGATAATCACTAATCCCATTTTAAAGATGAGGTTACTGAAGCTCCGCAAGGCTAAGTAACTTGGTCACAGTCACTTAGCTAAATAGCAGCAAGTTGGGATTTGAACCCACCTTTCTGAGCTTCTAAACCCATGGTCTTATCCATTTGGTTACACTGACTCTGGGTGGAGATGGAAGTGGTAGAGGTGTGGCAATACTTCGTAAGAAGAGGCAGGGAAGGAGGTGAGCTGATCCAAAATAGGCAGCGACTAGCCTGGAGCAGGATATACCTCTTTGCTGCACTGCTGGTATGTGTGTGTATGTGTGTGTGTCGGTGGGGGAAAGACAGAGTAAAAGAGCCCCTGTAGCTTCTCTGTTTTGACACTAATCAAGGAACACACCTGCTTCTTGAGGGCATAGCCCAGGAGACTCAAGGATTGCGGCTATTGACAGGGACGTTTGGGACTTAGCTGGACCCAGTCCAATGACAATGGCTGTCAGGCCATCAGCTACTTCAATAGGAAGAGGAGCTCTGGGCATGAAGACAGGGGAATTTGGAGTGTTACCAATATAGAGGAGGTGCTAGCTCATAGCCATTGGTGGTGTGGAAAACTGAGGCAGAGAAAAGGCCACAGTTACAGGAAGCTACTGAGGAGAAGAGATACGGGGGGGGAAAACTCTGGTTCTTGCTGATAAGTTGGTAAGCCGAGCTCAAATACCTAGCCTTATGTTTTCTCACCCTCCAACTGTGTATCTTAATCCTTGATCGGAGATCCTGTTATACAGGGTCTACATAAATACCTGTATTGAAAGTGGGTGAAGGCCCTTCACCTCCCCAGGGTTTACTTTGGAACACAAAATAAAATATGGGTTCCTCCTGCCCTTTGGCTCCACTTTGCACTGAGAGCTGTGTTTGAGAGAAAGAAAGCTCTTCTACATCCTAAAACTTTAATTAGAGGTTTAGGAAGTTGTTAAAGGAAAGCTAAAGTGGAGAACCATGAGACTACTCAGTTCAGGAAAACATATTAATAATTCTTTTACTGTGAAATGAGAGCGATGGGAGAGGATGAAACACTGGAGGCTAAGTTGCTCTACTTAACAAATTAATAGCAATTTTAAATGTTTCCCCTGGTCAGCTGATATGAGAGGGATTTCTGACCCTGTAGCATGGAGATAAAAGAAGCAGAAGAAAGATCTTAGTAGGGAAAGTAAAAGTGGGTCCCCATATAGTGAAGAGGACTAGCTAGGACTAGTTGAGATGTAGGGAGGAAGATGCACCAATAAGGGTCTCTTTCTAATTGTGAAAGCTGACGAACTTAAACATCATCGTTGTCTGGTGTTGTATTTAAGCTGTTTCTTATCCTGCACTTTTGTAGCATGTATGAATTGCAGAAGCTATAAAGCCAAATGTGCAAAAAAACAAAACACCCAAAAATAAAACCTTTATTTTTTTCTAAAGTGAAAATCATTATTATATTTTTTCTTGAGCCTGTATATCTTATCAAAGGTCAGAAATGTAGTCTAATTCAATTTGGTAATCAAGAGAGAAAACCAGCCTTTTTTTTTTCTCTCTCTAGATTTGCATCTAAGTTTAGAAGACTTATGGAGTCTAAAATCATCAGGAGAATAGGGACATTGCATCATGCGGATTGCATGTGGTAGCAAGTATGAGAAAACCCAATTAATTAGTGACTAATAATAATCAGAGATGTAACTTTTCTCATTTGATAAAAAGACCAAAATCAAGGCTTCCAGGGCTGATATGATGGCTCTTTGATGTCATAAAGGGCCCAAGTATTTTCTATATTTCTACTGAGTCATTATTTGCATGTGAATTTTATCCCCATGCATGTCTCCTCGTGGACACTAGGTACGTGCTGCATCTTCAGCATCTTGTGTTCATTCCAGGAAGGAAAAAAGAGAAATAGCAAATGTCAAAAGGCACATACTAGCTGACTCAGCACCTGTTGGAAAAATTTCCCCAACTTCTGCTTATATTTATTTCAGTGGCCTGATTTGTGTCACATAGTCATTCCTAGCTTGAGCAAGGTTGGAAAATGTAATGTTTCTTCAACATTTCCAAATAAAATAGCTGTGTGGAAGTAAAGAAGAGGAGATCATGGCAATTAGGCAGGCAACCTGTGATGTCTTGCACAGGCAGCACACTCGTCACATCAGCACCCTTTGAGACACTGCTTCTCCTCAAGTCCTCAGTTAATGGTCTCCATTTCCACTGACACTTATTTTCTTTCTCCATTCAGACACGTGATCTGAGATTATAATGGACTTTGTGCAGGAGTCTGGGTGGTTGAAAGGATGATGTTGCTGATTTGGGCACTTAACACAAGGGAGCACTCAAATGCCCCATTTCAAAAGCTGTTCATTTGAGTAAGAAAACCTCGGCGGTGTTTAAGCCAATCTCTTCGATTATTAGTTACTCTTGGGACCTGGACACTGAAGTAACATTTGCAATTGACTACAGGCTAGAATAGATCTAAATCTCATGGAAAATAAATTGTTTCCTCACTTGCTACTTACATATAACTTTTAGTGTTTAATTAACCTCCCAACCTCGAACAACACTCTTTGAGCAGCACAATCTTGAAAATGTCCTACCATCCTGGGATATGAATGTCTTTGGTTAAAAACAAAAATACACAATCCATTTTCTCCAGCTACTGAAAAGCAGGTCTCCAGATAACTTAAAGTTAAAATGAATGCAAGTTGTTTCTGCCCTCTGACAGGATCAGAAGATGATTTGGAAAGAAATAAATCGACATTCTCAATATCCTAGTGATATCAGTCTACATATTACCCTAGTTTTGCTTAAGCTATTGTCTGCTGTGTCAAGGGAATGCTTTGGGATTAACATGTTTGCGCAGCACTTCTTGAGTTCCTCTTGAATTAGTGATTACTTAGGACCTTTTAGGATTCTCAGGCAGTCTGGCTCTCCAGACACCCAGCATCCCGTTCTGATAGCAATGGATTCACAACAACTTCAGGGAACCCTCCCCAAGAGCCTGGTGTCTGCAGGTCTTGGTTTATGACACAGGGAAGACTTTCCAGGGAATGGATCCAAAAGAATTGTTCTTAGAACTCAGAAAGGAACAGGATTCCTCTGGGAGGGGATGGGGAGCTATGAAGACTTGAGAAACTAGAGCAACTACCAGTCACAGACATTTCAGGGGATCTCAGGAAACCTACTAATCCTCTATCCAGACACACAGGTGCTCCAGGACTCCTTTTTTGAGTATTCTTTCCAGGGAGTCAAAGAATAATTTAAGGTCAGTTTAAAAGGCTTTGCTCCTAGACACTTGTTACAGCAGCAGAAAGTGTGATCAATGTCTCACTTATCATGGCATATTTTGAGGTGCAGTCAGGAAGAAAGGCTGAGAAACAGCAGAAAGCAACACTGGGGAGACTGGGGTCTGACCTGACTTCTGCCCTCAAAGCTTCCATCTTCAAAGCTAGGGATTTCACCCTCTCTTTCAGCTCCTGCTGTCTCAGATGTCTGCACCAAGCCTGGCATTTGGTCTGCTCTGTTCTTTCACTTGCAGTTTAGATCTAGGCTCAAAATCTAGGAACCAAGGTTTTGTCATGTTGTTACGAGCGTGTCCCTGCCATATATTCTATTTTTCAGGCCTGACTCATCTTTTTCCCTTTTGAAGTTTTAGAGTTCTGTCCCCAGGATGTGATTGGGTCTTGGATTTTTTCCCTACAGCTCACCTCTAGCCTTTCTGAGCTTTTGGCTTTGATCACAAGCTGATTACAGTTCCTACTGCTTCTAGATGTATCCAGGACACAGTGTCAGCAAGGAGCAATGGACTTTTCTTAGGTCTTCTGGAGTTTTTCAGGTTCAAGCTTATCAGTGAGATAGACACACTTTCAATCCCTTTGTACCTTCTATCCTTCCCGTCATGAAACATTAGTTTGCTCCATTCTATTAGATGCAATGTCTTAGCTTCTGTCTTCAAGAAGTTCATATTCTATTGGGACGAAAACAGACATAATGTGATATGTATCAAGAGACTAAGATAGACAGTGAGAAGACTGCGATACACAGAATTCTCAGAGGGGGGAAAAAAACAACTGGCTGTGAGCCAGAGGCATCAGGAAGCCAGAGATTTGAGCAGCATTCTGACGGATGGTGATGTTTCCCACAGGACAGCCACTCTCAATCTTTTCTTTTATAGACCTTTAAGAACCTGATGAAACAGGGGAGGAAAGGCTAAAAATGTCTATGAGAGCAGTGGTAAAACCAGCTCAGAATTAAAAGCTGAGGTCCTGAATTGCAGTCACAGAGTGACCTGAACAAGTCATTTTTCAAAATACATCTTTTTTTTTATCTATAAAATATCACTGAAGGAGATATGATTGGATAATAATTCAAGTCTCTACTTGCTTTAAAATTATATAATTCTATGACGCAGTTCATCACCTTTGGACAGAGTCATACTTAGGACGTTTCAAAGAAATAACACTTTCCTATCAAAAGACAAAAATAACCTTTCTATCTCATCCAGAAGATTGCAAAATTATTGGAAAATGTATGATGCACACAGTGGGATCTTTTTAATTAATTTATTAATTTTAATTGGAGGTTAATTACAATATTGTGGTGGTTTTTGCCATACATCAACATGAACCAGCCATGGGTGTATATGTGTCCCCCCCCCCATATTGAACCCTCCTCCCACCTCCATTCCCACCCCATCCCTCTGGGTTGTCCCAGAGCACCGGCTTTGAGTGCCCTGCTTCATGCATCAAACTTGCACTGGTCCTCTATTTTACATATGGTAATACACATGTTTCAATGCTATTCTCTCAAATCATCTCACCCTCGCCTTTCCCACAGAGTCCAAATGTCTGTTCTTTACATCTGTGTCTCTTTTGCTATCTTGCATATAGGATCGTCGTTATCATCTTTCTAAATTCCATATATATGTGTTAATACACTGTATTGGTGTTTCTCTTTCTGACTTCCTTCACTCTGTATAATAAGCTCTGGTTTCATCCACCTCATTAGAACTGTTTCAAATGTGTTCTTTTTTATAGCTGAGAAATATTCCATTGTGCATATGTCCCACAACTTCCTTATCCATTCATCTGCCGATGGACATCTAGGTTGCTTCCATGTCCTAGCTATTGTAAACAGTGCTACAATGAACACTGGGGTACATGTATCTCTTTCAATTCTGGTTTCTTTAGTGTGTATGCCTAACAGTGGGATTGCTGGGTCATATGGAAGTTCCATTTCCAGTTTTTTAAGAAATCTCCACACTGTTTTCCATAGTGGCTGTACTAGTTTGCATTCCCATCAACAGTGTAAGAGGGTTCCCTTTTCTCCACACTCTCCAGCATTTATTGTTTGTAGACTTTTTGATGGCAGCCATTCTGATCAGAGAGAGATGTTACCTCATTGTGGTTTTGATTCACATTTCTCTGATAATGAGTGATGTTGAGCATTTTTCCATGTGTTTGTTATCCATCTTACACAGTAGGATTTTAACAAACCTAACATTTTACACATGTTCAAAGCCTGTCATAATAATGAAGGCCAACCTTTAATAAACAATTAATATGTGTCAAGCAAGTTGCTAAGTACAAGCATGCTTTATATAATTGAATCCTTGCATTATTCAATAGATTAAGTGATATTATTATTCCCATTTTATAGAAGAGGAGACTAAGGCTTGGAGAGATTAAATTACTTTCCTAAGGAATCTCATTTGGATTTGAATTTAGGCATTCTGACTCTACCATCCAGGTACTCCATCTCTACCATGGCTTATTTTTCCAGCGGAGTGAGATTTTTTTAATCAGTAGTTTATAATGTTTCTTAGGTCACAGATACTTTGAAAATCCAATGAATTTACAGTCTGAAAAGTATCATCCAGAAAGACAAATACACACACACACACACACACACACACATACACACATATTTCCTATATATATACATATCAGGATCCTAAAAACTCTTGAGATCTGTTGCACAGACTTAAAGTTTTCCTCCTGAAAGCCAAGAATAGCTAGAGGAGACTGAGGAAGGTCAAGATTTGTCAAGAGCATAGATAATTCACCATGCCCATCTTTTCTGAAGCGTATAGGGTTCTAGCTGCTGGTTCAAACAGGCGTGGAGTTCGCAGAAGATGCTGATACAAGGATTCCCAGGAGGAACTGTCAGTCCGATGAGGTTGCAGATCTGCCACTGTTCAAGGCACAGTGGGACTTACTTTGTCCATAAAAAGGGAAATACTCTAAATACTCTTTTTCACCATGAACTTGATTGGCTTGTCCCCAAATCCAATGTCTCCTAGGAAGGGACTTAGGCCTTTAAAAACCAGTCCTAGACTGAATCAATTGTGTTGTAGGTTGTAGTACCAAAAACTTAGAAAATGTCCTTGAACTTGGTTGAGCAATTGTTTCTAGAAATTTATTTTAAATAAATAGTTAAAAATATGTGCAAAGATTTTACTACAAGAATTGTTTTTGAAACTTCTCATTAGTTAAAAATTGGAATAAATGAAGTATTAGGGGGAAAAAAAACAGTCATAGTATTCTCTCAACTTATTCTTCCTTAAATTGAGACATGGAGTTATAGTAAACTGATGGTAACAAACACTCTAAAGGTAAAAATTCCCAAATGATATGTAAAATATTCAACTAAGTATTACTTTTCCACTGAAATTAATCCCTTAGAAATCAAGACTGAAATACATGTCATAATAACACTTTTTCTTCTCACAGCTCTGCCCTGTAAATTCTTGTTTCATGCCAATGAGGCAGTCTTTGCAAGCGCACTGTGATGTCATTTGTCCACTAGGGGGAGACTTGCCCACGCTTATAACCTATACTTCCTCCAGCTCCCTTTCCCTTGCTTTAGATAAGACCTGGAACTTGATAACAGGAGCAGCTCATTTACCAGGTTTCCTTTGCTAAGCAAGGAATTTTAGTTTGATTAACAAAATGTTCTAGTTAATGTTCAACTCTCATGTCAGGAAGTGAAGAGGAAAGTGAGAAATGATTCTTAGGCAAATAAGGTAGTGACTTCCCTCCTTTTCCACGTCCTCTGAGATGAGTGACTCTAACTGGACCCTGGAAGGCGCCAGCAGTCCATGCCTCAGGAGAGAAAGCACAGCTGCAGCGTCGCCAGCTACAGTGTGGGCAGGACAGCAGACCCAAAATACGCACTCTGCAGCCAGCCTTGTCCCTGCCTTTTTTAGACTGTTTCCGGCCAGGCTGACTCATAGCAGCTAAGACAGCAAAATGTACCTGAGGCGATTGCTGATGGTATTCAAACAGCCTTATTTTTCTTTCCTATTTTTTTCTGCTATGCTCTGCCCAGCTTCTTTCCCTTTCCATCACCTCTGCCAACTTATGTCTCAGGCCTCTGAGCTGCCCTTGGTTATGGCTAGCCCTTTGATTGGTTCTCAGCAGTAAAGGAGCAAGGGACCCAACCTTGTCTGAAGGTTATTCCCCAAGTTCATAAATTTTCTGAGCAATGTGCATCCACATTATGTCTGGAATTGTATCTGTTCTACTGAGGTTTGCAATACACACTTATATGCACACACATCATCGAGTTTTATTTTTCTGATTTCAGAAGTCATTTGAATTGCAAGAATTTTCTCTGTTAACTAGAAGATGAATGAATGAAAGTCACATCACATGCCCATTTTTATCCTTCCTCCTCCTTTAATTTGAATTTGTAGTAGGCATATACACAAGAGAATAGCCAGGGAGCTGAGCTATATATATCTCTATTTTCTTTTATTTCCCTTACAAATGTAGCAATTGATTCCAAAGCAGGAAGGTTATCCTTACATGTCACTATCCTCCACATCAAAGAATCCATCCTAATTTAATATCTACCTAATATCTACTTTTTTAAAAAGTTATTTTAAATGGCACATTGCTGCAAATGGCATTATTTTGTTCTTTTTCATGGCTGAGTAATATTCTATTGTATAACTGTATCACATCTTCTTTATCCGTTCCTCTGCTGATGGACCTTTAGGTTGCTTCCATGTCCTGGCTACTTGAAAATAGGACTGATATAAACATTAGGGCACATGTATCTTTTCATATTTATGGACCTAGAGATTGTCACACTGAGTGAAATCAAACATAAAAAGACAAATGTCATATGATATCACTTATATGTGGAATCTAAAAAAAAAGGGTACAAATGAACTTGTTTACAAAACAGAAGTAGAGTCATGGATATAGAAAACAAACATGGCTACTAGGTGGTAGGAGGGGGAGGGATAAACTGGGAGACCAGGACTGACAGACACACACTACTAGGGCTTCCTAGATGGCTCAGTGGTAAAGAATTTGTCTGCCAATGCAGGAGGCACAGGTTTGATCTCTAAGTCGGGAAGATCCCCTGGAGAAGAAAATGGCAACCCATCCAGTGTTCTTATCTGGAAAATCCCATGGACAGAAGAGTCTGGCAAGCTACAGTCCATAGGGTTGTAAAGAATCAGACACAACTGAGCACACACGCACATATATAAAATAGATAACTGATAAGAACCCTCTGTATAGCACACGGTATTCTACTCAATACTCTATAGTGGCCTATATGGGGGAAAAAATCTAAAAAAAAAAAAGGACTCAATATATGTATGTGTACAACTGATTCACTTTGCTGTTCCTCTGAAACTAATACAACATTGTAAAAAGTCTATACCCCAATAAAAATTAAAAAGAAAAAATAGTTTTAAACCAAAAAAATGGTAGATATCTTGCCTTCTAAGGGGAGAAGACAAAATTCATCAATAAAGAGGATACCGGGGTCTCCTTTTTTAGCTGTGGAACAACATCATAATCAACCCAAACTGCAAGCAGATACACACATACCTGCTTAGGATTACATGGCATTTAGCCTGACAGGCTAGAGTCTGTGGGGTAGCAAAGAGTCAGACACAACTGAGCATGCATGCATGGTGAAGAGATTTATGCCAAGACATTGGTTGATCCAGCTGTGGCGGCTGACTGACAAGCCCAAATTCACATGGGAAGGCCAGCAGGCTGGAAATTTTGAGGCAGGAGTTAATGCTCCAGTCTTGAGGCTGAATTTCTTCTTCCTTAGGGGAAACCTCATGAAGTCCTTTCCATTGATTGGATGAGACCCACCCACATTATCAAGGATAATCTCCTTCACTTAAAGTCAGTTGTTTGTAGGTGCTAACCACAGCTACAAAATACCTTCATGACAACACCTAGATGAGTATTGTCGAGTAGCTGGGTACCACAGCCTAGTGAAGAGACACAGGGAAACTTTCCATCACTGGCATGTGCCTGTTTAACCACAGACTTAATGAAGATACAGAACAGTCCCATCATCCCAGAGAACTTGCTCATGCCTCTTTGCCATCAGTCCTTCCCACCTGCACAATCCACTCCCAGCCCCCTGAACTCCTAATCTGTTTTCTCCCTGTATTGTTGTCTTTTCCAGAAAATTATATAAATGGAACCACACAATATGTAGTCTTTCAAATCTGGCTCCTTTTGCTTGATGCAAATGAGATTCACCCACATTGCTGCATGTGAGTAGATTGCTTCTTTTTATTGCTGAGAAAATTCACTTGTATGGAAGTACCATGATTCTAAATTAATTTTGTTAATGGGAGAGATATTATCTCTCATATTTCTCCAAATCAGGCACACTACAGAAGCTTAAAAATGTATAGGCATGTACATGAAATAGATATAACCCAATGAAGAATCATATCTGAAGCACATTCCTCCATGCCTGCACAGGTATTTTTTCCTCAAAAAAAAAGGTGATTTCATCGGCCACACTGAGTCAAGGCCAGGGTGGATCTTAAAATCATCAGTCTTTATAATCTTCTAATTGGCCATAAGGCACAGCAAACTATTTCAGAGCAGACTCAGTTGACACTGATTTTTATAATGGTTAAAGGCTGAGCCACAAAATCAGATCAGGGAAGAGCTGGATTCCTGAACTAGTCATGAAGATGCTAAAAGGCATAACACTGATGATCAGACGTGACAGATGGCCAGACATGACAGACATACATGTTCCAGCATAGGTGTCAATCAGTTTACATAAAATGGAAGCAGAACTTTCATCCACATGATCTGACATTAGACCTGTGCTTAAAAAGCCAAGGAAGTCCACAGTCTAACATGGTCCAGGGGAGTCAGCCCCTCTGTATCTGATGGACCCTCAGTCTGCTGTGACTAAACTCTTACCCTGTCTATGAGGTAGGAGTGGAGTGCTTTAGATGGAGCAAGATCTGAGTGTCCTATAAGCTCAATACCAAAGTTGACCTCACGTCTGCCAATGTTGATAGTGTTGGGCTGGGGTCTTCCTTTCTCAGTCAACACAAATTTATCCAGAAGTTTCTATGGATCCCTCATGGTGCTCAGCCCTGGGGATACGAGAACAAATCAGACTCTCCTGGCCCCTCTCTTCATGGAACATAAATTCTGTTGTGGAAATGTGTATGATCAAGTAATTGAACAAAGAACTGAAAAATCATTGAATGTGGTTTTTAATGTGAATCATCCTGGTTCCTGGCTCATAGCTCCCCAAACCCAAAGAAGGAAGCAAATAAAGAATTGAGGTTCAGAACATGCTAAATGGGGAGCAAAAAAGTCCTCTATGAGACATTTGAGAAAAGTTGAGAAAGTCATGGACAGAAGGAACAGCGTGTGCAGAAGCTCTGGTAGAGACTGGGTATAACTGGAACAGGCTGAGCAAGTGTGAGAGGCACACAGGACAGGATCAGGAGGTGTCAGGCCACCAGCAGCTTGTGGGCTGTGCAGAGATTGGGTTTCCTTTAGTGAAACGGGAAGCCTGTGGAGGGTTCAGAATACAGGGGTCAGATGACTTGATTTGTGTTTTAAGAGGATTATTTTGCTGCTGTGCTGTAGTGTATTACTGGGCTCCCCAGGTGGCTGAGTGGTAAAGAATCCACCCGCCAATGCAAGAGACGCAGGAGATGCAGGTTCGATCCCTGGGTTGGGAAGATCCCCTGGAGGAGGAAATGGCAACCCACTCCAGTATTCTTGCTGGGAGAATCACATGGACAGAGGAGCCTGATGGACCACAGTCCATGTGGTCGCAAAAAATCAGACACAACTGAGCACACACGTGCACACACACAGTACAGTGTATTGCACTGAGACTGGGTTAGAAGGGGCAAGGGCAGTGGCACAGGATCAGGTGAGAGGTCACAGTAATGACACAGGTAAGAGAGCCAGAGAGAAGAAGACAGACTGGAAATCTGGGAGACACATGCAGACCCTTTTAGAGGATCCTGAGTGAGATGTAAAGGTGAGGGAGAAAACAGGCTGATCTACAGAGTGAAGTCCCGGTGAGACTTCTGACATGTAACTTAAACGGGAAAAACTGGCTCAGTCAGTGTCTGGAGCTCCACAAAGGTGAAATGGGTGTCTTGTTACTCATTACAGGACCTTTTCTTCTAACAATCTGGTTTATGTTAATGAGGAGACTTTTGGAAAGCACCTAAAGACGGGGGTGGGAACCAACTTCGAACAGAGGGTTGAAACTTTCTGTCTCTCCTCCTGATTTCTCTAGGGAGGGGGTGAGGAGCCGAAAGTTAGTCAACCACCAATGACCAGTGATTTAATCGATCATTCTCATGTAATGAAGCCTCTATAAAAACCCCAAAGGAAGGTATCTAAAGAGCTTCTAGTCTGGAGAACCAGAATGCTTCCACATGTCATCAAGCTTCATTTCAAGCTTCAAGACGACAAAAAAAATCCTTTCTTCAGGAGGTTATCCTATGTATCTCTTGATCGGATTGTTGAATCAGATCCTTTAATATCCTTTGTATTAATAATAAACCAGGAATCTAGCGTGTAAACCAGATTTTTGAGTCCTGTAAGCAGCCCCAGCGAATTAATTGAACCCAAGAAGTAGGCTGTGAGAACCTCTCATTTATAGCCAGTGGGTGAGAATGCCCTGGATTTGTGTGATTGGAGTCTGAACTGGAGGACAGTTGTGTGGCACTGAGTCCTCAATCAGTGGGATCGGATACTATTTTGAGGAAATAGTGTTTAAATTGAATTGAATTGTAGGATACCTAGCTGATATTGCTTGGTGGGTATCAGAACCCTTAATTAGCAATTTAGCTACATTTATTGATAACTCCAACCATCCCCTCAATAGCACCTAAAGAATGATATTGGCTATCTTATTAGAAAAGCAGAATGGTATATTGAAGAGAATATGAAATTTAAGTGTAGATCGACCTGGCCTTGATTCCTGACTCTGCCACTAGTTGGCTGTGTATTCTTAGGCAAATTGTTCAAATTCTCTGACTCTCAATTCCCTGATCTGTAAAGCAAGGATGGTATTAATGTTTATCTACATACTTATTCTGAGGTATACATTAATTAAGGCAAGTAAACAGTTTTTAAAATTGCAAGGTCATATGCAACGTTAGTGTAGTAGGAATGCATCCTAGTCCACAGACAGATATGTAAGAAAAATGGTTTTATGGTTTTACTTTATGTCATTTAATTCTGAATTTGGGTACCCACCCACCTCTGAAATGGGTGAAAATTCAACTTCAGCCATTATTCAGCTTCCATCTACTCCTACTGTAATACTCAGTCAAGATTCTTAAGGTTTTCCATAATACCATAACATTACTTTGGTACCACAGACCCCACTAGTTACCATGGAAACACCATATGATTCTTTCAGGCCCAGCATCTTCTATGCCACACTTGAATAAGGTGCAGCCTCCCCAGATAAACTACACAGTCATCCTTCTACAGGGACTCCTGCAAGGGAGAAAGCCCAGCCTAGTTGAGTAAGTAAAGGACCTCTCTTTTTCCTCAGCCTTGGGCAATCTTCCTTCTCTTTCCTTGCCCTTAAAAACCTTTCAATTATTATGCTGTTCTTCTGGGACACACATTTTCTTTGGAAATGCCATTAATTGAGAGTCATTTTGCCTTCAGTTCTACCCAAATTCCTAAGATAAGGAAGCCCCAAGGGGCCTGGCTATCTCTGCGAAAAGAATTAGGAGTTGGGAAGGTAAAGAAAGGACAATCAAAGCTATTTTAACAAATTATGTTCTATGATAGTTTCTTTTATTAATTTGCACGGGATCTTTGGTAGTCTAGTTGAACCATCTACCTTACACAGGGACTGGCCCATTCAAGATCTTGGTAAACATTGGCTTTAAGAGTACAGGGGATATATGGAAAAATTTTAATTCTTTAAAGGAAGGTGATTCTCAGATACCAAGCATGGAGGAGGAAAAACTGGCCCACTTGCTGATGCAGGTATTATCTCTCTCAGTGGGAACAGTGCTCTTTGTTAGGCACCATTTGAGAGATCATACACATTAACTTAACACATAAATGAATACTTACAAGCCAATTTCTTCCAAGAATGGCTGCGGAGCAATGAAGCAAATTTCCTGGTGAGGGCCTGGTTGCGTCAACGAAGGAAATGAACATCACTTGTCCTACTTGACTAGATAGTGGTCCATTCGGCTGCCCACACATTTCCATCCTCACCTAAGTTTCTGTGCCTGAAACAGCAGTAATAGATATCTCACTTAAAACCTTGGCCTATGAGTTCAGAACAGCAACAAATTGAGTGTCACTATAGGATGTGTGCAATTCACCAACATAAAGTCTCTAAGAAGATGCCAGACACCAGCAGAAAAGCCATCTTCCCAAATTACTATATAATAATGATTCTCATTTGTTATTCTAAGATCAAAATAAGAAAACTTGAAATATTATGTAGTGTTAATCCTTGTCTCCATGCAGCCTGAACCTAGCATAGCTTACCAATATTTATCCCAAGTATCTGAACAAAGGAAGTCCATGCTATCTCAGCCACTCATATCCAGAGATAAACCTTAAACACTGTAGAGTAATAACTGTAGAATCTCAGTTTCCACCATCCCAGTTTTGATAATCTCTACTCCCTAAATTTCCCTGCCCACTTCCTCTACTACTCTAATAATTTTTCAACCCCTCAGACACAACTAATCCATTAACCTTAACACACTTTCTCTATAGATTTCCTCACATCCTTGCTTCCCGAGTTTTCCCACTTACACTCCATAGTTCATGATAATAATCACTCTTGTACATGCTCTCAAGAGTACATTACACTCACTAGGAAAACACAAACCCCGATTAAATCTCCATTTATTTAAATGCCTTGAACCAATAAGTCTCTTCAGCTTTTGTTAAAGGATTCTATGTTTGTTTTCAGAGCATGACTCCACTGCTCTGCAGACAGTTTACAATTCTATTTTAGCCTTCAATTCCTGTTTGTGCACAGCCTCAAGTTTAGGTGAGAGGTTAGGACAGTCTCAGATTTTTCCTGTGTACAACCCAGCATATGTGTGAAGTCTTTTAGATTCTCTAGAAGTCAAAGTTTTTCAAACTATTGAAATCATGCTTCCAAGCTATTCCTTTTAAGTGTTCTAATCAGCTTTCCTTTTAAGTGTTCCCGATCACTTATTGCACCTAGGCTGCTATGATATTAAACAATCACCACTGATTGTTTTGAAAAAATGCTGTAGGAAACATGCTGGTAGCAATGAATAAGCTCAAGTTAGGTCAAATAAAGACAAGCTTTGTAAGCTGGGGTTCACAGGTAGCTGTCACACAAGTCAGATAATAACAATTCTTGGGAACGGGGCTTTTTTCATGGCTCCTGATTTGTTCTACCTCTTTCCAGGTGCTGATAGGCCATTGCTAGGTTTTTATGGCTACCTTGCGTGGAGCAGAAGGAGATGAAAAAAACGTAAGTTAAAGCATCATGGAGCTCCCTGTTCTTATCTTAACTCCCTGTGACTTATCTATTTTTCTTAAATAAAAATTTCTCAGATTTTTGCAAGCCTTTGGTTAATTTCCAGAATTCTGAAAAAGTTGAAAATGTTTTTTGCAAATGTTCTCATTGCTTTTATGGAGGAGCAGAAATTCAGAGATTTTCACACTGTTTGTCTGAGCACTGTATTATTTTTGTATCATACAAACCCAGCTTATCTCCCCTCTTAAAAACTAAATCCCTTATCACCACATTCTCCCTGAGGAACACTGGGAAATGTTAATGTCACATTTGTATTTTCCCAGAAATCTTCAGTGAAGATGTTTTACCTTAAAGCAATGGGTACATACAATTGTGCTGCAGTAGATTCTTAACAGAGTTATTTGGAAACAGACCATCTTTTCTTCAATCCTATATTTGAAAACCTACTCCATTTCATCCCAGAGACCTACTTAAATACGTAAGCTCTATTTTCATGTTCATTTGAAGGAGACATATTAAATAATCATTAATTTTAATCAACAAACTTAGCATATTAAAAAGCAAAGACATCATTTTGTGACAAAGGTCCATACAGTCAAAGCTATAGTTTTTCCAGTAGTCGTGTATAGATGTGAGAGTTAGACCATAAAGAAGACTGAGAGCTGAAGAACTGATGCCTTCAAACTGTAGTGCTGGAGAAGACTCTTGAAAGTCACTTGGACTGCAAGAAGATCAAACCAGTCAATCCTAAAGGAAATCAACCCTGAATACTCATAGGAAGAACTGATGCTGAAGCTGAAGCTCCAATACTTTGGCCACCTGCTGTGAAGAGCTGACTCATTGGAAAAGACCCTGATGCAGGGAAAGACTGAGGGCAGGAAGAGAAGTGGGTGGCAGAGGATGAAATGGTTAGATAGCATCATCAACTCAGTGGACATGAATCTGAGCAAACCTCAGGAGATGGTGAGGTGAAGGACAGGAAAGCCTGGCATGCTGCAGTCCACAGGGTCACAAAGAGTTGGACCCAACTTAGCAACTGAACAATTTCAATCAAAACATTCATTTTCTATAATCTGTTTTATTGTTTTTAACTAAACACAAAGGTAGGTTTTAAAAGTCTGTTTAAGGAAAGTTTAAGCCTGTCAAGGGAAAATGTAATAAACTAGATAAAAGAAGCTTTCTTAGATATATTCATGTCTAAAGTCTTCTGAATCCATGCTACTAAATATAAGTTGTAATTTAAATAGCCTCAGGTTATAAGGACCAGAACTTCCTATGATTAGCAAAATGTCAAAATTGGTATAACATGTTCTTCCCGTTACCAGCTAGGACATGCTTGAATAAGGAGCCTGGTCCTGCTGACTTCTCCTACTTGTGTTATACTTTAGCAGAGTCCTGGTAGCGAAGGCTTAGAAGGATAAGAGACAGGACAAGTCTAGGTGCGTGGTATTCTCCTTTATGGGCTCTGCAGTTGATGAAAGCTGTTTCCCACTTCTCCCTTAAAGTGCTTTGAGAACCCCCTTGCTGCCTGTTAGACTCCCTCTCTTGCATTTTCCTTGATTCAAGCAGAAACATTCTTAACCTGAGTTGTCCAATGAGCCTCCTTTCTCAGCCCTTGGTCACCTGTTGTAATGCTGCCAGTTCCCCCACCACCCCAACACTTCCAGTCTCCCTCTGCTGGACAGGATCTCAAACAATTCCATTCCAGCTTAATTTCACCTCTTCTCTCTCTCTCACTATGGGAAAACGCGTATGTCCTTTGCCCCTACAGACCCTGGGAGACAAGTCAATCGCAACAAAGCAACTATTCAGGCCTTCTCTATTCTTCAGATTTCTGGGGCAAGCTCAGACCACACTCCACAGCTAGCTTTACTTTCTCAATAGTACGTCAAGGACCAGTCTTCTATGTTTCCTCATGTTAGGGAACAGAATTTGAAAGCTTTCTGAGTGGAGACCTTAGAGACCACCCCCTGTCCACTCTAAGGGCGACCACCTTGCATATCTCTAGGCTGGTGGGTTTTTTGCCCTCTGATGTCCCATGTGCTCCCCCAAAGAGGAAAGTGGGGAAGCAGAGCAAGACAACACATCTCTCCAGGAATAAGAAAATCTTCTTCACTGAACTCCTCCCCAAAGCTTCTCTCTGATGTTTTATATGCTTTTGATTTCATGAAAGTGTCCAAACACGTAGGGATTCCTATTAACTATAAATTTTGCATTTGGAAGTGGCGGATAGATTTGTCTGTCTTTGTAATCCAGTATCTATTGTAAGTCGTGCTTCATTTGAAACTAATTACAGGAAGACTCTCATTCTAAAATCCCGTAACAGTTACATTAAGCACAGGGCTGACATGCTGCGAGAAAAAACAAAAAAAATTGAGCAGGTTATGAAACAAAGAAAAATATTTTAATTACCCTAACATAAACATGATATTTTGTTGGTGGCTCAGCAGTAAAGAATCCACTGGCAATACAGAAGATTCGGTTTCAATCCCTGGGTCAGGAATACCCCCTTATTTTGGAGGTCAATAAAACCATACTTCTTTTATAGCTGTAATCTCATTGTACATATGCTTTTGCAATGTATTTTTTTTAAAAAAACTTAACTCCTCACAAACATTTTGTGACATCATGCTTGGAATTTTAATGTGTGCATATTATCGTGAATATTGATGTGTCATTCACCTATCAAAGACCCTTTGAATGCCTACTCTGTGTCCAATACTGGTTCAGGTGCTGAGGTTGCAAAAGTTAAAAAACTGAGGAAGCAGTCTGTTTAGGGAAGTGCAAATTATTATAAGGCAACACTGTATTTGTCACAAGACAGTTAATCACACGAGGTGGGAGTAGAGAATAGAATGTATTCATGTTTTTTAAAGGAAATATGAAAGGAATCACAAAGAAAGTGTTGAAGCTGAAATGTTTATGGAGGGTGCATGGGAGTTGGCTGGGTAGGCAATAAGAGGAAGTCACCCTTGGTGGATGGAGCAGATAATACAAGGCAGGGAATTTATTTTGATCTTGTATAAGGTGTGAGTGTTTTTCTTTTTTCAAAATGCTATTGAATCATTCTAAAATGACTCATTAAATAATCCTTGCTCCTCAAGTATAGAGTTATACTGGAAAGCTTGTTTTGTTGTATATTAAGTTTATTCTGTTGCTTGGTTTTGCTGTTGCAATTCCAAGGATTTATAGTCCTTTGAGAGGGCCAAAACCACACTTCTTAAAGTATTGATGCTTTTTAACAGTTTCAAATACCTAATATGCTAATCTACATCATAACTTCTTTGCCAAGAAATTCTTTTCTAAAGCATTTTAATGTTTCCTTAAAGGAACCTAGTTCTCTTTTGATATTTTGAGATATCAACAATATTTTTGACATCTCAAACACCTGAAGACAAAACTGCTTCAAATTTTAGCTGAATTAATCAATTTTATTACATTTTCTCTGCTTTTAGCTATAGATAAAACTTACACAAAAGTTTTGCAAATCCTACAGATTTCTAGAAAATGTTTTGTTGCTGTTATTGCTGGTATGTTCCTTATGTTTGTTTCTTGACATAAGCCTAAATGCATATGCCTTCATAATCTCCTAAATAATTTCAGAATATTGATATCTTTTTTTTTTTTAAAGCATGGAGTTTAATCCCAATCTTCCAAACTGCATAATTTGACATATCGAGCAAGACCACCAGATAACTGCCAATGTCTCAACTTTACTTTACATATGTCGGCATTCTTAGGAACATTTGAGGATGATTAGGTGGTTATTTTTATGCTCAGTTTTAGGTTTACATAAATTTAGCTCCACAAATTTCTCCTTGCTCCTAAAGCTCAGAAGAAAATAACACAAACAGTGTAAAGGGACCCATTCTGGCAAAACTCTGGGTTCAGATGTGCCCCCAAAATACCGGATCAACAGATGGTCATTGACTTGCATGAGGACTGTAGGCCACAGGAGAGGGAGGAGGTGGTGATCATTCCCTGAGGGAATGGCCCAGAAGCCCAAGACTCTTCTCCTGATTTTAGAAAGTGGGTAGGATTAAAGTTTTCAAAAGATATATGTGCTCTACAATATGTGCGCCCAAGCAGTACTGCCAGAATGACAGAATGGCCCTGGAACTTCAACATTGCAACCAGGGAATATTTGCAACAAATTATCACCTTTTTGAGGCTTCCCAGGTGGCTCAGTGGTAAAGAATCCGCCTGTCAGTGCAGGAGATATAAGAGACGCGGGTTCGATCCCTGGGTAGGAATATCCCCTGGAGAAGGAAATAGCAACCTGCTCCAGTATTCTTGCCTGAAAAATCCCATGGACAGAGGAGCCTGGTGGTCTATAGTCTATGGGGTCACAAAGAGTTGGACATGACTAAGTATGCACACCCAAATTGCCTTTTTTTACTCTACCTCCTCATCTCCTCCTCTTTGTTCTATAAAACAAATTAGTATCCAAATCTGGGCAGTACGGTTCTTTGGGACACTACTTCACCATCTTCTTGGTTTGCTGGCTTTCCCAATAAAGTACCCATTCCTTACCATAACAACTTGCCTCCCTATTTATTGGTCTGTCAAGCACTGAGCAGTATGAGATTGGTCTCAGTAACACTTAGCTAATGAGGGTGACACTTTCACAAATGGGATTGGTTCTCTCATAAAAGAAGCCCCACAGAGATCTCTAGCTCTTCGTACCATGTGAGGGCACAGCGAGAAGTCACCATCTATTAAGTAGGAAGCAGGCCCTCACTAGACACTGAATCTACCAACATCTTGATCTTAGACTTTCCAGCCTCCATAACTGTGAGAAACAAATCTCTCTTGTTTATAAGACAAATATCAATGGAGAGCCTAAGACATTCTTGTGGCCAGAGTAAAGATAAGAATTTCCACTGAGGTAGTTAGTCTGCGAAGATACCACCCAACGGACACACTCCTTTATTCACACTTTTGTACAATCACTGCCGTGTTGAGTCCAACCAACCTGTGACTTACTTGACAACCAGAACACAGCAGAAGTAATGTGGTGGTTACATAGTCCTCCAGTTAGAGGACTATGCCTTGAAAAACCTGACAGCACACACTTTGGTGTTGCTTGGAAGCCATCCACCATGTAAGCATCTGAGTACCATTCTGGAGAGAGCAGTCGATGGAAGAGGGTCTGGAGAATGAGATGACACAGGAGAGAGGCTTATGGAAGGGCACCAGGTTTATGAGTGAAGAAGCCAAAATATTACGTGAAACCTGCTATTGTAAAATTCACATTTCAGTGACAATACTGAAGGCTCATCAACTATAAGCTAAATCATCACAGCATTTCTATAAAACTAAATATATAAATAGGTTAAACTGGTTAGGGAACCAGGTACAAACTCAAGTATCTAAGAAAGTCTAAGGTACATATATACACACACACATATATATATATACACATATATATACAAACACATATGTAAGTGTATACATACATAGTTAAAAGGGAATCAAACTAATGCAAAAAATATGACTCTTGCTGCTACAAACTGTTGTTGGGACAACTAGCATTCAGATGTACAAAACTAAAAAAAAAAAAAAAGAAGAAGACTTAGATTGTGCCCATAATAAGTAAAAGTGAATTACAGAGAGATAAAAGATTTTTAATGTAAAAGTGAAATTCTGGAAACACTGGGGAAAATCATATGCAAATATTTTTTGTATCCTTGGAATGCAACAGCTATTACAAACAAATAAAATGTTCATAAACTATAAATGAAATAATAAGAAGAAACTGACTAAATAAAACTGAAAACCTTGGTAATATCAAATTATACTACAAATGAAGTTAAGTAACAAACTGAGGAAAATATTTGCAATCTGATTGACAGATAAATGGATAATCTTCTTACTATACATTATTCTCACAAATCATTATAAAAATAATTAGTACCCCGTGAAAATGAGAAAAAAGTATGTTTAAGCATTTTGTAGAAAATGAATAAAAATATTTCATAACATCATTACTAAAAATGCAAACTTACAAATGTGAGATTTATTTAGTTATTCATTCTAGGAAATGATCACTTCTGATTGTTCACTGGGTTCAAGATCTCTTTCTTAAAAATTTCTTTAAAATGTTACTGAAGAACAGCAGACAGTGAAAAGTGTTCAAAGCCTAGTGTAATTATTCATAAAGTATCATGAAATAAACATCTGTATAATCCACATCAGGTTAAAGAATAAAACCTTACCAGCATCTCAAAAGCCCACTTCATGGCCACCCCAATTTCTACCCCTTTCTTCCTATTCTGTGGTAATTAGCATTCCGATTTCTAACGCTCTGGTCTAATTTCACCCATCTTTGAACTTTATATTTAAGTGGAATCATTCTCTTATGTCTGCCTTGTTTTGTTCAATTTTACGTTTGCAAGATTTACCTTGTTATTACATTAATCAAAATTCTAATAGATTAAGTGAATAAAATTTCACTGCTTGAATATATCCAATTTACCGTTATGCTCTTGAAATTCAAGATGTTTCTAGTTTTTGGCCATAATGAATAATGATTCTTTGCATATTCTCATATGTGCCTTTTGGTATAGTGTTCAAATATTTCTGTTCAGTTCATACATAGAATTGGAAAACACTTACCCAGAGAGAAAGTGTACTTTCGATTTGAATAGATGTTTCCAGAATGTTTCCCAAAGTTGTACCAGTTTACATTTCTACCAGCATTGCATAGGGGTTCAAGTTGCTCCATATCACTATCCACTTTTTATGTCACACTTTTTTAACTTCATGCCATTCTAGTATGTGTATAGCTTTAATTTTCATATTCTTGATGACTAATGAAATCTAGCACATTTTCATATATATATTAACCATTTGAATAATCCTTATACACAAGTGCTACTGTTTCAATGGAGAAGGCAATGGCACCCACTCCAGTACTCTTGCCTGGAAAATCCCATGGACAGGGGAGCCTGGTAGGCTGCAGTCCACGGGGTCGCGAAGAGTCGGACACGACTGAAGTGACAGCAGCAGCAGCAGCTACTGTTCAAATACCTTGTTCATTTAGCCTTGCCTGTGCTTTTCTTACTGAGCTACAGGAGTTTCTTAAATATTCCACAAATAAGCCCTCTCTTTTAAAGGTATAGCTGATATATTTTCCCATTCTATAGTTTTTTCCTACTCTTTTAACGGTATCATGTCATTAAAAAATGTTCCTAATTTTAATATAATACAAATTATTGATATTTCTTTTACACTCTGCTTTTCATGTTCTGTGTAAGAACTCCTTTCCCTGTCTTAGGTCAGAAAAATAGTCTTCCATATTATCTTTTATAATTGAGCTGTTCATTACAGTAGCAATTAACCACATATGGTTAACTTGTTAAATTAATTGAAATGAAACAAAATGAAAAGTTTTGTTTCCTTGTTTATTCTAGTAATGTCTTTAAGGGCTCAATAGCCAAAGATTTACAGCATTTCCATCAATGCAGAAAGTTCTATTGGTCAAATAAGTCCTAGAAGGTCCTTTTATTTTGTCTTTTGTTGTAATAGTGGGAAGAATGTGGGCAGGAAGGTTGTGGGAGGAAATGTAAGAACATTAATGTTCTCGTTGTTAGCAGGAAGGCAATCAATGTTCTCTAAAATGAATACAAGTGGAAAAAGTTATTTTTATGACTTTTTACCATTTAAAAAAATTATGAATTCCCTTAGCTTTGGAAGGAATCTTTTAGAATATGTTTATGTTGTGAGGAAATATTGATATAAAGTTTGTTCATTGTTTTGGTTTAGCTTGTCTCTTTTTATTCTAAGTTCAGGTACAACTTAATTTATAATTGAGTAAGTTATGATGATCTCCAGAAATGAATTAAATCAGATGCCTGTTTTCCTTCTTTTGACTCTGGCCTCCTTTCCTTTGTTTTTTTTTCTATTATGTCCCTCTTATCCTCTCCTTCTTCTGAATCTTGACAAACCACAAAGCTTGCAAAAATAGCTCTTGAAAGAATTGTTCTGACAGTTGCTTGAATGGCATTTACCAAAAATCCTGAGCAAGAAGCATGGGAAACCAGTACATTCTCCACCTCTCCCAACCACAAGTTTGCAATAGTTAGAGATTGTTTTTTTTTTTTTTTTAAGGCAACTCAAGACAGACCACGAGAAAACATAGGCCTCCCTTCTTCTGTAAAACTCCAAACCTCCTTTGGTCTGAAGAGTTACCTGGTTTTCAGGTTTTCTCTGATGTACACTAACTAATAAAGACTTTGTCCTGTATTTGAATCACTTAAACTATTTGTTTCCTTTCTTCATGCTTTGAGACTTGAAAAAAAAAAAAGTCAAGTTCAGAGTAGAATGTCTTGTTTTTGCTGGAACACAAAGATGCTATATAAAATCCCTGAGTATTGCTTACAGGGGCACTCATTCACCAAGCTGTGACAATTTATCATCAAAAAGCCTAAAAGCAAGTGTCATTTGATCAAATGTATTAAAAGATCCTAAAAGCAAGTGTCATTTAATCAAATGTATTGAAAGATAGCTGTAATGTATACGGGTAAGTGTTGTTCATGAAATATATATTGAATTTTTACTGAATATATTGAATTTTATGTAGGAAAGAATGGGATTTTGGGAATTGTGAGCAAACAAAATATTTCCAGGAGAAGAAAGAATTTTATTCAGACTAGGAAGGACTGGTGGAACCTAGTGCTCATACACTAACCAGGTAGAAAAGGAATTCCAGGGAGTGCATGGAGATGGTGGGCCAACCAAAGGACCTAAAGGGGAAAGCAGACTGCACAGACTAAATTCTCATCTCATGAATTACAAAACCTTGGGTGACACTTTTAATCATAATAAGATATGGATAAGTGAAAGTAAAGTGAAAGTGAAGTCGCTCAGTTGTGTCCAACTCTTTGTGACCCCATGGACTGTAGCCTACCATGCTCTCCTCCATCCATGGGATTTTCCAGGCAAAAATACTGGAGTGGGTTGCCATTTCCTTCTCCAGAGGATCTTCCCAACCCAGGGATCAAACTCCAGTCTCCCGCATTGTAGGCAGACGCTTTACCATTGGAGCCACCAGGGAAAATATGGATAAAACATCCTCAAATTTCCAGAAGTTTCAACAGATTATATCAGAGCTATGAATAAACTTGAGAAGATAATGGGTTTTACAATGTAGGGTGCAAAAAGTGAAACTTTTCTTTTGGCAGGGAGTGGTGTTGGGGGTGTGTTTTGTTTAAGGGGATGAGCTTGAAAAATTCCATTTGCAAGTGAAGGTTAATTGTAAAAAAGAGGGTCCTATATGTACCATCTAGGTTTGAAAGAGCTTAGACACAACCAGATCTCATGCCATGACTAAGAATCAGTTATTTAGTGCTCCAAAAACTATCATTTTAGCAGATTTATTGGAGATTGTATTTTCTTTTGAGTGTGGCAAGATTACTATATCCCTGAGGAGGTAAAATGTAAATACAGTGAAAAGTGAAGAAATAAATCAAACTCATATCATCACCACTTTTGTATTAAAGTAAGTAAAAATAATAAAAATAAATTGTGGAATCATTCTGGTACTCCATGAATGTTGTCTGTTTCCCAGGTGATTGGATCAATTAACAAGCTGACAAATTAGACTTGATTTTTATCGAAATGTTTTGGAGAATTTAATTACATTTAAAATCCGTGTGTAAATGTTTTCTGTTTGTGATGTTTAAAGGTCTAGAAGATTGTATTAAGTAGATGTATACATTTCAACAAAAATAAAATAGAGAAGCCATAAATATAAGTATTATTCATAGACAGGTTTGAAATGTTCATAAAACAAAAGCTGACTTTCAATACAACAAAAGATATAATGAAGGACTCACATGAGGCAGTCATGTGATGGGACAGTCTGTACCCTGATTATGGTGATAATTACTTGGATCTGCATATGGGATAAAATTTCATAGTATTACTATTCACTTTCCCAAAATAAGTAATTTTAAGAGAGAGAGTGTGAAAACTGATGAAATCCAGATGTCAATGTCCTGGTTTTACATTTTCTATGTATTATGTAAGATATTATCATTGGGGGAAGCTGGGTGAAGGGTACATGGAAATTCTTTATACTACTTTTGAAACTTCTTGTGAGTCTTACACTATTTCAAAATAAAAAGCTTATAAAGTATATGTAGAGATATTAGCTATTGCATAAGAAATAGGCATAGGCTGTCTTAGCGGTGCAGATAGATGGATCAGCTGAACCTGTGTCAGCTTTACCTCATTTGCTTGCTCTGCTTATGAACTCAGGTATTGACATGACATTGGAGGTAGATCTTGCTGAGTCTGCTAAGGTAGCTTATTATTTTTTACTGGTATTAATATTCTTGTAGGATGTAAATCAACAGGAACAGCTATAAGTGGCAGCAGTACAAAATAATCATATAGTGTAATTCTTCTCTCTGGAGGGTACCCCCTTGAAAATGAAATCTTCAGGCATCCTCCTAGATCATTTCTCCCCACACAAAAGCTTTTTGGCCATTAAAGATGCCACTCTCCCATTTAGAACCACCCAATCGTTTCTCTTGGCATTTAGAAAAAACAAGTCTCCTTACAAATATCTCAAGGACTTAAAAAAAAATCTGCCTCCAAGAGAAGGAAATGGCAACCCACTCCAGTATTCTTGCGTGGGAAATCCCGTGGATAGAGGAGCCTGGCAGGCTACAGTGCATGGGGTTGCAAGACTTGGACACAATTTAGCAACTAAACCACCACCACCACTGTTGACAGTTTTAACTGCATTCTTGACACTCTCCCTCCTCCTCAGAGCATCTTAACTACTTTGGCCCGTTGGCTGTTCCTAGCACACTCCTGCTGGGCTTGCTTCTGCTGCTCCCATTGCCAGGTAGTCATCTTCTCCCTGGAGATCTCACTTGTCACTCTCAAGTCTACACTAGACCACTGTACTTTATTTTTCTCTGTAGCACTTATGACTAACTGATATTATTTTGTATATCTATTTATTGATTTTTGAATCCCTGTCTTGATCCACAGAGTCTAATGCATAATTGATGGTCAATAAATTTTCTGAATGAATGAATACAAGCTCCTATTAACGGTGCTTATCGTGAGAAGTATGACTAAGGATGATTATACTTACATTCTATTTCTTATATTTCAGGGTAGTTTGATATTCTTATGTCAAGCATATGCTAATTTTGCAACTAAGTTCAAGAAAGTATATACCCACATACAACATACTTATGTTTGGAACAACAGATGACTACAAAGGTCTCTATATCTTTAGCATTGTAAGATCCTAGATTTTTCCAAGCTTTTCTTGTAAGATTTAAGGAACAGTTGCATGGCACAGCTTAGTTCTAAAAGGTAAAGTATCAAGGTAAAATCAATTCCACTTTTCAATTGTGAATTAATATAAAAGCATGAATCATTGTCAATATGTAAGAGCCTGCCCAGATATCACTCAATACGTAGATTAATATGAGCACCTGTGTTCTCACCCTTAATTCCTACAAAGAATAGGTCAAGGACATTAAGAACCTCTGAACACCAATCATCCTTGGGAGAAAATAGAGGCAGTATCATTCTGGAATATGGAGGTGGGTATTGTGATGACTGCTTGCAGATTGATTCTTTCCTTCTCCATCTGGTCTCCACAAACAGAAAAGCAAAATATGTGCTCCTATATCTTGGCCCTCATTTTGACCATAATGACTGTTATGTTTGAATGATTTGACTTATCTTCCAGAAGTTGGGAGACTTCAAATAAAGTGATCATCAAATTTTTGGTATGCCCTTTCCTTTTCCATAAAATGTCTAGGCATTTTTCAAGGATATAGAGGATACTCCAAGACAAGATTAAGGCAGAAGACAAAGAAAGGGTCAAAGGGGCATGAATAAAAAATGGAAGCAGAAGTGAGAGTTAAACAAAACTGTGCCTCTCAGAGACCTATGCTGTTTGCAAATGGGGTGCAAATATTGGCTGTAACCTTTCAGAAATCCAGTATAGAAAGAGAAACTAAATTAGTTACACCTTTTGCAATATTTCTAACATAAGTTAAATCAAATCAACTGCTTTGTCAATTCACAGCTATTCCCCATAGCAAAGCAGAAAGCGATTTCTGAAAGTTTCTGTAAATAAGATGTTATTTTGAATTTTCTTGCCATGATGTTTAACTTCATTTCTTTCAATATAGGGCAATGGCATAACTCCAAGATGCAATTAGGTTGAAACAATTATCTGGCAATGGAAGTGATGGTGGAGTGTGAAGTGGGGGTGGAGGTTGTGAATGACACTTTAATATAAATATATGAGCCTTTAACATAATCATATACATTTTCTTTCTTCAGTCATTACAGGATGGAAATTGGCAGGAATACTTTTTTTTTTTCTGTACCAATTTAGCATCTGCCCCTAGGACTGAGGGAAACAGAACTGGGGAGACGGATAGTTAAAAGCCAGTAAGAATCATTATTTCTGCCTCACTGGTCAGGCATATTTTGAGCAAATGAGTCAGCATAGTGTGAGAGGCATGTTGGGGCTAGACTTTATCAGAAGTTACATAAATTTTTCAGAGTGACTAAAGCTATTCTGGCTAGTTATTTAAAGCTTTGGAGAGCAGAAGGACTGAGGAGGTAGGAGGGGGAAACTGAACTTATTTTGTACCCAAGACAGCTCTGATTGGGCAACTTCTCTGCTCTAGTTCTCTCGGAAATGCCCTCTTTCCGGGGTTTATAATGTCACTGTCTTAAGTTTAAGTTGTTCAAATTGTCCAAAACCCCATGAGTTCTCAACTCTGAAATGAATATCTTACAAAGATCCCAGCTTGTAAAACCCATTCTTCCATATCAGATCAGTTGCCCCGGGCATTTACTGGCCCTTAGGGGCTATCTTGGTGATTAGTTCTGATTCCTCAGGCATTAACTAAGTACGAACTCTGTACTTGATATGCATGTGGTTCTTAAAGAGATGCAAAGCTCAAAACATATTTTCTGTCCTCAGGAAGCTCATGATAAAGGGGCAAAGATGGTATGAAGGTAACTAACACTCAAAGTGGGAAGTAGAATGTGATCAAGCAGAAACAGACCAGGGGTTCTGGAGCTAGGAGAGAAGAGAATGCATGTTTTGGGAAGGTTCTCCTATGTCTCTTTTCCTTAGGCATCTTAGCGTGGAGCAGATGCTCAAAATGGAGCAGACAATCAAATTGGCTAGATACATGAATTAATAAGAGAGATGTTAACTGGAAGAAAGAGCCGAGTATGAAGAGATGGAGATGGGCAGGGAAAGCATTCAAGGAGAGAAAGACACAGGGAGCCCATCCAGCCCACATGAGGAAGGAAGGCCAAAGCTCCTCTTCCTCACAAGACCTTGGGAGCCTCCATTTTATTCACCTCATGACTGCTTTGATTACCATGATGTTGTGAATATATGGTCACTTCTGGATAATTTAAAGGTTAGACATTTCAATAGGCTAGACTGTCCATGATACAGAACTGTCCTCAAGCTCTAGCTAGCTCATTCTCCTACATACTAAGTGATCCTCTCCCGCAGCAGTCAGGGATAACATTATTTTCTCAAGTGTTGGTGACATGTGTAGGCACAATATCACTAATGAGATGGTGAAATTGCCAGATGACACAGAGGCTTCCCAAGACAGGTGGTTCTTGTTAAGATGCCACAAATCCATTTGTCTCCTTCACCCCAAAACACCATTCACTCACCCAAAGCCCTAAACCCCAAACAGTTTATCAATCTGCAAGGGAATAAAGGGTAACCTTTATTATAATTATAAGGCAGGCTGTAAATAAACCTCCAAGTAATATATTCAGATGTGTGCTTCCAAGGTTAGTTTAATATGCCAAATGTGGGGAAGGGCATTTTATGTGAGAAAAATGTTTTGCAAGAAGAACAAAGGAAGTGGAGGAGGCTGTCAAGCCTTGGAGAAACTATTACTCATCTCAGAGGCCTCTAGCTAGGATGACAAGAGAGAGTCAGGCAATTAAAGAAACACTCTCACCTTTAGAGAAGTTCAATCTAGTTTGTTTTGAGTATTAATTTATTATGGGGAAATTTTCAACTATAACCTCTTATGTAAGAAGTGTTAAAATATTTTCAAAATAAATAAAATCTGGATTTGCATTTCTATGATGATGGGCCCACAGGACATAAAATATCAGCACTGATTGCTCTGGATTCTCCCCACTCCCAAGAGTCCACATTCTGGGCTTTAGTCCTTCTCAGGCACCATGGCCAGAGTCCCTACCCATCTGGCTGCCAGGGGCAAAACCACAGGCTCCAGTATTTGGGGAAACCACTGCCTCCATTCTCTTCTATGTACTGAGAATCTTTCAAAGACACTCCCTCTCTCCCCTGCTATGTAACATAACCTCAGTGAGTTTTGTTGTTTATCCATTGCTAAGTCATGTCTGATTCTTTGCAACTCCATGGACTGCAGCAGGAGAGGCTCCTCTGTCCTCCAGTGTCTCCTGGAATTTCCTCAAATTCATATCCATTGAGTCAGTGATTCTATCTAATCCTCTCGTCCTCTGCTGCCCCCTTCTCCTTTTGCCTTCAGTTTTTCCCAGCATCAAGGTCTTTTCCCAATGAGTTAGTTCTTTGCATCAGGTGGCCAAATTATTGGAGCTTCAGCTTCAGCAATAGTCCTTCCAATGAATATTCAAGGTTTGGTTTCCATTAGGGCTGTTGGTTTGATCTCCTTGAAGTCCAAGGGACTCTCAAGAGTCTTCTTCAACACCACAGTTCAAAAGCATCAAGTCTTCGGCACTCAGTTTTCTTCACAGTCCAACTCTCACATCCATACATGACTACTAGAAAAACCATAGTGATGACTATACATGCCTTTGTTGGCAAAGTGATGTCTCTGCTTTTTAATGTGCTGTCTAGGTTTGTCATAGCTTTCCTTCCAAGGAGCAAGCATATTTTAATCTCATGGCTGCAGTCACTATACTCAATGATTTTGGAGGCCAAGAAAATTGTCACTGTTTCCATATTTTCCCCTTCTATTTGCCATGAAGTAATGGAACTGGATGCCATGATCTCAGATTTTTGAATTGAGTTTTAAGCCAGCTTTTCACCCTCATCAAGAAGCTCTTTATTTCTTCTTCACTTTCTGCCCTTAGAGTGGTATCAGCTGCATATCTGAGGTTGTTGATATTTCTCCCAGAAATCTTGATTCCAGCTTGTAACTCATCCAGCCTGGAATTTCTCATGATGTACTCTGCATGTAAGCTAAATAAACAGGGAGACAATATACAGTCTTGTCTTACTCCTTTCCCACTTTTGAACCAGTCAGCTGTTCTATATATGGTTCTAACTGTTGCTTCTTGACCCGCATACAGATTTCACAGGAGACAAGTGAGGTGTTCTGGTATTCCCATCTCTTGAAAAATTTTCCAGTTTGTTGTGATCCACACAGTCAAAGACTTTAGCATAGTCAATGAAGCAGTAGATGTTTTTCTAGAATTCTCTTGCTTTCTCTATGATTCAATAGATGTTGGCAATTTGATCTCTGGTTCCTCTGCCTTTCCTAAACTCAGCTTGTACATCCAGAAGTTCTTGGTTCATGTACTGCTGAAGCATAGCTTGAAAGATTTTTGCTTTATAAGATCATAACTTTATAACCATGCGAAATGAGCACAATTGTATTGTAATTTGAACAATCCTTGGCACTGTCCTTCTTTGGGATTGGAATGAAAATTGACCTTTTCTAGTCCTGTGGCCACAGTTGAGTCTTCCATATTTGCTGGTGTATTGAGTGCAGCACTTTAACAGCATCCATATTTTAGGATTTTTAATAGCACAGCTGGAATTCCATCACCTCCTCTAGCTTTGTTCATAGTAATGCTTCCTAAGGACCACTTGACTTCATACTCCAGGATGTCTTGCTCTAGGTGAGTGACCATAGTGTTGTGGTTATCTGGGTCATTTAAAACATTCTTTTTATAGTTCTTCTATGTATTCTTGCCACCTCTTCTTAATCTATCTGATTCTGTTAGGTCCTTACCATTTCTGTCCTTTATCATGCCCATCCTTGCTCAAAATGTTCCCTTGATATCTCTGATTTTCTTGAAGAGATCTCTAGTCTTTCCCATTCTATTGTTTTCCTCTATTTCTTTGCATTGTTCATTTAAGAAGTCTTTCTTATCTCTTTTTGCTATTCTCTGGAATTCTGCATTCCTTTGGACTTTCTCTTTCTCATTTGCCTTTCACTTCTCTTTTTTCTCAACTATTTGTAAAGCTTCCTCAGACAACCACTTTGCCTTCTTGCATTTATTTTTCTTGGGGATGGTTTGGTTACTGACTTCTGTACAATAATATGAACCTGTGTCCATAGTTCTTCAGGCACTCTGTCTACCAGATATAATCCCTTGAAGCTATTTGCCACCTCCAGGATTTGATTTAGGTCATACCTGAGTCTAGTGGTTTTCACTACTTTCTTCATTTTAAGCCTGAATTTTGCAATAAAGAGCATATGATCTGAGCCATAGTCTGCTCCCAGCTTGTTTTGCTGACTGTATAGAGTTTCTCCAATCTTTGGCTGCAAAGAGTATAATAATTGATCTGATTTCAATACTGACCATTTGGTGAAGTCCATGTGTAGAATCATCTCTTGGGTTGTTGGAAAAGGATGTTTGCTATAATCTGTGTGTTCTCTTGATAAAACTCTGTTAGCCTTTGTCCTGCTTCATTTTGTACTCCAAGGCCAAACTTGCCTGTTACTCCAGGTCACTTGATTTCCTACTTTTGCATTCCAAGCACCTATGATGTGAAGGCCACTTTTTTTTTGGTGTTACTTCTAGAAAGTCTTGTAGGCCTTCATATATCTGGTCAACTTCAGCTTTTCAGCATTAGTGGTTGCAGCATAGACTTGGATTATTGTGATGTTGAATGGTTTAGGAAGTCTTTATCTTGCTTCTTCAAATTTTTATTCTCACCATCTATCAGGACTCTAAGTGTAAGTTTCTGGAGAGCAGCCTCTCTTCCAAGTATTTAAGAAAATCTGAACTCACTGACCCCTTCATAGATCACAGCCTTGTCATGGCAAAGGGGCATACGTAACTCAATGAAGCTATGAGCCATGCCCTGCAGGGCCACCCAAAATGAATGGATCATAGTGAAGAGTTCTGACAAAACGTGGTCCCCTAGAGGAGGGAAGTAGGAAGCCTCTCATCCTTTCCAAATCTTTTAAGACAGAGAACAAATACAAGTTAATATCTACAAGTTACCCTGCCCTAACGGTCTTCCCCAAAACCCTCCATGCCCAGTGAGCACTGGAGAATGCTGATCTCTCCAGTGTTGATGATCACTGAAGTGTAAGGCATTGTGTTAAGCCCTGGGCCGAGAGATAGGACTTCAATTTGCTGCCAGTGAGTTTATTGTTTAAGGGGCACTAACCATGCCCACAACTCCAAAATCAGTACTTGGAATAAATGCTATAATGGAAGAAGGTACAGTAAGAGGAGCATACAACTGGAACCATTCATCAGAGGAGCAGCAGATGGAGGATATACTATTTGGACTGCAGATGGTGTCAATGTCCAATATGACTGGGCTCAGCAAAAACCCAGTGTGTGGGGGGCGGGGGAGGGTGAAGAATTGTTCAGAGCAGAAGGCACAGCATAGGTAAAGCTATCAAACAAAGGAGAATCCAGCATGTTATGGGAATAAAGGTATCACTGGTCAGGTTCCCTAGGAAACAGACTCTGAATCAGAGATTTGCATGCAGGAAGCTTACTGGGGAGTCATCCCAATGGGAACACAGACTTGAGAGGGATATGGAAGCAGGATTGAACAAGTTAAACTGCAAGGTCATTGCAGCAGAAGTCTTGGCAGACCTCATTGGGAGTCTAGAACTGGGATGGCTCTGCAGAAGGGTCTCAAATTGAGGCAAGGGAGCCAAGTCTTACAGGACTGGGCTTTTCTTGGTAAGGGGGTATGTAACATTGGGAAGGGAAATTGCTTTTGACTAAAGGCAATGCCTGGGAAGCACTCAGCTGTGAGCCTGGGGCAGACAACACTCCCAGGAGCTAGGGGAGGGAGTTCCTCCAACCTGAAGGAGGGGATCTGGGTGATAACCCCTTGCATCCACTGCGGCGGCCATAACTCAGCACTGCTGTGTCATGTGGTGGGGCAAGAGAAGACTAAGTATTAGTCAGGGTATGCTCAGCTATGCTTCAGTAACAGAAACTCTCAAATCTCATGACATAACAAAGCTTTCTTTCTTGTGCATGACTCTTTTCTCAGGGTTGGGCAGTTACCTGTGGTGACTTAGGGATCTGGACTCCTTCAGTCTGTCCAGAGCTACAGTAAAAGAGAAAGGGAGACAGGACGATCATGCAAGGGCTTTATGGTCTTGTCTGGAAGACATATATCGTGCTTCCTCCTACATTCCACTGGTGAGATTCAGCCACATGGGCACAACTTAATTGCAAGAGAGACTTGGGCATATACTCTCCTACATGTCCAGGAAAAGGAAATGGGGTTGGTAGCATCTAGCCAATCTCTGGAGAAGTAAATGGCAACACACTCCAGTATTCTTGCCTGGAGAATCCCAGGGAGAGAGGAACCTGGTGGGCTGCTGTCTATGGGGTCGCACGGAGTCGGACACGATTGAAACGACTTAGCAGCAGCAGCAGCAGCAGCAGTAATACCAGACTAACACTAGATGTTACCACATCCAGAAGTTCAAAATGTAAATTAATGATTGTGGCAAAAGTACATTCAGGTTTTTGACACCTACTGTGGCTAGGCTCTTAAGATGATGCTGGACATGAAAGATGCCTAAATTTACCGATAATCCAGACAATTAAATGGATGATTATAATAAATTTTGATGAAAATGCAACAGGTCATGTTTTATTTGGGTTGTCTTCTTCATAAGTGTTGGTTGCTCAGTCTTGTCCAACTCTTTGAGACCCAATGGACTGCAGCCTACCAGGCTTCTCTGTCCACGGAATTCTCCAGGCAAGAATACTAACCCAGGGATTGAACCTGGGTTTCCTGCATTGAAGGCAGGTTCTTTACCTTCTTAAGCCACCAGGCTGGTAATAGCAGGCAAAGAGAAAACAGTTCTGCAATGTAGGAATCATTTTACCAAAAGTAAAGCCAGAAAGCTGTACTTTTAAATATCTGAACAAAACTTTGTAAAGCTGATCTGGGCCTAGACTTCACCAATGATGTTGCATGTGCTGATGTGTGTGTATGCGTGCATGTGTGACTCTGTGTGTCTCTGTGTATGCACGACTGTATGTGTCACACATGCGCACACACTTGCCTCTTTCCAGCAAACACCCCCCAGATTTTGCAGGCATGTTCACGCACTCAGATGGCAAGAGCATCAGCAGCTGTCATCTTTTCACACCAAGAGAAGTAGAGCATGAGCACACCTATGTAACAAGAAAACACATCCCTCATCAGCTCCGAGGAAAGGACAGATGACAAATAACTATATTTCTAAAGCTGGAAACACTGTCTGCATCTTCCAAGCAATGCTAGTAAAAGGTTCACTTGCTCATAAATACAGAGACTCAGCTGGAAGAAAGGGGTGGATTTTCCCAGCAAGATGCCCCTAAATGGCAACTGCCTGATGGAAAAAGATATGTGAGATGCTGAGTTAATTTAGCTGTTATTTGTACCCTGTTTGGCCCCCTGGTTGGGTCCAGTCCTGGAATACAAATGTGAGCTAGAGGCAGCAGGCTCCTATGTATGGTTTCTGCATATGGAAGGTCTGGGCTGGGGTTAAGCCCCTGAAGCTCATGGGTGGGGTCTTTAGGAGATCCCTGTCCTCCCTGAACTCAATCTCCGCAGAATGTGAAGATCCATTGTGAACCTCGTGCTTTAGGAACTTTGTAGGACTGGATGATATTCTGAGATGTTATTTTATTTGTTGTGTGTTTGCTGTCTCTGATTTTCCCTTTTTCTCTTTGGCCCATTTCTACAGGCTACCTGTGCTTCACTGCACAGATAAGGTATGTGGCCGAGAAGAAAGCAGAAGTCACTGACAAGAACACCTGGCTGTTTCTTTATAAACACAAAGAGTCTAGGGGTTTGTGAAAAAAGTAAAGAGATGAAGCATGCTCATTGGCAGAGGCACAGTGACATGGAGATAAAGGGAGAGTCTGGCTCACCAGTGTCCTACCCTACAAAGACTTGAGCTGCAGGAAGAGAAAGGTGGAGTACAAAAAGTCTGGCACAGTGGGGATCAGCTTGGCTTCCTAGTAGCATCCTGATGAGGGGCCAAGACCCCAGAAAGGATGCTGTGTGCAGTGTCTCAGCAAACAGGGCCACAGGTGATGTTTCCAAAGGAGACCAGGTATGCCTAGGTCCAAAGACTGGATGTCCCTACCCATCACCAGGCAATCCATCTAGGCTTAACCCTGAGGATGACTAAGGTCAAGTTTCAGAGTGGTTTCTGAAGAATAAAGAAATGCAATATATTTTTTTTGCACACTTGATTTTGTGAGCTGGCATTTCTACCTGCTACATATGGATCACCAACATTTTCCAAACTAGCAACTGGTCTTTATTGGAATGCTCATATATAGCATCCAATGCTAAGAATCTCTTAGAAAGGGCAGGAAACCTGTTCATAGGAAGTGTGGGAACCAAGAAAGTCTTCCTAGAAGAAATAATTATTAAATAAAGACTAGCCATATGTAAGGAGTTCAAGGTGGAGAGGAATGTTAGGAGAAAGAATGGCAGAGCTGGGAAAAGAGGGAAGTTGTGAAGTGTTAGAGGTATTTTCTAAAAAGAATACATTTAACAAACTTATAGTGCTACTGTAACCAGCCCCATGGAGTAGATAGTATTATTATCTACATTTTACAGATAGGGACACTGAGGCACATGGATGTTAAGAAATTTGCCTGAGAAGTTCATTGTGGCTGCCCTTACCTTAGAGTGATTGTCTATATCATGGCTTCATGGGTGCTGTGGGGTCAGGAGAGCCATGGTCACAAATAGCAGGAATCTAGAAACAGGGTTCAATAGGCCAACTACTATGATGGTGCCTTGATGAAGAACTTGGACCCCTGTTCAAGATCAACAAAGTACTGCTCTGTCCTTAGGTCTGGGCCCAAAGAGTCAATTTTCCTCAAAAATCCCCTTTGCTCCAAGCAGTTCTCAATCGCTCGATCCCATATTTATGCCAATGGTTTGCTGAGCAAGGCTTTTTCACAGAGAGAATTTAAAAGGGAACCAGCAGTCAAGACTCAACTCAAATTATCATATATTTTGAGTGAAAAAGTTCGAAAGAACAATTCTTAATTTGCAGATACATCATGATCATCTCATGAATAAGTTAAATAAAGCATAGCTTGGAGAATGATAACCAACCTGAAAATAATTTATGTTTCAAATCAGTGATTATGGCATCCCACCCCAACAGCTATTTATTTATTAGCTTTTGTCCTATAGCTTCATTCCCTTCCCTCCTCTGTGTTTGGGTTGATGTTCTCTTGCTTTGCAATTTCCTTGCCTTCCTTATTCGGTTTATTTGATGAGATTTGGTGAGAAGAGGACATATTTTAAAATAAATGTCAACAATAATATTTGGGTAAATTTTGAATTTTATGATCATATGCCTCTACTGGAATTTTGTAATTAAGATACTTGTGAGGAGGATTACACCAAGAAAAGTTTGCATGGAGCCAAGTCCTGTCAAGAAAGACAGCTAAGTCCTGTCATACTCCTGTCATCTATTTATAGGAGAGAATTTAGTTTATAATGATCATCCTGAGGCTTATCCTAAAGTCTAAGAGGGCAACTGAAAATAACAGACCATCAATATACTTTTGAGAGACTTTATTTTGGGGGGCTCCAAAATCACTGCAGATGGTGATGGCAGCTCTGAAATTATAAGACACTTGCTCCTTGGAAGAAAAGCTATTACCAATCTAGACAGCATGTTAAAAAGCAGAGACATTACTTTGCCAACAAAGGTCTGTCTAGTCAAAGCTATGGTTTTTCCAGTAGTCATGTATGGATGTGAGAGTTGGACTATAAAGAAAGCTGAGCACCAAAGAGTTGATGCTTTTGAACTGTGGTGTTGGAGAAGACTCTTGAGAATCCCTTGGACTGCAAGGAGATCCAACCAGTCCATCCTAAAGGAAATTAGTCCTGAATATTCATTGGAAGGACTGATGTTGAAGTTGAAACTCCAATAATTTAGCCACCTGATGCGAAGAACTGACTCATTGGAAAAGACCCTGATGCTGGGAAAGATTGAAGGCTGGAGGAGAAGGGGATGACAGAGGATGAGATGGTTGGATGGCATCACTGACTGGATGGACATGAGTTTGAGCAAGCTCCAGGAGTTGGTGATGGCCAGGGAAGCCTGGCGTGCTGCAGTCCATGGCATCGCAGAGTCAGACACGACTGAGCGACTGAACTGAATATACTTGGCTGTCATGATAAGTATTCATTCATTCATTCATTCATCCAGCACTTTTGAGTGCCAACTCTAGGCCAGTCCCAATATGTCTTTGATCTGCTATCAGCCAACTAACAAGTATTCAGACACATAAACTCTAAAATAGATATTTGTGTGAAGTACTGTCTGTGTCAACAATGCTTATTCAGAGGAAGGGAACTTCAGGCCAGCCCTTGAAAGAGAAGAAAAGACAGAAGACAATTTACGTAAGGGGAACATACAAAGTCATGGAGGTACAGTAAAGAGGTAAGAGGCTATGGGACACTTAGAGATTATGGTAGCTAGCTTCTAATTTGGCTTCCAATAATCCTTATCTCTGATATTCATGCCCTTGTATAGTCCCCTCCCACACTGAAGCAAAGCTAGTAATGTACTGTATAAATTATGGTATGTGACCAATACAGTTATTTATGAAAGACATTGTGTCTTCCACCTTGGTCTTTGGATTGCCCGCTCTAGAAGTCAGCTCCCATATTTTAAGTACCCTGTGGAAAGACTCTAAGGAGAGGAAATAAGGCCTCCCACCAACACTCATGGCACAGTGTGTGCCATGAGAATGGCACACACTGGAGGATTTACAACCTCCAGTCTGAGTCAAGGCTTCACAGACTATAGTCCAGTGGACCTCTAACTAAAAATTTAAAAGAAATGCTGTGCCAGAATTCCAAATTCAAGCTTCTCTGGATGTCATGACACATAGGAACCATAAGATAATAAATAGTTGTTGTTGTTTAAAGCCACTAAGTTTGGGATGATTTGTTGAACACCCATGGATAAGAAATACAAAACATATCAGTGGTTTTTAGGTCTACCAGCGGGATATGCCCTTCTTGTCTGTCCTGGGGGAAGATGTTTTCAGAATTCAAGGGAACTCTAGTTCTGTGGTGAATGGAGTGTTGGAGAGGGAGTAGGTAGATTTTACTTCTCCCATAATCTTCATTTGCACCACTACACAAGCCACTCAGAATCAACATAAAATCTACATACAGTAATGTGGTGGAAACTTGATTTCAAACATAACAAACTCCCTGGTCTCCTTTGAGAGGTCAGTTTGTGGTTTTTCTACCAGGCTCCCCAAGCCTCTCCTGGAGAATGCCCTACTCCAGGCATTTCCCTCCTGCAAGAAAATGAGTTCTCCATTTTGCAGTATGGAATCCCTGCTTTCTTAACTTGAGAAATTCTTTCTTTGCCAAGTGCCTGCTCAAGTTTCCTCCTTAATTAAAGTGTCACTTATCTGAGTTTTCGCCTCTTTCTTAGGATTTCCACAGACTCTTGTTCATATCTCCATGATGTTTTTTTTAATTTATTTTAATTCATTTTGCTACAGGATTATATTTCATAAGTGGGTGGGCTTCATGCTTTATATGTAACCCCAACAGTTTACAAGTACCTAAGGACATAGTAGGTGCTTACTGTGTAGAATGGTAATGGAAAGCAGGCAGGTTAAAGCCAACCAGGCGTCTCCTGTCCTTTGAGACTACATGAATTTTTTTTGTATCACATGTTGCCTCTCACTCTGCCATTTAGCTCATTTAGTCTCTGAACATGGACTGTTTCACTTCCTCCTCTTTTGCCTGGTGAACTCCTGCATATCCTTCAAGATTTGGCATAGGTATCATTCACCAAACTTAGGAAGCCTTCTTTGGCCATTTCAGGTAGATTTAGACACTCCTTGTTAGGAATTTCTATAGATGTCTATGAACATACTGCACATATTACTGTACATTGTTCTAGATTATCTGTATGGGTTGATTCCTTCATGAGACTGTGAGCCTCAGTGTGGCAATTTTCAACACACAGTTCTGCAACAAGGAAATGTTTACGAAATGAATGAATGAATTTTTATTCTCTACCATTTGACCCTTATTGTTAAAATTCTAGGCAAATTTGTCCACAAGGAGGACCATTATCTTGAGACAATTTTGTAAAGCTCTGATCCTTAACACCACCCAATTAAAAATCACAAAGCAAGCTGAAGGAAGGAGCAGGATTCCTTATAAAACTCTCACCCTTGCCTTGTGGCTCCTGAATTTACAATTCCAGGCTTGAATTTAGAATGCGGTGACTAGAATAAATTATGTTACATGCTGCTGCACTCAATTGTAGTTCAATTATAATTTATGAATCACTTTAGTCATCAGAGACCATTATCATAACCAAATGCCACAGCCTTATTATGCCACCTGCGCTCATCCATCTTGCACAAATGGACAGTCAGACACCAAGTACCTATTGAGAAGGCCATTCCCAAGCTGTGCAGGTTAATGCTGATCTCTAATTAGTCCCAGATTATGTCTCTGGACTGATATTGTAATCTGAGTTCCCCTTTTAGGGGAAAGATGACAATACAATGTGGTATAGGATTTGCCTATTTTTTTGACCTTCTCAGTTTGTTTCAAGATCCCCTTCACTTTCTTCTAAAACTACAATCATGTCCTCCTCTTTTACCACATTGGTTTTCCCTCTTTCCAAAAATGTGGCTACAGTTGGATATAGATCCCTACGGTACTTTAAACATTACTGTCATCTTAAAAATGGGTTTTTCTCTTCTTTTAAAAAAACTACAATTAGCAAAAATGAGATTTTCAAAATCACTTTAGCGAGTTACGATTAACATATAAAGAGCTGTACCTATTTTTTGAGTAAAACTTGATGAATATGGGGGTAAGTATACATCCATGAAACCATCACCACCATCAAGGCCATACACATATTCATCACAAAGATTTCTCCAGCCACAAAAACAAGATTTATGGACTATCTAATAGCATATGAAGATGTTATATTTATTGAAAATACCATTCACAGAGGGAAACATCAATTAATTAAGAAATAGAGTCTCTGAGAGTTGTTTGTTCCCTGTAAACATTAACAGATGACTTGGAATTTACATTCTGCAAGTTGATGTTCCTTTCTAGGAAGATCTTTCCATCTAAAAATCATTTTCTGTTTTGTTTTTAGTTGAAATGTTACAGGCTGGGGCTCTACCCATGAGAAGCACTTCCGAATCCCAGTAATGTATTTCAGGTAACCTTGGGAAACATTGGAGGCTAACCTCAGAACAACTCTGGGAAAGGAAGCCCTGCTTTACTTGGCATGGTGCTTAGTATCATTGCACTTCCAAAGAAAAGGACTGGGACTCTCTCAGCTGCACAGCCTGTCTCTCATGGCACCTGTTTCTCACTACACAGCTGCTAACTGCTTCTCGGTCACCCTGCTGGCATCTTCTTCCCCTGCTCCTCGTTCTTTTGTGTTGTTCATGTACACTTGGAATTGCCATGTCCTCAACTCAACATCAGGAGTTTGATTACTATCTACCCCTACTTCTAACTCAGGTTCAAAACTGCCACATTCAAATTCCTAAGAATGGAGCCTGAACAGCCCAGCCCATCTTTCTGTGCCAGATCTCATAAGAGGTTGGTCACTGGCCAGCCTGCCCGTGATTCTCGTTGAGTAAGATGTGCAGCCTTATTCCAATCACCTGTGACTTTAATGAGGGTCATATAATATAAACATGACCTATTTAAGCAGAGGGTCTGAAGAGGGCAAAGTGCATTACAACAGAGGTGCCTGAAGCATACATTTATCTTTAGCGTTTGTTTTAGGCCTGAAAACGATATCTGCTTGGGACCATATAGTTTTTCTACATGGGAAAAAAGGACAGTCATCACTTTTGATGAGTGATCCTTCAACCAAGTGGTCTTAGGAGACTACCTCAGAAAAAAAACAGAACTGGAACCAGTGCTGACTTCTTGCAATCCCAACAACTTACTTGAAAGTGACAGAAGGGCACTTCAAATTACTTTAGCCAAATTAACATAAATATGAACACCTGCAAGCTCACAGACCACCTCACTTTTCTATCCACAGGTACATGAGATGTCCTAGTAGCCGGGCGGTGCACATGGATGAACAGTGCCACATGGATAAGTGAGACAAGAGAATACTCACTTTGCACAGTCTGTAATGGTAATACAGTCTCAACAGATGCTTTACTTTTTCTTTTTGTCTTGCCTTCTGACAATACTTTGCTTCTCATAGACTCCAAGGATTAACGAAATGTGCAGAAGAAACAACACACGAAAAATCATAATGCAATTTATTATGAATAGACAACACATACATTAATAATCAACAAAAATTTAACACTGCTACAATTTCCAAACAGTATTTGTGATTCATGCTATCTTCTTCATCTCAGAGTTATACATCACTAATTCATTCAAAGGATACATTGTGAGTGCAGCTGTTAGACAGCAGCTGTGCGGCAGTGGTGGTGAACAAGGCAGTTAAGATCCCTTATGTATTTCTATCCTGGCCCCTCTTTCCTTTATTGCTTATTTATCCACACATCTATCCCATCTATCCCATTCTACTTGAAACAGAAAAAAACTGAGTTTAAGTGAACTACTTGAAGTCAAGGTCTTTTGACTTTGAGCCCAAGGCTATTTAAAGGGTGTAGCCTCACAAACCCCCAGCATCAGGATTATCTGGGAGATCATGGGAGATTCAAAGTATTGGGTTTATTAAATCAGGAAACAGTGACAGATTTTATTTTCTTGGGCTCCAAAATCACTGCTGATGGTGACATGAAATTAAAAGATGCTTGCTTCTCGGAAGAAAAGCTATGACAAAATTAGACAGTGTATTAAAAAGCAGAGACATCACTTTTCTGACACAGGTACATACAGTAAAAGCTACGGTTTTCCAGTAGTCACGTGCGGCTGTGACAGTTGGACCATAAAGAGAGCCGAAGAATTGATGCTTTTGAACTGTGGTGCAGGAAAAGACTCTTGAGAGTCCCTTGGACAGAAGGGAGATTAAACTAGTCAATCCTGAAGGAAATCAACCCTGAATATTCATTGGAAGGATTGATGCTGAAGCTCCAATACTTTGGTCACCTGATGGGAAGAGCCGACTCATTGGAAAAGACCCTGATGCTGGGAAATATTGAAGGCAGGAGGAAAAGGGGATGACAGACGAGATGGTTGGATGGCATCATTGATTCAATGGATATGAATTTGAGGAAACTCCAGGAGATAGTGAAGGACAGGGAAACCTGGTGTGCTGCAGTCCATGGGGTTGCAAAGAGTCAGACACAACTGAGTGACTGAACAGCAGCAGCAACAAATCAGGTTCATTGGGACATGAGAATTACTGAATCAGACTTGCTGAGGGTGGGATTCAGGCATAGGCTTTTTAAGTTAATTAATTTGGCTGCATAGGGTGTTTGTTGTGGCACGTGGGATCTTCACTGCATCATGTGGATCTTTAATTGTGGTGCAGGGGACTCTTTAGTTGTGGTCCGTGAGCTCAGTAATTGCGGCACACCAGCTTAGTTGCTCCATGGCATGTGGGATCTCAGTTCCCCAACCAGAGATAGACCTGGAGTCTTCTGCATTGGCAGGTGGATTCTTCACCACTGGACCACCAGCAAAGTCCTAGCAGGCACCTGTCTTAAACAAGCTCTCTAGGTGACTCTGCTGCTGATGCTGCTAAGTCGCCGTCAGTCGTGTCCGACTCTGTGCAACCCCATAGACTGCAGCCCACCAGGCTCCTCCGTCCCTGGGATTCTCCAGGCAAGAATACTGGAGTGGGTTGCCATTTCCTCCTCCAGTGCATGAAAGTGAAAAGTGAAAGTGAAGTCGCTCAGTCGTGTCCGACTCTTCGCGACCCCATGGGTTGCAGCCTACCAGGCTCCTCCGTCCTTGGGGTTTCCCAGGCAAGAGTACTGGAGTGGGGTGCCATTGTACCACCAAAGTCATAGAAAAGTTCTAAGCTACTTATTTTTATCTACTGCACATATGCAGGGTATTAGTAAACCTTGCTTTAATTGGACTGATTCACTGTCTCAGATCTTCTCAGAATCTCATTTTAAGAACTTGAACCAGTCTGTTCTGTGCTGTAAAGCATCCCAACACTCCAGTCAATCAGCATCTGCATTGTCCTAAGACAGTGCTGCTCAACTGGGGGCAATTTTGCCCCACAGGGGACATTTGGCAATGTCTATAGGCAATGTCTAGACCTGATAGACAGAGTGCCTGATGAACTATGGACAGAGGTTCATGACATTGTACAGGAGATAGGGATCAAGAAAATCCCCATGGAAAAGAAATGCAAAAAAGCAAAATGGCTGTCTGAGGAGGCCTTACAGATAGCTGGGAAGAGAAGAGAAGCGAAAAGCAAAGGAGAAAAGGAAAGATATTCCCATCTGAATGCAGAGTTCCAAAGAAAAGCAAGGAGAGATAAGAAAGCCTTCCTCAGTGATCAGTGAAAAGAAATAGAGGAAAACAACAGATTGGGAAAGACTAGAGATCTCTTCAAGAAAATTAGAGATACCGAAGGAACATTTCATGCAAAGATAGGCTCGATAAAGGACAGAAATGGTGTGGACCTAACAGAAGCAGAAGATATTAAGAAGAGGTGGCAAGAACACACAGAAGAACTGTACAAAAAAGATCTTCATGACCCAGATAATCACGATGATGTGGTCACTCACCTAGAGCCAGACATCCTGGAATGTGAAGTCAAGTGGGCCTTAGAAAGTATCTCTATGAACAAAGCTAGTGGAGGTGATGGAATTCCAGTTGAGCTATTTCAAATCCTCAAAGGTGGTGCTGTGAAAGTGCTGCACTCGATATGCCAGCAAGTTTGGAAAACTCAGCAGTGGCCACAGGACTGGAAAAGGTCAGTTTTCGTTCCAATCCCAAAGAAAGGCAATGCCAAAGAATGCTCAAACTACCGCACAATTGCACTCATCTCACAAGCTAGTAAAGTAATGCTCAAAATTCTCCAAGCCAAGCTTCAGCAATACGTGAACCGTGAACTTCCAGATGTTCAAGCTGGTTTTAGAAAAGGCAGAGGAACCAGAGATCAAATTGCCAATATCCGCTGGATCATCAAAAAAGCAAGAGAGTTCCAGAAAAACATCTATTTCTGCTTTATTGACTATGCCAAAGCCTTTGACTGTGTGGATCACAATCAACTGTGGAAAATTCTGAAAGAGATGGGAATACCAGACCATCTGACCTGTCTCTTGAGAAACCTGTATACAGGTCAGGACGCAACAGTTAGAACTGCACATGGAACAACAGACTGGTTCCAAATAGAAAAAGGAGTACGTCAGGGCTGTATATTGTCACCCTGCTTATTTAACTTATATGCAGAGTACATCATGAGAAACGCTGGGCTGGAAGAAACACAAGCTGGAATCAGGATTGCTGGGAGAAATATCAATAACCTCAGATATGTGGATGACACCACCCTTATGGCAGAAAGTGAAGAAGAACTGAAGAGCCTCTTGATGAAGGTGAAAGAGGAGAGTGAAAAAGTTGGCTTAAAGCTCAATGTTCGGAAAGCTAAGATCATGGGATCTGGTCCCATCACTTCATGGGAAATAGATGGGGAAACAGTGGAAACAGTGTCAGACTTTATTTTTTTTGGCTCCAGAATCACTGCAGATGGTGATTGCAGCCATGAAATTAAAAGACGCTTACTCCTTGGAAGGAAGGTTATGGCCAACCTAGATAGCATATTGAAAAGCAGAGACATTACTTTGCCAACAAAAGTCCGTCTAGTCAAGGCTATGGTTTTTCCAGTGGTCATGTATGGATGTGAGAGTTGGATGGTGAAGAAAGCTGAGTGCCAAATAATTGATGCTTTTGAACTGTGGTGTTGGAGAAGACTCTTGAGAGTCCCTTGGACTGCAAGGAGATACAATCAATCCATCCTAAAAGAGATCAATCCTGGGTGTTCATTGGAAGGACTGATGTTGGAGCTGAAACTTCAATACTTTGGCCACCTGATGCGAAGAGTTGACTCATTGGAAAAGACCCTAATGCTGGGTAGGATTGGGGGCGGGAGGAGAAGGGGACGACAGAGGATGAGATGGTTGGATGGCATCACTGACTCGATGGACATGGGTTTGGGTAGACTCCGGGAGTTGGTGGTGGACAGGGAGGCCTGGCGTGCTGCAATTCATGGGGTCGCAAAGAGTCGGACACGACTGAGCGACTGAACTGAACTGATAGACATTTTTGATTGTCATGGCTTTTTTGGGCATAATATGACTGGCTTCCAGTGGGCCAAGGCCAGGGATGCTGCTAAACATCCAATAATGCACAAGACATCTCCTTACAACAAAAATTTTCCAGCAGAGAATAGCAATAGTGCTGAGGTTGAAAAACTCTGCCCTAGAGGATCCTAAACAATCAACGACCAAGATGCCTCATGAAGGCATTTTGACCTGCTTTCTTCCTTCTCCACTCCCCAAATTATTAATTGCCACTTAGAAATGACAAAGTTTGCTTGCCAGGCAGAGAGGTATTCTGAATTTAAACTTGATTCAGCAAAAAAACCCTGCCACTTGACAGCAGAATCATAATATATCACACCACACTCATCCATCGTCGTCTTTCTCATTTTTTTCATATCGAATGAGGCAACATCACCCTCATTAATATTTTACATTGCTATGCTATGCATTTAATAAAATGCATGCCCTTTAAAAGTCAAAATGTTCCCACTAGGACTTGTATATGATACCATATAATTTTCTTGAAACGGGGATCTGGCTTGGAGAATGACTTCAATTTGTTTTCCAGACACATGTGACATAAATCACTATTTCACTGACTCTGATCACCAGACCATTGCTGGCCTCCAATAAATGTTTTCCAGCCTGCAAACTTTTTACTACAGAAAGTTCTTATTTTTGAAAGCTATAAACTGAAACGATGACCCTTGACAGGCAATGAAACTTACAGCATTCCTTGTTATAGTTTTAATTTTTACTATATCTTAGTAATAAAATAAATAATTGAAGAGAGAAAATATAATAGTGCTGTCTTAGCTTGGTATCACCCACAGCAATACCTGTGGTGGAGGTTTATGATGAGTAGTTAATTTGAGAATCTGATTGTGAAAAGGAGAAGTTAGGGGCTGGGGAATGAAGCAGGAAAAGAGGGAAACCCAACTACACCTTAAGGCAGCTGCACCCTAAGTTGGCCCCCTGATGGACAACTGGTCACTTCATACCATGAGCCTTTGGGAAACTTTATGAAATATATCTCATTTTTTATGGGATAAATGAAAAATCAAACAGGGGCTCTGTATCAGCCTAGAGGAGTGGGATGGGGAGGGAAATGGAAAGGAGTTTCAAGGGGGAGGGGATAAAAAAAATGAAATGTATCTCAGAATCATCAGTCTAGGTAAGAAAGGGGGAGGCAGTTTCCTTTAGCTGCCAGTCTCATAGGTCAACATTGTTATACAGGATGCCTGCTCCCAGATTTCATTTGTGAGTGCTAACTGTTTCAGAGATGCCTAAAGACAGGAAGTGTGAAGGGCCTAAAACAAGAAAATATTAAATTACACCTGTCAGAAATTTGTGGAAGACTGTAGAACTTTCCCCTGTAGAGGTAATTACAATGAGAGGTGTGGCCAGAGTACTTAAAGAGATGAAGAAGAGGTGTCTGCAACAGAACTCTTTGATGACATACTTATATCACCCATCCATCTGTAGTATATACGATGAATATATAGCTGTCTGAGATGTATGCTATACACTTTATATATATATATATCTTATATAGCCCTGCAAAGTATTAGGTACATATGATACACATATACACACATGCACACTTATGCATGTACACATATGATTTATAAGTATATAAGTCAAATAAATATATACTAACATGTTAAATGCTTATATAATATTTGATAATCTTCATAGAGATTTTCAGTATTTTTCTTGTCTAAACTTAAGGACTTCCCTGATAGCTCAGATGGTAAAGAATTTGCTTGCAACATGGGAGACCAGGGTTCAATCCCTGGGTCAGGAAGAGCCTCCGGAGAAGGGAATGGCAACCCACTCCAGTATTCTTGCCTGGAGAATCCCATGGACAGAGGAGCCTGGCAGGCTAAAGTCCATGGGATCAGAGAGCTGGACATGACTGAGCGACTACCACGAGCTTAGAGTTGCCTAAGATGTATGGTTAGTCTCATTTTGGCCTCATTTGAAAGGAACTATCATTTGACATTGCAATGTATGGCTACACATCTTACTGGAAGTTTATGACTAGTATGCCTTTCCAGTGGATGTTAGTTTCTTATATCCTTTGGATAATATATTTGATACCGACCCTTTCTGCTGTTTTGACTTGGAATTTGACTACTTCTGTTAAATCCTGTCTATACAACATAACAGCTGTGTGGCCTTGGGCCAGTTATTTAACCTTTGTGTGCATGAGTTCCCTCAATTGTAAAATGGAGACAATGACACCTACTGCATACAATTATTATAGGAACAAACAGCTAAACATGAAAAACCTTTGGGTTGGGGCCTGGCACATAGCAAGAGTTCCTAGTATCTTAGCTATTCAAACCGAATAAATGTTAACTATTATTTTTATACATGCATATCAGAACCGTATGGAAGGAGATGGGAGAAGAGAGAGGATGAAATTAGTTGGCCTAACATTTCTCAGGTCATTTCTACCAATAAGCGATCTCCAATGTATTTGTAAACTGAACAAACACTTTAAATTGCATGTCTTTGTTTTGTTTTTAAGCACTTTGCGTTTTAGAGAGCATTTAGCATGTCATTTGAGAAGTGCTGAGTCACACTAGGGAGTTATTGAAGGGAACAGAGCATTTAAAGTAAAAATCCAAGAAATGTTAAAAGCAAAACATCACATAAGTGACTCCAGATAAGTTGACTTGGGAGTCATACTTGTAATTAAGTGACCAGAGGGTAGGAAGATCCTCAAATAAGACAAATCAGAAACATTCTCTGTACTTTTTTCTAAGTCCCTTGCTAAGACCAGATATACACAAAGCTAGATAGAAGAGTCTGTAACTCAAGAAGCTCATAGCCTAGTAACCCTGCTACTTAGCTTGAAAAGTATAAACCAAGTGTATATGAACCAAATGTATAAACATGTTTTAGATATAAAACAAAAAATAAATCAATAAATGTTTTGTCTAAGTAGTCTCGGTAAAAATTCAGCCATTTGGTACAAAGAATATGATTCAAAGAGGGCTATATGGGGTTTTAGAATTAATGCTTAAATGTGTCTTGGTTCCAGTCCACTATTAGATATAAAGGGCAATCTGGAGCCACATCTAGGCTGTTCTATTCCTATAGAGATAGAGCAAGAGTCCAACCCTAGTCCTTGAAAATGAGAAGAAAACCTAGAAGGGAACTGGAAAGCAGATTGTAAATGAAAGTTGCAAAGCTCTTGCAACTGAAACACATTCTGTCTAAAGCAAGAAATATCACATTAATTGAGCACCTACTATATACCAGTTTGCCACCTATGTGCCAGTACTCTACGTAAGAAATGTCATCATTTCCATTTCCAAAGATCTCTAACATCTCAGAAGTTAAGTTAGCAATCCTCAAAAGATTATAAAGATAACAAGAAGCCAAAGCAGAGCTGTAACCCCTGCCTATCCAGTAATACACATCATCAGATTGCTTTTTCATCTATGTGAACAGCAGCTTACCAAATAAGCAGTTGATGTATCATAGCTAGCTGGTCAATGACCATGTGAGGTCATCGGCAGTGACTTGGTATTAGTCATTTTTAAGCCCTGGCAGTGACAGAAAAATGCTCTTGATATTTCAGAGCCATGAGTTTGACAGAGCAGATGAAACACCTGATATCAATTAGAAACACAAATTCAGATTTTCTGGCCAACTTGAAAATAAATTGTATGCATAGACATCCACGAGTTCGAGTGGGAATCATTTATTGAATCAAGTAATTGCCTCTCAATGTCTGCAGCACGTTAACTACCTAAGGCAAGTGAGACAAAGCACCCTCAAGAGAATTGTATTTGTTTATCCTGTTAAGTAGGCTTTTAATTGTGATATGTCCCTTTGCCTAACCTCCTTGACATTTAAAGGGTGATGGTCAATTCTATACTTATTATTCATGTTGACAATAAATAAAACTAGACAAGGAATTGATCTTCTACTAAAGGCCAATTATGCGCAGGAAAACAGAATGGTGAGCACAAGACTCTCTGTCCTGTCTCTGTCCTCTGCTATCTATCAAGCTAAGCCCACATGGTTGGTTCTTTTCTAGAGGTATTGGGATTGGAGCAGAGATCATGCATCAGTCTCTGGTCCTAGGATCGTCACTGCTCTGCAATCTTGGGAAGACCCTTAACCTCTCTGATCCAAGTAACCACATTAGATGTAACTGATACTCACCAATTGTCAATTTGTCAATTTTTATGGAGATGACAGTGAAGAGTTCCCGCAAACTGGCAAACAAGGTAAGTAGAATGATTCTCTGCCAGTTAAACCTTAAAACCAATACATAAAGATTCAAGGCAGAAAAGTGCAAAGTTATCTTAAAGAGACAGAATAGTTTTCAAGCTTTAAAGGTTGGGTTATAATACATCTGAAACCCTTAGGGCCAGATTTGCTTTGGAATTCAGAGGGGTTTTCTTGTAGTGCAATGCAAATGCCTTATGTTCTATATATAATGTGTGCGTGCTCAGTTGCTCAGTCCTGTCTGACTCTGTGCGACCCCATGGACTGTAGCCCACCAGGCTGCTCTGCCATGGAATTTTCTCGTGGAATATTCTAGGCAAGAATACTGGAGTGAGTTGCCATTTTCTACTCCAGGGGATCTTTCCAACCCAGGGATCAAATCCACATCTCTTGCATCTCCTGCACTGGCAGGCAGATTCTTTACCACTGCACCACCTGGGAAGCCCCTCTATATATAATATTCTCAACATAATGCATCATGGAAATTATCAGTATTTGTGCAATGGAAGCATGAACCTCACACTAAGAAGCATAAATAAAGATTATGAATAGCTTCATGTTATTTCAGGTCACATTTGCCCTCAATTTACCACTTTTGGTTTTCAGAGCTTTGAGGATTTCAGAATTGTGGATAATGGGTTGTAAACCTGAATCTCTCTAAATAAACAAATTCTCCATCAGGAAGGGAAGCAGTCAGCTACAGAGAAGTGAGTCAATAAGCCCACATTCAGGGAGGGGATTATACACCGGTGTGAGGACGCGGAAGCTGGACCACAGGGGGCCATATTGGAGGCTGCCTACTCTACAAGGGATTGCGAAGTATTCCAGGATTAGATAAAGCTGAGCTGTTTTCCTCCCTAGGAGAAAGGGTCAAGGAGAGAGAGTAGTTTACAGAACCTGGAAGGATAGAGTCATGTGGCGAGGGCAGCCTTGAAAGGCATTGTGTCTTTGGGTTAAGGGAACAGACATCTTCTGATGACTCCGTAGGTAGAAAGCAGGTGGAATAAGTACCCCGACCTCTTTTCTCTCCCCTTCCATCTCTCGATGCACCTCTAAACTGGCAGAACCCAATTAGATGCCCTGAAGCAAGAGAGCACATTGATGTAGTTGGTTCAGGTCAATCTGCAAGGACAGAGAGTGAGTCTGGAGGGATAAATAGAAGATAGCAACCAGCACATAATACTAGTATCTGGAAAACTACCTGTCAGGGACATTTAGGTCCCAGGGAACTTGATTCGAAAGGCTAATTTGGTACAAGATATTAATATCTTGTAATAACCTATAATGGAAAAGAATCTAAAAAAGAATATATATATATTTACAAGAAACTGAATCACTTTTCCATATGCCTAAAACTAACATCAATACTGTAAGTCAACTACAGTTCAATAAGAAAAGGTTAACTTGAATTATGATTATATTTAAAGCATGAGTTAGCTGGACAACTGCATTATAAATTTCTGATCATCAAGAATGGCGCCACATTTACCTTTGAACATTATGCACTAATTTGCTCATGCCAACACAGGTTCTCAAAAATTTCAGTATTTGAGAACTTGAAGGAAGCTCAGCTATTACACAGTAAACACTTTTATTTTAAGAACAAGAAAATTGCTGAGATGTTAAGTGAATTGCTTAAGATCACACAATGCTAAGCCCATGTGTTCCAACACTATCTATAATTTACTAATTCCTTAATAGCAATGATAATAACTTTGCAAGTATATAACATTTGAAAGTTTACAAAGAGCTTCCACCCACATGATCTCACAATAATTCTGAGTTACTTAGAAGTTAAATGCTATTTCCATTTTATAACTCAGAGAGTGACAGACGTAGATGTTATTTTCAACACAATAAAAATGCCATAATAAGCATAGAAATTAATATAGAAGTTTGGAGCTTATTGAATTCAGCCATTCAGCCTCATTACATAGAATTATCTCCTCTAATTGGCTAAGGCAATTCTCTGAACTACAAACTGAAGGGCTGCTCAATGAGAAACCAATATAGGATCATGCTGTATGAAAATGCTGAGAGCAATGTTGTGTTAGTTTCGGGTGCACAGCAAAGTAATTCAGTTGTACATATATATGTATCTATTCATATATACGTTATTTTCCATATACCAGAAACTAACACATTGCTAATCAACTATACTCCAATAAAAAATAAAAAATTTTTAAAAAGCAAATGGCAAGAGCAGACTGAAATAGATCTCAGGGAGTCTTCCAAGGGGAGAAAGGAAATAAAACAGCCCAGCTAAGGGCTTTTCCTTCTGTACCATAGATAGAGTGCCTCCTGGTGACATATCTTTGGCATTCTCCAAGAAACAAAGCCTATAATCTCTTGGAGGAATCTACACAATGAACATACATACATGCATATAAAAGAAAAAAAAATTGTAGGCTGAGGGGCAAAACGAGGTAGAATCTGAAGCCTATAGTATTGTTCTAGTTTAATTCACTGCTATTTAACAAACTGCAAAACTCAGTAGTTTAAAACAACATCCCTTTTTATTATAGCTCACAATTTCATGGGTCAAGAATTCCCGTAGGGCTCTGCTGGGCAATTTTCCTGTTCACATGGCAATGACTGGAATGATTTAGTGATATTCAGCTTAAGGCTGATCTGGTCTGGAAGAGTCAAGAGACTTTATTCACATACCAGCGTCTTGATAGGGATGGCTTGAAAGTTTAGCTCACCTCTGCCCCTCTCCCTCCATGTAGCTTCAGGGCCCTCTATGAGATATCTCCAGTAGGGTAGCTGGATTTCTTACTTGGCCATTCAAGATTCCCAAAGCCTTAGAAGGCAGTTGCTAGCCTCTGTTCAAGGACAGGTCCAGAACTGGCACAGCAGTAGTTCAGCTCTGCAGTTTTGGTCCAAGAGGTCACAGGTTGACCCCCTTTAAGGAGAAGCCAAACAGATTCCACCAATTGGTGGCAGCAGCACCAAAGAATTTATGACCATCTTTGGTGGTGGTGGTTTATCACTAAGTCGTGTCTGACTCTTGTGATCCCATGAACTATAGCCCGCCAGGCTCCTCTGTCCATGGGATTTCCCAGGCAAGAATACTGGAGTGGACTGCCATTTCCTTCTCCAGAGGATCTTCCTGACCCAGGAATCGGATCCAGGTCTCCTGCATTGCAGGTGGATTCTTTACCAATTGAGCTATAAGGGAAGTCCCCATGACCATCATTAATCCCATGTGATTCTTACCATAAACTGCTTCTATTATCTCCATTCTTTTTACTGTACAGCTCATTCAATGTTTTTACAACTATAATCTGAAAAAAATACTGAGGACACAGGCTGGGGGTAATTTTTATTTCCAGAAACAAGCCCCATCAATTGGAGACATAAGTTGAAATAAATGATCTCTCTAGCCTTACTGGTATGTGTGCTGTTTCACCAGTGTGGGTTTAGGTGACGTAATGTATTCATAGCCTCAAATATGATGCCCTTAATTCCTCTAACCACCTACTCATATTGCTAATGTTTACAGATTCTCCATCCCAGATATTTTAAGAATCCTTAGCCTTGTTCATCCATATCTGTGGCTCACCTCTCTCTGCCAGGAGCTTGGGCCTATCTCATGGGAGTGGCTATTGCTTCTGTCACTCTCTCTGGTTTCGATGCTAGTTCACTTCGATCCACCTCCTGGCACACATTATTAAGGGAATTCGTTGTTGTTATTTCAATCCTCATGGTGCTATGAAGGAATGACCTGCCCTTTCCAAATGAAAAGGACAAAACTTCCTCTCTATTTTTATTCTTACAGAAGATGTGTCCCTTTGTGAACCTGCCCAACTGTCTAGTGTTCAGTTCAATCACTCAGTCATGTCCAACTCTTTGTGAACACATGGACTGCAGCACGCCAGGCCTCCGTGTCCATCACCAACTCCCAGAGTTTACTCAAACTCGTGTCCATCAAGTCAGTGATTCCATCCAACCATCTCATCCTCTGTCATTCCCTTTTCCTCCCACCCTCAATCTTTCCCAGCATCAGGGTCTTTTCAAATGAGTCAGTTCTTCGCATCAGGTGGCCAAAGTATTGGAGTTTCAGCTTCAACATCAGTCCTTCCAATGAATATTCAGGACTGATTTCCATTAGGATGGACTGGTTGGATCTCCTTGCAGTCCAAGGGATTCTCAAGAGTCTTCTCCAACACCATAGTTCAAAAGCATCAACTCTTTGGCATTTAACTTTCTTTATAGTCCAACTCTTACATCCATACATGACTACTGGAAAAACCATAGCCTTGAGTAGACCAACCTTTGTGGGCAAAGTAATGTCTCTGCTTTTTAATATGCTGTCTAGGTTGGTCATAATTCTCCTTCCAAGAAGCAAGTGTCTTGTAATTTCATTGCTGCAATCACCATCTGCAGTGATTTTGGAGCCCAGAAAAATAAAGTCAGCCACTGTCTCCACTGTTTCCCCATCTATTTCCCATGAAGTGATGGGACCGGATGCCATGACCTTAGTTTTCTGAATGTTGAGCTTTAAGCCAACTTTTTCACTCTCCACTTTCACTTTCATCAAAGATGCTCTTTAGTTCTTCACTTTCTGCCATAAGGGTGGCTGTCATCTGCATATCTGAGATTACTGATATTTCTCCTAGCAATCTTGATTCCGTCTTGTGCTTCATCCAGCCCAGTGTTTCTCATGATGTACTCTGCATATAAGTTAAATAAACAGGGTGACAATATACAGCCTTGACGAACTCCTTTTCCTATTTGGAACAAGTCTGCTGTTCCATGTCCAGTTCTAACTGTTGCTTCCTGACCTGCATACAGGTTTCTGAAGAGACAGGTCAGATGGTCTGGTATTCCCATCTCTTTCAGAATTTTCCAGTTTATTGTGATCCATACAGTCAAAGGCTTTGGCATAGTCAATAAAGCAGAAATAGATGTTTTTCTGGAACTCTCTTGCATTTTTGATGATCCAGCGGATGTTGGCAATTTGACTTCTGGTTCCTCTGCCTTTTCTAAATCCAGCTTGAACATCTGAAAGTTCATGGTTCGTGTACTGTTGAAGCCTGGCTTGGAGAATTTTGAGCATTACTTTGCTAGTGTGTGAGATGAGTGCAATTGTGTGGTAGTTTGAGCATTTTTTGGCATTGCCTTTCTTTGAGGATTGGAGTGAAAACTGACCCTTTTCAGTCCTGTGGCCACTGCTGAGTTTTCCAAATTTGCTGGCATATCGAGTGCAGCACTTTCACAGCATCATCTTTGAGGATTTGAAATAGCTCAAATGGAATTCCATCACCTCCACTAGCTTTGTTCATAGTAATGCTTTCTATGGCCCACTTGACTTCACATTGCAGGATGTCTGGCTCTAGGTGAGTGACCACACCATCGTGATTATCTGGGTCGTGAAGATCTTTTTTGTATAGTTCTTGTGTGTATTCTTGCCACCTCTTCTTAATATCTTCTGCTTCTGTTAGGTCCCTACCATTTCTGGCCTTTATTGAGCCCCTCTTTGCATGAAATGTTCCCTTGGTATCTCTAGTGTTCTTCAAGAGATCTCTAGTCTTTCCCATCCTGTTGTTTTCCTCTATTTCTTTGCACTGATCACTGAGGAAGACTTTCTTATCTCTCCTTGCTATTCTTTGGAACTCTGCATTCAAATGGGTGTATCTTTCCTTTTTTCCTTTATTTTTTGCTTCTCTTCTTTTCACTGCTATTTGTAAGACCTCCTCAGACAGCCATTTTGCTTTTTTGCATTTCTTTTTCTTGGGGATGGTCTTGATCCCTGTCTCCTGTATAATATCATGAACTTCTGCCCAGTGTTACCATATGTTTTATTCAGCTACACAGAGCCAGGTATCTTGGGGGTGCTGATGCAGCCAGGGAAGTTGGCACTAGATGAGCTCCAGCATCTACGTGGCTACAAGTTATGTTTTGATCCCTCCTCCCAGACTTTGATCAGACAACTGTGATACCAATGGCTCAGGGTATAACTTTCCCCTTTACTTATGGTGTGTCCTCTCTCAGGATTTCTGTCTGCCCATTTCTCCTCTCAGCTTCTGTTAGGACGTGTCATCTCCCCATCCCTCACTCCCCTTTCTGCAGTCTTTCATATATGTCTCTATATCCTGAGCTTTGATGTTCATAGAGTTCTTTAGTTACCCTTGTGAACCACTTTCAAGCTATAAATAAATCAATAAATGCAGATGTGTGATGTGTGTCTGCATGTTTGGGGATAAGATAGAGTGTCTAAATCCCTTCAACAGAAACATCTCTTTTACAGTCCCTCTCAATCAAAATTTTTAGGTTGTTGCATTCTATTCAAACCATATATTTGCACCATTTACTTCACCTTTGCCTTGGCTAGAAACATGAGTTAGAAGAAAAATAATTTCTGCATTTATTTCCAGCATAGAGATAATTATCTTCCCTATTTATCATTCAGGGAACTAAACCAAAATCTGCTGTCCCTCAAAATCCATTCTGATTGGTCTGGTTATGAACACAGGTGCTTGGCACAGAGTATGGCCCATTTACTGCTTCTGCACAGCCTGGGTAGACTGGGATTGTCTCATTCCTTTTTTGGGAGAATATAATTGGTTTACAATACTGTGTTAGTTTCTGCTGTACAACATGGTGAATCAGCCATATGTATACATATATCGCCTTCCTCTTGAACCTCCCTCCCCATTCCACCCCTCGAGGCCATCACAGAGCACCGAGTTGATTTCCCTGTGTTATACAGCAACTTCCCTCTAGCCATCTATTTTACACATGGTAATGTACATATATCAATGTTACTCTCTCAATTCACCACCCCACCGCCCCCCACCATACCCCCACTGTGTCCACAAGTCCCTTCTCTGGTTCTTTTAAAGACTGAAGTTTGGGAAATATGATTCCCAATGTTCCTCCCTAATCCTCAAGTTAGGTTGTTCACAAGCATGGGGAAGATCTGTCCCTCGGGAAGGATCTGTAGTGTCAGGAGTTATCACCAATTCTAAGGATGATCACAATGATTTGAGAATGTACCACCAGCAGAATCAGTGTGTGAATTTGTCCCTTTTTCTCCTTCACACACTGAGAGAGCACAAAAAGGGGCCATGGCATGGGATGAACTGCCTTCTAAAGTCATTCATTCTTATAAACAGTTAGATAATGCTCGCTTTGGCAGCACAAATACTAAAATTGGAACGATACAGAGAAGATTAGCATGGCCCCTGCACAAGGATGACACGCAAATTCGTGAAGTGTTCCATATTTTTATGTCAATGTATGGTAAAACCAATACAATATTGTAAAGTAAAAAATAATAATAATAAATAAAACTGAAAAAAAAATAAACCTAAGATTAGTCAACTACCAAAAAAAAAAAACAGTTAGATAATGCTAATTATACATGAATCATCTGTGTCTGATTTATTTCATCAACATATCTCTCAATTAGTTACCATTACAAATTTTGAGTTCTCACAGCATTGTAAAATGCACAGCCCCATGGACTGTAGCCTGCCAGATTCCTCTGTTTGTAGAATTTTCCAAGCAAGAACACTGGAGTGGGTTGCCTACTCCAGCGGATCTTCCTGCCCCAGGGATCAAACCTGTGCTTCCTACGGCTTCTACATTGGCAGGAGAATTCTTCACCACTGCACCACCAGGCTTCCCAAGAAGCTCTGTCATTCATCGCTGAATGTTCTTTTGCCCTGTACTTTTTTGGGTATCTTTTGACATCTGATGCTGGGAAGGATTGGGGGCAGGGGGAGAAGGGAACGACAGAGGATGAGATGGCTGGATGGCATCACCGACTCGATGGACATGGGTTTGGGTAGACTCCCGGTGTTGGTGATGGACAGAGAGGCCTGGCGTGCTGCGATTCATGGGGTTGCAAAAAGTCGGACACGACTGAGCTACTAAACTGAATTGAACTGACTGACACCAATATCATCTCTGCCCTAGAGGTACAAACATCCTGATCTCAGAACCAAATTAGATTCTGTAGAACGCCCCAGGCAGTTTCAAAGAAGAAACGAAGAGGCAACTGAGGGCAGTTTGACAAGAAATAAGAGGGTCTTTAAAAGAGACTTCCCACAGCCCCCACTGCAATCTCCTCACTGTCTGTTGACAGAAAGTTCCTGGTAGGTCCCTGTAATCTCCTAAATGTTTTTTTTTTTTTAAAACAAAAACAACGTAATGAATTTTTTCTTGTTATCAATGAAATGCACATTCATGATAGGAACTGTGGGATTTCCGTATAAGCAAACAGAAAATTTTTAAAATATCATTGGGAAATAAATTCTATTGACACTATGGTAAATGTTCTCCATGTTTTGTTTTGTTTTTCTGTATATATAAACAGATTTGAGAGCACATGGATCACACTATACATTGTTTTGTAACCAATTTTCTCATCTGACAAACTATCTTGAATATTCTTAGTATTCACATGAAAAATTTTTTAGATAATCACTTAAAATAGATTATAGCATCTCAGTTTATGGATTCACCATTATTTCACTACTTGCATGCATGCATGCATGCTCAGTTGCTCAGTCACATCTGATTCTTTGCAATCCCACCAGGCTCCTCTCTGGAATTTTCCAGTCAAGAATACTGGAGTGGGATTGCCATTTCCTCCTCCAGGGGATCTTCCTAACCCAGGGTTCAAACCCATGTCTCTTGTGGCTTCTGCATTGGCAGGAAGATTCTTTACCATTGAGCCACCTGGGAAGTTCCATTTCACTATTTACTTACTGATAAAAATATAGATTGCTCTATTTTTCAGTATTTTTAATTATGCTGTGTGGAAAATGCTGTGTAAATGCCTCTGAAAATACACCTATTTTTTTCTTAAAATCAACACCAAACTCCTACCTGTGCAATTATTTGGTCAAAGAGTTTGCACACTTTAGGACTTTTGATACATAGTACCAACTCTCTATTGAGAGTGGGTTCAAATTATCTTGAGTAATAATGGTATATACAGTGAATATCATCATTACTTATAATTTTTGCCAACCAAATTAAAATTAACATTTGTTTATTTTGTCATGCTTAAATAACTAGTTACATTGAGTACTCACCCCTTTATATATTACTATTTTCATTTCTTCTTTTGATAATTGCTTTTTCATTTATCTATTAAAAATATTTACCAAATATACAGTATGTGTCAGATGGATTATTTGGTCATATATCTTTTTCTAGTTATCTATTAGGATGTTTTCATTAGTCTTGCTGATTTGATTCAGCTCTTTATGTAGTGATGATATTACCACCCCTGTCTTATATATTGCATGTTCTATTTCCAGGTAGTTTTTTTATTGTTTGTTTGTTTTGCGTGTCTCTGATGATTTTGTGGGGTTTTTTTCCTTATGTACAGGGATGGTGGCTCAGCTGGTAAAAAATCCACCTGCAATGTGGGAGACATGGGTTTGATCCCTGGTTTGGGAAGATCCCCCGGAGAAGGGAATGGCTACCCACTCCAGCATTCTGGCCTGGAGAATTCCATGGACTGTATATCCATGGGGTCACAAAGAGTTGGACACGACTGAGCGACTTTCACTTTTGTTTTCCTTATCTACAGAGCTTATATTTTAATGTAATCAAACACCGAAATGTGTGTGTGTGTGTGTGTGTGTGTGTGTGTGTGAGAGAGAGAGAGAGAGAGATCTGTCTTCTTAATTAGAAAGGTCTTTACCATGAATAAGAAATAAAGGAAAGTGAGGTGTTAAGAATCATTAAGTTGATATTATATCCTCGAAGTTCTTTTATTAGATGTTAGAGACTGGCATGGCTATAATTATTTGGAAAGTAACCTAAACATTATTACAAGCTGTTCAGAAAGCTGTTGATTTCTGATAGCTTGATTGAGTCTGAGATTGGCCTAATTAATATCGAGAAATAATCTATATCACATTCTTGGAACTGTAATTACATTTGGGTAAATGTCTTTACCTCAGCACAATCCCTCTGATAGCCTCGTCTGATTACACATAAAGTGAGAAAATAGAATAGAATAAAATCAAATTTACAGCATTATAGAACACAGAGTCCAAGTATTTTACTAAAAATTCCTTAATATAACCTGTTCACAGCATAAGCCCACTTAACTTAGGAAAGTCTTACCCTGACCACTGGCATAGATTAGGTCAGACGTGCCTCTAATGCCTTAGCATGACTTCTCATTCCTCTCTTTCAAGCCACATGTAGAAATGGCAATCATTAGACAATTGTAGAATCACTGGTTTAATGTTGGCCTCTGCTATACTATAAGCTCTGTGAGGTACCCCTGCCTTGCTGGTTACTACACGCCCAAGACCTAAAACAGAGTTGGTACTGGAGACAGCTGGTTCTCAGAAGGATTGAATATTTGAATGAATGGGCCCTTTCTTTGTGGAAATGGGGCTTTCATCTTACCTTTTGTAACTGGTAATTCTAATCAGGCCAGGGGGATATTGCAAACTAAGGCCCTGGGCCAGATTTAGCCAGACCCATTCATTGGCATCACTTCTCAATTTCTCTTTCATAGTGCACTGAAGAAATACCGATCTCGTGGTTTGAACCCCTTGCATGGGCTCCCCTAATGAACAAGCAAGACCAAACTTGGCAGTTCAGGATGTGGCTGACAGAGAGGCAGCGGACAAGCCTAACGAACTCCTTTCTGGACCTGAAAAGAAAGAACTCTACTTAGGGCAGTAAATTTAGCAACAAAAACACAAGCGCCAAAAAATTTCATATGCTGAGCTCCTGATTGTTTTATTGTGAGAATGACTTTCTCGTATAGAAATCTGTTGTTCATGGAATTTGAAAGACCTTGAAAAGACAGTCCTCACCGTCAATATAAACTTATTACCTGTTAATACTGGATCCTGCCAGCTACACATAGGAGGTTGTCCTTCAGGTCTCAGGTTCTTAGAGTTCTAGTTCTAAACACCAGGGGCGTTTCCTATGCAAGAAACGATCTTTCCTCCATGTAGCTACTTAATACACCCACTGGACCTGCTAGAACAGTAACTTCTTATCTGCATTTTAAACAACCATGCCTGAGGTGTTACATGATGGTAGGCTAGCAGAACAATTAGAAGGTGCCAAAATCTTACCACTGAAAAGATACTCAGAAAGACTCATGCAGCCTTTATAAGCACAAGGAAATCTGGCAAAGGAAATCTGAGTAAATCTCTTTTAGTTGTATTTTGAAGCTGAAACACTGATGCTAAATTATAGATGAGGCTGGACTCTGTGGCTTAGGCTAGAAATTCAGTGAATTTCCCCATTTGAAAACAGTATCTTAGTTGATTCAATACAATCTAAAGTTCCATCATTCCCAACAAAGTTCTAGAGGAGATGGGTGTAGAGAAAGATAGATACCAAGAGAAAGTACTGAACTTGCCTGCATGTCAGCATGGCAGAAGTCTATGACGAGGCTGGAATGTCAGAGAAGAGAGCTCAAGAAGGAAATGTACCAAGGGGTGTTGTAAGGTACTGGGTTTCAGGTCAAGACTCCTGCTCAGGCCACCAGGTGTAGGAGGGAAAAGGAAAAATTAGCTACTCTTGACCTTCTGGTGCTCGATGAGTCTATCCATTAGAAATAGGGCCCACAAGGTGTCTTGGAGCCTAGCTTTTGAGATGAGTTTTCTTCCTACTTTTGGAGAGCAGGAGTAGGGGACAGTTAATGATAAAGCTTCCTCTTCCATACAGGCACATCCTCTTGGTCAGGAAAAGGCTATTTCTTTGAACTAAAGTTGCAAGGGATCGCAATAAAAGGAATAAGGTTTGATTTCCGTTTATTACTCAGGTGACCTCAGGGGCAGAGTGACTCACCAAAGACAGAATTCAAATGCTCTGGGACATTGGAGACCAAAGCTATTTTTACATCACCTCTTTAAGTGGGAGAAAAGTGGGACACAGGAGGAGAGACTCTTCAGGGCCCTCGTTGGCTCTGATTCTTCTGATTCTTTGCTGTCTGAAAGGCTGGCAGAGATAGGGAAACTGCCTTGAAAGGCAGGCACACTGATGGGGAGGCATATTCACTGATAACCTGAGCACAGAGGAGGAAGCAAATCCACAAGAATGAGGAACTCAAACATAAGAATAGCTTACAGCTATGGATTATAGAGACATACATCTGAATAAGGCCTGTGAGACAAGACATCAGTAAAACAGAGAGCTATGTTCCAGAAACTTGGCTTAAGGGGGAAGATAATGCAGGTTAACTTGACATCCACTTTGGGAACCATTCAATCCCAAATGGTTAAAAGTCAAATATTTTGGTGTTTAAAGTTAACTCTTAGTTCAGGGATGTATAGGAATCGATCGCCTCAGAACCATGGCTAACATGGAGAGAAGTTGCCAAAGCAGGGTCTGATGGTATTCACAGTTTAAGTGTCCTTTCTCAGCACTCAACAACTCACCAACAGTGGACCCAGAGTCATTATTTTTGCCCCAAATTCATGTTTCTTGTTAACCTGTGCCAGCATTAGGGTGCTTCTGGGAAAAATAAGCTGTGTAAAATAGATATTTGAAGATGAGGAGGAAGAGGAGCTGTTTAATTGCCATATGTGGCAAAATTCATTTGAATTTGAAATTCTTTTTTTTTGTTGTTGTTGTTGCTATCCAGTGGGGTACTGGGAGATCATACTATGCATGGGGTCCTTGTGGCAAGAATACTGGATTTGGTTTGCCATGCCCTCCTCCAGTGGGTCATGTTTGGTCAGAGCTCTTCACTATGAGTCATCTGACTTGGGTGGCTCTGCACCGCATGGCTCATAGCTTTATTGAGTTACACAAGCCCCTTCACCATGTCAAAGCTGTGGTCCATGAAGGGGTATGATCTAATAATGGCAAAAAACAAAGAGGAACTAAAGAGCCTCTTGATAAAGGTGAAAGAGGAGAGCGAAAAAGCTGGCTTAAAACTCAACATTCAAAAAACTAAGATCATGACATCTGGTCCTATTACTTCATGGCAAATAAATGGGGGAAAAGTGGAAGCAGTGACAGACTTTATTTTCTTGGACTCCAAAATCACTGCAGACTGTGACTGCACCCGTGAAATTAAAGGACGCTTTCTCCTTGGAAGAAAAGCCTAAACAGACTTAGTGAAGTGAAGTGAAAGTCGCTCAGACATGTCCGACTCTGCGACCCCATGGATAGTCCATGGAATTCTCCAGGCCAGAATATTAGAGTGGGTAGCCTTTCCCTTATCCAGGGAATCTTCCCAACCCAGGGATTGAACAGCATATTAAAAAGCAAAGACATCACTTTGCTAACAAAGGTCCATATAGTCAAAGCTATGGTTTTTCCAGCAGTCATATATGGACGTAAGAGTAGGACCGTAAAGAAGGTGGAGCACCTAAGAATTGATGCCTTTGAACTGTGGCGCTGGAGAAGACTCTTGAGAGTCCCTTGGACTGCAAGGAGATCCAACCAGTCCATCCTAAAAGAGATCAGTCCTGAATATTCATTGGAAGGACTGATGTTGAAGTTGAAGCTCCAATACTTTTGCCACCTGATGCAAAGAGCCAACTCACTGGAAAAAGACCTTGATGCTGGGAAAGATTGGGGGAAAAAGGAGAAGAGAGAAGCAGAGGATGAGATGGTTGGATGGCATCACCAACTCAATGGACATGAGTTTGAGCAAACTCCAGGAGATAGTGAAGGACAGGGAAGCCTGGCATGTTGCAGTCCACGGGGTCACAAAAAGTCAGACATGACTTAGTGACTGAACAACAACAACTGGGAGATAAGTGCCCATGACCCTGGTAGCATCCCCTCCTCCAGGCCTGCTTGGTCTCATCGGCTGCCCCAACACACATGACCTCTTACCCAGGGTTCTTTCATACTGTACTTACCCCAGATTGGGACAAAAAGGCAGCAGATTCCTTTAACTATTTTTTTCATTAATACCATAGGCAAGGGCCTTTTTTAAGGACTAGAGTTAGTAAATTAGACAAATAAAGGAGATAATACCATGTGATTTCTCTTATATGTGGAAACTATACAACAAAACAAATGGACAAACATAAAAATTTGCATTCATCTTTAAAGAGCATAGTCTCTGTTTCCAACAGACCTCCAGTTGTCCCATACCCAAGTTCCACTGGTCTTCAAAGCCATATGTTCTGAGGGCTCATCTTTCTGGTACAGGACCCCCACAGACTTGGGAGTGCGATGTAGGTCTCAGACCCCTTGTACTTTGGAGAGAACCTCTGCAATTTTTATCATTTTCCCATTTGTGCGTCGAATACCTGGGGGTGTGGATCTTGACTGCAACATCTCCACCACTCCTACCTGTCTTGTTGTGGTACCATTTTCATACCTTTAGTTGTAGAAAATCCTTTTTACTAGTCTTCAGTTTGTTCTCATAAATAACTGTTCTGTAAATAGTGGTAATTTTGATGTGCCCATGGGAGGAGGTGAGCTCAGGGTCTTACTACTCCACAATCTTGGCCACTCCCTTTAACTCACACTTTCTGGATTCATATAGAGATTGAAGATTTATTTCAAAGGACCTTTGTTTAAAATTTTTATTTGCATTTGTTTTTTGTGGAATTTATCCCCAGGCCAGAAGCTTTTGTTTCTTCTGGGTTATCTTTTTCTTCTGTGTAACCTCTTTTGGCTTAGGAACAATTGGTTATCTTTCAGTAAAAGCTATCTCAATGTGGCAGGGATGGCTCATGTAGGGGTTGATTCGATCATGAGCTCTCTAAGTTCTGTGCCGTATCTTGGGGGCTTTGTTGTCTTTGATGAGCACAGTGACCAGAGAGTCTACATCTAAGCCCTTAAGTTCGAAGAAGCATATTCGAAGAAGGCAATGGCAACCCACTCCAGTACTCTTGCCTGGAAAATCCCATGGATGGAGGAGCCTGGTAGGCTGCAGTCCATGGGGTCGCTAAGAGTCGGAGATGACTGAGTGATTGAACTGAACTGAATGGCCTGGGCAGTTTCAGTTCAGTTCAGTCGCTCAATCGTGTCCGACTCTTTGCGACCCCATGAATTGCAGCATGCCAGGCCTCTCTGTCCATCACCAACTCCCGGAGTCTACCCAAACCCACGTCCATTGAGTCGGTGATGCCATCCAACCATCTCATCCTCTGTCGTCCCCTTCTCCTCCCGCCCCCAATCCTACCCAGCATTAGGGTCTTTTCCAATGAGTCAACTCTTCGCATCAGGTGGCCAAAGTATTGGAGTTTCAGCTTCAACATCAGACTTTTCAATGAACTCCCAGGATTAATCTCTTTTAGGATGGATTGATTGGAACTCCTTGCAGTCCAAGGCACTCTCAAGAGTCTTCTCCAACACCACAGTTCAAAAGCATCAATTATTTGGCACTCAGCTTTCTTCCACCGTCCAACTCTCACATCCCATACATGACCACTGGAAAAACCATAGCCTTGACTAGATGGACTTTTGTTGGCAAAGTAATGTCTCTGCTTTTCAATATGCTATCTAGGTTGGCCATAACCTTCCCTTCCAAGGAGTAAGCGTCTTTTAAATTTCATGGCTGCAATCACCATCAGCAGTGATTCTGGAGCCCCAAAAAATAAAGTCTGACACTGTTTCCACTGTTTCCCCAACTATTTCCCATGAAGTGATGGGACCGGATGCCATGATCTTAGTTTTCTGAACGTTGAGCTTTAAGCCAACTTTTTCACTCTCCTCTTTCACCTTCATCAAGAGGCTCTTTAGTTCTTCTTCACTTTCTGCCATAAGGGTGGTGTCATCTGCATATCTGAGGTTATTGATATTTTTTCTCCCGGCAATCCTGATTCCAGCTTGTGTTTCTCCCAGCCCAGCGTTTCTCATGATGTTACTCTGCATATAAGTTAAATAAGCAGGGTGACAATATACAGCCTTGATGTACTCCTTTTCCTACTTGGAACCAGTCTGTTGTTCCATGTCCAGTTCTAACTGTTGCATCCTGACCTGCATACAGGTTTCTCAAGAGACAGGTCAGATGGTCTGGTATTCCCATCTCTTTCAGAATTTTCCACAGTTGATTGTGATCCACACAGTCAAAGGCTTTGGCATAGTCAATAAAGCAGAAATAGATGTTTTTCTGGAACTCTCTTGCTTTTTCGATGATCCAGCGGATGTTGGCAATTTGATCTCTGGTTCCTCTGTCTTTTCTAAAACCAGCTTGAACATCTGGAAGTTCATGGTTCACGTATTGCTGAAGCTTGGCTTGGAGAATTTTGAGCATTACTTTACTAGCGTGTGAGATTAGTGCAATTGTGCGGTAGTTTGAGCATTCTTTGGCATTGCCTTTCTTTGGGATTTGAATGAAAACTGACCTTTTCCAGTCTTGTGGCCACTGCTGAGTTTTCCAGATTTGCTGGCATATCGAGTGCAGCACTTTCACAGCACCACCTTTGAGGATTTGAAATAGCTCAACTGGAATTCCATCACCTCCACTAGCTTTGTTCGTAGTGATGCTTTCTAGGGCCCACTTGACTTCACATTCCAGGATGTCTGGCTCTAGGTGAGTGATCACACCATCGTGATTATCTGGGTCATGAAGATCTTTTTTGAACAGTTCTTCTGTGTATTCTTGCCACCTCTTCTTAATATCTTCTGCTTCTGTTAGGTCCTAACCATTTCTGTCCTTTATCGAGCCTATCTTTGTATGAAATGTTCCTTTGGTATCTCTAATTTTCTTGAAGAGATCTCTAGTCTTTCCCAATTTGTTGTTTTCCTCTATTTCTTTCCACTGATCACTGAGGAAGGCTTTCTTATTTCTCCTTGCTATTCTTTGGAACTCTGCATTCAGGCGGAAATATCTTTCCTTTTCTCCTTTGCTTTTCGCTTCTCTTCTCTTCCCAGCTATCTGTAAGGCCTTCTCAGACAGCCATTTTGCTTTTTTGCATTTCTTTTCCATGGGGATTTTCTTGATCCCTGTCTCCTGTACAGGGTCACGAACCTCTGTCCATAGTTCATCAGGCACTCTGTCTATCAGGTCTAGTCCCTTAAATCTATTTGTCACTTCCACTGTATACTCATAAGGGATTTGATCTAGGTCATACCTGAATGGACTAGAAACTGAATGGGCAGTTTCAGGAGTGTTAAAATGAACACAAAGATTTGAGCTTCTTGATTTGCATGATTTTATGGGGTTTTCTGGGTCAAGTGAGTAACAGCTATTTTTGTCCTATGGAAACCTGAAAGCTCTCATATTTTTACTGATTTTTAAATGTCCTTTGTACATAAAGACAATTGACCAGATGATACAAATGGTACTGTATTCATTGTTTCCTCTTAATTTTTTGTTAAAAATTTAAGCCATCAGATTTGTAAAAGTTTATGTCAAATTAACGAGTACATTTTGTGACATTTACCAGCTTTTACGTGTGTGAAAATACATTTCTTATCCAGAGAGTACGTAAATATTTGGCTGTAATACCTGCTGATTTTTTATCTATCTACCTATCAGTCATCCTATTTTTAATAATTGAAAATGCCTGAAATATTGAAATATGTTTGGTCTATAGAATGGATTGATAATCTTCAGGATTCCCCTCCTCCAACACACATAGCTATTTTTCATACATTTGTAAAACATAATTGCTTCCTCGGTGATTTATGATGATCTTTCTTTACGGATGTGACTTTCTTATTAGTATATATTTGAGTGTATTTCAGAGATAAATATTGTGGGGCAAAGTTATTTATTACTGTTATATTTTTATATAGTGTAAATTGGAGAAAAACTTAGGTTTTAAATAAGCAGTTATGTTATAGATACTCAAAGTAATAATGTTCTATTACAAAGACATAGTAGAATCCAAAATTGATATATAAAGTTGTTTACATCAGCAATCCCCAACCTTTTTAGCACTAGGGACCAGTTTCATGGAAGACAATTTTTCCATGGGGGCAGGGGGTGGTTCAGGCAGTATCATAACATGAGTGATGGGGGGAAGGGTTTCAGGTGGTAATGCAAATGATGGGGAGAGATGGAGAAGGACATGCTTGCCCTCTGCTCGCTCACCTCCACCTGGGAGGCCCAGTTCCTAACAGGCTGCAGACCAGTACAAGTCCACAGTCTAGGGGTCTAAGGGACAAATGTAGGTTTTATACATATGGTCGTGGTGGTTTAGTCACTAAATCGTGTCTAACTCTTGTAACACCGTGGACTGCACCCTACCAGGCTTCCCTGCCCATGGGATTTCCCAGGCAAGAATACTAGAGTGGGTTGCCATTTCCTTATCCAGGGGATCTTTCTGACCCAGGAATCAAACCCACGTCTCCAGCTTTCAGGCAGTTTCTTTACAGACTGAGCTACCAGAGAAGCCCAGGTTTACACGTGTGTGTGTGTGTTTATATATATACACACATATTTTTAAATGTTTATTTTTTAATATTTATACACACAGGCAAATATCTGGAAGAACATTTTCAAGTTGAAACTGATGATCATTGAGAGTTGAAGTTCTGGTTAGATTATAATTTCTTTTTCTTTATATTTCTCAATTTTTCTATGCAATCTAATATATATACAATATTCAGAAAACAAATGTTATGTATTTTTATTTCTGTTGCTTAAATATAACTATATTAACACTTTGTTAAATTTTATTTCAGTATATTGGATCAGATTTTGCTTTTGACATTTTTATAATTACATTTAATTAACCTCTGTATCCAAGGGAGGGTTTTACTTAAGGGCTACTTTTTTGCTCAACAAAATTAGCTGTAATAATGAGAAATAATAATTTGCGATAAAATAGGGCTGTTTTATAGCCTTGTCTCCAGGCCATGGTTGATGTATCTTTACCATTTTTGAGTGAAATAAGTTGTAGGTTTTGAGGTGATCTTGGGGGGCAGGGGGCAGGTGATTTTCCCCTACAGAGTTTTCTGGTAAGTTGAGTGTGGGCCTCGTGGCTTTCTCAAGGATGGGCAGCCAGTCTTCTCATTCAATAGGTTCCTTACTTGGGTTTTCATATTTTTTAATTTATTTCTTTAATTGTGAAGGCATATCTTGAAGAAATTTTGTTTAAGGTAAACTCTGGCATATCTAAGACTATCTTTCTGCTGCCTTTACATATAAAAAGAAATTTGGCCTCATATAAAATTTTTCAGACACAACTTTTTTTCTTCAAAATCTGCAGCTGTTGCAGTCTTGTCTTCTAGTGAAGTTGGTTCCTATTTTAGAAAGACTATAATTTCTGGAAACTCCTGAAACATTTTTTAAACAAATTCATCTTATTCAAATATCCTGCTAGTATATATATTTGGGTATGCACCTATTTTCATATTTTGTATATAACAAAATTGGATTTTTTTGGTTTCTTTTTCTTGGTGTATTTTATTTAATTTTGTGTTATTGCTTCTGCTACAATGTCCTAGTTTCTTCCTAAATCACACCTATATTTTATATTGAATCTATGAGTTTTGTTGGTGTCTGCTACTCTCACTTGTTTTGTCCTCCATTTGGGATCTTACCATTTTCATTGTGTTGTCCTTTCACCTTTGCACTTTGAGGAAACAGTTGAAGTTGCCTTCGGTATCAGTGATTACATTTTCTTCAGTATGAATTATACTTTTTACCAGCACCAAAGATGCATTTATAGCTTACTGTTACATATTTACTTTTATGGTATTAATTCCTTATAGGATCCAGCTCATTTGTGGATCTTGATTGCTTTTAAATCTCAGTTTGTCCATAAGACTGTTTTTCCCCAGAAGTCAAGGTTTTTCAGCGATGTGAGGAAGAAAAACTTCTCCACTCCCTCCTTCATTATGTTTCCAATAAGAAATCATATTCAGAGATTTTTCTCTTAAGTCTTTAGCATGAATTCCACTCTTGCTTTTACTGGGAGGTTTTTTTTTTGTTTTTTTTTTTTTTGCATTTTTGTTGTTCTTGCTATTAATTTACTCCTTGTATATGAGGCTTGTTCCATGTTGGAGCTTACTGCAGAGAAGATAATTGCTCTTAGCCCCAACATTTGTTCACTGAGAGGTGCTGACTACATATTCCTCTCAGTTCTACAATTGGATCAAAGATTGGCCCAATTTTTGTCGATTAAGAATAAAGCTGTTATACACATTTGAGAACATGTTTTTGTGTGAACACAGATTTCATTTCTCTGGGATAAATGCCCAAGGGTATAATTACTGGGTTGTACGGTAGTTGCATGTTTAGTTTATTAAGAAAGTGCCAGACTATTTTTCAGAGTGGCTGTATCATTTTACAGTCTCATCAGCAATGTATGAGTGATCTAATTTCCATACATTCTTGCCAGAATTTGATGTTGGCATTATTTTTTATTTGATCCATTCTGATAGACGTTTAGTGATATTTCATTGTCGTTTTAATTTGCATTTCCCTAATAGCTAACTATGCTGAATGTCTTTTCATGTGCTTATTTCCCATCTGTCCATCTTCTTCAGTGAAATATCCCTCAGGTCTTCTGCTCATTTTCTAACTGAACTGTTTTTTGATGGGTATTTTATTTTGAGAATTTTAGGAACTAGTCTTTTCTCGTATATATGGTTTGCAAATATTTTCTCTCACTTGCTAACTTTTTGTTTTTATCTTAACAAGATTTTTCACAGGGAAAAGTTGTTTAATGTTGATAAATTCTGATTTATCAGTTTTTCCCCTTATGGATGATACTTTTGATGTTAATTCTAAGAACTCTTTGCCTAGCACTAGATCATAATAATTTTATCAATTTTTTTAAAATGAAAACTGCATTGATTCACATTTTACATTGAAATCAGGGACCCATTTTGAATTATTTTTTGTATTAGGTGTGAAGTGTAAGTCAAAGTTCAATTTGCAACCTATGAATGTCCTATTGCTCCAGAACACTTGTTCAAAGAGTTTTCCTTTGTCTATTGAATTGTTTCTGCATCTTTGTCAAAAGTCTGTTGGAAATATTTGTGGGGGTCTACTTCTCAGTTGTCTATATGTTCTATAGATCTGTGTGTCTTACCTTTTGTCAATACCAAGTAGTCTTGATTATTCTAGTTACATAGCAAGTCTTGAAATTGGTAAGACTGATTCCTACTTTATTTTTATTTTTCAAAATTATTTTAGCTATTTTATCATCTTTGCCTTTCTGTATAAAGTTTAGAATAATAATATTTTTATCTACAAAAAATTTTATTAGAATTTGAATAGGAATTTTTCAAATTGTCCTACAACATTTATTTTTCTGATCCAAGATTCAATCCAGGATTTAGCATTGCATTTAGTTTCATTTTTTCCTTACTCTCCTACAGTCTGGAATAGTTCCTTCATTTTCCTTTCCTTTTATGGCTTTGACAATTTTAAGAATACTGGTCATGTTTTTTGAAGAATGTCTCTTTTACTTCTTAGAATAAATTTAAATTTGATATACAGTTAAAATATATATTTAAATTAAAAATATACATTTATATTAAGCTTTCACTATCAAAAATAAAGTAACGGTCCTTTGTTTTCCTTTTGTGGATGATACAGGCTCTATATCCAACCTCAAGAATCATTGTGTATCTCTCTTAAACTTTCTCTAAGTTTAGAACATTTTTGACATGTATTTATCATTACAGTATCATACAGAGTAATTTTTCTGCCTAAAAATCCTCTGTGCTCTAATTATTCCTCATACCTTTAAGCCCTGGAAACCACTAATATTTTTATTGTCTCCATCAGTTCAGTTTAGTCGCTCAGTCATGTCCGACTCTTTGCGACCCCATGAATTGCAGCACGCCAGGCCTCTCTGTCCATCACCAACTCCCGGAGTCTACCCAAACCCATGTCCATCGAGTCGGTGATGCCATCCAACCATCTCATCCTCTGTCGTCCCCTTCTCCTCCTGCCCCCAATCCTACCCAGCATTAGGGTCTTTTCCAATGAGTCAACTCCCCGCATGAGGTGGCCAAAGTATTGGAGTTTCAGCTTCAACATCAGTCCTTCCAATGAATTGTCTCCATAGTTTTGTCTTTTCCATAATGTCATATAATTTGAAACACATCATATGTAACCTTTTCATATTGGCTTCTTTCACTTAGCAATATATATTTAAGATTCCTCTATGTCTTTTTATGACTTGGCAGCTTATATATTTTTAGCACTGAATAATATTCCACTGTCTGGGAGCACCACAGTTTACCCACTCATTTACTGAAGAACATCTTGGCTCCTTCCAAGTTTTGACAATTATTAATAATGCTACTATAATCATCCATGTGCAGGTTTTTGCATGGATATGCTTTTCAACTCCTTTGAGTAAGTACCAAGGAATGTGATTGCTGGATGATATGGTAAGAGTATGTTTAACTTTGTAAGAAACTGACAGACTGTCTTGCAAAGTGGCTGCACCATTCTGCATTTCTACCAGCAATGAATGAGAGTTGTGTTCTTCCATTTTTCACCAAAAACTGGTGTTGTCAGAGTTCTGGATTTTGGCCATTCTAAAAGGTGTATAGTGGTATCTTACTGTTGTTTTGTTTCACATTTTCTGAAGACTTATGATGTGGAACACATTTTCATATACTTATTTGTGTATCTTCATTGTTGAAATGTCTGTAACAATCTTCTATTTCTTAATTGGGTTATTTGTTTTATTATTACTTAGTTTTAAGAGTTCTTGCATATTTTTGATATATATTTTGCAAATATTTTCTCCCATTCTATGGTTTGTCTCATCATTCTCTTCACAATGTCTTTCACAGAAAATATTTTTTTAACTTTAATGAAGTCCCGCTTAATGATTATTTCTTTCTCAGATCCTGCCTTTGGTGCTGTATCTAAAGAGTCATTGCTATACCAACCATTATCTATATTTTTTTCCCTGTTACCTTCCAGGAGGTTTGCAGTTTTGCATTTGCATTTAGATTTGTGATCCATTTTGAGTGTGTGTTTATGTGTGTGTGTGTGTGTGTGTGTGTGTGTGTGTGAAGCGATAACGTCTACATACAAATTTATTTTTTGGTTTTTAAGGGTTGGTTTTCAAGCAACCGTTTTTGAAAAGACTGTTTTTACTCCAACATATTGCCTTAGCTCCTTGTCAAAGATCAGTTGACAATATTTATTGGGTCTATTTCAGGGCTCTTTATTCTGCTCCATTGATCTATCTGTCTCTACTTTTGCCAGTTCCACACTTCTTGATTACTGTAGCTTTTAAGTATTGAAGGCTAATAGTGTCAGTCCTTTGACTTTGTTCTTCTACTTCAATATCATGTTGACTATTTTATTTTTTTGTCTTTCCATGTAAACTTAAAATCACTTTGTCAATAGCTACAAAATATGTTACTGAGATTTTGATTGAGATTGCATTAAATCTGCAGACTGAGTTGGGAAGAACTGATATGTGACAACACTGAATTCTTATACATGAATATGGAATATCTTTCCAATTTTTTAGTTCTTCTTTGATACTTTCATCATAGTTTTGTAATAATGTGTTTCATTACCTTTTGTTTGTGTTTCATGTCAAATTCCACTTGTTCTTTGCTGGTATATAGGAATACAATTGACTATATATTAACCTTTTATCCTACTATTTGTTATAATTGCTTATTAGTTCCAGGAGGGTTGGTTTTTTTTTTTTTTTGTGGCAATTCTTTAGAATCTTCTATATAGACAATCATGTGCTCTGTGAACAGAGATTTATTTCTTCCTTTTAATATGTGTATATTTTATTTCCTTTTCTGTTCTCATTGCATTAGCTAGCAATTCCAGTACAATTTTGAAAAGGAGTGGAGAGAGGAGACACTCGTGCTTTGTTGCTTATCTTAGCAGGAAAGTGCCAAGAAGTATAATGTTAGCTGTAGATTTTTGTAGCTATTACTTATTAATTTCAGGACATCCCCTCTACAATTAGTTTATTGAGAATTTTTACCATGAATTGGCATTGAATTTTGTCAAATATGTTTTCTACATCTATTAATGTGATCATGTAATTTTTCACCTTGATGTGAGAGATTATATTAATTGACTTTTTTAATACTAAATCAGGTTTGCATACTTGGAATAAATCCCATTTGCTTGTGATGTATAACTTTTTTAACACTGTTGAATTTGATTTGAAAACAATTTTTTGAGAATTTCTGCATCTATATTCATGACAGGTATTGATAAATAGCTTTTTTCTTTTAATGACCTTTCAGATGGGTAAAATTAATGAGAATCTGACATCCATTTGGCCATGTTTATATGAGGACTAGTTCTTTGACTCTCTCCATCTGCTAGAACCTGAGATTTTAGGACAGACAGTGGTCCTCAGCTTAAGTAACTGAATAACTGAGCTCTGAATCCATTCATACCCAAGTCCCTCTGAAAGTTTGTGCCAAGTTCTGTGTTTGGTCTAAATTTAGGAGGAGATTGGAGAAACTATTTGTCATGTTCCTGAGTGCTCTCCATTTGAACATTACCCAAGGAATTCTATGCTTTATGAGTTATTGGGTCGTCATGAATAATGATGCTTTGATATGCATTTGGCTGTTCTGCTTTATTGGTTCTCTAGTGCATAGAATCTGGCCGGAAGGAAATCTCAATCTTCCATTAGAACATTAGAACATAACAATTTCTGACAGTCCACAGAAATAGTGCCTTAACTTCAAGACGGCAGAATGCTTCTGAAGATATTTTCAACAGAATGGGTGGTTTGGCTACAACTTCCTGCTTGACAAAACTGCAGGAAAAGGATGGTGACTCAAATCTGGGAAAATTAAAATTTGAGAAGACAGTATATGGAAGTTATCAGAGAATTTGCTACTTTCTGAGAACCAGTCATGTTTTATTAATAGAACTGGACAGAGATTCTGGAAATGCTATTTATTATTTATAAGGCATATTCAGACACACCTGAATTGTCAAGGCTTCTGATGTGACTGATAGTAAAAAAAAAAAAAAAAAACAAAACAATGAAATGGAGATAATCATTAGAAAAAACAGTGAATGTATGATTTTATAAAGATCCTTTCCATCAGCAGAAACTTCTTTCTGACTTTACTGTAGTAATTCTGCATGTTTGTGGTCTGATTCTTTTCTATTCCTACTTTTATTTTGGATAGTGTTTAATGTTTAGGAGCAACCCTTTCTCTCCATTATCCTCTTTTCAGTGACATTTCCATAATGGATGATGAGAAGGTTGGCAAAAGAATGGTTGCTGTGTCTAGTTTCTCTTTCATTTTACTGGGATCCTTAACTTTCAACTCTTATTTTTTTTTTCTTTACACTTCATTGTCTCCAAGGTATATCACACATTCTCTTTATATCTGATTCTTCCCCAGAAGCAACATGTCTCCAAAGTTTTCACTTGTAATCTCATAATAGGGGCCCCAGGGAATAGAATATAAGGAAAAGAATCATTCATGCTCCATGGCTGGACCTAGCATGTAAAAATGTTCCTGTGGGTAATGCTCTACCAGTCATGTTGGCAGAAGACACATCACACCAGAGATTCTCCATAGATGGTCACAAGAGTTAACAAAAGGGAAATTACTGAAAATTAGTATCAGAATTTTACACCATGCTAAGTGAGCACTATTTACTATGCATTAGAACCACTACCTAAGATATTCATATGCTGCATTATGTTCGTCTTGGACTTATATAGTTTTGTGTTATTTTTTACCCCTGAACAGCTAACATTCTAAAAATATTTGTTTGGTTGCCTCTGCCTGATGCTCATGTAATGTGAGTTAAATTTATGTGAAGCAAAAGAACTCTGAATTGTTCCAGCTCCACAAGACATGCAGAGTCAGGTAACTGAAAAAGCTGACCTAGGTGCTGCAAATGCTCCCAAAATACACTATTATTTCTATTACTGTTTGGAATAATTCACCATTTTCTCTACCTTAGAATGGAAAAAAGAATCACATCATAGGAATTGAAAAAGTAAAATATTTTTCACTATTTCTTTCATTCACTGAGAGGAAACCATGCATATGTACCCTCCCTGAGAAACTTATTAAAGCACAATCTTCATTCAAACAAAGATGACTGAAAGAAAGTTCTTTAAAAGGATATACAATAAGGATTTAACATATTTTTAATTGTACAGCAAGGACTAAAACAAGATGGTAATATAGATTAAAAAAATAATATGTAAATATTACTAATTCTGATGAAGTAGGAAGAATGCAGATTTTAAAATGGGAAGAGAAGGGACAGACAATTAAGAAAATAGAATAACACCACTGACTGATGTATAGGTCAGGGGAAGAGTCAACAGATTCTGTTTAAAACTGAGGACCAGAGACTAGAGGGATAAGAAAGCAAAAAGGAGATTAAGGGCAGTATAAACAGTATTCATACAATAGGAAACTTTACAATAAAAATACACCATTTCTTAAGTACCAAAAGCAACTGAGAGAAAAAAGGGGGGGAGGAAAAACAAGACACAGAATTAAACTGACTTGGCTTTAAATTTAATGTAATTCTGAAACAATTTCTGATGAATTTTTGTTTTTAACCTCTCAAGTTGATGCTAAATTTCACACAGAAAAATAAACTTAGAAAGAGATTGAGCTCCGAGTAGAGATTAGCCCTACCAGATATAAAAACAAACTACAAAGCCTCTATAATTAACACAGTGTGGCACTGGCTCATGAATATACAGACAAAATAATGCAATAGAACAGACCAGAGGATACCAAACTACAGCTCTCAGGCCAAATACGATTCACCATCTCTCTGTAAATAAAATTTTATTGGAACAGAGACATTCCAGAGAGACTCATAGGGTTCACAGAGCCAAAACTACTTGCAATCTGGCCTTTCACAAAAAAATTCCCTGACCTGTGGAGCAGACTATTCAAAAATAGATTCAGCTACATAGAAAAATATAGTATATGATAAAGATAATATATCAAATAACTTCAATCTTGACAGTTTTTTTTTTTTTTTAAATAAATGCTAGACAAATGAGTAACCATTTGGAAAAAGGTAGAATTGGGCTCATTCAGTATACATATATACATTCATATGAACTCCAAATGAATCAGAGATTCAATTAAGGCAAAAAAAAAAAAAAGTCACCAACTCTGAATACTAGAAGAAAATACAAATGAATTCCTCTCTAATTATAACCAAAAATTCAGATGCATTATGAAAAGACTGTGTAAGTTTGACTACATAGAAACCAAAAAGGTTTGCAAGGCAAAAATATTATAAGCAAACTCAAAGAAACAATGATAAACTAGGATAAAAGACACCTATATCAAAGATAAAAGTATATTGTCCCTAGTTTATAATAACTTCTAAAAACTGAAGTGAAGAACTTTCTATAGCTAGCCCAATAAGGAGGTAATATCCCAATACTCTCCAGCTTCCCCTCCCACCCCAAAAAGAATTAGTGGGATATATCAGTGAGTACCGCTTTCTTAGGGTGATGCAGAAAGACAAATAAACCAACAGAATAGAAAAGAGAATTTATACAAATACCAAACACACATGGCCACCTGATATTTGACAAAGGTGATATTTCAGTGGAGTAAGGAAAAGGATTAAGCTTTCAATAAATGGTGCTAAGTTCTTTGGATATTCACTTGAAAAAGAAGAATAAGGAGACTGAAAGGGGCAGGAGGAGAAGACGAAAAGGAGTATAGATCCCCTCTCTCACACAACAGAAAATCCATTTTAGGCAAACTGCAATTTTGAATGTGAGAGGTAAAAAAAAAGTTCAGTGAATAAAATAAAACATAAGAGAATATCCTCATGGTCTTAGCATGAGCAAAAACACACAAAAACAATAAGCATTCATCATAAAGGAAGTAATTAATAAATTGGATTACATCAAATCTAGCAAATTCTGTTCATCACATTTTTTAACTTCTGACTAATGACAATGTAAATTGTGTAGTAGTTCAGTCTCCCGGAAATTTCCCTCCCAAATGATACAAAATAATTTCATAATTATGGAATTTCTGCATACGCCCATACCCTCAGCATTAATTCAAGGCAGAGGATGTCCTAGCAACAAAATAACCACGAATAGAAAGAGAAAAGTCAACAAACTCCTTAGTATAATCCCTCATGCTCCCATTACTCCCTTGTCCCATTGGAAAACTGTGGAGAGCAAAGGCGGATCCAGATGAATGCAGGGAAGAAAGAAGAGGACTGGCAAAGAGGCCTGGGAGGTATTTATATCAGTCACTAGAAAGACTGGACATTCCTAAATATGAAAATACTACCAGTATTTTGAGGCATGGACTATAAGGCACAGACTTTTTAAGTATAACTGACTTAAAGGTCCGATATCTAATTTAAGGACGGCTACCTCACATAAGACTGTTCAAGCAGGCAGTTATCTAGATAGGAGGAGAAAGAAACCGATGTGGGGCGGGGTGGGAGAGCGGGGGTGACCAGGGAGGGGCAAATGGGAGGAAACCATCATCTTATAAACAACTTGGGTCCTTGCGCAGACAAAGAAAAAGCAAGCATCTCCAGACTGACAGGAAGCCACACACTTTGGGTGATAAGCGTCTGGGGCTCTCTAGCATCTGAATGTAACCTTTTGCTCACTATGCCTTCATAACAATAAAATTAGCCTTTCAGATAAGAAGTTCCCATCATGCACTGAGGCCATGACCCTTCTGATCACAGATAATGAGAACCAAAATCCTTCCTCCTCTCAGTAAGGTGGAGCTGGGATGAAAATCAGGGGAAAAGATGCCCAAATCCCTCCCAAACAACTGAATATTCATCTCTTCATTTCTACATCTCATGTAACCTGATAGCCAAAGAAACACAGTGCAGCTACAAACCTGAGACTGCCTCCTCTCCCCTGGGGGCGTACTATAACTTAAATAACTGCTCATTTGCTTTCTCGACCTCTGTCTGTCTCTGAATTCTTTGTATCACAAGACTCTACCCTGGGTACTACTATCCTTGGCAGAACCATCCAGAACCTTGCAGAATTCGGTAAGCCTCAGCCTCTCACCTTCCTTGCACTTGAATGATACTGCCTGAATTCCCACCATTTGTCTCTTTTTTTGCCTGTCCCTATCTCACTATTACTTTCCACTCTTACTTTCATGCCATGTTCACTGGTAGTGGGAGGAAAAGAAACTGGCCAGGCATTTTCCCAGGCTGGTTTTGGTGCTTCTTGTTATGTAGGCGCAGAGCATGCCAAGGAAGGTTTCTGGCCATTCTCACTGGCCACTAGAGATTGAACCACAGGAGCCTTGCCTGCAGGGCTTGCCTGATCTACCATTTAATTAACTGCCATCAGGCGAACTCGGGTGGGGCTGAGTTTGGCACATAGACAAAGATAGGAAAAAATGTAAGAGGAGAAAGTAGTGGAAGGAAAAGATAAAATTTTCTTAGCAGTGAATAAATACATTGTGAGAGCCCAAGGTAGAGTAGACTCCAGTGAAAATTTAATAAGAGGCATTAAAGAAAGGTGATAAAATAAGCAAAAAATTAAAAATGACATAAAGAATGAAGTAAAAAATAAAGTCAAAGAGTAATAGAAGAGAAAGACTGGCAGAGAGGTAAAAATATCCACATTAGTAGAATACGTAAAGAAGAAAAAGTAATGAAGAGGGTTAAAATAATTAAAATTATAATTCACTTGTCAGGAATAGAAAAACATCTGAATCTACACATTGGAATAGCTCCCTGAATACCTGGGAAGATTAAACCAGAATGATTAACTCTGAGGCATATCCTAATAAAGCTATTAGATTTCAAAGATAATTTCTTTGTGATCTCCAGGCAGAAAAGATAAAATATTTACAAAGGGAAAGTAATTAGATTAACAATTCCCTTCAAAATTAGCATTAAAGGGAGGCAACAATGGAGCAGCACTTTTAGAAATCTCAGTGAATGAAAATGTGAAGTCAGGATTCTATATCTAGCCAAGCTATCCTTCAAATAGCAACAAATATATAAACAGTTTTTGACATGCAAGAACTTGGGGAACACTGAGCCCTCCAGGCCTTCCTGCAGAACCTACTTGGGATGAGTTCTATTCAACAAAGGGATGACTGGGGAAAATTCAGCAAAAGAACTAAAGTGAGCATTATGAAATATGAGGTATATGAGGTATATGTATTCATGTATATAAGAATAAAGCAAAGGTGGAGACAGGAGTGGAAGAATAATATATAAATGTTATATATTGTGACAAAGTAGAAATAATGCAAATTTTTGGAGGATGTTGGTGAAGGAAAGATCAAAAATAGAAAAAGCTCATTGTTGTTTGAATAGGTAACATTAATTGATGGGCTTCCCAGGTGGCACTAGTGGTAAATAACCCGCCTGCCAATGCAGGAGACATAAGAGACTGGGTTTGATTTTGATCCCTGAGTCAGGAAGATCCCCAGGAGAAGAAAATGGCAACCCCTTCCAGTATTCTTGCCTGTAGAATCCCATGGACAGAAGAGCCTGGCAGGCTACAGTCCATAAAGAGTCAAACACAACTGAAGTGACTTAACACACACACACATTAATTGATACAAAACAAAAACAAAAAGCTCTGAAACATCAAGAAGTAAAAGGTCAAATAAGAAAAGGAGAGAGTAAAGACTTTTAAAAGGTATAAATGCAAAGGTTAATCTAGAACACATTTTCCTAAATACCAAAAACAGGAAATGTGTATCAACACATACATATGCTTGAATATATACTACATGTGTGTGTGTATGCTCTGTTGCCCAGTCACGTTCGACTCTTTGTGACCCCATGGACTGAAGCCCACCAGGCTCCTCTGTCCATGAAATTTTCCAGGCAAGAATCCTGGAGTGGGTTGCTATTTCCTACTCCAGGAGATCTTCTCAACACAAGGAGCAAACCTGCATCTCTTGCATCTCCTGCATTGGCTGGCAGATTCTTTACCAATGTACCACCTGGGAAGCCCATATACTAGAAATTATTTATAAATAAGTAAATATATGTATTGTATACATATGCAAAGAAATACACATCTCATAGATAAAGAAGCATAACATATAGACCAAAATACACAGAATTATAAAATATTATGATAAAGTTCAGATAAAACATATTGGTCATAACAACAACAGAAAACTTATTACCAAACAAATAGATTTTCAGCTTGGTTCACAAAGTGTAACCCAGCTCTGCACTGTATTCAAGAGACACACTTAAAGCAAAATGATTCAGGCTGTCCTAAGATAGCGGAGGAATAGGACAGGAAGACCACTTTCTCCCCCACAAATTCATCGAAAGAACATTTGAACGCTGAGCAAACTCCACAAAACAACTTCTGAACGCTGGCAGAGGACATCAAGCACCCAGAAAAGCAGCCCATTGTCTTCGAAAGGAGGTAGGACAAAATATAAAAGATAAAAAGAGAGACAAAAGCGTTAGGGATGGAGATCTGTCCCGGGAAGGGAGTCTTAATAGAGGAGAAGTTTCCAAACACCAGGAAACACTGTCACCAGTGGGTCTGGGGGAAGTTTTGAAATCTCAGAGGGCAACATAACTGGGAGGAAAAATAAATAAATAAAACCCACAGATTACATGCCTAAAGGCAACTCCCAGCAGAGAAGTACCACAGACGCTCGCATCCACCATCAGCAAGTGGGGGCTGAATGGAGAGGAGCAGGCGGCATTGCTTAGGGTAAGGACCCGGCCTGAATGCCCTGAGGGCAATCTGAGGGAGCTAACGTGAGATAGCAACCTAAACTGTGGGATAGCCAGAGGGAGAGAGAACTATTCCACGAAAAGCCCAAACCTAAGGCGCTGCCGGTCACCTCAGAGAACAAAGGACTGAGCAATACCAGAGAAGAGCTACCCGGCTGCGGACCGGCCCATCCCCCACTGGACACAACGGGCAGGCAGGTGCCTGCCAGAGCCAGAAAGGGGCAAACTCAGTCCCAGAGAGGACATCCTCTACCAAACTGCGAACAGGCTTCCAGTTTCTAACCAAAGACTTCCTGAGATTCTGGATGGTTAACATCCGCCGGGAGGGTCGTAGCCAGAGATCAGCTCCCCAGAAGAGACACACAGCACACCAGAGATGGGCACGCCCAGAAATCGAGTGGCTGAGACCAGGAAGGTGATAAGTCGCACTGCACCTGAAGAGAGTGCGCTTGTCAAACACCTGGCTGCCTGAGCTGCTCTGATCAGGGAACAGCACAAACTGCAGGCCCAACAGAGTCTACACCTTTGTGGAGTACCTGAGAACCTGAACCTGAGCGGCTTAGACTTGGGAAGTGCACGCATCTCAAGGCCCGCTCCCTGACAGAGTAACCTGAAACCTGAGCAGGGTAGACTGGGAAAGCACACACGCCATGAGTGGGGGCAAACACAGTGTGGCTGAGACATCGTGAGTACTCCCCACACATGCCAGTGATATTTGTTTGCAGTGTTCCTCCCTCCCCCAGGATGACTGAACAAGTGAACCTAAACAAGAGACCACCTCTGCCCCCTTGTGTCAGGGTGGAAATTAGACACTGAAGAGACCTGCAAACAGAAGAAGCCAAATAAACAGAGGGAACCGCTCTGGAAATGACAGGTGCAACAGATTAAAATCCCTGTAGTTAACACCGACTACATTGGAAGGGGCCTACGGATATTAAGAAGTATAAGCTAGAACAAGGAACTATCTCAAACTGAACTGACCCCACATTGCCTGCAACAGCTCCAGAGAAATTCCTAGATATATTTTTACTATTATCATTTTTTGTTAAATATTTTTTAACTTTTTTTCTGTTTTTAAGTCCTCTATTACTCCTTTAACTTTCATTTTTATAACCCACTATTACCTTGCAAAAAAAAAAAAAAAAGACCCTATTTTTAAAGCAAACTTCATATATATTTCTTATCCTTTTTGTGATTTTGTTATTTTTTTATATTGTATTTTTAAGAGTCTAACCTCTAGATTTTTAATCTTTGCTTTATAGTATTTGATATCAATTTTGCACATTTAAGAATCCAATCTTCAGTACCCATTTTTACTCAGGAGTGTGATTACTGGCTTGATTACTCTCTCCCCCTTTTGACTCTCCTTGTTCTCAACCATGTCACCTCTATGCCCTCCCTCCCCCTTCTCTTCTCAACCCAATTCTATGAATCTCAGTGGATGTTCTTGGCTGCAGAGAACACTTAGGGAACAGAGTACTGCCTAGAGCTATCTCTCTCCTCTTGATTCCCTCTTTTCGCCTCCTGCTCACCTCTATCTCCTTCCTCCATCTTCTCTTCTCTATGTAACTCCGTGAACCTCTCTGAGGGTTCCAGACTGTGGAGAACACATAGGGAATTGTTTACTGGCTAGATTGTTCTCGCCTCATTTGATTCCTCCTTTTCTCCTCCTGGTCACCTCTTTCTCCCTCCTTCCTCTTCTCTTCTCCATGTAACTCTGTGAACCTCTCTGGGTGTCCCTCACTGTGAAGAATCTTTTCACCATTAACCTAGGAGTTTTATTATCAGTGCTGTATAGATGGAGAAGTCTTGAGGCTACTGTAAGAATAAGACTGAAAACCAGAGGCAGGAGGCTAAAGCCCCAAACCTGAGAACACCAGAGAACTCCTGACTCCAGGGAACATTAATTAATAAGAGATCATCCAAAAGCCTTCATACCTACACTGAAACCAACCACCACCCAAGAGTCAATAAGTTCCAGAGCAAGACATACCATGCAAATTCTCCAGCAACGCAGGAACATAGCCCTGAGTATCAATATACAGGCTGCCCAAAGTCACGCCAAACCCATAGACATCTCAAAACTCAATACTGGACACTCCATTGCACTCCAGAGAGAAGAAATCCAGCTCCACCCACAAGAACACCAATGCAAGCTTCCCTAACCAGGAAACCTTGGCAAGCCAATCGTCAAACCCCACCCGCAGAGAGGAACCTCCACAATAAAGAGGAACCACAAACTGCCAGAATACAGAAAGGCCACCCCAAACACAGCAATCTAAACAAGATGAAAAGGCAGAGAAATACTCATCAGGTAAAGGAACATGATAAATGCTCACCAAACCAAACAAAAGAGGAAGAGATAGGGAGTCTACCTGAAAAAGAATTTAGAATAATGATAATAAAAATGATCCAAAATCTTGAAAACAAAATGGAGTTACAGACAAATAGCTTGGAGACAAGGATTGAGAAGATGCAAGAAATGTTTAACAAGGACCTAGAAGAAATAAAAAAGAGTCAATTAATAATGAATAATGGAATAAACGAGATCAAAAACACTCTGGAGGGAACCAAGAGTAGAATAATGGAAGCAAAAAATAGGATAAGTGAGGTAGAAGATAGAATGGTGGAAATAAATGAAGCAGAGAGGAAAAAAGAAAAAAGAATCAAAAGAAATGAGGACAACCTCAGGGACCTCTGGGACAATGTGAAACTCCCCAATATTCGAATCATAGGAGTCCCAGAAGAAGAAGACAAAAAGAAAGGCCATGAGAAAATACCGGAGGAGATAATAGTTGAAAACTTCCCTAAAATGGGGAAGGAAATAGTCACACAAGTCCAAGAAACCCAGAGGGTCCCAAACAGGATAAACCCAAGGCAAAATACCCCAAGACACATATTAATCAAATTAACAAAGATCAAACACAAAGAAGAAATATTAAAAGCAGCAAAGGAAAAACAACAAATAACACACAAAGGGATTCCCATAAGGATAACAGCTGATCTTTCAATAGAAACTCTTCAGGCCAGAAGGGAATGGCAGGATATACTTAAAGCAATGAAAGAGAATAACCTACAACCCACATTACTGTACCCAGCAAGGATCTCATTCAGATATGAAGGAGAATTCTAAAGCTTTACAGACAAACAAAAGCTTAGAGAATTCAGCACCACCAAACCAGCTCAACAAATGATAAAGGATCTTGTCTAGGCAGGAAATACAGAAAGGGTGTATAAACATGAACCCAAAACAACAAAGTAAATGGCAACGAGACCATACTTATCAATAATTACCTTAAATATAAATGGGTTGAATGCCCCAACCAAAGACAAACACTGGCTGAATGGATACAAAAACAAGACCCCTATATATGCTGTCTACAAGAGACCCACCTCAAAACAAAGGACACGTACAGACTGAAAGTGAAGGGCTGGAAAAAAATATATCATGCAAATGCAGACCAAAAGAAAGCAGGAGTTGCAATACTCATATCAGATAAAATAGACTTTAAAATAAAGGCTGTGAAAAGAGACAAAGATGGACACTACATAACGATCAAAGGATCAATCCAACAAGAAGATATAACAATTATAAATATATATGCACCCAACATAGGAGCACCACAATATGTAAGGCAAATTCTAACAAGTATGAAAGGGGAAATTAACAATAACACAATAATAGTGGGAGACTTTAATACCCCACTCACACCTATGGATAGATCAACTAAACAGAAAATTAACAAGGAAACACAAACTTTAAATGACACAATATACCAGGTAGACCTAATCGATATCTATAGGACATTTCACCCCCAAACAATCAATTTTACCTTTTTCTCCAGAATAGATCACATCCTGGGCCACAAATCTATCCTTGGTAAATTCAAAAAAATTGAAATCATTCCAGTCATCTTTTCTGACCACAATGCAGTAAGATTAGACCTCAATTACAAGGAAAAAAACTATTAAAAATTCCAACATATGGAGGCTAAACAACACACTGCTGAATAACCAAAAAATCACAGAAGAAATCAAAAAAGAAATCAAAATATGCATAGAAACGAATGAAAATGAAAACACAACAACCCAAAACCTATGGGACACTGTAAAAGCAGTGCTAAGGGGAAGGTTCATAGCAATACAAGCTTATCTCAAGAAACAAGAAAAAAGTCAAATAAATAACCTAACTCTATACCTAAAGCAACTAGAGAAGGAAGAAATGAAGAACCCCAAGGTTAGTAGAAGGAAAGAAATCCTAAAAATTAGGGCAGAAATAAATGCAAAAGAAACAAAAGAGACAATAGCAAAATTCAACAAAGCTAAAAGCTGGTTTTTTGAGAAGATAAATAAAATTGACAAACCGTCAGCCAGACTCATCAAGAAACAAAGGGAGAAGAATCAAATCAACAAAATTAGAAATGAAAATGGGGAGATCACAACAGACAACGCAGAAATACAAAGGATCATAAGAGACTACTATCAGCAGCTATATGCCAATAAAATGGACAACTTGGAAGAAATGGACAAATTCTTAGAAAAGTATAACTTTCCAAAACTGAACCAGGAAGAAATAGAAAATCTTAACAGACCCATCACAAGCATGGAAATCATAATTGTAATCAGAAATCTTCCAGCAAACAAAAGCCCAGGACCAGATAGTTTCACAGCTGAATTCTACCAAAAATTTAGAGGACACCTAACACCTATCTTACTCAAACTCTTCCAGAAAATTTCAGAGGAAGGTAAACTTCCAAAACTTCCAAACTCATTCTATGAGGCCACCATCACCCTAATACCAAAACCAGACAAAGATACCACAAAAAAAGAAAACTACAGACTAATATCACTGATGAACATGATGCAAAAATTCTTAACAAAATTCTAGCAAACAGAATCCAACAACATATTAAAAAGATCATACATCATGACCAAGTGGGCTTTATCCCAGGAGTGCAAGGATTCTTTAACATCCGCAAATCAATCAATGTAATACACCACATTAACAAATTGAAAGATAAAAACCATATGATTATCTCAATAGATGCAGAAAAAGCCTTTGACAAAATTCAACATCCATTTATGATAAAAACTCTCCAGAAAGCAGGAATAGAAGGAACATACCTCAACATAATAAAAGCTATATATGACAACCCACAGCAAACATTATCCTCAATGGTGAAAAATTGAAAGCATTTCCCCTAAAGTCAGGAACAAGACAAGGGTGCCCACTCTCATCACTACTATTCAACATAGTTTTGGAGGTTTTGGCCACAGCAATCAGAGCAGAAAAAGAAATAAAAGGAATCCAGAGAGGAAAAGAAGAAGTAAAATTCTCACTGTTTGCAGATGAAATGATCCTCTACATAGAAAACCCTAAAAACTCTACCAGAAAATTACTAGAGCTAATCAATGAATATGGTAAAGTAGCAGGATATAAAATTAACACAGAGAAATCCCTTGCATTCCTATACACTAACAATGAGAAAACAGAAAGAGAAATTAAGGAAACAATACCATTCACCATTGCAACAAAAAGAATAAAATACTTAGGAATATATCTACCTAAAGAAACAAAAGACCTATATATAGAAAACTATAAAACACTGATGAAAGAAATCATCCAACCCAGGGATCGAACCCAGGTCTCCCGCATTGGAGGCAGACGCTTTAACCTCTGAGCCACCAGGAAAGTCCGAAAGAAATCAAAGATAACACAAATAGATGGAGAAATATTCTATGTTCATGGATTGGAAGAATCAATATAGTGAAAATGAATATACTACCCAAAGCAATCTATAGATTCAATGCAATCCCTATCAAGCTACCAACAGTATTTTTCATAGAACTAAAACAAATAATTTCACAATTTGTATGGAAATACAAAAAACCTCAAATAGCCAAAGCAATCTTGAGAAAGAAGAATGGAACTGGAGGAATCACCCTGCCTGACTTCAGGCTCTACTACAAAGCCACAGTCATCAAGACAGTATGGTACTGGCACAAAGACAGAAATATAGATCAATGGAACAAAATAGAAAGCCCAAAGATAAATCCACATACCTATGGACACCTTATCTGACAAAGGAGGCAAGAATATACAATGGAGAAAAGACAATCTCTTTAACAAGTGATGCTGGGAAAACTTGTCAACCACTTGTAAAAGAATGAAACTAGAACACTTGCTAACACCATACACAAAAATAAACTCAAAATGGATTAAAGATCTAAACATAAGACCAGAAACTATAAAACTCCTAGAGGAAAACATAGGCAAAACTATCTCTGACATAAACCACAGCAGGATCCTCTATGACCCACCTCCAAGAATATTGGAAATAAGAGCAAAAATAAACAAATGGGACCTAATTAAACTTAAAAGCTTTTGCACAACAAAGGAAACTATAAGCAAGGTGAAAGGCAGCCTTCAGAATGGGAGAAAATAATAGCAAACGAAACAACTGACAAAGAATTAATCTCAAAAATATACAAGCAACTCCTGCAGCTCAATTCCAGAAAAATAAACGACCCAAACAAAAAATGGGCCAAAGAACTAAACAGACATTTCTCCAAAGAAGACATACAGATGGCTAACAAACACATGAAAAGGTGCTCAACATCACTCATTATCAGAGAAATGCAAGTCAAAACCACAATGAAGTACCATTTCACGCCAGTCAGAATGGCTGCTATCCAAAAGTCTGCGAGTAATAAATGCTGGAGAGGGTGTGGAGAAAAGGGAACCCTCTTACACTGTTGGTGGGAATGCAAACTAGTACAGCCACTATGGAGAACAGTGTGGAGATTCCTTAAAAAACTGGAAATAGAACTGCCATATGACCCAGCAATCCCACTACTGGGCATACAACACTGAGGAAACCAGAACTGAAAGAGACACATGTACTCCAATGTTCATCACAGCATTGTTTATAATAGCCAGGACATGGAAGCAACCTAGATGTCCATCAACAGACAAATGGATAAGGAAGCTGTGGTACATATACACAATGGAATATTATTCAGCCATTAAAAAGAATACATATGAATCAGTTCTAGTGAGGTGGATGAAACTGGAGCCCATTATACAGAGTGAAGTAAGCCAGAAACGATAATACCAATACAGTATACTAATGCATACATATGGAATTTAGAAGGATGGTAACAATAACCCTATATGCGAGACAGGAAAAGAGACACAGATGTATAAAATAGTCTTTTTGACTCTGTGGGAGAAGGAGAGGGTGGGATGATCTGAGAGAATAGCATTGAAACACGTATATTATCATATGTGAAACAGATCACCAGTCCAGGTTTGATGCATGAGGCAAGTGCTCAGGGCTGGTGCACTGGGATGACCCAGAGGGATAGGATGGGGAGGGAGGTGGGAGGCGGGTTCAGGATGGGGAACACATGTAAACCCATGGCTGATTCATATCAATGTATGGCAAAAACCACTACAGTATTGTAAAGTAATAAGCCTCCAACTAAAATAAATAAATTAATTTTTAAGAAATGATTTAGAAAAGCTAAAAATAACAGAATGGACACACTTATACCAGGCAAATGGAAATAGAAAAAGAGCAGGGTAGCTATGCTAATACTAGACAAATAATTCAAGTCCCAAAGCTATGACATGACAAAGATGAGTACTTTTCAATGCTAAACACTAGAATCCACACTGAAGATATAACACATGAATATTTATGCATAAATAAAAGATCAATCATCTTTATGAAACAGCTACAAAGCTTGCAAGGAGACATAGTTAGAGACACACTTATAAAATAAAACTTTAATATACCTCTTTCATTATAACACAGACCGAGAAGACAAAAATAACTAATGAGATAAAATAAATAAACAACGTAATTGAGTTAGGGTTAGGGTCGCATGGCTATAGATATAGATCATATGGATATATATCAACCCTTGCACCACAATGGTAGGGACTGTATATTTTTCTCAACTGTCCATGGCACATTCAAAAAAAACTGATCATATATTGTAAGCTGCACTCTGCTCACAATGCAATCAAACTAAAATTTACTATAAGACAGAATGCTTTCCTGGTGCCTCAGTGGTAAAGAATACACCTGCCAATGCAGGAGACCCAGGTTCGATCCCTGGGTCAGGAAGACCTCCTGGAGGAGGAAATGGCAAACAACTCCAGTATTCCTGCCTGGGCAATCCCATGGACAGAGGAACCTGGAGGGCTGTAGTCCATGGGGTCCCAAAGAGCTGCACACGACTTAGTGACTGAGCACACAAAAGACAGAATATTAATAACAATAAAGGGAAAGTCTCTTCTACCTTGGAATTTTTAAATCAAAGAATTTCTGAATTCTCATTTGTTTGGAGGATTTTACTATTAATTGAACTGTTAAGAATGACTTTTAGATGAAAGGAAGGATGGTTCAAGAGATTTGGAAGGAAGCCTTTTCCCTCTGCTGTTTCTTTTTCCCTGTACTTGTTTTATAAGAGAGAGATGAGTCAGAATGAAACTTTTCATATACAGGCAGAATTATATAGAACTGAAGTGACAACAGGAGCAAAGCTATCCTAGTGTAGCTATAAACCACAGAAGGCAGAAGCGTCATCAAATACAGATAGAAGGTCCACATTTGAGCATGGTCATAAAGACATGCATCACAGTTAACTTGGCAATCATATAAGTTAGAGGAGGAGAAGTGGGAGAAAGAAGGAAGGAGAGAGCTAGAGTGGGGGAAAAGGAAACCTTTCTATGTCAATTTTTTTGTTAAATGCTTTAGCAGGTATCATCTCATTTAATCACCCCATGTGTAGTGAGAGAAAGATGATATTTCCTCCTTGTTTTAGATTTTAGGGATCTGAGTCTTTGAGAGATCCATGGAATCATAAAACTAATTAGTGATTGAAGTACAATGTAAATTCACATTTTTCTGTGTCCAAAGCAAAATACTCTTTTCATAACTCTGCCTTTGTATCCTTCTCTTCCTCCCATTCTTCCCATTCTTTCATTCAATAAATATTTACTGACTGTCAGTGTGTCAGGGACTGCTCTCTCTACTAGGAGTGGAGCAGTAAAGAAGTAGATAACAGTTCTGCTCTCACAGACTACAGTCTAATGGAGGAGACAGAATATGAATGGATATATAGATAGGAATGGTACCAGATCATGATACATGATGGGAAGATTATTAAGATAACATGATAAGACAGAGTGATTGGGTGGCTGCTTTAGATTGGAGAACAGGAAAGATCTCTCTGAGTTATTCAAGGCATCAGCCCTCATGGGGAATTAGCTTGTGTGTCTGAGGAGCAAAAGGAATGCTAGTGGCTCTGAGATGTAGGGAGCAAGGCAGAGTGATTAGAAATGAGGTCAGAGAGGTAAGGAGGAGACTGATCTTGTGAGAAATTGTAAACTAGAATAAAGAATTTGAGTTTGATTTTGAGGTTGATGGGAAACTTTTGAGTGTTTTAAGCTGGAAGTTGATAGGATCTGCTTCACATCTTGAAATGACACCGGGGCAGTGGGATTATGCTAAAGATATAGTTTTAAGTCATTGCAAATCATTTCCATCCAAATGGAGCACCTAGGATAGCAAAGGAAAAACTCCCACAGACTGTATCTTCAGTAAAATAATGGGCAATCCTTGGGAATGCCTTCATGAGCTCTGAGGTAGGGAAAGGGTGCAAACTCCTGGGAGATACAGACACATTGCTCCAAGCCCACTCTCAAAATTACCCAGCAAACATTTTCTCTCCAAAAGACTAACTCTAACCCTCAGCTTGAGCAGTTAGTGATAGAAAAAGGATAAAAAACTTAGCAGAAGACAACAAATATGGGTTAAGGGGTAAAGGAACCCAGAGGAAGCAGATCCCAGGAAATACTGAGCAGGAAATGCATACCGACTAAAGGTGAGAGGACTATTTTGGTAGGTGAGGCCTTTGGGCCCCTGGTAAACACAAGTATGGAGGCAGAAAATCTCTCTGAACCAGATCAAGCTCAGAGAGTGGAGTCTGGTGATACACTGAGACCATACACTGGTGCAATAGGGAAGTTCTTGAATCATAAAGCTGGGAAATCACCCCAACCTATCCCTTTCCCATCACAGAAAAACCTACCTTACTTAAATATGAAAACAAAGGAATATGACATAGGCCTGTATAGGGTTATAAGAAGACAAATAGATTAAAATATACTCAGTAACATCTAATACACAATGAGAATGTGCCAGAAATGTGATCACAAAACAGACAAACTGTAACTGTATTTCAAACCAAGTTAAGAGAAATTTTTTAAATGATTGGAACTTTAAAATTGACACAAATCAAAACTAGATGAATTTATAAATTATATGGTTAGACAAGAAGATATGAAATGAGAACTAACTTAACACAGGAAATGACTTAAAAAGTTCTGAGATGAAGACATTGTTATCGAAAGAGTGTATGTGGGGTCCAGCTGCTCGCCTTTCAAAAACCAATAAACAGGCTAGGTTGGTGGAAAGTTTGCTTTATTTCAGATGCTGGCAACTGGCAGTAGAGAGCAGGGTGTGGTGGACATCTATCCAAAGGCAAACTTCCCCCACTGACAAGCAAGGGGTGAGAGCCTTTATAGATAGATTGAGGGGGCGGGGAGGGGATGGCTACATGCAGAAACAGCACAGTCATCTCTCACAGTCATCTTCAAATTGGTCATCAGTAGTCTGACCAGCATCATCTTGGTTGTTTTAAGTACAGTTAATCTTCATTTCCTAGGGGCTTCCCAGATGGAGCTAGTGGTAAAGAATCTGTCTACCAGTGCAGGAGATAGAAGAGAAGCGCATTTGACCCCTGGGTTGGGAAGATCACCTGGAGTAGGAAATGGCAACCCATTCCAGTATTCTTGCCTGGAGAATCCCATGGACAGAGGAGCCTGGCCGGCTACCGTCCGCAGGGTTGCAAAGGGTTGGACACAACTGAAGCGACTTAGTACACACATAATCTTTAGTTCTAGGGTCCATTTTCCCCATTTCTTTGTGGCCAATACTGGGAATTGTGGCAGCTCATGTCCTGGGTACAGTCTGGTCACCTTGTAGTTAACTTCTCCACCTGGCGTTTTAGTATCGATAAGACAGCTCATAGGATATGGCTCAGAATATTATCTATATAGCCCTTGAGAAAGAACTAAAGGTCCTTGACTATGCTTAGTGACTACATTATTATTATTTAGTCTCCTTTGACTGTTCCTTTGTTTCTGCATTTCTCTGATTAAACTTATCCCTTGACTAAAGTTTTCCACAGACAAAAGGAGGCAGAGGACATGGTGGGGGGCCAAGGACCGTAGGATCCTGCTCCGTTTCAACATAATGAGCAGGTACACAGGAAGGAATAGGCCCCATGGAAAATATAATAAAGGGAGATATGGGATGTAGAGAAGAAAAGTGAAAAAAATCAAAGGGAATTTTTAAAAAAGGAAAAAAATAGATTTGGGGGAAAGAGATATTCATATGAAACTCACGAAAAAGGAAATCAAATATTCATATAATTGAAGATACCGAAGAAGCTGTGAAACAGAATATTTAAAAAGCATAATTCAAGAAATCTTTCCTAAAATAAAAGAAGCTTGGAATTTTCATATTCAAAGGGCACATCGTCATGTACCTTGGAAACACAAACCAGAGCATTCAAGACAGAAACATATTATGGTAAAACTAAAGGACTTTAAAAAAAGAATCTGAGAATCCAGGCAAAGAGACACATTATTCATAAAGGAAAGAAAATCAGATTAGGATGATATCATGACAGGTTCCCCTTTTAATGTTTAAAAAACAATGGAGCACTGTGTTTAAGATATTCAGAGAAAGAAAGAAAATATGAACTAGGATTTTATAGTTAGAAAAAATCTTCTTTAATTATAAAGGCTACATTCACACAATTAAGAATATGGAAGGACTCTCAGAACATTGATCCCATGAGCCCTTCCAGGAGCTTTTATTAGAAACTGAGCTTTAGACAAGCTCAGAGATTGAAGAAGCTTTAGCAAGAAGTCTGGGGGTAACCACTGAGTATATTTCACTATGACACTAAATTAAAACACAAGTATCTGGTGATAAAATATGTAAATGTTTATGCTTAAGACAATGTAAAAATAATAAAATTAACAAAAATGGGTGTGGAGAAGGGGAAGATTAATTGAAATGTGAGAAATTTATTGATTGCATTGTGTGTATTAGCTGGGAATAAAATGACACCCTTTAAAGCAAATAACAGGGTCACTAAGATAATACTAGGGAACTAAAATAGTAAGAAAGGAGGAGGGAAGGTAGAGTGAGAAGAGGTTACAGGTTAGTTCAATATTGGTTATAATGTAAGTGATACTATTTAGGGAAAGAGAAGACTGAGAGGGTGTAAGTACTTAGTAACCATTAAAACAAAAATACAACCTTTCCTAAGCATGCACACACAAATAGCCTCACAAAAGAGAAAATAAAGCAGACATATGGTTAAGGATTTTAATGTATCAGTAAATACACAAGGTATTATCTCCCCTTCTCAAGAATGAGATTTTCAAACAAAGCAAAATCCTACAGTATACTTTATTCCTGAAATGCATCTAAGATAAATTATTCAGAAAAGTTAAAAACAAAAGAATGCCCCAAAATTTACGAGGGACATTCAAAGAAAAAGAAAAGAGTGGACTTAATTTTGTTATCAGACAAACTAGAATTCAGATCAAAGAGTATTAAACGAGACAAAGAAGGACACATTATACTAATAAAAACTACAATTTACAATGAAGATATAATTGTTTATATCTATGCATTCAGTAATAGCATCAATTTTCATAAAGAAGAAAATACAGGGAAAAGAAACATATAACAAACACACTGTAAAAATAGAAGGTTTCAACAGTCCTCTCACAGATATAGACAGATCAAAGATGAAAAATTCTTAAGGATACAGAAGATCTAAAAAAGCTTAATAATTAATAAGGAGCTTATAGATATTTATTGAATAATGTAGTTGCATCTGAATTATTTATGAAATCTCTCAGATAACTGGTAGGCTTAAAGAAAATTTTAGCAAGTCCCAAAGAATATCTGAAAAAATATATAAATAGAGAGCATTTTATATCCATATAGTATTTTTATGCAAAGCTTGAACTTAATAAAAAAGTAAGAAAACAAAAATTCCCTTCCATATCGATATCAAAAAGAAATAAATGACTAGCCTGATAAGGCTTGAGACAATAGAAAGTGAATGACTGTGCCGCATGCTTTGGAGATAGTGAAAAGATTTGCTGATGGATTGCATAAGGACAGTAGATATAAAAAGCAATCAAGGACATCTGCTAGATTCTAGTCTTAACAAATGGAGGACCAGTTATTGAGGTGAGAGTAACTGGAAGCAACTTTAGTGAGGACAAGATATTAACGGTAGAACTCAAGTCTATTTTGATCATATTAATATGAGCTGCTTACTTACTCCAATTTCCATCAGAAATTGAATATATTCCTCTTTGTCCCAGGTGGCCTATCAAATGTTCCTTTTGAACACATCCATTAATCTTCTTGAAAGGAGTCCTGGTCAACAAAGTTTACTCCATCTATTGCTTTCCCAGATAGTCTCGTGCTGCAGTGTTTCAGTACTCAGTGTATATTACTGACCTCAGCAGCTGCCCAGCTAGCCCACCCCTTGGTCTAGCTCTTCTGCTTAACTGGTGACTCCTCATCCCTTCTCCTCACTAATGGCACCAATAGAACATAATAAAAGTACATTTCAAACAAGTACACTGCATTAGCTCTTGCTAACTGTAAAGCTTTTTTCAATTTTTTTGTCCTCTTATTTTATTTATTTATATTTTTTATTGAAGTATAGTAGATTGACAGTGCTAATTTCTGGTTCAGAGTAAAATGACTGAACTATATATCAGCCATATATATATAGATATACCTTCATTCATTTTCACATCCTTTTCCATTATGGTTTATTACAAGACACTGAATATAGTTCCCTGTGCTATATATTAAGAGCTTGGTGTTTATTTTTTAAATTTTTATCATTTAAAAAATTAATTGGAATATAATTGCTTTACAATGCTGTGTTTGTTCTGCTGTAAAATGATGTGAATCAGCTACATGTATATAAATATCCCCTTCCTCTAGAGCCTCCCTCCCACCCCCATCCCACCCCTCTAGGTCATCATAGAGCTCAATGTGCTATATAGCAGCTTTCCACTAGTTATCTATTTTACACATGGTGTGTGTATAAGCCAATGCTACTCTCCCAATCCATCCCACCCTCCCCTTCCTCCACTGTGTCCTCAAGTCTGTACTCTACACTTGCATCTCTATTCCTGCCCTGCAAATATGTTAATTAGTATCATTTTTCTAGATTCCATATACATGTGTTAATATATGATATTGTTTTTCTCTTTCTGACTTACTTCACTCTGTATCACAGGCTCTAGTTTCATCCACATAACTACATATGACCCAATTTTGTTCCTCTTTATGGCCAATTGTACCATATATGTACCACATCTTTATCCATTCATTTGTCAATGGACATTTAGGCTGCTTCCATATCCTGGCTATTGTAAATAGGGCTGCAGTGATTTACCCAAATATATGTGCAACTGTCTTCCCTTTGGTTTTCAGTAGTTACTTTGGCATTTATTTTGGAAATGTGAAGAATCTTGCTACCTGTTGATGTTGGAAACCGGCAAGCTAAGACAAATGTCTTCTTGTCACCCAGAGCTAAATTTGATAGCTTCTCTTGGGACAGAATAAGTTTTGTTTTACTTACTTCCTTGGTATTTGATCACACAATTTATAAAATCCAATGCAGATTCCAAGGCCAAGGATCTGAAAAATGTCAGGAAAAGAACTAGAAAAGGAAAAAAAGGGAATCTGCAGGACTATTACTTGGGATGGAGAAGTCATGACTTGACAATATTCTTAAAGACTGCAGCAGATCTGCTGCTGCTGCTAAGTCGCTTCAGTCGTGTCTGACTCTGTGCAACCCCACAGACGGCAGCCCACCAGGCTCCCCCGTCCCTGGGATTCTCCAGGCAAGAACACAGGAGTGGGTTGCCATTTCCTTCTCCAATGCATGAAAGTGAAAAGTGAAAGTGAAGTCGCTCAGTCGTGTCTGACTCTTAGCGACCCCATGGACTGCAGCCTACCAGGCTCCTCCGTCTATGGGATTTTCCAGGCAACAGTACTGGAGTGGGGTGAGTCAAAGCATCCAAGCTAATCCTTGGTCAGAGTGAGAGTGGGAACCCAGAAAAAGGGGCAAAGCCAAGTCGTTACCATATCTTCCTGCCACCATAAATCTTAAAGTTAAAAGAGAACTTAAAAATCATCTGGTATTGAATTTCTTGACTGTAGAGCAGTGAATTGTATTATCTTTACTTTAGAGATGAGATACTTCAGACTCAGACAGTTCAGTGGTTGTGTGGAGGTTAGAGTCAGACAATCCTAACTCAGCACAGTTTTTTTCTGAGTACATAGCTTGGATTGATTAACTGTTGTCACTGCTACCACTGGGCCATTGGTCTTAAGACTTCTAGAACAAAGGAAGGAAGTAAGGACAAGAACCTCTTTCTTTTTCTTGTTTGGAAGGAAGTCGTTGACTATGTGTAGTCCACACACAGTGAGGAATTATGCTCCACTTCCTTGAGGGAGGAGTGACTTGGAAATTTTCACAAGAGAATTTTCTCTTTCTGCCCATTTATTTGGGTTTCCCTGTGGCCCAGCGTTAAAGAATCTACCTGTGAAGCAGAAGATGCAGGAGACACAGGTTCGATCCATGGATTGGAAAGATCCCTTGGAGGATATGACAGCCCCTCCAGTATTCTTGCCTGGAGAATCCCATGAACTAAGGAGCCTGGCTGCTACAGTCCATAGGTTTGCACAGAATTGGACACAACTGAAGCAGCTAAGCATGTACGCATTTATCCAGTTATTTGTTTACATGAGTATGGACTCATCCGTTGCTCTCTTTCATAGTAAATTATAATCCATTACAACTTTATTTTGTTGATCAAACTGTTCCAACTTTAGCCACTGGGAGTTTTTTTAGTTGGATGCTGTGTCCCTTTGACATATCCTCATCAAACCTGAATATCTAGAATTCTCTCTCTCTCTTACACACACACACACACACACACACACACACACACACACACACACACTTTCTTACTTTCTGGTACTCCAAGATACTCCAGGCTCATCTTGAATATTTCTTTTCCTTATTATAGAATCAGTCATTTCTTTATGGAGCTCTGTTTTATTTTATTGGCAAATGGTATTAAAACCAAGATATGGGCAGTAGGTGGACTCGTTGCTGTTGAGTGAGTGAGTGATAGTCGCTCAGTCATGTCTGACTCTTTGCAAGCCCAGGGACTATATAGCCTGCCAGGCTCCTCTGTCCATGGAATTCTCCAGGCAAGAATACTGGAGGGGGTTGCCATTTCCTTTTCCAGTGGATCTTCCCAACCCAGGGATTGAATACCAGTCTCCTGCATTGCAAGCAGATTCTTTACCAGCTGAACCACCAGGGAAGCCTTGCTATTGGGGTGTTCTATTAATAGGTTCTTTAAGGTTACAGAGCAAGGAAATATATGTCTGTATACTAAACCATATATGTACATGTATCTATAAATATTTCTATATATAGCCATCTATATTGGCAGTGAGCTAAAAATGAACTCATACTAGTATCTTTAATCTATTATCATGTGGATTATTCTAGCCTCTTTCCCTTGCTTCTGTATAACCTCCCACTCCAAAAGTGAGAAGGTTGGTTTCTACCATTTGCCATTAATTTACTTCACTGTTCCATTCCAATTTATATGTACAGTGCTATCAGAATTCTTAACCTGTAAACTGTGAGAATTTTATTAACTAGAATACGGTGCTTATGTACAGTTTTTTTGGTTTTCTTGTTTTGTTTTTTGCTTTTAATCTTACAGATGCCACTCATTTATAAAGATTTTTAGGTTAGTATCTTTTCCCACCATCTCTTTCAGTGAGGTTGCTTCATATACCTATAGCAGTTGAATTATTTTGTCACATTCGACATTCCATGTTGAGATTCCCTAAATTTCTAAATGATTTTTAAAATTACTATTTTAAGGTTCATTCTTTGTTGCAAAGTTCTACACGTGTGTGCTCAGCTGCTTCAATTGTGTCCGACTCTTTGCGACCCTATGGACTGTAACCTGCCAGGCTCCTTTGTTCACGGGATTCTCCAGGCAAGAATACTGGAGTGGGTTTCCATGCCCTCCTCCAGGGGATCTTCCTGGCCCAGGTATCAAACTTGTATCTCCTTCATTGCATGTGGATTCTTTAACCACTGAGCCACTTGGGAAGCCCACAAAGTTCGTAGGTTTTGATAACTGCATAGTGTCATGGATCACCACTGCAATATCATACTGAAGAACTTCTCCACTCTAAAATACTTTGGCCATCTGATGCGAAGAACTGACTCATTGAAAAAGACCTTGATCCTGGGAAAGATTGAAGGCAGGAAGAGAAGGGGATGACAGAGAATGAGATGGTTGGATGGCATCATCGATTCAATGGACATGAGTTTGAGCAAGCTCCAGGAGCTGGTGATGGACAGGGATGCCTGGCATGCTGCAGTCCATGGGGTCACAGAGTCAGAAGCGACTGAGTGACTGAACTGAACTGAAAATATCCCCTGTGCTTCCTTTTTGCAGTTCTCCTCCAAAACCCTGGTAACCACTGATCTTTTTACTCTCAGTGTAGTTTTACCTTTCCCAAAGCTCATGTAATTGGAATTATACATTAGAAAGTCTTTTAAGTTTGGCTTCTTTTACTTAGCAATACATATTTAACATCTATCCATCTTTTTGTGGTTTGATTACTCATTTCTTTTTAATTAGTAAGTAAGTATGTACATTCCATAAGTACATATACATAGATGTACCACAGTTTGCTTATCCATTTACCTAATGAAGGAAATCTTGGTTTCCTCTAATTTGGGATATTATGAATAAAGCTGATGTAATCATTCATGTGCAGGTTTTTGTGTGGACATAATTTTTCAAATCTGCAAGGGCTCCCCTCATACATAGCTCAGTAGGTAAAGAATCTGCCTGCAATGCAGGAGATCCGGGTTCAGTTCCTGGGTTGGGAAGATCCCCTGGGGAAGGAAAAGGCAACCCACTCAAATATTCTTGCCTGGAGAATCCCATGGACAAAGGAGCCTGGCAAGCTACAGTCTATGGGGTCACAAGAGTCAGACACGACTTAGTAACTAAACTACTAACTAACTACTAATTTTTCAAATCAGTTGGGTAAATACTTAGGATGCAATTGCTGTATCGTATGTTAAGACTATGATTAGCTTTGTAAGAAATTGGCAAACTGTCTTCCAAAGTAGCTGTACCACTTCACACTTCCACCAACAATGAATGAAAGTTCTTGTTGCTCAGGATTCCCACCAACTTTGCTCTTATTGGTTTTTACACACTTTGTTCTAATAGATATATAGTGGTATCTTATTTTTATTTCCTTAATTCATATTTTTAAATGCATTAAGGCTATTTATTTAGTCACAACTCAAATTATAGGGTATATAAGAAATTCAGTAGTTTTTTTTTTTAACATCTGTATCAATTCAGTTCAGTTCAGTCACTCAGCCGGGTCCGACTCTTTGCGACCCCATGGACTGCAGCATGCAGGTCTCCCTGTCCATCGCAAACTCCTGGAGTTTATTCAAATTCATGTCCATTGAGTCAGTGATGCCATCCAGCCATCTCATCCTCTGTTGTCTCCTTCTCCTCCTGTCTTCAAGTTTTCCCAGAATCAGGGTCTTTTCAAATGAGTCTGTTCTTCCCATCAGGTGGCCAAATTATTGCCGTTTCATCTGTATACTCAGTTATATTTTCAACATAAGCCAAGTGTTCTTCAGTTGTACCTTTCAGCTGTTGCTTCTGTTCCAATTGTTGTAACGTATTTTTCAAGAAATTCATAATTCTTAAATTGGATTTCCATTTATTGTCTTCCTATTACTATGATATTAACTATTTTCATTCTTTTTGCCATTTTCCCCTATATTACATGACATCTTTTTAAAATCTACCTTTATATTCCTTATTCATGATTCTAAATGTCTAATTCTGTCTTCTAATTGAGGTTTTTAATTTAACTGTTGAATTTGTTTGTCTAGTTTCCTTATAGCATCCATTTCCTGTTTAAATTTCTGTTCTTATTTTATCTCTTCTCTTATAAAGATTCCATGTCCTTGTTTTTTAAAGCTTGGTTTATTCAAAAAAATTATTTTTAGTGATATGATATCGTCCAAGTCTTCAAAATGATGAGAAGAGAATTAGCTTTGTCTAGTGTTTGCCAATAGTCAGGTTTTGTGGTGTGGCTTTCTCTTTACCTAACTTTTGTTGTTGTTCAGTCACTCAGTCACATCCAACTCTTTGCGATCCAGTGGACTGCAGCACACCAGGCTTCCCTGTCCATCACCAGCTCCTGAAGCTTACTCAAACTTGTGTCCGATGAGTCAGTGATGCCATCCAACCATCCCGTCCTCTGCTGTCCTCTTCTCCTCCTGCCTTCAATCTTTCCCAGCATCAGGGTCTTTCCAAATGAGTCCGTTCTTTGCATCAAGGGGCCAAAGTATTGGAGTTTCAGCATCAGTCCTTCCAATGAATATTCAGGACTGATTTCCTGTAGGATAGACTGGTTTGATTTCCTTGCACTCCAAGGGACTCTCAAGATTGAGTCTTCTCCAACACCACAGTTCAAAAGCATCAATTCTTCGGTGCTCAGCCTTCTTTATGGTCCAACTTTCACATTCATACATGACTACTGGAAAAAAACCATAGCTTTGACTATATGGACCTTTGTTGACAAAGTAATGTCTCTGCTTTTTAATATGCTGTCTAGGTTGGTTATAGCTTTTCTTCCAAGGAGCAAGCATCTTTAAATTTCATGGCTGCAGTTACCATCTGCAGTGACTTTGGAGCCCAAGAAAATAAAATTTATCACTGTTTCCATTGTAACCCCATCTATTTGCTATGCCCTTCCCTCAGGTGAAAACCATATGCCAATGTCTCTTTCATATTTTAATTCTCATTTCTGCTTCATATGTTTTCACCTAACTAATTGCAGTTTTTTAAAAAATTACTCCTTAGAAAACATAAATTATAGATTGGACATACAAAAAGCTTTAGTGCCCAAGATGCATTGTGGCATTTTCCTCCAGAGGACAATATAGCAACATCACAGTGCCCACCTGTCATTGTCTGACTCATTTTCTGGAGGTTAGAATCTCTGAAGCCACTTGACTAAGAGGAATTTTGGAGTAGGGCTTGGAACAGTGTCTCACTACTTCAAAATAATAACTCTCTGTAGCAGAGAAGTAGATTTGCTATTTGGGGATGATAAGATTTGGGTTTCTGATATGCAAGCAAAGATGTCAGTGAGAAATTTTATTTTCTTTATACTACAGGTAAGAATGTTTCTCTTCCCTTAGGTGAAAACCATATGCCAACGTTTCTTTCATATTCTAATTCTCATTTCTGCTTCATATGTTTTTAATTAACAAAAATGCTCCCTATGGTCAGGCAATATGTTGACTGTCAGCCTTAGTTTCAAATGTAATTACAAATTATAATCATTTCCTGAGTTCCCATAGATATTCCATTAGGAATTGGGCAAAACTGAATTAAAGAAAGCTAGCCAAATGTTATAACATAATGGTAAAAAAAAGTATTTCAGTAGAAATATAGGATTTTCTTTACATATATATATTATAAAAGTGGGGAAACTTACAAAACACAAAATAAAGTTTAAGAAATCATAACAGATTACATCAGCAACATTTTAATAATTAAATCTCTAGTATATAATTTTACTAAAATAAAATATCTGAGATGCAGGTATTAATCCAGTGCTGACAACACATTGTTATGATTTGCACAGAGACTGAAACAAAGATTTTGAGATATACAGAAGAAACTGAAAAGAAATAAGACATTATAATAAATCATAATATGACATTAGTAAAGAGGGACTTCAAAAATTAGAGGTTTCTAGATACTTTCCTTTATTCATAGAGATTATTAGCAAATAAGAAAAGGATCTTTAGGTCATGTTTTTGTAAATTTATAGAGGTGTGCTTTTTATACAGTAAAGTTCATCCATTTTGAGTGCACAGGTTTAAAACCTTTAACAATGTATATAGTTGTGCAGCTACTAGCATTTTCAAACTTAATATTATTTCCATCCCCCACTCCAAAAGTCCCTGATACCCCTTGCCGTAACATTCTCAGTCATGTCCAACTCTTTGGGACCCAATGGACTGCAGCCCTCCAGGCTCCTCTATCCATAGAATTTTCCAGGCAAGAATATCGAAGTGGGTTGCCATTTCCTATTCCAGGAGATCTTCCCCACCCAGGGATCAAACCCACGTCTCCTGCATCTCCTGCATCAGCAGGCAGATTCTTTACCTCAGAGCCACCTGGGAAGCTCATATCTCTTCTATCATATATATCTGATATCTCTGATATCTACAACTTGTCAACACAATAGCATCAGTTTTTTAGTTTTAGCTACCCTAGATGTGAGAAACACATTTAAAGGCAAAGTATGTTTGTATGTCTCTCCAAGCTTTCTTGGTTCCCTGGGGTGTCACATACACATGTGTAGTTTATCAGTCAGTCAGGCATGCATGGAATGTTTATTATCTGTATTTCGACAGTCTCTTGGCTCTCATTACTAAAATTCTCCTGTAGCTGTCCTGCAGCCTATTCCACACTAAGCCCATACTCTTTGGTAAAGTGAGAGGTTTTAACTACTTAAGTGTGGGAGGGATAGAAATGGGCATATTGTAAGAAGGCTATAAAGTCATCATTATTTAACAAGGAAGCATCAGTTATTCCTGAGTAAATTTTTTCCAGTTGTTGTTGGCATTTGGTCATTTTCCTGTGACTGAAATTTTTGTTTTTAATAATTTTATCCAGTTTATTCTTGTTTTCATGGGGGAGAGTATTTTTTCCCCCTGCCTTCCACCTCTCTCATTACCACCACCAGAAGCAGCATGATCGCTCCATCTTTGTGAAGAGAAAAAAAGCTATACACACACACACACGCACACACACACACCCCTAAATGATGCTAAATACCATATAATATCTGCCTCAGCAGGCTGTGTAGGTTTTGAAAAGCAGTGATGCTGAGGCTGAGGATGTAATGGAGTTGGGTGTTTTTCAGTGCATGACAACAGGTCTTATACATAACTGGTCAGAGGAAAGAGTGTGCTAAGTTGCTTCAGTCATCTCCAACTCTTTGCAACCTCATGGACTCATAGTCCTCCAGGATCCTCTGTCCATGGGATTCTCCAGGCAAGAATACTGGAATGAGTTGCCATGTCCTCCTCCAGGGGAACTTCTCAACCCAGAAATCAAACACCATGTCTCCTGAGTCTCCTGCATTGCAGGTGGATTCTTTACTGCTGAACCACCAGGGAAGGATAAATCATAGCAAGAATAAGCTTTATCTTCAGCTTGGGAGAAGAGTCAAGAAGAACATGAAGAATAAAAATGATGAATAATTCAGTTGTCTGTGGATATATCCCATGTTATTTTAATGATAATGACAGTCCATTATTCTTTGTCATTAGTTATGATTTTAATACAAAAGAAAATGACCAAAAGTAAAATTAAGAATAAAGAGAAATTTCCTTTGTTAAATATTTGAACAGCCCAAAGGGGTAAGTTATAAAATTTCTTTTCCTTCAGCACATTATGAGTAGAAAAAAAAAATCTCTGGCAAGGATTGAAATCAAATTAAGGTAAAGTTGACAAATACTTGATACTATTTCCAGGTGCAAATGACTATAAATTATATTAGGCTATAAGCTGTGATGAGATTTTGTATATCAGTACTTGGCAATTAATTATAATTGATACACAGTATCTAAAGTACTACTAAGCTAATACTTGTTACAATTATTTCCTACCCTCTTTCAACTTAATACACAAAGCACATTACACATTTTGTATTAGAATTATTTAATTACTGAGAATCAAAAGAAAGTATTATGTAGCTAGAATATGGGTTTTAAGAGAAAAAAATCATATATAGGCAAAGCCTTATTATTATCACACTACTTATTATCTGCTGACTACCACTTTCGGGCTCTAGCCACTGTATCCTGCGCCTTTCATAAAAACAACTCTACTGAGATAAATGAATCTGCACGGATAGCTTAAACACAGGCAAATCACTATGTATTCTGAATATTCTCAGAAGAGTAAATGTTGCATGTAGTTCTGACAAAGAAAAGAAAATTATATGTGTAACACACAATTGTCGCTGATAGTAGATGCCAGGAAATCTCAGTGAAGCCATTCTAAATGGTACAAAATTATTACCCTCCCACCCACATTTTTGTAATTCTTTTTTGATTAAGACTGGAATTTCATTTTCCCATTTGTTTACAGATTTTTCATTTACCTGTGCTAACAATAGGCAAATTCCCAGTGCTTTATATACTTTGAAATATTTTCACTTGATATGTTTGACCACAGAGCTCTGCTATTATCCTCATCATACAAATTGTTTTCAGAGGAGTTAAAGAAAATTAGTTAGTGGATAGTCATGATTATTTCCAGTGGCCAAAAGTAAAATCAAACAAAACCCAGATGGTTTTTCCAGTGGTCATGTATGGATGTGAGAGTTGGATGGTGAAGAAAGTTGAGCACCGAAGAATTGATGCTTTTGAACTGTGGTGTTGGAGAAGACTCTTGAGAGTCCTTGGACTGCAAGGAGACCCAACTAGTCCATCCTAAAGGAGATCAGTCCTGGGTGTTCACTGGAAGGGCTGATGTTGAAGCTGAAACTCCAATACTTTGACCACCTGATGTGAAGAGCTGACTCATTGGAAAAGACCCTGATTCTGGGAAAGATTGAGGGCAGGAGGAGAAGGGGATGACAGAGGATGAGATGGCTGGATGGCATCATCGACTCGATGGACATGGGTTTGGGTGGACTCAAGGAGTTGGTGATGGACAGCGAGGCCTGGCGTGCTGCGATTCATGGGGTCACAAAGAGTCGGACATGACTGAGCGACTGAACTGAACTGAAGTGATACTTTGCTCTCACGTATTTTTTTAGGCCAAGTTAAATGTCACTTTTTTTTTCCATCTTGCATGCTGATACAACCGCTAGAGAAGATATTGTTTCTTTTATAGTCAGAAAAATGAAGGCATTCATAATTGTCAATAGGAGCTATCCCTTTTCTTAAATGTATTTTTAGATGCAGACACTCTAGCAAGACATGACCATTGCTAAAGATTAGGAAAACTAAATTCTGGGTAAACATCCATCTTTCCTCTCTTATACTCAGCCCATCACTTGTATGTTGCAACATTTGACATGCCTTGGCAAATGTCCCTGGCCTCAGGTGGTTCATGTGATAATGCTAAGTTCTAGGAAAGTGAAAGTGAAAGTTGCTCTGTCATGTCTGACTCTTTGCGGCCCCATAGACTATACAGTCCATGGAATTCTCCAGGCCAGAATACTGGGGTGGGTAGAGCATTTCCCTGCTCCAGGGGATCTTCCCATCTCAGGGGTCAAACCCAGGTCTCCCGCATTGCAGGTGGATTCTTTACCAGCTAAGCCACAAGGGAAGCCCAAGTTCTAGGAACTCAAGCGCAATATTTTCTTTTTTCCTAAATTTTTTTTGCTTTTTTTCTTCCACAGCAAAACTTAAGAAATATTTTGAGTTTAAATTGAACTTAATTTTTCCTTCTGGTTGGTCTACACATGTTTAGAGTCTGTTTCTATGCTTTAGAAACCCAGATTATAAGAAGAAATGACTAGTTAGATTGTGAGATTTGCTTCATTCTCTGGAAAAACCTCATTACTTACACAAATAAGATGTCTTTTTACAGACATTCAGATCTTTTGCTCCTAACCTGTTTGTTATGAAGCTTTCAACAAGGCAGATCTCATGAGTGGGTTTCCCTCGATGGGAATTCAGACATTAGAAACAGGAGAACACAAGTGAAGGCAAGCACACTGCTTCTCAGGCTTGTTTTTCTCCCAACAGGCTTGAGAAGAAAGTAGAGAAAGCCTGCCAAATTAGCTGGCATAGAACATAAAAAAACTGGATGGATGGAAGTTTAAAAGGCAGAAAAAACTTTTAATGAGGAGGCAGTACCCTGAGGGAGATCAAAAGCCTGCTAGATACAATAGCTATATGGAATTAAGTAGTTAAAAGGGCCATTTGGACAATTAAAGCCTCCTTTGTGACTGTTAGGGCTTCCAAGATGGCTCAGTGGGTGAAAAATCTGCCTATGATGCAGGAGACTTGGGTTCAAGCCCTGGATCAGGAAAATCCCCTGAAGAAGGGCATGGCAGCTTATTCTAACATTCTTGCCTGGAAAATCCCATAGACAGAGGAGCCTGAAGGTCAACAATCCATAGGCTTGCAAAGAGTTGGACATGACTGAGTACACACACACGCACATGTGACTTTTATGGCCTCCATCCTTAGACGTCTCTGTCCTTGCAGATAGAAATGTGAGCAGGAATCCAGTTACAGGTTCTACACTAGCTGAGAGAAATGTGGTTGGGAGGGGTAAGGGAGAGACATGTTAACTAACCTTTATAACCCAGAGGTTACAGCCTAGCAGCCCATGGGCCATATTTGACCCAAATATAACTACTTTTTGACCTGTATGGTGTTTTCAGATTCATATAATGTAGTGAGGGAGAAAATCCAGTTCTATGACTTCCCTTGAAAAACCAGACCTAGAAACTCTGGTTCTAAACTCCCTCATAGTAGCTGCTGGCTGGTTCTGAGTAGCATCAGTCCCCTTTAGACAGGACATGAGACTCGATACACCATAAGCTTAGTGCCTGAATTATTATTTAAGTAATAGCTTCTATATTTTGTCTATATAAAAATGGGAAACTAAACACTGAAAATTAGACAAAGATGACGCAATTCTTCTTACATGTAGTCCATTTCCTCTGTCTGTGTCATCTACCTAGTCTCTACTGCATTTGATTCTATCACCCTTGACATAGAAAATGCTTATTAGCCTGAATTTGTTGGAATGGCTTTGAAGATACCCATGAACAGCACCCTTTTAGAAAAAAATTGATTATGTTTTTAAATATATTTTTGCTGTAAATGGATTGTTGCCTTCCTAATTCCTTTTTGGTTTATTAATGTGAGATGACAGTGTGATAGGAAAGAGAAAAACAGGTGTTAGAGTTTGACAGCCTTGGTTTAAGTTCCAATTATTAGCTTTGCTAATAATCATGGATACACCTGAGAAAAGTCTCATTCTGGCCACAGTTTCCTCCATCCTAAAAATAGATATAATAAAAATTGTTATACAGTGTGATGCTGTACATTAGAGCATCACATAAAGCTCCCAACTGCTCAATAAATGACACTTTATCAATTATAATCAGATGATTTTATATTCTAACTCCAGATTTAACTAAGATTTTATGACAATAAAAGTAAGTAACCTGAAATATGTCAGATGCAAGCAGGTTATACAATGTGTAGCCCCCTCAAGAATGCACGAGAAATATGATTGCTCGTTCAGAGACTAATAAAATAAAAATAATGAATTAGAGCAAGGGTCAGCAAATTTTTTTCTGTTAAGAAACACATAGTAAATACTTTAGACTTTGCATGTCACAGGGTCATTGTCACAGCTTGTAGGTTGCTAACCTTGTAGCAAGGAAGAAGCCATAGACAATACATAAATGAAACAGTGTGGCTGCCTTCCAATAAAACTGTGTTTATGAACACTGAATTCGAATTTCATATAATTTTCACATGGCATGAGATATTATTCTTTTGATTTTTTCAACCATTTGTAAAAGTAAAAGCTATTCTTAGTTCTGGGCGATATAAAATCAGATGGCTGGCTGAAGTTGGCCTGTGGGCTGTAGCTGGCCAACTACTGCATTAAAACAGTAATATGAAAAGTCACAATAAAAAATATTCTAGCTCACATAGATATACTTAAGGCTTTGTATCTAAATAATCAGAAGCAAACAGAGAGTTCTAGAAACAAATTTTGGCAGAATCAATCCTCTCAATGTCTACCTGGCTCCAAGCCCATCTGGAAGGACTGGCCCCATCTGGAAATTGACGTGTTGGACTAACACGGCCTGATGCTACTCAGTAGTCAAATCATGCCAAACTCCCCTTACTCACCAAGAGTCCTTTTATGTATCATTTGGCTTTACTTTTTTCTACAGAGTTGTTTACAGGGAGGGAATGTACTGGTCAAACTGACACAAATGTCTATTTTGTTTGACAGGTATTTCATGTTGCAAATGGATAAATTGTGATTCTGATTTGCTCATCTGTCTTTTTCAAGTCTTTTTTTGTTTGTTTGTTTAAGCCTGAATCAGCATTTCCAAGTCCAATTAACTTGGAGATATATGTGAGAGTGTTTTTATGAGCCTACATGGCGGAGGGCCATGTCCTCAACACTGGTTAATTTATGAAGGTAATTTCACTTTAAAGACCCTTTCTGTGTGGCCAGTCATCCTCCCATAGCAAGTCTGATGCTCACTCTGGGCTACATGTTCTCCATCCAAACTTCAAACTACTTTTCAGAAGGTTAGTGCAGCAATTTGTTGAGTTATTACAAGTAAAGAATAGGAAGTGCTCAATTAGTTTTCACTATTATGATGATCAAGACTATGATTATTGACAGTGCTGTCACTTTACTCTGGTGTCTTAATTATACCTATAAATAGGCCTCACTCCTTTTTTATGATCCTGATATTAAAAGATTATAATTCATTTAAATGGGTTGCTGGATTAGGGTGAATTACATTAAGACTGTTTAAATTCCTTAACTAATTTAAAACTACTCTGAAATAGCTCATTTTTCCACAAGATGTTAAAAAGTGCTTTCTACTTACAATCAAGGTCACATTTAGCAGAAAAGGAAAGAGGACTTCAAATGCATTGAGCACTTACTATTTTCTAGAATCCCTAGGCTTTAGTGTTTTTGAGAGTCCTTTAGGTTGATATAGCTATTCTCTCTGTATCAACAAGGAAAATGGTTGCTCAAAAAAGTAAAATCATGTTTGTAATGTCACAAAGCTAAGAAGCTGTGGCTCTGGGATTTGAATTGGAACCCCCTACTCTCCCTCTTTTTAAACAGTATAGATCCATTTATGCATACATTCTTTGTATGAGAATTGTCCTATAGATTACTTCTAAATATGCTATAAACTCTACCATACAATGCTATAATTTTACTCTAAACTGCTGTATGTCTTTACAAAAAATAAAGAATAAGTGAAAGATAATGCTTGTGTTTATATTCACATAGCAACAATTTCTGATATGAATCTGAGTCTCTTTGACTTCAAGGTTGAAGGTTGTCTGCTACATGATGACAGGCAACTCTATCCGATCCCCAAACTCATTTAAGCTTAGACATACGACTACTCTGCTATGGTATAAACCCCAGTCTGTGGAAAGGTACAAAATAGAATAAACTGCCCCACAACTTTAAAACAAGAGTAGGAATAACTGATATTTACTTAGGGCTTATGATGTGTCAGGATTCCACTTAGTGCTTTACAGGTACTTTCTCATTTAATTGTATTACCATTAATAACAAGCAGGTAATATCATTAGCTCCAATTTGTAGATGAAGGAACTGAGAATTAGAGTGGTAATTTTCTCAGTATAAAAGAGCTAGTAAGAGACGGAGCTGAGATTAAAATGCAGGTCTATCTGACTGAAGAGCCTACATTTATTTTCACTAAGATGCCCCCATTATTTTGTGTTCTTTGGTGGTAACTACAATCATTACATTGCCATGTACTTATTCAAATCAGTGAACACAGGATTCATCTTGTAATACTCTAAACAATACTCTGAAAATTGCCATATATTCACAAACATAAGGCAATGTCAATTATTATAAGGTGTTTCCAATTTTTTCTGATAGAAAGATTTCCCCCAAAGTGAGTTTCAGTTTTTAGCTTTTTCATACTTAAACTTTTAGATTATAGATTAATTGCCTCATTCTTTTCAGTATGTCAACTTACTTATGCATAGATATGCATATATATCTAAGTTACCATAGAAAATCATGGATTAATTTAGAAATATTCATTTTTTTTTCACTTTTGCAGTTCATGGAATGATTTTTATTTTTTTCAAATTTTTCACATGCATCTTTAACTCCAGGGCTGTATTCACATCAGAACTACTTTTTGAGTCATCTAACATGGTTTTCCAGAACACATTATCTTCATTTCCATATAAGTAAATTGAGACATGGCCCATTTTGAGTTTTAGTTTCAGTATGATGTAAAAAATTTTCCTAAGCCATAAGACTCATTTTCAAAACTTAGAAGTTTGTTTTTAATGTGCCCTGTGATCTCTTTGACTTAACCATTAACTGTAGTGTGTTTACGTCCTGAAAACTTTACAACAAGATCCACCACTGACAACAATATGAAAGTAAACCCAGGACTAACATTATATCTTTCAACATTATTTATCTTTTTCCCTTTTTATTTTGAAACAGTATACACTTAGATGTATTAATCCTCACACAATTGATTGGAAGCTTCAATGAGAAAGCAAAGGAAGAAGTCTAGAGTGAAGGCTCTGCACATAGTAGGAACTCAGTTGTTAGTTCCTCAAACCAGTGCAGCTCATACTACTGATGAAGGCAGTATTCTGACTCTGCCTTTTGTGGTTATAGTGCTTTTGACCTTGATAAAGTTAGCTGATGGATCATCTCCTTTATAATCAGAAGACTAAGAGGCAGTGCATTCAGGTGGCGTCTGCTGTTCCATCTGCTTGCAATCTGGTCACTACAACTTTTCTTCCCAGAAGAGGTTTTAAACTGCTCCTCTTGGTTTATTGCCCCATGGTTCTCATAATAATTACAATGATAATGACAATAATTTTTCTGATTTGGGTAGAGAGATACAATCTACAAGCTCTTTTACATGTGTTAGAGCATTTGTATGTAACAATGAGGCTGCAGCCAAGGTATTATTCTCTCTCATTCTTCTAGATGAGAAAATTGAGGTACACAAGAGGTTTGATAAGTTTCTAAAGTTCCCAAAGCTAGTATCAAACAGCTGTCACATAAACCTTTTTGTGTCCAAAAATGAGTCATGTTGGGCAAAACCTATGATGACAGCAGTTATATTCAATAATACGGTGCAGTATACACACCCCTTCCTTTTTCCACTGTCAAAATTAGATGGAATGAAAATTAAAAGTTATTTTAAAAATTATGGCCAATGGATTAAGACAATGCTATATAATTCTCTACATAGAAACAAGATACTCTGTTGCCCAAAGAGCATGGTCTCTGAATCAGAGGCAAGGGAAATCCTCCAGACAAACCCGATCAGTCCTTTCTGTAAGGGCCTCTAACTTTTGAGCAGTACTTCTCTGTCAAAATACCCTTTATCTTTGTCCATCTACTTTCACTGTTGGGCAAATTTCTGAGCAGTCTTGAAGAAACCAATGCAAAAGCCAAGTCCTCTATCAAACCTCTCTCAATACCCCTAGATGTAAGTAGATGTACCTTCTCTATGATACCATGGTCTGTGTGATCCCTGGGAGCTAGGACAAAAATTGATTTATAATTTGCCCTGTGCCTGACAATGGTGGAGTTTCCATGTAGTGGATATTTGATGGCATTTTTCCCAGAGTCAGCCATATCGTCTGGGGAAAACTTATCCACCCCCAGCTCCAGAGATGACCAGATTGTCTTTTAAAAAAAATAATCAGTGTATCTGATATCCAGGCAACATGGTTGATCCTTGAAGGGCAGCAGGTTCAATTCAAGTCAACAAAATATAAGATATTTGCTAAAGGTTTCTGAAAGGAAGAGAAACTTCCTTCCTCTTCTGGGAGAGCCAAAGGAAAAAGTGGATTCTCTTCCTCTGGACTCCCAAGCCTCTTAGATAACCTCCAAACGCTTCAAACTCAACACCTGCCAAGCAGAGGCCACCACTCTTTAACCTTGCCTGTCCCTCTGCCTTTCCTGTGTTTGCTAACTGCACTCAGATCACCCAGGTATTTGGGAACCTGCTACTCATAATGACCCCTCCTTCTTTCTGACCCCATAATTTCTGTGTCCTGCCACATTTTTCCGTCCTAAATATTCCTATAATTTCTCACTTTATTCTTTTAATCTACACTTCACTTTCTGGGTTCAGTCCCTGGGTGAAGAAGATTCCCCTGGAGAAGGGAATGGCTAGCCACTCCAGTATTCTTGCCTGGAAAATTCCGTGGACAGAGGAGCCTGGATGGCTATGGCCTGTGGGGTTGCAAAGGATCAGACACAACTTGAGCAACTAACACTTTTTTAGTACAAAGTAATCACCATTACTAATTCTAGTATATCACTACTACTGATGATAATAATAGATCTGAATCTTTATTCTCATTCAACACTTTTATTGAATGCTAATTGATAGCATATCAATGCCAATTGATAGCATTCAATAAAAGTGCTGAATGAGTGAATGAAAATTCAGATTTATATTATTGTGCAAGTACAATGTGCCAGGCATTATGCTATTTGCCATCACATATGCTTTACTTTGGGCTTTTCTGGTGGCTCAAATGGTAAGGAGTCTTGCTGCAATGAAGGAGACCTGGGTTAGATCCTTAGGTTGAGAAGATCCCCTGGAGAAGGGAATGGCTGTCTACTGCAGCATTCTTCCCTGGATAATCCCATGGACAGCGAAACCTGGCGGGCTACACAGCCCATGGGGTGGCAAACAGTCAGACACAATTAACACTTCACTTTCACTTTGTGCTTTATTTTAAAATTTTTATTCTCATAATTTAATGAAATAAACAGTGTTATCTCACAAAAAGCTATTCAGAGAATGTGAATAAATTTCCCAAAGATACTTAGTTCCTATGTGATAAAAGCAGAATTTGAAACCAGTTTACTTCCAAGTCTGATGCTATTTCCAGACAATTCACTCTCCATGGACCAGAACCAGCTTGTCTATTAGAACTACGTGGAATGAGTAATTTTATCAAGGAGTAATTTTAACTTCCAAATCTTATCATTTAAAAAATACCTTTTATAAAGCTATAGCTGTCATTTCTAGTGATTCCTGTGATGGATTTGGGCAAAGTCAATCGCAAATATTTTGGAAAGGGTTCACCACTTTAGAAACCAGTAAGAGCATTTGGGATTCATGGCAAGAGGTCCAAATTTCAAATTTAACAGGAGTTTGGAAGACGTTGATTCCAGTTCTCATGGCTGACTTTAAGGGGTTTAGAACTTCAGTAGAGGAAGTAACAGCAGACATGGTGGAAATAGCAAGGGAACCAGAAGTGGGGCTTGAAGCTGTGACTGAATTGCTGAAATCTCATGATAAAACAAGCAGATGAGGAGTTACTCCTAGTGGATGAGCAAAGAGTGGCTTCTTGAGATGGAATCTACTCCAAGTGAAGATGATGGGAACATTGTTAAGATGACAACAAAGGACCTAGAACCTATTTGCTATAGCAGTGGCATGGTTTTAGAGGATTAACTTCAATTTTGAAAGAAGTTCAATTGTGGGTAAAATATTCTCATACAGCATTGCATATTACAGGGAAATCGTTGGTGAAAGGAACAGTCAGAAGATGTAGTAAATTCCTTGTGTGTGTAGTAATCTCCTAGTAAACTGATCAAATGGATGGTAGGCTCCTCTTTCCAAGAATGCTGGAGTGGGTTGCCATGCCCTCCTCCAGAGGATCTTTCTGACCCAGAGATCAAACCCATGTCTCTCGCGTCTCCTTCATTGGCAGGCAGGTTCTTTACCACTAGCACTGCCTGGGAAGCCCAGAAATTGGCACAGCCATCAACATCAAGGCAAGACGCTCTATCAACAAAAAGATAACTACTTACTAAAGGCTCAGATAGTGGGTAACATTTTTAGCAATAAAGTATTTTAAAATTAAGATCTGTACATTGCTTTTTTGGGCATAATGCTATTGAACAGACTATTAGCAGACTACGGTGTAGTGTAAAAATAACTGTTATATGCATTGACAAATTTAAAATTTTGTGTGACTCGCTTTATTGTGTTATTTGCTTTACTGCAGTGGTCTGGAACCTAACTCACTCTATCTCCATGGTATGTCTGTACTTTGTTAGAGACTCAAGGAACATATTTTGCATGGGAAACATTTAGGAGATATGATCCAGAAGAAGCAGGCAACAGAATGCCATAGGGAAATGTTTAGAGAAAGCTCTGTGTTCAACTAAATAGAAGACAAGATGTTACCATAAACTGCTCCATGTTAGAAAAATTCTTTTTTAGGATTCTGGCCTGGAAAAATAATTGGCATCTTCTTGAAAACATGGGTAGCTTTTAGTACTGGCAATTGGGTACCTCAATTCCTTTCAGTTATCATGTAGAGCTATCACTTCTTTCAAGTCAGGTTTGGCCATGTTTCAACACAAATTGGAAATGTTCAAAGAATACTAAGATTATAATTCCCAGTGAATCTTTCAGTTTTTGTCCTTCTGTGACCTAAATTATGTTAGATAAAGGAAAATTAAGCTGTTATCCTTCAGTTCAGTTCAGTCGCTCAGTCATTTCCGACTCTTTGCGACCCCATGAACCACAGCACGCCAGGCATGCCTGTCCATCACTAACTCCTGGAGCTTACCCAAACTCATGCCCATTGAGTTGGTGATGCCATACAACCATCTCATCCTCTGTCGTCCCCTTCTCCTCCTGCCTTCAACCTTTCCCAGCATCAAGGTCTTTTCAAATGAGTCAGCTCTTCGCACAGGTGGCCAAAATATTGGAGTTTCAGCTTCAACATCAGTCCTACCAATGAACACCCAGGACTGATCTCCTTTAGGATGGACTGGTTGGATCTCCTCGCAGTCCAAGGGACTCTCAGGAGTCTTCTCCAACACCACAGTTCAAAAGCATCAATTCTTCAGTGCTCAGCTTTCTTTATAGTCCAACTCTCACATCCATACATGACTACTGGAAAAACCATAGCCTTGACTAGATGGACCTTTGTTGGCAAAGTAATGTCTCTGCTTTTTAATATGCTGTCTAGGTAAATTCAGAGACGACCATTTAGGGTGGATCAGTGAAAACTTGCCCTGGAAACCTAAGGCTTCCACGTAACCAGCTGGTAAATCCTTTGGGGAAGAGTCAAGCCAGACATGAGAGGAGGAGAAACTCTCCACTAAAGATTTAGTATCAGTCTCTGTGAGGAGAAAAAGAAAAGATGTTCAGTTTCCTCCTCTACTGAGCAAGGTAGTAAAGCTCACTGACACTGTCCAAGGTTGAAGTGAGCAGCATTCCCAGATGCTTTTTGTCCAAATAAAGTAGCCTTTACTGCAGTAACAAACAATAGTGTGTTAGATCTGGAGCCAAGGTATAGAATATATCAATGGGCCTGGCTTTGTGAATTTACATTCTAGCTTTATGCATATTCTTCAGTCCTCAGGAGCATCCTCACGGTAGACAGTATTATCATCCCCATTTTATCAATGGGGAGATGGAGGTATAGAAAAGTCTCACTCAGCTAATCAGTGGTCATGCACTGTGCTTAGTCACTCAGTTGTGTATTGAATTGGGTTGCCATGTCCTCTTCCAGGGAATCTTCCCATCCAGGTCTCCCGCATTCCAGGCAGATTCTTTACTGTCTGAGCCACCAAGGAAGCCCAATCAGTTGTAGAGCTGGGATTTGATCCTTGGCAGAGCAAATGCTTTCACCTACCATGCTATGCTGCTACTGCTGATGTCTGATGACAGTCACTCTTTATTATTCCCCACATGACAAAGGGAGCTAAAGAAAGTAGGATTTGCATAATTGTTAGGTCAGATGGATTAATATAATTATTAGGTCAGACACATGCTAAACTAAGTGGCAAATTATCCTGTGTGGAATAACACTAAGAGCTTCAAGGCTACCTCTGTTCGTTAGAGGGATGGGAATGTTAGTTCCTAAGGCAGTGAGTTCAAGAGTCTGCTTGGGATGGCTTGGCTCAACCCCCCAAGGCAATATTAGGGCAGTGCAAGGCCTCAGCACCCAGCGGGCATACCCTTAAATCCCAGCCCAATACTGGTGTGTATCTTAGGTTCTTCATCTATAAAATGAGCATAAAAATGTCATTTTCCACACATAGGTTTATTGTAAGATTAGAAGTGATAATGCATGTAAGTGGAGTCCTGAGACATAGAACATTTCCAATAAATTGTTATCCGTTGTGTCAAATGGGCCTAATATTCCTTTTCACACAAGAGTTAACCAGACTTTAGCAGATACTAGTTCAGGAAACTTGAAAGAGTTAGAGTAATGTGTGGCATGGAAGGATGCGGAGAGGGTTTACATTCACACAGACTGCCAGGACCCCTTCTCCTTTGCTCAAGAAACAAGTTCATATCATACATTTCTCCCCAATGTCTGCTTTGTCAGACTGCCAGCATTCATTTCTGTTGTAATCACATTTTGTCTAATTAACATCAAAATCTAATCTGTAAAGACTCTAGGAAAAACATCTCCTGGGCAACATTTCTTTTAATCCCTGGTGGTGTGTAACCAAGGAGGGGATTTGCTGAGCCTCGGGACAAGCCCTACGAGCCCAAGTTGTAATCAAGGGGGCAGAGGAACTCATAGATTGAATACGAGCACCTGAACCACCACAATTAGAAGAATTTTCCATCAAAAGCTATTGGTCCCCTTAAGGAAAAGTATCAAGTACTACGAAAGAGAGAATTTGGGACATTTTGCTCTCAAGGGGCTCAATTATTTCTAAATATATTTTCAAATAAATGAGACTTTCTTAAACCATTTATCACCATAGCAACTAAGCTGGCAGAGTTGGTGGGAGTCTTAGCTTCTATCAACTGTGAAATATGCTTGTTGCTTGCAAAGCCTGTAGGAAAAAAAATGCTATATTGAATAAGTAAGGCAGTAAATTCATGAAGACTCACAGGAAATGAATGAATAAGGAATGATGGAAGCATTTGCAAAGAAGTACAATCTTATTCTGAGAGTTTAATAATAAAATTCCATTAGAAAATACCTGATTGTACCCCCAATCTGGTTATCTCATAAATAAAATAATTCTCTTAAAAAACAAACACTTTTCTCTAATCATACATCCCAGCATACATGGTGCCTAAAAGGCTGTAACCTGGAGGAGATTGAGATTTGAGTTCTAGTCCCAAAGCTGATGTTAATTAGCATCTGTGTTGAATAAGGCTTTCAACCTCACATAAACTGTTTCCTTTTCTGTGCAATGAAAGAATGTGGGATTCTATTACTTACCTTGAATAAGTGAGGTAAAACTTTTAAAACTCCTTTATGGCGTTTAAAAGTGTCTTTCTGTTTGCCTGCTTGTGTTTACTTTTTTTTAGGTTCTGGAAAATAAATCAGGTATTCAGGCTCATGGGTTACCTGTACATCTAAGACCCTGACTTCCTATGTGTCTTCTCAGTTTCAGTCAATCCTAGAAGGAAGGCAGGTAGGCCATTCCAAGGCATTTTTGAAAAAGGGTGGAGGTGGATATTTATATTTACTGTACAACTTTGCATTTACCATACTTTTACATATTATCTCCTCTCACTGTTACCTTGTATGTTGTATGTATAATTTCCATTTTAGATTATAATTCCCATTTTGAGGAAAGAAAGTGTTTAATCCACTTCCTAACTATCCCACCACCAGCAAATGGGGCAGCTATGACTTTACTCCACATCTGCTAAACTACAGAGACCTCACCAGGCTACCTCTCCTTTGAAACCATCTGGGTCAGTGGCATAATGCTGTGCAAAACGTCTGATCAGGAAGTCAAGACCTGTGCTTAAGTTCCAGCACCGTCACCTATAGCTGTCTAACCTCAAGCAAGTCAGTACTGTCCTTGGGCTTTCATCTTTATCTCCAAGAGACTAGATCATAGGGAGTGACCACTTCTTGAGACAAAGGGCATCTTCAGATGAAAAAGGATCAGAAAGCACCCAGAGGAGGAGTAGGAAGGTGAGGGTTTCGGACTCCCTGGGGCCCTGGGTATTTACTGCAGGAAGGCAGTGAGGTGACCACACATGGAAGAGGAGGTTCAGACTTTTGAAAACAAGGATGAACTCAGGTAGCACAGATTTTGAAAGGGGTTCACTCAGCATTCACAATTGGAAACCAAAGTCATACACTGAAATAAAATAAGCTAGAAAAGAGCTTTCTGACAGCTGAGGCAAGGGTTAGGTTGAAAGCAGCAGGCTGCATTCAGCTGTCTCTATATTTCTCTGCAGGTGAATGACTTTCAACTAAACCCAGTGTCCAGATTTGAGAGAAGTAGACTCTACTGGGAAAGTAGACCTTGCTTAAATTTATTAATATATCTTTTGGGGTTTTTTTGCTTATACGTTACCTCTTAATGCTTTGATAGTATCGATAGGATACGTTCATTGGAATCACGTCACTTCCTTCTATTCCTGTACACTCTAAAGGCATAGTCAGCTGCAGTGAAGAGAAGAAAAACATATGCAACCCTCACCTGACCACTGGCACCTTTTCAACCAGGCTTAGTAACTATCAAAAAGTTCTTGATAGAACTCTATCAAGCCCAGCTCTAGCTCCCTAACTCACAACTTAGAAGAGAAGCCACTAGATATACTTCATGAATGCTAACTCTCTGAATACAAGTGGAAGAGGGAATTTCTGCTTTGAGAGGAATGATGTAAATAAGACAAAAGTCGAGGACCTGGAGTCAGCCAAGAGTGGATCCAGTTATGATTCCTTCATTTACTAGTTGTGTGACTTAAATAAAACTACCTAAGGGACTTCCCTGGTGGTCCAGTGGTTAAGACTTTGTTTTCCAATGCAGGGAGTGAGGGTTCAATCCCTAGTTAGGGAACTAAGATTCTACATGCCTCGAGGCCAAAAAGCACAACATAAAAAGGAAGTTATGTTGTAAAAAATTCAATAAAGACTTTAAAAATGGTTCACATCAAAAAAAAAATCTTTAAAAAAAAATAAAAATAAATTACCTAATCACTCTGTACTTCTTTCTCCTCCTCTGAAAATGGCTAGGAAAATTCTAACAGCTGTCAGTTTCATAGAATTTAAATGTAGAGCTGAAAGCAAAAGATAAAACAAGGAGTCAAAAATGAGAATCCTGGGGAAAAGTTGAAAGATAAGATTCAAAGGATGAAGTTTCAGGGCCAGAACATGGATGGTGTTTGGAAGTTTCAAGGCCAGAGTGTCCAATTACCAGCCAGCTGCAAAAGTGTTGGCAAGCCTGCTGTGACTATCCACACTGTGACCAAATCACCAAGACAAAGGAGGAGAGGAAGCCTTCAAACTGAGAAGCAACAACAAATGTTCCCAAAGGTAGAATGTTAAAAGGACAATAGGAAGGAGCTTGACTGCAACTTGCTTTGTTAATATAACACTGTTTAGTGGCGTATTCCATGGGGCAGCAAAGGTGGACGAAATCGTGCAAAGCCCTCCAATTCTTTTTTTTTTTTTCTTTTTTTAAAATTTATTTTAATTGGAGGCTAATTACTTTACAATATTGTGGTGGTTTTTGCCATACATTCACATGAATCAGCCATGGTAGTACATGTGTTCCCCATCCTGACCCTCCCTCCTACCTCCCTCCCCATCCCATCCCTCAGGGTCATGCAAACTAGTATAACCACTATGGAGAACAATGTGGAGATTCCTTAAAAAACTGGAAATAGAACTGCCATACGACCCAGCCCTCCATTTCTTATGCTTGTTCTTAGCTTTGGTTTAATGTCACATATCTCAACTATGACATTCACACTGTTCTATATACAGCGTCTATCCAGGCACCCCTCATGCCTGAACCCAGGAAGAAAGATGGAGGGTTTGTGAGAGGTGGTCTTCTGAACATGGCAGAATTGGAAGATGCAAGAGCAATCCCTCCTCCCACAGGAGGTGGCCCTCAGCCTTAGTCTCCTTCTGTGTACATCCTTGTCACTTTGGCCTAGGCAGCTATACTCCCAGGCCTAGAAGGTGTGGGTTATGATGTCCAGAGTCCTCCACATAGACCCAACACTGGCAAGCCAGATGGAGAAGCCCAAAAGGGGCTTCAGCAGCATCTGTGCATAGTCATGGATCACTCACTTCCCTAGGGCTGGGCTTCACACTTGTACAGTGAATTACCATTCATCTAGGCCAAGTCCAAGGTTTTTTTTTTTTTAATTTTGCTTTACTTTGTATTCTTTTAATTTTTATTTTTGAAATAATTTCAAACTTAAGAAAATTACAAAAATAATGCAATGTACTCTCATACAGACTTTGTCCCAGATTTAGTTTCAAGAAGCAAGAATACATAAAGAATTTTCATATATCTGTCACCCCAGTTCACCACTTTTTCACAATTTGCCACATATGCTACATTATTCCCTATCTCCTATATGGCTTCCCAGGTGGCTCAGTGGTAAAGAATCCACCTGCCAATATAGAAGACGAGGGTTCCATCCCTGGGTCGGGAAGAACCCCTGGAGTAGGAAAATGGCAATCCATTCCAGTATTCTTGCCTGGAGGATTTCATGAACAGAAAAGCCTGGCAATCTCAGTCCATGGGTCGCAGAGTCAAACATGATTGAGCAAATAACATTTTCACTTTTTTCATATATATATATATATACATATATATACACACATATATATGTATATATATATATACACAAAATGTTCCACGAACCATTGAAAAGTAAGTGGCAAACACCATGCCCCTTTACTCCTAACCTGTGTAGTATATTAAACATATTTCTAACAGTAGAACATTCTTTTATATAATTACAATACCATTTTCAAGATCAAGAAATTTAGTATAGACTCAATACTATTTTCAAATCCACTGTCCAGATTCAAATGTTGCCAGTTTTCCTAATCATATCCTCTATAATTTTTTTTCCCAAGAATCATATGTTGCATTTAGCTGCCATATCTCTTTAGTCACTTTTAACCTGGAACTATTCCTTCATCTTTCTTTGTCTTTCAGGAATAATATTGACATTTTCAGAGAGTACAGTACATTGCACATTTAAAAAAATATTTCTCAGGTTCTGTTTACTGCATTCCCTCATAATTAAATTCATGTTATGCCTTTTTTGGCAGGAATATCACAGAAGTGATATCATGTCCTTCTCAGTACATCACGACAGGAAGCATGGGATCTCAGTCTGGCTCATTATTAGGATGTTAACTTTGATCTCTACACAATTTGTCCTGATCCTTATAATACTATGTGCGAGTCTGGATCAGTGGCACTCAGTCCTCATTGAGCATTAAAATTGTCCTGGGAACTAAACAACAACAAGCTTGAATATCCAGCCTTCACCCTCAAGCAGTGACTCTCTACTTTACCTGTGCATTGCAATCACCTGGAAAAAATTTTAAGATGCCTTAATGCCTGACTCTTACATTTAGAAATTCTGGCATATTTAGTTTGGGTTTTTCCTGGACATTAGAATTTTTTAAAACTCTCCAGGTCAAGCCAAGTGTGAGAATCACTGTTGTAAACCAATTAGGTCAGATGTTCTGTTGGTGGGTACTGGAGTATTTTCAAAGCTCCCCTGGGTATCTTGATGTGTAGGCAGAGTTGAGAACCACAGGTGTACACCTAGGAGATTAGTGCTCAACTTTAATCAAAGAGGCAACCTGGAGCTGTGCTGGTTTTCTCAAGATCATACAGCTGATAAGTTGTGGGGTCATGTACAGCAACCCAGACATTCTTTCCTGTTAACCATAGCTTTTCTCTGAATGAAGCAGAAGTCAGCTAGTTGACATTTATTTCACCTGAGTGGAGACCAAAGGGGCTATATTTCTGTCCCAAGCCCTGGCAATCTGAGAAAATCAGTTATTTTCACATTGTTCGGTTCTGCTAACTTCAGGTTGTTCTGTTAATGATTACATCCTTTCTACTCAATGTGGTCCACAAACAGCAATATCAACATCAGAACTTCAAGCCCCACCTCAGATAAATTATTCAGTTTGGTGCAGGCAATCCTTACATAGAATCCCAGAAAGATAGCACATGCATGAAGCTATTTGGTTACAGAAAGCTTAGTTGTGAGACATCTAATTTATTATAGGGCCACTTTAAGACAAGAATCGCTGGGATTTCCATTTAGGATGGCAATTGGATCACCTTTATTATGTACTTTCTCTAACTCATGAGCATCCAAATGACTGAGAAAATAAAATAGACATCCCTGGATCCTGGCAAGTGTATCACTCACAATTCAGAATTTTGGAAATTCTGGGGTGGAAATGGGGTTAAGGGATTTCCAAGTCCTTACATATTGCCTGGTACAAAGATAAAATGTACCTGGGAAATAAGTGGATGTAAATACCTGGCAGAATTATAAGCTAAAATGAATATGGGGTGGGAGGCAGGTAGGAGTGGGCTACAAGAGACAAAGAACTTGACCTTGATTCAAGAAGTGTGCCAAGATTGAGGCTACGATTCTCCCTCCAAAGTTACAGGTGCATGCTTTTCTGAGGAAAATGACATTTCTTTTTTTCTGCTCTTATATGTAAGAATAAACAAAAAACACCAATTGAAAAGATTTAGCTATTCGAAAGAAGAGGAATAGAGGTAAGGAACTGAGATAAAAAGAATTTTGTAATTAATATTTTCAATGAGATTCCAGATGGCTTTGTAAGGAAAAATTGTTAGAAAAAAAAAATTCAATATCAGTAAAACATTGTTCCAGAATGGGCTTCCCAGGGGACACAGTGGTAAAGAATCCACTTTCCAATGCAGGAGACGCAAGAGACGGGTTTGGTCCCTGGGTCGAGAAGAAATGGCAACCCATTCCAGTATTCTTGCCCGGAAACTCCCATTGACAGAGGATCCTGGCAGGCTACAGTCCATGGGGTTGTAGAGTCAGACATGACCGAGCACACATACACACACAAATGTTTCAGATAATAAACCCAATTCCTACATTTAAAAAAACACTACCAAGGCAGTCACTAGCAAGTTGGATAACAAAGGAAACTGAGAAGCTGATAAAAATTGATCTCAAAACATTGCCTCAGAACTCAGAGAAAAAAATAAAGGTAAGAATATACTAACAAGCAAACTGGCAAGACACCAGGAAAAATGATCCAGGATTTCCAACACGCATGATACATGGAATAGTTAGTTAGTATTATTTGATCAGTCGTGTCCAACACTTTGCGACCCCATGGTTTGTGGCTCACCAGGCTCCTCTGTCCACGGAATTTTCACCAGGCAAGAATACTGGAGGGAATTGCCGTTTTCTACTCCAGGGGATCTTCCTGATGCAGGGATCAAACCCGGGTCTCCCGCATTATGGGCAGATTCTTTACCATCTGAGCCACCTGATAGGACTCACTACATAGTACTGAGTATAGGAAGATGAAATTGAGCAGGTGATATTTCCTGATTTGAAATTTTATGTCCACACAGAATTCTTCATATTTGGGTTTATAGCAGCTTTTGTCCTAATTGCCCAAACTTGGAAGCAACCAAGATGTTATTCAGAAGGCTAATGGATGATTAAGCAATCTGGACATGGATGGTATATCTGTACATGCGTAAGCTACGGTACATCTGGACAATGGAATGTTATTCAGCACTAAAAAGAAACCACAGCAGTGGTTTTCAGGGGTTAGCAGGAAGAGAAAGACCAATAGGCAAAACACAGAGGATTTTTAGGGCAATGAAACTACTCTGTACGATACTGTAATGGTGGATACATGTGCCATTATACATTTGCCCAAACCCATAGAATGTACAACACTCTATGTTGTAACAGTGAATGTAAGAGTGAATCTAAAAGTCAACTACAGACTTTTAGTGACTGTAATGTGTCAGTATGTGTTCATCAGTTGTAATGTACCACTCTGGTGGGGGATGTTGAGAGTGGGAGAGGCTGAACATGTGAGGATAAAAGGTATATGGGAACTCTCTGCATTGTCCACTCAATGTTGCTGTGATTCTAAAACTGCTCCAAAAAGCTAAGTCTATTTTTTAAAATATAAAGCATCAGCAAGTGATCAGAAGTGTTTGGCAGAACAGGAGATCTTTCCAACAGCCTTTACATTTATATCACTGGCAGCTACCTTGCTAAGGCCTCTCAACTCAGAGTACAAACACCATGGCTATGAGGTCAACATGAGTTGTTTTCCTTTCAGTTCAATTCAGTTCAGTTGCTCAGTCCTGTCCAACTCTTTGCTACCACATGAATTGCAGCACGCCAGGCTTCCCTGTCCATCATCATCTCCTGGAGCTTGCTCAAAATCATGTCCATCAAGTTGGTGTTGCCATCCAACCATCTCATCTTGTCCTCTTCTCCTCCTGCCTTCAATCTTTCCCAGCATAAGGGTCTTTTCCAGTGAGTCAGTGCTACGCATCATGTGGCCAAAGTATTGGAGTTTCAGCTTCAGCATCAGTCCTTCCAATGAATATTCAGGACTGATTTCCTTTAGAATGGACTGGTTGGATCTCCTCGCAGTCCAGGGAATTCTCAAGAGTCTTCTCCAATACCACAGTTCAAAAGCATCAATATTTCAGTGCTCAGCTTTCTTTATAGTCCAACTCTCACATCCATACATGACTACTGGAAAAACCATAGCTTTGACTAGACGGACCTTTGTGGGCAAAGTAATATCTCTGCTTTTTAATATGCTGTCTAGGTTGGCCACAGCTTTTTTCCAAGAAGCAAGTGTCTTTTAATTTCACGGATGTAGTCACCATCTGCAGTGATTTTGGAGCCCAGAAAAATAAAGTTTGTCACTGTTTCTGTTGTTCCCCATCTATTTGCCATGAAATGATGGGACTGGATGTCATGATCTTAGTTTTTTGAATGTTAAGTTTTAAGCCAGCTTTTTCACTCTCCTCTTTCACTTTCATCAAGAGGTTCTTTAGTTCTTAGATTTCTGCTATAAGTGTGGTGTCATCTCCATATCTGAGGTTATTGATATTTCTCCCGGCAATCTTGATTCCAACTTGTGTTTCTTCCAGCCCAACATTTTCCCTGATATAATCTGCATATAGTTTAAATAAGAAGGATGACAATATACAGACTTGACGTACTCCTTTTCCTATTTGAAACCAGTATGTTGTTCCATGTCCAGTTCTAACTGTTGCTTCTTGACCTGCATACAGATTTCTCAGGAGGCAGGTAAAGTGGTCTGGTATTCCCATATCTTTCAGAATTTTCCACAGTTTATTGTGATCCACACAGTCTAAGGTTTTGGCATAGTCAATAAAGCAGAAATAGATGTTTTTCTGGAACTCTCTTGCTTTTTTGATGATCCAATGGATGTTGGCAATTTGATCTCTGGTTCCTCTGCCTTTTCTAAATCCAGCTTGAACATCTGGAAGTTCACGGTTCATGTACTGTTGAAGCCTGGCTTGGAGAATTTTGAGCATTACTTTTGCTAGCGTTTGAGATGAGTGCAATTGTGTGGTAGTTTGAACATCCTTTGGACTTGCCTTTCTTTGGGATTGGAACGAAAACTGACCTTTTCCAGTCCTGTGGCCACTGCTGAGTTTTCCAAATTTGCTGGCATATTGAGTGCAGCACTTTCACGGCATCATCTTTTAGGATTTGAAATAGCTCAACTAGAATTCCATCACCTCCACTAGCTTTGTTCGTAGTGATGCTTCCTAAAGCCCACTTGACTTTGCATTCCAGGATGTCTGGCTCTAGGTGAGTGATCACAGCATCGTGGTTACTTGGGTCATGAAGATCCTTTTTGTACAGTTCTTCTGTGTATTCTTGCCATCTCCTCTTAATATCTTCTGCTTCTGTTAGGTCCATACCATTTCTGTCCTTTGTTGTGCCATCTTTGCATTAAATGTTCCCTTGGTATCACTAATTTTCTTGAAGAGATCTCTGGTCTTTTCCACTATGTCATTTTCCTCTATTTCTTTGCACTGATCACTGAGGAAGGCTTTCTTATATCTCCTTGCTATTCTCTGGAACTCTGGCTTCAAATGGGTATATCTTTCTTTTTCTCCTTTGTCTTTAGCTTCTCTTCTTTTCTCAGATATTTTTAAGGCCTGCTCAGACAACCATTTTGCTTTTTTGCATTTCTTTTTCTTGGGGATGGTCTTGATCACTGCCTCCTGTGCATTGTCATGAACCTCCGTCCATAGTTCTTCAGGCACTCTGTCTGGCAGATATAATCCCTTGAATCTATTTGTCACTTCCACTGTATAATCGTAAGGGATTTGATTTAGGTCATACCTGAATGATCTAGTGGTTTTCCCCACTTTCTTCAATTTAAGTCTGAATTTGGCAATAAGGAGTTCATGATCTGAGCCACAGTCAGCTCCCAATCTTGTCTTTGCTGACTGTATAGAGCTTCTCCATCTTGGCTGCAAGAATATAATCAATCTGATTTCAGTATTGACCATCTGGTGATGTCCATGTGTAGAGTCTTCTCTTGTGTTGTCAGAAGAGGGTGTTTGCTATGACCAGTGCATTCTGTTGGCAAAACTCTATTAGCCTTTGCCCTTTGCTTCATTCTGTACTGATTTCATACCAAGGCAAAATTTGCCTGTTACTCCAGATGTCTCTTGACTTTCTGCTTTTGCATCCCAGTCCCCTATTAGGGAAAGGACATCCTTTTGGGGTGTTAGTTCTAGGAGGTCTTGTAGGTCTTCATAGAACTGTTCAACTTCACCTTCAGCATTGCTGGTTGTGACATAGGCTTGGATTACTGTGACGTTGAATAGTTGCCTTGGAAATGAATAGAGATCATTCCATCATTTTTGAGATTGCATCCACATACTGTATTTCAGACTCTTTTGTTGACTATGATGGCTACTCCATTTCTTCGAAGGGATTCTTGCCCACAGTAGTAGATATAATGAGCATCTGTGTTAAGTCCACCCATTCCAGTTCATTTTAGTTTGCTGATTCCTAAAATGTCTATGATCACTCTTGCTATTTCCTATTAGACCACTTCCAATTTGCCTTGATTCATGGACCTAACATTCCAGGTTCCTATGCAGTATTGCTCTTTACAGCATCAGACTTTACTTCCATCACTAGTCACATCCACAACTGGGTGTTGTTTTTGCTTTGGCTCTGTCTCTTCATTCTTTCTGGAGTTATTTCTCCACTCATCTCCAGTAGCATATTGGGCACCTACCGACCTGGGGAGTTCATCTTTCAGTGTCCTATCTTTTTGCCTTTTCATGCTGTTGTGGGGTTCTCAAAGCAAGAATACTGAAGTGGTTTGCCATTCTCTTCTCCAGCAGACCACATTTTGTCAGAACTCTCCGCCATGACCTGTCTGTCTTGGGTGGCCCTACATGGCTTAGCTCATAGTTTCATTGAGTTAGACAAGGTTGTGGTCCACGTGATCAGTTTTACTTTATCAGTTTGTTAACATCACACATATAACCTTGAGCACATCATTTAACCTGTTTCTTCTCTCCTTTGTAAAATTGCTGTAATGATAAGAGAGATAATTCTATCCCGACAGGCCAGTTCAGTAAAGAGTAGTTATTGTGATTTTTGTCATTACTTAACACATACCAGAAGAATTATATGGTTAATAGTAGGAAAATTTGAAAGAGAAGGAGTCAATGATTTTTTGTACCTACAACACACATATTTACATACCCACATCCCTGTCCTGTACCTAGATCATTAAAAGTACAACATATTTATGCCAATGCCTTCCAACAAAAAATGCCATCACATATCAGATCTGATGGAAGAGTTAATAGTTCAGAGTGAGAGCCCTAACACTTTAGTTCTACTTTTCTGAGATGTTAATCTATTCATCAGTTTATGGAAAGAAAAGAAATAAATGAGAAGGTGGGAAAAAATATCTTATGAAATATCTGTATAAATACTAAAAGTGTAGTTTGTAGGAGAAGGGGCAAGTATAAAATGTTGTTACCTACAAAAATTAATTGTTTTTCTCTTTATTAAACCTTGGTTGCTATGGAAATCTTTTGCATTGAGTTAAAACTTTAAAAATATTTACGAATTATCTTGCTCTAGAATTTGCATTTAGTTTTAATATTTTTAAAAAATAAATGAAGTTTAAATATTGTATTTTTTTAAATTGAGACTGTGGTTTGACAAGTTTGATATTCACATTTCTCCATGAATAGCCCCAGCCAAGCTGCATCTTCTGCAAAGGCAGTCACTTTCTGAAAGGGTCCTATGCATGCCTCACTGCTGTTCAGCCACTCAGTCGTACCTGACTCTTTGTGACCCTATGGATTGTGATCTTCCAGGCTCCTCTGTCCATGGGATTCTCCAGGCAAGAATACTGAAATGGGTTGCCATGCGCTCCTCCAGGGATCTTCCTGACCCAGGGATCAAACCCTCATATGTCTCCTGCATTGGCAGGTTGGTTCTTTACCACTAGCACCACCTGGGAAGCCCAACTGATCTTTCTACTTGGAGGAAAAAGACAATAACAAATAATCTGAATAATATCAGAGAGATTAGAGTTCTATGAATAAAATAAAACAGTGAAATGGGATAAAAAAAAAAAAGAGAGAGGCAAGAGAAGTAAACTTTTTGAGAGGGTAGTCAGGCAATTTTACGAGAAAGCAATATTCGAGTAGAAACTTGAGGTTAACTTGTAATTGGTATCTTTGTAGGATTCCTGAAGCAGTGTTCATGTGTGCTTAAGAATTTTCAAGTTCTATATTAAAACATTTTCTATGGCTTCAAATAATCACTTTCTTGATAGTTTGTTAGAATTCCCTTGTGAAATTATTTGAACCTAGTGCTTTTCATTTAGATGTAGTTCAATGATAGCTTTTAAATTTTCTTCTGTGGTATAATTAGTCTGTTTAGGATTATTTTTATATTTTTAAGTCAATTTTACTTATTTATATTTTCCTAGAAATTATCATTATTATAATAAAAATATGTAAAAGCCATCTTTTGAGACATTTGGAAAAGCATCCATTGTATTAACAAATGTATATTCATTTAATAATTCTTTCCATTTCTGCTCCCTTCTCAAAACTTCATTCCCTAGCAATAAAATAGATGGTAGGAATCTGGCCAGAATATTCTTTGAAAGCTCAGCTTTCCAGCTCAGACTGTTCATTGTTCCAGGACTGATGGAGACTTGAATGAATCACTGGGAATTCTCCAGAGATGGCTTTTAGTGGTGAACTCATGCCACCTGTGTCTTAGATCACAACATTGCCTTTGGGCTGCTTGTATCTCCAGCTGAGCAGAAGTCCATCTGCCCATTCCCTAAGCTCATAATGATGAAGTTTTACAGGAAGCAGAACTGACTTTAGCATTTCTTCAAAATATTTCCATTCAAGTTTATTTCTAGCTCACTGGACACACTTCTGCCTTTTTTTTTTTGGTGGGGGGGGGGAGTTGTCACATGTGGTGTGGTTTAAAACAGGCATTTCTTCCTTATATATAAACCTGCCATACTTTTTCACTTCGTCTATGGAAAATCTGTAGACTTTGTACCCTTTAAAGTATATTTCCCAGTTGTCCTAGTCACACTTCTGAATATATTCCCATTCTCCAAAGAAGAGGTTCTGAGGTAAGGATGGAGTTGTTAGGTCTCTCAGTTAAGTTCAGTTCAGTCACACAGTCGTGTCTGACTCTTTGCAACCCCATGAACCGCAGCATGCCAGGCCTCCCTGTCCATCACCAACTCCTGGAGTTTACCCTGACTCCTGTCCATTGAGTCAGTGATGCCATCCAACCATCTCATCCTCTGTCATCCCCTTTTCCTCCTGCCCTCAATCTTTCCCAGAATCAGGGTCTTATCAATTGAGTCAGCTCTTAGCATCAGGTGGCCAAAGTATTCGAGTTTCAGTTTCAACATCAGTCCTTCCAATGAACACCCAGGACTGGTCTCCTTTAGGATGGACTGGTTGGATCTCCTTGCAGTCCAAGGGACTCATAAGAGTCTTTTCCAATACCACAGTTCAAAAGCATCAATTCTTCTGCACTCAGCTTTCTTCACAGTCCAACTCTCACGTCCATACATGACTATTGGAAAAACCGTAGCTTTGAATAGACGGACCTTTGTTGACAAAGTAACGTCTCTGCTTTTTAATATGCTGTCTAGGTTGGTCATAACTTTCCTTCCAAGGAGTAAGCGTCTTTTAATTTCATGGCTGCAATCACCATCAGCAGTGATTTTGGAGCCCCCAAAAATACAGTCAGTCACTGTTTCCACTGTTTCCCCATCTATTCACCATGAAGTGACAGGACCGGATGCCATGATCTTAGTTTTCTGAATGTTGAGCTTTAAGCCAACTGTTTCCCTCTCCTCTTTCACTTTCATCAAGAGGCTCTTAAGTTCTTCACTTTCTGCCATAAGGATGGTGTCATCTGCATATCTGAGGTTATTGATATTTCTCCTGGCAATCTTGATTCCAGCTTGTGCTTCTTCCAGACCAGCATTTCTCATGATGTACTCTGCATATAAGTTAAATAAGCAGGGTGACAATATACAGCCTTGACGTACTGCTTTTCCTACTTGGAACCAGTCTATTGTTCCATGTCCAGTTCTAACTGTTGCTTCTTGACCTGCATACAGGTTTCTCAAGAGGCAGGTCAGGTGGTTCTGGTATTCCCATCTCTTTCAGAATTTTCCACAGTTTATTGTGATCCACACAGTCAAAGGCTTTGGCATAGTCAATAAAGCAGAAATAGATGTTTTTCTAGAACTCTCTTGCTTTTTTGATGATCCAGCAGATGTTAGCAATCTGATCTCTGGTTCCTCTGCCTTTTCTAAAACCAGCTTGATTATCTGGAAGTTCATGGTTCACTTATTGCTGAAGCCTGGCTTCGAGAATTTTAAGCATTACTTTACTAGCATGTGAGATGAGTGCAGTTGTGCGGTAGTTTGAGCATTCTTTGGCATTGCCTTTCTTTGGGATTGAATGAAAACTGACCTTTTCCAGTCCTGTGGCCACTGCTGAGTTTTCCAAATTTGCTGACATATTGAGTGCAGCACTTTCACGGCATCATCTTTTAGGATTTGAAATAGCTCAACTGGAATCCCTTTCACCTCCACTAGCTTTGTTCGTAGAGATGCTTCCTAAGGCCTACTTGACTTCACATTCCAGAATGTCTGTTGCATTGATCAGGGAGGAAGGCTTTCTTATCTCTTCTTGCTATTCTCTGGAACTCTGCATTCAAATGGGCATATCTTTCCTTTTCTCCTTTACTTTTCCCTTCCTGTCTTTTCACAGCTATTTGTAAGGCCTCCTCAGACAGCCATTTTTCTTTTTTGCATTTCTGTTTCTTGGGGATGATCTTGATTCCTGTCTCCTGTACAATGTCACTAACCTCTGTCCGTAGTTCATCAGGCACTCTGTCTATCAGATCTAGTCCCTTACATCTATTTGTCACTTCCACTATATAATCATAAGGGATTTGATTTAGGTCATACCTGAATGGTCTAGTGATTTTCCTCACTTTCTTCAATTTAAGTCTGAATTTGGCAATAAGGGGTTCATGACCTGAGCCACAGTCAGCTCCTGGTCTTGTTTGTGCTGACTGTATAGAGCTTCTCCATCTTTGGCTGCAAAGAATATAATCAGTCTGATTTCGGTGTTGGCCATCTGGTGATGTCCATGTGTATGTAGATTCTTCTCTTGTGTGCTGGAAGAGGGTATTTGCTATGACCAGGTCTCTAAGTATACCAGTTTGATTCTTCCATGGGGGAGAGAAAACAGAGTGTGCACATAGTAGATTTGGTTACCTATATCTAAGAGTGTGCATGCCAAGTCCAGATTTCCTTGATCAGATGGCATATGACCATCCGGGTAACTGATAACTCAGTCAGCCACAGAGATATATGGAGATTTGCATGTCTTCCATTTGGGGAGGGAAATGTTTCTGACACCAGAATGGGAATACTAGTTTAACCCTTCTATTGTCTAGATTTCTCCCTCTAAATGTAAATGTGCATTTGTCAACTTCTCCTTTAGTTATGTGTTTTGAAGCACTGTAATTAAGTACATATCAGGGTTGTTATGTCTTCTTGAAGAATTGGCCTTTTCATTCTTATGAAACATTCTTCTTTATCTCCAGTAACACACTCTTTTTCTTGAAGTCTATTCTGTCTGATATTAATATATAATGTCTCAAATTTACTTTAGACAGGCATTTGCATGCACATTATCTTGTCCCACTCTTGCCTTTTAACCTCTTTGTGTCTTTATTTTTAACTTTTGTCTATGGTAGATTGCATTTATGGATCTCTCTTTTTTATCCATTCTGGCAACCTTTGCATTATAATTGATTATTGACTCTATATCTAAGGTAATTATTAATAAGATTGGGTTGAAGTCTACCATTGTCCTATTTTTTCTATTTAGCTCATACTTTTCTCTCCTATTTTTTCTTTATCTTCTGCTTTTAAAAAATTAACTATTTCTTAGTATTCAATGTGATCTCTTCTATGTTTTTTGACTATTTTATTTTTTTTAGAAGTTACAAGAAGTATTTCAATAAAACACAATCTATCTCAAATACCACTTCATATGTAACATAAACCATTACAAGAACATGTCATCTTTTACCTTATCTTGTCCTCTTGTTTATAGTTTCCATACCTCTTATGTCTGTGAATGTAATAAATCCCAGACTCCAGGTGCTTCAAAGGTAGAGAACACTGCTTTGCTATTATTCTTTCCTATGCGTTTCTTATTTTTTGGCCAAATTTTGTCACTATCCAACTATATACCTACCAAAAAAAAAAAAAAAAAACTATGCTGTAACATATGACTAAAATTCAAAATAATCATCAATAAAATTATTATTTATCATTAATAAATTCAACACAATGAGAACCCTAAAATGAAAGATTCCAAGGATTTTCACTTGATTTTTAGCATATTTGTATAAATGACCAAACTTTCTTAACAAAGATGTTTAAGAAGAATGTGCATCAGAAGCAGAATCATGAACCGAAATGCACTATAAATAGCACTGTCAAATCAACCAAAGTTTCTTTTTGCATATGAATATCAGAGAAAGAATAGATGGTTCTCACCATTCTTTTTTATCCCACTACTACTTACAGGGCATTCTCTTTGATAATGATGGGCACAAATGCAATCAATTTTACTTTTGCCTATTATGTGAGTGTTCTCTTTGCCTGGAAAATAAACTTCAGTTGGAACAACACAGAAAAAGATAGTTCTAGTTTTTTTAAAAAGTTAAGTGGATGGAGAAAATGTATGGCTGTTGATGTGTTTACAGGTTGGGTAGGCTTTGGCTTGCAGAAAAGTTTCTCAATATATTTTTTCAAGAGTATTGCAACTTTTATTGAAATGGTTTCTGCAATGATAAAGAGCCAAACCTGATAAAAGACCCTTTCCTAAGTTAGATATAGGAGGATACTAGAGACCATCTAAAATGTAACAGTTAAGTTGCAAGAAAACACACAGCATGTCGAAAATAGAGTAATTCCAACAGAGTTTTTAAGAAGCATGAATTACAAAGGCATCAGAAATATGTAAAGAAATGATGAAGGATGATGTAGTCCCCTGGGTATAGGAATAGCGAAATGCTCTTACTAACCCTGAGTCTGAAGACTTAGGGGGAAGAAGTGGTTACCTGCATGAAAAGGAATACTTATACAGAGTCTCAACTTGAGAAGAATTGTGAACTCAGTTGAAGGACATGGCCAGTTTAATAATAATACATTGAGGGAGCTAGGGCAATAAATACCTAAATTACTCTTCTCTCCTTTTTCCAGAATTTGATTCAACAAAATACAAAATTTGTTGAATTAAAGACTTCAACAAACAATAAAGTGTTTTCAATTATAATAAAGAGAATCTATGAAAAAATTTTAGCAAATATGGTGCTAAATGTCGAAAGACAGACCACTTTAGCCATAAGATTGTAAGGAAGGCAAGTCAGTCTTTTCTGAACACTCTTAAATAACATTGTATATGAAACTTTTCCACAATAAAATCTCTACATACCAAAGTCTACTGACAAATTTATACAAACATTTAATAAAGAAATAACAACTCTACACAAATTCTTCCAAAAAATTGAAGAAAACATCTCCACCTATAAGACTAGCTTTACTTTAATACTAAAACCAAACACATAAAAAGAAAATTACAGAGATTCAAGAGGGAGGAGACATATGTACACTTATGGCTGATTCATGATGATGTTTGGTGGAAACCAACACAATGCTGTACAGCAATTATCCTTCAATTTAAAAAAATAAGTTAATCTAAAAAATAAAAAAAAATTACATCTATCATGAAAAAAGTCATTTAAAAATAAAATTGAGTCCAAGAATATATAAATATAACACATTATAATCTATAATACATTATAATCTAATCTATAATCTAATCCTAGTAATGCAAGATTAATTTCACATTTGAAAGTGTATTAATAAAAGGTATTATGTTAAAATAATTGAAAAGGAGAAAAACATATGATGGTCCTGATAGATGCAGAAAAAGTATTAGACAGAATTCAACATTCATTTCTGATTAAAACTCTTAGGAAACTAGAAATAGAAAGGATTTTCTTAAACCATATTAAGAACATCTAAAAGCATAAATGAGTAGCACACTCAATAGTAAAAGAAAATAAATATTTTCTTCTGGAAATTATGAGCAAAGAAAGGGTTTAACTGTCAGTATTCAACACTGCACTGGAGTTTCTAGCTGTTCAGAAGGGCAAGAATATAAAGTAAAAGGAATCCAGGCTGAAAAGGAGGAAACAAAACTACCTTATTTGTATAAGACATGATGATATACAAAGATTGAATATATATACAAATACATATGTTTATATATTAACTACATTATATTATATTAAATATAATATATGTAATCTATAATAAAAGCTACTAGAATTAATAAACAATTTTAGCAAGGTTTTATAATATAAGAGGGTTTAGAATTGGTTTATATAAAATTCTAAAGGTTTTAGAATCGGTTTATATAAAAAACCAATCGCATTTTTATATATGAGCAGTGAACCATCAGAACACTGAATTAAAGTAATACCATTTAACAATACCATTAACACAAGAAATCCTCATGGATATACATGACAAAAATTGTGAAATATATGTTCACAAAAAATCTACAAAACCTGATGAGAAAAGTTAAAGATCTTAACGTGTGTGGAGATATGTCATGTTCATGGATAAAAATACCCAATATCTTAAGATATCATCTCTTCAAGTTGATCCATATATTTATTGCAATCCCATTCAAAATTTCAGTATGAATTTTATAGAAAATTACAAGTTGAATATGAAGTTCATTTGGAAATGTGAAGCACATAAAACATCTCTACATATTTTAAAAAATAAACCTAACCATAATTTCAGAAAAAAAAAACATCTATTTCTGCTTCATTGTTTGCTAAAAGCTTTCTCTGTCTCTATGGATCACAATAAACTGTGGAAAATTCTGAAAGAGATGGGAATACCAGACCACATTACCACCTCCTGAGAAATCTGTATGCAGGTCAAGAAGCAACAGTTAGAACTGGACGTGGAACAACAGATTGGTTACAAACTGGAAAAGTAGTACTTCAAGGCTGTATATTGTCACCCTGCTTATTTAACTTGTATGCAGAATACATCATGTGAAACGCCGGGCTGGATGAAGCACAAGCTGGAATCAAGATTACTGGGAGAAATATCAATAACTTCAGATAAGAAGATGACACCACCCTAATAGCAGAAAGAGAAGAGGAACTAAAGAGCCTCTTGATGAAAGTGAAAAAGGAGAGTGAAAAAGCTGGCTTAAAACTCAACATTCAAAAAACTAAGATCATGACACCTGGTCCCATCACTTCATGGCAAATAGATGGGGAAACAACAGAAACAGTGATAGACTTTATTTTCTTGGGCTCCAAAATCACTACAAATAGTGACTGCAGCCATGAAATGAAAAGATGCTTGCTCCTTGGAAGAAAAGCTATGATCAACCTAGACAGCATATTACAAAGCACAGACATTACTTTGCCCACAAAGGTCCATCTAGTCAAGGCTATGGTTTTTCCAGTAGTCATGTATGGATGTGAGAATTGGACTATAAAGAAAGCTGAGCATCAAAGAATTGATGCTTTTGAACTGTGGTATTGGAAAAGACTCTTGTGAGTCCCTTGGACTGCAAGGAGATCCAACCAGTCCATCCTAAAGGAGACTAGTCCTAAATATTCATTGGAAGGACTGATGCTGAAGCTAAAGCTCCAAAACTTTGGCCACCTGATGTGAAGAACGGACTCATTGGAAAAGACCCTGACACTGGGAAAGATTGAAGGCAGGATGAGAAGGGGATGACAGAGGATGAGATGATTGGATAGCATCACCGACTTGATGTACGTGAGTTTGAGCAAGCTCTGGAAGTTGATGACGGACAGGGAGGCCTGGCGTGCTACAGTCCATGGTGTCACAAAGAGTCAGACACGACTGAGCGATTGAACTAAATTGAACTGATATATTTTCCAAGATGGGTTTTTTTTTTTTTTTTTTTTTTTTTGGCTACACCCTGCAGCATGTGGGAGCTTGGTTCAGGGACCAAAGACCTGATCTGCAATCCCTGCATTGGAAACATGAAATCTTAATCACTGGACCTCCAGGGAAGTCCCCCATCTCTACGATTTGTAAAAGTACAAAGTTGGGGAACACACATTATCTGATGTCAAGAAGAGTTTTTATTATGCTCAAGCAATGAATATAGCCTGGTATAGTGTCAAGACAGATAAATCAATCAAGGGAAGAGTGTCAAACATTTTTGACAAAATTGAAAGTGCAATTCGCTTCTTCAACAAATACTACTGGAACAATTGTAGAACCATATGGTAAAGAAAGAGAGAGGGAGAGAAAAGTCAGGAAGAAAGGAAGAAAAGGAGGGAGAGAGGACAAAAGACATAAAAAAGTTGCCTTCCTAAGAGAAGTGAAAGTATATATCCATTCAAAGATTTTTTTTCAGACTATATGATTCTACTTTTATAAAATTCTAGGACATACAATGTAGGAATCTACAATGACAGAAACTCGGTCATTGTTTCTTAAGGAATAGGGTTGCCTTGGTATAGCCAGAATGGGTGGATTTCAACGGAGGACAAGAAGCTTTTGCAGTGATAAGTATATTAACTATACTGTAGTGATGGCTTTATGGGTGCATATATATATATCAAAATTTATCAAAATTTACACTTTAAACATTTGTAGCTTATTGTATGACAATTACACTGCAATAAAGTTGTTAAAAACCACTATTAAGAACTGAATAGGCAATGAAACATGGGTAGAAAATATTTCAAGTGTGTACATATGGCAAAGGATTTGTAACCAGAAAACACTTAGTTTAAAAATCTTCTACATCTAAAAAAAAAAAATTAAAAACATCCTTTAAGAGGACAAACATTTAAACAGATATTTCACAAAAGAAAATATATAAATAGCCAATGTTAAGCATAGGAAAAGATGCTAAAAATTTTTCAACATCATGGAAATGCAAATTAAAACCACACTACATATGACTATATATCCAGTACTACAATAAAAACACAAGGTACTGGAAGTCTCATACATTGCTGGTAGAAGTGTAAAATTGAAATAATTTTACAAAAGTGTGTGCCAATTTCTAACAGAGTTAACTCTACATCTTCTCTATGACTGGAATATTCACTTATAGGAATTTGCTTAAAAGAGATAAAAACATTTGTGCCCAGAAAATCTCTTTTATAAGAGTGTTCATGGCGGTTTGTTTGTTGTTTTTCTTGCTGTTTTACATTAAAAATTAAACGATCTTAATACAAACATATGCATAGCTGATATATTTGAGAAATTTTGAAAATTTTCCTTCTTCATTTTTTTTCTTTCTGTGATCAAAACAAAATCAACATTTAACATTATTAGTTTCAGATATACAATATAATTATTTGATATTTGTGTATAGAGCAAAAACAATCACCATAGTAAGTCTAGTTAGTATCCAACATCACACATAGTTATATTTTTTCCCTTGTGATAAGAACTTTAAAGACTTATTCTCTTAGCAATTTCAAATATGCTATACAATTTTATTAATGACAGTTACAATGCTGTACATTACATCCCCATGATATTTATTTTATAACTAGAAGTTTGTACCTTTTGACCACATTTGCCCATTTTACCCACCCCCCACTCCCCAACCCCCGGGATCCTTGTATTCCCTTTTTACTATCATTTATTTTAAACAACTTCTGTGAAATCTCTCAGTAAAATGGATTTTGTTTTTACATTATTTTATTTTGTTTTATACATCCTTCCATCGTTTTCAGGGTGGTGTCCATTTTTGGACCTATCCAGACCAGGAAGAATCTTTCAGGAAGCAAGATTTGGCTCCAGAATCTTGGGCCAGAATTTTCAACTCCAGTTCTCTTAAGTGACGTCAACCTCCCCAAAGGAACTAATACTGACTTCAGTGCAGCTATGGACCATTCTCTGTGAAATCTTCTTGTTCCTGCTGCCTGTTTTGCCAGTACTCTCTGCTCCTCTGGGAATCCACAAGGAATACTTCTGTAGAGCCATGAAAGGGACATCAGACACACCTTCTCAGCTCCTCAGGGCGGTCTCATGTGACTCAGGGACAGAACTGCCTTCTGTGGAATGTGGTGAAGGTGGTCAGACAGACAGAAAGCCACCTCCTCTAACGGCGCCCAGTTCTCCCCAAGAATGGTGCCGCGCACAGAGCCAAGAGTGGAGTGAGGGAATGAGGGCAACACACCAGGTGAAGAAGGGCTGAAACCTTAGAAGGTGTGGCCTGGGCTGCGAAGCCAGAACTCCAAGCTGGGAGGAGAGAAAAAGAGTGAAAGAGCAAGAGAAAGGAGGTATGTGTAGTCAGAAAGGACTCCACAGACGACCTGGAGGAAGGTTGTTGTCCACAGACCAGTCCTTGGTACCAACCTCCTTATCACATTGCTAAGCCAGCTAGAGTCCAGGCGCCAGAGCAGAAGACCAGAGAAGCCTACGGTCTTCTGTCCTCTCACCTAGGCTATTGGCACTTGTGCCCAATGGCAGGGAGCTTGCTTACCTACCTTCTCTGCACGTTAAGCCTCAATCAGACCAAATTTTAGAACCTGAAACAGAATGTAACCTTTAATACAATACAGTAAGATATGTGTATGTGGGTGCTCAGTTGTGAATGACTCTTTGAAACCCCATGGACTGTAGTCCCCCAGCATCCTATGTCCATGGGATTTTCCAGGCAAAGAACACTGGAGTGGGTTGCCATTTCCTCCTCCAGGGGATCTTCCTGACCCAGGAATCAAACCTACATTTCCTGCATTGGCAAGTGAATCCTTTGTCACTAGCACCACCTGGGAAGCCCCACACTAAAATATAAGCTCACCTAATTGCCCTCTGAAGTTTTTGGACCCAGCTATAGTTGGAAACATAGTACACCATCAATCCAAACCCTGTCAGAGAGAATATTCTAAATTGCTTACTTTTCCTTCATCTTTTCAGAAGTTACCAAACCTGACTACACATCAGAATTACCTGAGAGAGTTTCTTAAGTTACAGATTCTCAAGACTTATCTTTACCTGGGTACGTGGGAGTAAGGCCTAGAAATATAGTTTTGAACACCTGGTCCGCATGCATTCTGAAATTAATTGTCCGGTGAGAACTGGGTTTTGGGAACCACTCTGCCTACTGGGATGGCCTTGGGAGTGAGATCCTGTCTCAGTCACGTTCTCCCACTCAGTCCCTGGCCTCCTGCACAGAACATGGGCGACCCCACAAGTGCTTTCTGTCCTGAACTGAATTAATAAATGCACATCTGAAGTGCAGTCAAGATGCTTTGGGGAACACTTGCAAAAATCAATCGCACTGACTAAGGGATTTTAAGCAGAGTATCAAAAGATAAGCAGAAGAGTCACAGGCAAATTTGAGGTGGAGGATAAAGAACTTCCCAAATAAGAGTGTTTACAAAGAAAGGATATGGAAGAAGGTGGGGGCAGGATATGGGAGTGGGCTTTGGGGTCACTCAGCCCTGCTATTTCTCATTAGGCACAAAAATACGTGAGGCCACCTCAGCCAGGAGAGCGCCTGGGTTCAGCCATGTATTTGTCACTCAGTCGTGTCCGACTCTGAAACCCCATTGACTCTAGCCCACCAAGCTCCTTTGTCCATGGGGATTCTCCAGGCAAGAACACTGGAGTGGGTTGCCATTTCCTACTCCAGGGTTCAGCCATAGGGGCTGACTATAGGAGGCATGTGATCTATACCTTTTTGACCTCTTCAAGCCTCAGAAATTGCCAGTGCCAATGCACTTCCTAACTGCAAAACCTTTTCTTTTACCAGCTCTACAAGCCCATCCCTCTCACTTACTGCCTGCCCTTTGCCCTGTTCTCTGACTCTTCTCTCTCTCCCTCATAGTGCCCAGAGTCAGTCTCCTCTCTATCTAGATCTCCAAGGTCCTTTCCTGTAAATATCAGCTCTACCACAGAAAGAAGGGAGGAGAGGGGAGGGGATGGTGAAATGGGAAGGGAGAGGAGAAAGAAAGAAGGGAGAGAGGGAAAGAGAGAGCAAGCATGTGAGGAATGAACATTTATCGGGCATCTGTTCTGGGCAGACTGTTTTCCTAGAGGGTATTTTGTTCAATCCTCATGACAAGCTTGTGAGATAGCTGTTATTAATACTAGCAACACTCCATACATGTGAAAACCAGGTTAATTACATGTCCAGTATCACACAAGGATGTGCTGCTTCTGGGTAGCTGTCTGCTTAAACAGTTGGCCCCAGATGGGCACAATTTCAGTCATCATCTCCAGTCGTGTGAATAAGAGGTAGGTTTGCATTTTCTTGTTTTCCAGTGGTAATTATTAAATGTTAATAACCCACTCCAGTATTCTTGCCTGGAGAATCCCAGGGATGGCGGAGCCTGGTGGGCTGCTGCCCATGGGGTCGCACAGAGTTGGACACGACTGAAGCGACTTAGCAGCAGCAGCATTCCATTGTCTTAGAATGCAAGATTGCAAGAGAAACATTTCCAGGGCCAGTTCCCTGTTGATAAATATGCTCAAGGAAAATGTTGAGAGCTTTTCGCTATTCAGAAGCAATTGCTGCAAAGGAGAGAAAATCCCCAGTAGAATTTGGACTCATTTCCTGGTTTGAGAATTCACTCTGGCTGGAGTCAGAGTTTCAGTGAAATTCCTCTGAGACCAGAGGATACTGGCTCCTAAAAACTCAATTATTCTTAATGGACTCTTTTAGAGAATGATACGTTTCTCTTTGAAAAGGTTTTATTCTTCCAATTGCCTGATAAAAAGTGGGGACAGCAGGATGAGCCCAAATATTATATGATGTTGAATATGGAATGACAAGACCGGCCAGAGAGTCTCTCTCCTGAGAGAAGGAAAATGACAAAGAATAAGCTCACACATCTCTTCCCTCATGATCACTGCAGCCACCACTCCCTCATGTTTCCACAGCATTCTGCCCATATCCCCAGAAAAGCAGCATGGGATCCAGCCACAGTCTCTACCCACCTGCCTGTCTGACACATAGCAAGTTCTCAGTCATTCTGTTAATTTTTTTCCTTTTATATCAATTATGGAGCTAACTCATTTCTTCTAGGTCTGACTGTGTAAATAGTTGCTGTGAAGAGAAGGAAAGAGGAGATTTTGTGCTTCCGTTTTTGACTCTTTCCCCATGCTCTCTATAACTTTCTGTCAGCTGAGACATATAATACAGAGGCCCTAGAAGGTCCTTGAATTCTAAATACGGGAGAGCTGCCCATCATACAGAATGATTCATCTCAAACCCTAGGGTAAAGAAATAAATTTGTTTTTAATTTGGTGCCTATTTGTGAAGATAACCCAGTCTACTCAAACTCAAACAATAGGAACATGGGTTACATGTTAGATTTGTGACAAGTGGTATTCTTTCATACACCAATGCAAGATCCTGCCACACAGCTGGAATTCTACAAAAATTGCACATTAATGGGTTAATTTGGCCTTGTTTAAATTAACCAATAATTAATTCGGCCCAGTTTAAAAGTTCAAGGCATGGAAGGTAGTTTTGAATTTCACCCAAGTTCACAAAGAAACAATTGAAGTAGATTAAGTAGGGAGGCAGCAAGATTATATTCATATTTTTGAATGACCAATAGAGCAAGACCCAAAGCAGGGAAACTAGGTTGAACCCTGTTGCTGGAATCTAGGTTCCTGGCAGTACTGACAGCAAGTAGCAGATGTATTCAAAACACATCTAGAAGAGAAAAGGGGAAAAACACTAAGGAATGAGTAGTGTGAATATCTAAGAGATAGGGAGAGACTCAGGAAGCCTGCTAAGGAGACTCAGGGAAAGCATCTTGAGAAGCAAGAAGAAAACACAAAGATGTTTTGCCCAAGGAAGGGAGCCCAGGAAGAGACTTTCCAGGAGTGGGTTAGACACAGAGACAGAAAATGATGAAGGGCAACTAAGCCAAGCACAAAAATCTGCCCATCTGATTCAACAAATAACCACACCATGGGGCAGTGGGGCCAAGTGGGGGTCACTAACTCACATTATTGTAGCCTGAGAAATGGATAATGAATGAGAATACCGAGACAGAAAATTTAGAAAACTTTTTCAGGAGGGTTGGCTGTGGCGACCAACCACGAGAAGTAAGGAAGGAGTCAGAGGAAAACATGAGTCAACGGAATTGTGTGTGTGTGTGTGTGTATGTGTGTGTGTGTCTGTCTTAAATCTGTTTTAAACATGAGAGGATTTTTGAAATGCCATAGGGAGGGAGCATGCAGAGAGGAGAGAATAATCAATGGATCAAGTCCCTGAGGAGAGAGCTGTGGGGGGTATGGGATGCAGGGTGGATAGAAAAATTAACTGTTGGCATGATGAGGAACATCTTTTATAATAAACAGGAACAGCAAAAAAAAAAACCAAAAAAAGAAGTACAAATGGAAGTAATTTTTGTTTGGTAGATTTAACATAAATGGTTAATGGAAACAAGGAAATTTGCGTATTGACAGAAAATGAAAGAGAAACCATCTATTAAGCCTATTAGAATTTCTGTTCATTGAAGGGAATGCAAAATGGCCCTACATAAGGGTGGTTCAGATGAGAAACACAACTGAAAATGAGCTAGGCAAGACTCATAGTAAAATTTTAGAAACTGTGTGACCATATAAACTTATGGTTGACAACGTGGACTTTGAAATCAGAGAAACAAGGTTTTGTATTCCAGTTTCATTATTTAATGACTTCACGATCTTGTGCAATCTGCCTGACCTTCATAAGACTCCAATTCCTAATACCTTCAGTGGGATTATGTACACAAAACAATGACCATTTGGGGTAACACATTATTACTCAAAATTCTTTTGACATCATTATTATTTGTCAAAAGTGTTTAAGAAATTGCAATCTTCATGAAACAAGCAAAAAAAATGCAGGGGTTATAGGTAACAATGAAGAGGCAAATGGGATAGCTTCCCAGAATATTAAAAAGATAAACAGATTTAAACAATAAGAGAGTTGATGAATATGGAGGACTGATATGAGTAATCGATGTTCAGAATGAAAGATCAAAGAATAATGAAGCTTTAATCAAAGACATCCATTCATTTGCTACCTTTATGAGTTTTCACACTGTATACCCACACATTTATAAACCACCCTCTTTTGCAGTTTGCTATACAAAAGAGGATTTCTTTCACTTCTACAACGTTGAAGCTGGTTTTACTCGGCTCAGAGGCATATGGCATAAATTTTCGCTCATGTTCTTCTCAGTTTTTAGAGCCTGTGTGCTTACCACTTAGTCATGTCCAACTCTTTGCAACCCTTTGGACTATAGCCCATCAGGCTCCTCTGTACATGGGATTTTCCAGGCAAAAATATTGGAGTGGGTTGCCATGCCCTCCTCCAGGGGATCTTCCTGACTCAGGGATCTAACCCAGGTCTTCTGCAATGAAGGCAGATTCTTTATCATCTGAGCCACCAGGGAAGCCCTTCTGAGCCATGAAGCCTCTTTAATATTTTAATTTGTTTCAAAAGTGTGTCCTAGTTACATTTCAACCACCTCTTGTTTGCACAACAAAAACAGAACAATAAACTGGCAAAATGCAAACACTAATGTTACCACTATTGTCAAAATCCTGTTACTTTAGGAGTTTTTTAAAATTTAATTGCATAATAATAGAGATTGTAGTTATCTGCAGTATGTAATTACCAACACATTACTGATATTAACAGTTTAACGCTTGAAAATTTCTTTTCATTAATAGAAGCACAGCAGTTTTCACATTAATGTTAAAAATAAAATGTGTGTGTGTGTTTGCCCACTAGCTAAAATTTTGGAGCGAATTATGCTTGTGTGGCAGGGATTAATTGTATCAAAATACTCTGATGACTCGGAGACATCTGTACATAATTGAAATGGCTCCTTGCAATGCAGACAAAATCAGTGACAAGATATCCTTGTTAGGGTCCACATCCTAGCAATTTTTCTAATTACGTAGATAAAGGAAATTTTTCAAGTGTTGAGGTTTTGAGTGGTTGATAATATGTCAGACCTCTTTCCCAATCCCCACCTCAAGGTTAGAAAACCAGATAACGTAGACAGATGGAGAACACAAGAGCCTTATCACTGATAAAGCTAGTTGGGGAATGAAACTTAGAGCTGGTACCTGAGGGGCATCCTTAACCATCTATTGCTCTCAATGCCACTCTCAAAACAGACATTAAAGCTGCCATCCTGGTTGCTAATAGAGTGGATGACCTCATGGTTCCCTTAGAGAGGTAGATGCCTTACACGTGGCAGAGGAAGAGAGACCAAATGTTCTAATGGAAGAAAGTCACATACGGGGAACTTCAGAGCTCTGGCACATGACCTCTCTTCCAGAAGACTAGCCTGGGCTTCTTCTATGCAGCTCAGGGCTTAGCAGGGAGGAAGTAAAACCTGCCAGTCCTCCTAAAAGCTAGCCCCATAGCTGGCACAATGTCAATTCTACCATATTTTACTGGTGAAAACATTTAGGCCATCCAAGAATCAAGTGAGTGGAGGGATAAACTCCTCTGCTTGGTGCAGAACTGGTAAGAGGGTACAGGAAGGGAAAGAACTGACAGCAGGCAAGCAATCCCACACTCTAATGGATGGAGGGAGGGTGCCTCACAGCTGTCTTTGTGTGTAGAATCTGCCTGCAATGCGGGACACTTGGGTTCAATTCCCGAGCCGAGAAGATCTCCTGGAGAAGGGAATGGCAACCGTCTCCAGCATTCTTGCCTGGAGAATTCCACGGACAGAGGAGCCCGGTGGGCTACAGTCCATGGGGTTGCAGAGAGTCAGACACAAATGAACAACCAACACTTTCATTTTCTTCAGTGTCAAGCCCATCCACACAGTGTACATATTCCCAGTGAGCAGTGTTGGTCCGGGCTCTGAGTGCAGAATAAAGACAGCCCTGGCATGCACAGGATTAATAAAATTCTCCCCTGCTATGGAGGCTTACCACTCTTCAAGCTTCATATGAAGCTTGTTATGCTCTGACTATTCAATGAAAAATGAGCCTCAGGAAAGGTGGATCAGTAGAGCCTGAAGATTTTATTCTTACCGAGAGTCTCACATCCTTAGTGCTTAATATCGCCTCTTGAATTTGAAAAGCTGTAAGAAAGCTACCTTAATATATGTTACATTTCTTCATTTTGACCTTTATCAAAGTGTTTTCTCATACCTTTGAGACTCATGACAGTCCTATGAGACAAGAGTACATAAAAAAGTGTTGGACATAGATTAAGAACTTGGGCCTCTCCCTTTAAAACAAAGTGTTTTGTGTGTTCATAAAAATAACAAATGTTCTTGTAGAAAGTCTGGATATACAAAACGCTTTAAGAATTTAAGAAAACAAATTCCCCATAAAAGCACATCTCAGAGATGAGCATTATTACCCTTGTGATTTAACTTCTAATGTAATCGTATTTGTTTCCCCTTAGCTACCACCAGTGGAAAGTGAAGTCGCTCCGTCGTGTCTGACTCTGTGCAACCCCATAGACTGTAGTCCAGCAGTCTCCTCAGTCCACGGAATTTTCCAGGCAAGAGTACTGGAGTGGGTTGCCATTTCCTTCTCCAGGGGATCTTCCCAACCCAGGGATTGAACCCGGGTCTCCCACATTGTAAGCAGATACTTTACCATCTGAGCCACCAGGGAAGCCCAATGGAAAGCTCTTACAAACTTCATAATCACATATGTAGTTTTTCAACTGTAATCATATCATAAAACAATGACTAGATATATTCTTATTTCCCCCAGTTATTAAAGACTCCTTAAAACACAATTTGTAAGTGATATGTTTTTTAACCTCCCTATATAGATGGATATACTGTGTAATGGGCTTCCCTGGTAGCTCAGATGGTGAAGAATCCTCCTGCAATGCAGGAGACCCCAGTTCGATTCCTGGGTTGGGAAGATCCACTGGAGAAGGGATAGGCTACCCACTCCAATATTCTTGGGCTTCCCTGATGGCTCAGCTGATAAAGAACCTGCCTGCAGTGTGAGAGACCTGGGTTCCATCCCTGGGTTGGGAAGATCTCCTGGAGGAGGGCAAGGCAACCCACTCCAGTATTCTTGCCTGGAGAATCCCCATGGTCAGAGGAGCTTGGTGGGCTACAGTCCATGGGGTTGCCCTTAGATATACAGATGACACCACCCTTATGGCAGAAAGTGAAGAGGAACTAAGAGAAAGCGAAGTCGCTCAGTCGTGTCCGACTCTTAGCGACCCCATGGACTACAGCCTACTAGGCTCCTCCGTCCATGGGAGTTTCCAGGCAAGAGTACTGGAGTGGGTTAACTAAAGAACCTCTTGATGAAAGTGAAAGAGGAGACCGAAAAAGTTGGCTTAAAAATCAACATTCAGAAAACTAAGATCATGGCATCTGGTCCTATCACTTCATGGCAAATAGATGGGGAAGTGGAAATAGTGACAGACTTTAATTTGGGGGGCTCCAAAATTACTGCAGATGGTGACTGCAGCCATGAAATTAAAAGATGCTTGCTCTTTGGAAGAAAAGCTGTGACAAACCTAGACAGCATAATAAAAAGCAGAGACATTACTTTGCCAACAAAGGTCCATCTAGTCAAAGCTATGGTTTTCCCAGTAGTCATATATGGATGTGAGAGTTGGACCATAATGAAAGCTGAGCACAGAAGAATTGATGCTTTTAAACTGAGGTGTTGGAGAAATCTCTTGTGAGTCCTCCCTTGGACTGCAAGGAGATCCAACCAGTTCATTCTAAAGGAAATCAGTCCTGAATATTCATTTGAAGGAGTGATGCTGAAGCTGAAACCCCAATACTTTGGCCACCTGATGTGAAGAACTGACTCATTGGAAAAGACCCTGATGCTAGCAAAGATTGAAGGCAGGAGGAGAAGGGGATGACAGAGGATGAGATGGTTGGATGGCATCACCGAATTGATGGACATGAGTTTGAGCAAGTTCCAAGAGTTGGTGATGGACAGGGAGGCCTGGTGTGCTGCAGTCCATGAGGTCACAAAGAGTCAGACTCGAATGAGTGACTGAACTGAACTGAACATTGTGTAATATTTAGAAGTTTAAGAGACATAATAAAAAATTAATTTTAAAATTTTTTGTATGCTTATTATGCACAGCATACAATTGCTATCTTTTTGCTGTTTCTCCTTCCAGAAGTATTTTAATACAGGTAAAGATATTGAAAGTGCTGTGTACATACCTATCTATCTCTCTGTGTGCATATACTTGGCGTATATAAACATACATATGCATTTTATGTTTACAAAAACATGATTGTAGTGTACACTGCTTTGTAAACTTCACTTTTAGTGAACAATGTATGGTAAATATTTTCCCATCTCTGGTTTTTACCATGCCAACCAACATGTTATTCTGAAAACTTTCAAGCTTTCAGAAAAATGTGAAGATTGTGCCTTGTGTGCCCATACACCACCGCCTAGGTTCTATCACTGATGACACCAGTTTCCATTACTCTTTGGTGAGGAGTGTTCCTGGGACTCCCACCAGCACTCCTGACCTTCTGGGCAGTGGGGATTGGGGGGTGGGGTGGTACAGCAGCCTCTCCTACAGACAAATACCCCCAGGAAGTTCAGGACCTTTCTTCCAGTGACACTGGGGTGGGTGAGGGCTTGTAGGCAGGACACTGACAAGGTCAGCTGCAGAAAGAAATCATGTCGCTTATCTGGCCCATGGTCAACGTTCTACTCATAACAGTTCTTGGAAGCCTTTCTCTGAGGTGTGTATAGCTCTTCAGCTTTCTTAAGGTGGTTGAAGAGAAAACGTTTTCTGGTTCTAGTACTGTCAGTGTGAGGCAGTCATTTCTATGTTGACTGGTACCTATTGTACTGCAAAGAAACTTCATTTTGTTCTTGAAAATGGTGAGATTGGTCTTTTATTCACATAGTCGGTGCTGCGCTGTGCTCAGTTGCTCAGTCGTGTCCGACTCTTTGAGACCCCATGGACTGTAGCCCCCCAGGATCCTCTGTCCATGGGGAATTCTCCAGGGAAGAATACTAGAATGGGTTGCCATGGCCTCCTCCAGGGGATCTTCCCAACCCAGGGGTCAGACCCAGGTCTCCCACATTGCACATAGTCTAGAAACCCCTAATTTCCTTGCTATTTGAGAATACAATGATCCTCTAAGAAAGCACAGACTTTTATAACAATGACAACAACAAAACACACTATCTATAAAAATGATACAGCAGTTAGGGAAAAAATCCTGCACTCAAATTCTTTTTGGAACTGCCTCGTGCCTGGTCTAACTGGTACCCAAAAATCTGCAAAGAGAAACAGCTGAGTGGCTTCCCTAGAGTTCACTTTCTGCAGATGGAACTTCCGAAAGAGCTCCGCTGCCCATCAGGGGACTAGATTCCACATTCTCTCACTGAGCAACAGAATGACATTGGTCTTGACCTCTTCCCCTCAATAACCCTTTCTCAATGGTGTAGTGAAGTCTAATAGAAAACAGCTTTGAGCTTCTCCTTGAGAAAAACAAGTGATAACTGCAAACTTTCAACAACAACTTGTTTCCACTACCTTTGTGTGAGACTCGGCTTCTCAGGTGGCATTAGTGGCAAAGAACCTGCCTGCCAATGCAGGAGACATAAGAGACTTGGGTTTGATCCCTGAGTCAGGAAGATCCCCTGGAGGAGGGCGTGACAGCTCTTTCCAGTATTCTTGCCTGGAGAATCCCATGGACAGAGAAACCTGGGAGGCTACAGTCCGCAGGGTTGCAAAGAGTCGGATACAACTGAAGTGACTTGGCACCCACAGATGAAGTAAGGGAATATCTGATCACTTTCTCTCATGCTGGAGAGCAGGACTCATGGGCTCAGACAGGTGTTCAAACCTAGGTCTCTTGACCCTTAACTGACAGCTCCTTCCACCCCTCTACTCTACTTACCTCTCCTCAAAAGCAAAGAGAAAACCGATCAACGCAAGACTGAATAAAACATTGGGCAAAGCAATTTTTTTAAAAACCGCTCACTTGACAGCTCTCCTGCTTGCATAATATGGTGTCTATAAAATGTTCATGGCCTTCAAGGAATTTAAGAGGCTCAATCTTCTTCCTTTTTCTCATGTAAGTCCCTGAAAATTGAAAACTATTCTGATGAAATGATTGAAGGGAGCCATGTGCTTGCAACAAGGTCCCTTACCTCTCATTCTGCTAAAATAAAATTATGAGGCAACTGCCCACCTGAGAAACTTCAGACAGTAAGTAGCAGGGACGGGCCCATTAATCAACTGAGCATTTGTTTACCCCAGTCTGGTTCCTGGTCTCAGAGGACCACCTCCTCAGCCTATAAGCCACAAAAGAACCTCAATACTTTATAGTCATAAAAATGAAAAATCACTGCCTGGAAGTGAAGTAAATGAGTTCTGTGCAATGAATAGGAAATGCCTTTTCCCCCCCCTCCCACAAAGTGTTCCTATCCAAGAAAAGGACTAAATCATGGAATTTCCAAAGTGCTGTCTCTTCTCTTACACAGATCGGTTAACCTGGGTTCCTGATTTACACTCACAGCAATCTGTCATTTGGCTGTGATGAGTTCTCTCATGATGAGTTCTATGGAGTTTTTCTGGAAAGATGTTGATGTATTTGGCCAGATAAATTTTAAATCATTTTCCTTTAACTATTGGTGTATGCATTCTCTCCACAGTGTTGGGCCACAGTGATTTGGATATTAATCGGCTTTTGAAAGATTAAAAGCTCATACCAGAGCCACTGGCAGTCTGTAATCATTCCTCCTAATGAGTGAAAAAATATAGAGACAGACAGAAAAGTGCAAATTCTGAAAAAGTACGCTTTTACTCAAATGAAACAAACATGAAAACTCAAGTGTCAGCAGCTTTAATTGTACTACTCTAGTACAATTGGATCTCACTATTTATTTCCTCTGATCTTAATTAAAGAAGCCCTTGAGACTCCCAGGCCAGCCCAATTATCTAAAGACAAAAATTCCAGGAATTCAGCAGTCTCACCCACAGAAATGCCTGCAGCAAATCAAGGTAAGCAATTATCATGATTTCCTTTGAAGACTAAACATAAGCACCTACCAAATTTCCTCCTTTATTCCGTTTCAGGCTTCTATTTCAAATCTACAGCCTCGGGCTCTTAATCTGCTTAAATCCTAGTCAACAAGGAAAACTGAGACAAAATCTAGTAATACTTCATGGGGTGATGTGGCCACTTTGGGATCATGTGGGCACGCTTCCTTGTTTCCTCAGCTGTAAGATAAGCCTGTGGTATCAATTACTGTGCTTCCTATAATGTGCGTCCTTTGCTTTCTCTGTCTTCCTGACCTCTGCACACACTAACCTTCTCCTCTCACATTGCTGTTTACACCTTTATTTTAATAACAGCTTGTGCTGCTGGCCTAAATTTTTGTAATTAGCCCTGGCAAATCACACAAAGTTAGAGTGGGGAAATTTTTTTAAAGGTCACCTAGTGAAACTTCTTCCTTTTTAAAATGAAGAAACCAAGCTCAGAGAGTTAAGCAATTTCTCAAAGTGTCACTGTATGTTTTGACAGAAGATCGATCCTGGTCTTCTGACTCACCACTCCACTCTTTACTCACACACCACTTGTTCAAAATATTTTTAGCCACTGGAGTCTTACTGCAGATGAAATAAGATGGGGAAAGCGATACAAAAAGATGATAAATTCAAAGTGAGAATGGGGCCTGGAGACCCACCTGGTGGACCCCCCCCACACACACATCCTGCCCTGAGGCATGGCCATAAGACCTCTGGGGAAGGTGATAATAAGAACTTATAATCATGTGGTAAGGCAAAGTCACAAAACAATCAAAAGAGATGCATCAGTCACCTCTGTCAGCCACGCAGATGTGCACTGGCTGGTCACCGCTGCTGCCTCCAGGAGTCCATCAGCACAGTTTGTAAACCAGTGCAATTTCCATGTTCATAGGGCTGCAGGCAGAAAAAAAAAATAGCCATCCAGTTTAATACCAACCAGAAATTTCTAGAAATTGGACTTTACAACATTGCCTGATAGAGTGCTATGTCTGGTCACTATGAGTCACAGTGTCAATTTCTCTTGAAAGAAATTATATAGAGTTATTAAAGTTAGTACCAGTAACACTGAAGAAGCTGAAGTTGAATGGTTCTATGAAGACCTACAAGATCTTTTAGAACTAACACACAGAAAAGATGTCTTTTTCATTATAGGGGACTGGAATACAAAAGTAGGAAGTCAAGAAACACCTGGCGTAACAGGCAAATTTGGCCTTGGAGTACAGAATGAAGCAGGGCAAAGGCTAATGGAGTTTTGCCAAGAGAACACACTGGTCATAGCAAACACCCTCTTCCAACAACACAAGAGAAGACTCTACACAAGGATGTCACCAGATGGTCAACACGGAAATCAGATTGATTATATTCTTTGGAGCTAAAGATGGAGAAGCTCTATACAGTCAGTAAAGATAAGACGGGGAGCTGACTTTGGCTCAAATCAGTTCAGTTCAGTTCAGTTCAATCGCTCAGCTGTGTCCGACTCTTGGCGACCCCATGAACCACAGCATGCCAAGCCTCCCTGTCCATCACCAACTCCGGGAGTCTACCCAAACCCATGTCCATTGAGTCAACAATGCCATCCAGACATCTCATCCTCTGTCGTCCCCTTCTCCTCCTGCCCCCAATTCTTCCAGCATCAGGGTCTTTTCCAATGAGTCAGCTCTTCATATCAGGTGGCCAAAGTATTGGAGCTTCAGCTTCAACATCAGTCCTTGCAATGAACACCCAGCACTGATCTCCTTTAGGATGGACTGGTTGGATCTCCTTGCAGTCCAAGGGACTCTCAAGAGTCTTCTCCAACACCACAGTTCAAAAGCATCAATTCTTCAGTGCTCAGCTTTCTTTATAGTCCAACTCTCCCATCCATACATGACTACTGGAAAAACCATAGCCTTGACTAGACGGACCTTTGTTGGCAAAGTAATGTCTCTGGTTTTTAATATGCTGTCTAAGTTGGTCATAATTTTCCTTCCAAGGAGTAAGCGACTTTTAATTTCATTGCTGCAATCACCATCTGCAGTGATTTTTTTGGAGCCCCAAAAAATAAAGTCAGCCACTGTTTTCACTGTTTCCCATCTATCTGCCATGAAATGATGGGACTTGATGCCATGATCTTAGTTTTCTGAATGTTGAGCTTTAAGCCAACTTTTTCACTCTCCATTTTCACTTTCATCAAGAGGCTCTTTAGTTCTTCTTCACTTTCTGCCATAAGGGTGGTGTCATCTGCATATCAGAGGTTATCGATATTTCTCCCAGCAATTTGATTCCATCTTGTGCTTCCTCCAGCCCAGGGTTTCTCATGATGTACTCTGCATATAAGTTAAATAAGCAGGGTGACAATATACAGCCTTAACGTGCTCCTTTCCCTATTTGGAACCAGTCTTTTATTCCATGTCCAGTTCTTACTGTTGCTTCCTGACCTGTTTCTCAAGAAACAGGTCAGGTGGTCTGGTGTTCCCATCTCTTTAAGAATTTTCCACAGTTTACTGTGATCTACACAGTGGCTCAGACCATGAACTTCTTATTGCCAAATTCAGACTTAAATTGAAGAAAGTAGGGAAAACCACTATATCATTCAGGTATGACCTAAATTAAATCCCTTATGATTATACAGAAGTGAGAAATAGATTTAAGGGACTAGATCTGATAGACAGAGTGCCTGATGAACTATGGACTGAGGTTCATGACATTGTACAGGAGACAAGGATCAATACCATCCCCAAGAAAAAGAAATGCAAAAAAGCAAAATGGCTGTCTGAGGAGGCCTTACAAATAGCTGTGAAAAGAAGAGAAGTGAAAAGCAAAGGAGAAAAGGAAAGATATACCCATGTGAATGCAGAGATCCAAAGAATAGCAAGGAGAGATAAGAAAGCCTTCCTCAGTGATCAATGCAAAGAAATAAAGGAAGGCAATAGAATGGGAAAGACTAGAGATCTCTTCAAGAAAATTAGTGATACCAAGGGAATATTTCATGCAAAGATGGGCTCAATAAAGGACATAAATGGTAGGAACCTAACAGAAGCAGAAGATATTAAGAAGAGGTGTCAAGAATACACAGAAGAACTGTACAAATAAGATCTGCATGACCTAGATAATGACAATGGTGTGATCACTCACCTAGAGCCAGACATCCTGGAATGTGAAGTCAAGTGGACCTTAGGAAGCATCACTACAAGCAAAGCTAGTGGAGGTGAAAGGAATTCCAGTTGAGTTATTTCAAATCCTGAAAGATGATGCTGTGAAAGTGCTGCACTCAATATGTCAACAAATTTGGAAAACTCAGCATTGGCCACAGGACTGGAAAAAGTCAGTTTTGATTCCAATCCCAAAGAAAGGCAATGCCAAAGAATGCTCAAACTACTGCACAATTGCACTCATCTCACACGCTAGTAAAGTAATGTTCAAAATTCTCCAAGCAAGGCTTCAGCAATACATGAACCATGAACTTCCAGCTGTTCAAGCTGGTTTTAGAAAAGGCAGAGGAACCAGAGATCAAATTGCTAACATCCGCTGGATCATTGAAAAAGCAAGAGAGTTCCAGAAAAACATCTATTTCTGCTTTATTGACTATGCCAAAGCCTTTGACTGTGTGGATCAAAATAAACTGTGGAAAATTCTTAAAGAGATGGGAATACCATACCACCTGACCTTCCTGTTGGGAAACCTGTATGCAGGTCAGGAAGCAACAGTTAGAACCAGACATGGAACAACAGACTGGTTCCAAATAGGAAAAGGAGTACATCAAGGCTGTATATTGTCACACTGCTTATTTAACTTATTTGCAGAGTACATCATGAGAAACGCTGGTTTGGAAGAACCACAAGCTGGAATCAAGATTGCCAGGAGAAATATCAATAACCTCAGATATGCAGATGACATCACTCTTATGGCAGAAAGTGAAGAAGAACTAAAGAGCCTCTTGATGAAAGTGAAAGAGGAGAGTGAAAACGGTGGCTTAAAGCTCAACATTCAGAAAACTAAAATCATGGCATTCAGCTCCATCACTTCATGGTGAATAGATGGGGAAACAGTGGAAACAGTGGCTCACTTTATTTTGGGGGGGCTCCAAAATCACTGCTGATGGTGATTGCAGCCATGAAATTAAAAGATGCTTACACCTTGGAAGGAAAGTTATGACCAACCTAGACAGCATATTAAAAACCAGAGACATTACTTTGTCAACAAAGGTCCATATTGTCAAAGCTATGGTTTTTCCAGTAGTCATGTATGGATGTGAGAGATGGACTGTGAAGAAAGCTGAATCCCGAAGAATTGATACTTTTGAACTGTGGTGTTGGAGAAGACTCTTGAGAGTCCCTTGGACTGCAAGGAGACCCAACCGGTCCATCCTAAAGGAGATCAGTCCTGGGTGTTCATTGGAAGGACTGATGTTGAATCTGAAACTCCAATACTTCAGCCACCTTATTCGAAGAGCTGACTCATTGGAAAAGACCCTGATGCTGGAAGGATTGGGGGCAGGAGGAGAAGGAGATGACAGAAGATGAGATGGCTAGATGGCCTCACCGACTTGATGGACATGAGTTTGGGTAAACCTCGGGAGTTGGTGATGGATAGGGAGGCCTGTCATGCTGCAGTTCATCGGGTCTCAAAGAGTCAGACACGACTGAACGACTGAACTGAACTGAACTGAGAGTGTTTCAGCTAAGCAGAATAAACTCAGTGTGGAGAATAATAACTTTGCCAAAATTCTACACAGTGGGAGAGCAGAAATTGTCAGCAGTCCATGGAAAATGGCAGACGTTTGAAAAAACTTTAAAGTTTATACATTTTTAAAATTTATGTATGAAATAAATATGTCCTTGTGATTGTGTGTGTGAGTGTGTGCATGTGTGTAGGTGGATCTGAAAAGTAACATGGCAATTGCAAAATGCTTGTTATAAGAGTCATGTTTTTTTAAAAAGCATTTAAACACACACACAAAATCCCAAGACACCTCTCTATCAGTTGGCAGATGGAAAGAAACAAGAGGCTGAATCAATGTTATTTTTTCTCACATCAGAACCGTACTTTCTCTTAGCTGGGAGGGTAAATATAGGCAAGAAAGTTTAGCATATCTGAAAAATGACAAGCAAATAGGTTTGAAAGTCTAAAATTTTCCACTTGTGCATTTCTTGGTTCCTGTCCTGGGGTGTCCATCCTGTGTACCTCAGAGTCAGTGTCACCCAGCAGGTCTGACGTTTCTCTTCCAGCTGAGTTTATGACACAGAGGACAAGCCATGAGACCACAGGTGGGAATCCAGACCCTGTTGGATTATACTTCTCTCCTGGATCTAGGAAATCCTTAACTTTTTAGAAGCCTCACTTTCCTTATCTGTTAAATGTCATGAAAGATTTGTATTCACTTTGTTGCTAAATGTAATAGCTGGAGATTATAAATTAAGCGCTATTGTTAATATTTCATGTTTAAATGTATTTTATTTAATGAACACATATATCTCTTACTATATATGTATGTGTGTGTGTTCAGTTCCTCAGTCATGTCCAACTCTTTGCAACCACATGGACTGTAGCCCACCAGGCTCCTCTGCCTGTGGAATTTTCCAGACAAGAATACTGTAGTGGGTAGCCATTCCCTTCCCCAGGGATCTTCCCAACCCAGAGACTGAACCCACGTCTATTGCATCTCCTGCATTGGCAGAAGGATTCTTTACCACTAGCACCACCTCGAAAGCCCTCCTATTTGTAGGGATTATTTTTTAAAGCTCTATGAACATTAACTTATTTAATGTTCAACTCTATGAGGCAAAAATTTTTCCCATTTTATAGAGAAGAAAACAGACATGTAGAGGTTAAGTAATTTTCTCAAGATCACACAGCTAGTAAGTAATCGGGTTGGAATTCAAACCCAGGTAACTGACTCCAAAGTTCTTGTTCTTACTTATTACACTCTGCTGCAGTATTAAAAGTAAAGTGTTACTTTAAAAATATTTCTTGACATTGTAGAAACTGAAAAGTAAATCAACAACCTTAAGCAATGTACCAGGGGTAGCTGGGAGCCAACAATCAAAAGGTAGAATGATTTTCTTAATCTCCTCTTGACTGCTGGAATTGTGTAAGTATTTAATCCTCTTCATGCAGAGTATTAATCTTTAGCAAGTAGATGCCTCCTAAAAATTTGGAGGGATAAACTAAAGTGAGTCTTACAGACAAGGCTGCATTTTCATTGCACTCTCTGCATTAGCACAATGGCAAATGAGTAGATTTGGAGCTACTGTCGAGTCCCTTTCCAAGAGGCTTCCTCCAGCTTTAGAGAATCTGGTTGAGCAGAAGCTGCGCTCAGTGCTGTAAACATGAGGTTGCAATGGCTATTATGCGGGGGTGATCCCTTTCATGGGGACTTAAACCTAAAGTAACTCAATCAGTGTCCTAAAACCTACAATGTCTGTATATATTCTTTGCAAACATTATAGAGAACTGTCTCTCCCTGCCATGCTTATCTCAGAGCTCCAAAATCATAAGAGTAAAGCACAATAAGACATCAAGACAACAAATGACTGAACTGAAGCATGTAAAGGACATCTCCTTGGTGATGGGGCCTCCATCCATGATCATCTGCTAACATGGGCCTTTGTAATGAAGATAGGTCCAGAAAGGATGCTACTGTATCTTCAGCAGAAGACCAAGGTAGGGTCAATGTCATTGCTAATATGCAAATATGAGTTCCTCAAGCAAGTCAACTCTAGTTTCTGTTTGGAAGAAGGTACATAATTATAGTAGTTAATGTGTTTTTCTTTAGGTGACTCAGGAGAAAATAAGCTATAGCCCCACTGATGGAGAAAGCAGACATGTAGTGTAAGTCAATTACCACCCCCCAAAAAATGCATTCCACCCTCTTCAGAACAAAGTTATAGAAAAACCTCATTAGCATAGACCTGTAGACCTGGGCCAGCGTTTGCTAGACCTGGGGAGAGTTAATGGGGCTACCGAAGAAGAGGAATACCCTGAGAAAGGCATGAGAATGGAGAGATTAAGTACAGAGGACTATAGAGATGGAGAAGGTGAGTTGAAAAAGAAAATGTCCCATGTGGGACACTTTCCAAAGATCTAAGGAATGGGTCTTGTCTCTGACTTCTCCACTCCCCACCCCACTAACCTACACAGTTCAAGGGAAAAGATTAACCATCTTTTTTGATAAAGGCACAACTCCCAGCCCTCAAATTCTGTACAAATTTGGGATAATTTCTTGACTCCTTTAATTAGAAAAGTAGTGAGGAGATATTTGAGATGGAGAAAGTGAGGTGTAGTAAGACAGATTATATATATATATATATATATATATATATATATATATATATGCTGCTGCTAAGTCGCTTCAGTCGTGTCTGACTCTGTGCTATAAAACAGGAATTATATATATATATAATTCCTGTTTTATAGCATTGGCCACTTTCCTTGGTGTAAATATGCCCTCAAAGCTGACTTCAACTTACCACGGTGATGTCACTGAGTGCAGAATTTGTAAGCAATGCTCACAGTTCCTTTCTCCTGAATCACTATTGTCTGGCTCCAGCTCACAACTCCACTGGATGGGGTCACACCCCATTCAGATCATCAGCCTATGTCTTTTGCATATCTCATTCACAAGCTTATAAACCAGCAAATGATCATATATAGTTGAGTGACTGCTAGACTAGTTTCCCTGACTTCTCCTTTCCCCTCAAAGTATGAAAGGGATGAGTATAACTAACCATGAAAATATATGGTGATTACAAGTCTATTCAGTCTAACAGTGCCATGATCATGACCTTACACAGGGCAAGGAAGTAGTCTCTACAATATCCAAGTGCTGAAATGCACCCAACCTGAAAAATAAGTCAAAGAGTAAGCATAATATCTTATTACTGGAAACAGTTACTAGAGGCAGGACTGGATAACAGCTTATATTTGTGGTCAAGTGGGCTTCCAAATGGGAAATTCCCTGGAAATAAAGCATCTGGAGGAGTAAATGCCTTTAAAATGAGAAGCATGGGACTCCCCTGGTGGTCCAGTTGTTAAAAATCTGCCTGCCAATGCAGGGTACATGGGTTGGATCCCTGGTGTGAGAAGATCCCACATGCCTCAGAGCATCTAAGTCCATGTGCCACAACTGCTAAGCCCCCACTGTAGAACCCATGAGCTGCAACTACTGTGCCCACTCTCTGCAACAAGAGAAGCCACTGTAATGAGAAACCCATGCACCACAGCTAGAGAAGGCCTACACGCAGCAATGAAGACCCAGTGCAGTCAAAACTAAATAATTAATTAATTTTAACAGATATTTTTAAAAGTATATTTAAAAAATAAAATGAGAAACGTGGAGTAACAGAATCCATCCTCTCTGCAGGAATATTGTCTCCCAAGAGAGTTTAGACAGAGAAACTGATGAGAGACCATGACTCAAACTGAACAGGTACCTATCCTGACACAAGCAATACTGGACCAGAGAAGGGTTTCTGAAACTTCCTATGGGTTCTTAGTCCTGCTAAGAGGTAAGATTTACAATGAAAGGAAGAGAGGGGAGCGTTGCTCCTAAGAGATATTTTCCCCAAGAGGGAAGGGAGAGGGAGACACTGGTTCTGTTTCCCCTACAGAACTCATCATCAGATCAGTTACTCCAGAAGCCAGGAGCCATCACGCTCATGAATGCCCCCCCCATATGAAGACAGAGAAAAGTACCAACCCCAAACCTTTGCATTACCTAGCTTATTTTTTTTATTTATTTATTTTTAATTGGAGGATAATTGCTTTACAATATTGTGCTGGTTTCCGCCATTTATCAATATAAATCAGCCATAGGTATATGTATGTCCCCTCCCTCTTGAATTTCTTTCCCATCTCCCACCCCATCCCACTCCTCTAGGTTATCACAGAGCACAGATTTGAGCTCTCTACATCATACATAAATTTCTACTGGCTATCTAAGTTACATATGGTAATGTATGTTTCAGTGCTATTCTCTCAATCGTCCCACCCTCGCCTTCCCCCTCTGTGTCCACAAGTCTGTTCTCTATGTTGCGTCTCCATTGCTGTCCTACAAATAGGTTCATCAGTACCATCTTTTGTCTAGCTTATTTTTATCTTTGTTCATTGAGCTTCAGCTTTTTGTCAACTAGGGTTGGGAATGCTCCCTCTGAGGAGAAGATCATCCCATGGCTATCTGGAAGAGCTATCCCCACTTTAATCAGGTCCCTTCCCAAGCACCAACTTCTGCTTCTTTTTGAATCTTTATGATATCACTGATGTGCATTATATAATTTGCCTCCATAAAGCTTTGAAATTTGTCAGAACATTTAATTAATTAGGATAACCACAAGGCTATTCAGTTCCCAAGGCTGAAACTTTGCTCTCTATTTCCCATGCCAAATTATGTCCAGCCAGTATATCAGAGGATCTGCAATAAAAACAAATAAATAAAATGCCAACTAGGTAGATATACCCTAAATCTGATTACTAAAACTTCTCCCTTAATCAAATTCCGGAGAGAAATTAAAGTTCAAAGATTAACAACACCCTTGCTTGTTAAAGCCCCAAATTTATTCTCTCTAATCTCATATGCTGCTCATCTCAGCTAAAGGGGTTATTCTAGAGCATTTAGTTCCACCTGCAATGGCTTCCTGCAGAACTCTCCAGAAACCATTCACACAGCTGACTCATCTCCCGCCAGCTTCACAGACCTCACATAGCAGTACGAAACCCCAGGGTTCCTTCACTCCTCATATAAGATAGCCATAGCTTTCTCATCTTCAGTGTCTCCCCTTCCCAGTTTCCAATTATTTCCTTCTTTATTATCCCAAACAACAGAAGCAGGATGAGATTGAAATGCACAAAAACATCTCCTGCTTCTCCATGCTCACAGATGTCAGTGGATGTTCACCCTTGTTCAGAAAGAACCAGCAAACTGGACATTTGATACACTCCTTCTTCTACCATTAAGTAAGGATACATCCCAAAGGTCTCCTCACTTTTGAGAGAACACAGATCTCTACGGCTCATTCCTCTGCCAAGATGTGCTGATGTTGCCTAGTAAAGATCTACTCCTCCTGCCTTCTGGGGATTTCTAAGCATTAAATACATTAGGACAAAAAAGATGTCCACTTTTGTGCCATATTTCATTAGGAGAACCTTAAGTGTCCTCAAGGACCAGGCCTCATAGACCTTCCTGGTTTTGGAACACTGCTTGATAAATAAGGAAAGTGGTTTTACTTACCTAAAATTAGTGTATCTATTTTTTTCTCAAATCATTACAACTAACTTCGATAAATAACTTTTGACATTTAAAATGCAGCTCTTGAATCTCCCTTCTCATTAAAAGAAAAAAAAAGAAAGAAAAGAAGTTTAGGAAATAGCCATCCCTCCTGGCTCGATTACTAGATGAATTGCTTTTCAAATAAATGCTTTCAGTATAAAAGGAGAACATGCATATTAGACAACATTTGGAAAATCCAGAAAGTACACAGAAGGAAAAACCATACTTAGCCCCATTACCCAAGAAAAAAATAATTGATAGCATTTCAGTGTTTTCATTTATGATTTCCTCTTAGATTTTATGCTTGTATTTTGTATTTCCTCAGGTAGAAAATAGCTCAATTACCCATAAATTAAGCTATGCATTTAATGTCACTCTAAATTGCAATTCTTAATTAGAATGTGATTGTATAATAAAAATCCCTGTAGGTTTCTCCTAGAACTTGATTCACTTTAAATTCAACCTACAGTATAAATGAATGACACTATGTAAGAAAATCTTTTGAAACAGCAAAAAAGGGAGTCTGATAATATACATTAAAATTAACAATGCGTGTACCCCTTGGTCTAACCATCTTATTTTAGGAAACTTTCTTGAAAAAGTGT